>OY720633.1:85331054-86531054 GCA_963169105.1 Ceriagrion tenellum | reverse complement strand
CTGGAAGGGATTTGGGGGGAGGTTGGAGAGGGGTGGAAGAAGTGGGTGTTAGGAGGGGGGGAAACCCGGAGAGAGGTGAGGGGTGGCGGTTATGGTGAGATTTGGGGAAAACCCACTTTTTTTACCTTTTTTACTTGTTTTTTGTACTTGAAAATGACCTCTATGTGTCGAAGCATGTCGTACCAAAAAAATAAATCAGTGGAAGAAAACGAAGTCGTTTTTTCATTTGTCGCTTGACATGTATTTCGAAATGATTTGATACACATGTACATGTTTTCTCTTCAACACGAAAACATACCTTACATATGATTACAATGGTTCCTATAGAATATCAGGGCACTATGCCGAATAAAAAACACATACTTATACACGATTTTCGCTTAAATTTTGGATTCAGGATTCCACGCCAGAACCCCAAGACGTAACTATGCTTTGAACTCGACGAAAGTTTTAAAATATAATTCTTTTGACAATTTATTTTACAACACGTAGGATTATTCCCAAGGTATGCATTGATGTAAATACAAGCAGTGTGATTCAAGAATTTATTATGACCGGCATGGAAAGTTTCTAATTATTATTATTAAATTAAAATGCGCACTCATTGACTCACGATTCGCGCTCCAGCCACCTTAAATTATATATCTAAACTTTGAAGTAGATCAATGCCTGAGTGTAAATGGTTCATATAAAATATCAAGGCATTATGCCGAATAAAAAGCACACGCATACTTATTTCGCTTTTCGCTTAAATTTTGGATTCCGGATCCTACGCTACAACCCCAAGACGTAACTATACTTTGATTTCGACGAAAGTTTAAAAATATAATTCTTATGAAAATTTATTTTGCAACAAGTAGGATTATTCCCAACGTATGCATTGAGCAGTGCAGGTCTTCGCATCAAGGGTATCAACCATCTGTTCGAAATCTAAGGCCAGTAACTATTGAAACACATACATTTGTGTTCTTATGACAGCTAACTTTGGATATCTTTCTCTGGAACTGGATGATTCCGGGTAATAATAACGCCTTGAAGAAGATGTCACAGATTGCTGTAGAATCGTGGACAAACTTGCCAATCTAACTTGGTGAAAGACCCGAGAAGACTTCACTATTAGTACGCGCCGGAAATTAACCAAGTACTAGACCACCGAGAATATTCCCCTTCCTTTTAGTCAACCTTTATTTAAACTTAATTTCCCCGGAAACAAAGATGCACGTGTGTACAAACCCTGGAAAGGAATGGAGAAGGTACCGCGTGATGAAACTGTAGCCTGACAACAGGAATAACAACCATATTGCAAATCATCGCTCTTCACTTGCTCTCTTATGGATATAAAGACGGAATGGACGAATTAGCGGATGCATAGCAAGGATATCAACCATCTTTTCGAAATCCAAGGCAAATAACTCTTGAACTATATATCGGGGGGGAACGGGTTGGAATGGTGGGTAGAGTACTGGCTAGCCATACGGACGGCCAGGGTTCAAATCCCTGCAGAGGAGGATGTTTTTCAGAGGAAACCCGATCCCTAAGTTGAGTGTCATGCGGAGAGCTCTCTAGTGCAGTACTCCGTCTGTCGGCGAGACGTTCAGCCGTGGACCGCTTGGCGCCTTTTGTTAAGAGCAGGCTAATGCCGACGCCGGGTTTCTATCCGCCATTCCTCCCCTTCCTATCCCCTAAGGCGCAAATGACCTTGGCCGTCGGTCGCCTCCCAAAATATCCATTCCAACTATGTATCGACCACTAAGTGATAAAGATTATACACGATTTTACCATATTTTCTATGGGAGTGCGTATTATTATTAATTTAAATAAAAAAAATGTATAGGTTATAAGAAAGTATATCAAATAAGTAAGTTGATGCTGATATTTAAGTAAGTTGTCAATGGTTAACGTCGTAAAATTGCAAAATTAGTGTTAAACTGCCCGGCAAAGTGACGCAAAATCAGGGTTAACAAAGATGGCGGACAGGCAACGCCCACGTTACAGTCTCCAGCATTAGCCACAATAGCAAGCGCTCTCCACATCCACCTCAATGGTCACAATAAATGAGACGAGAAACAACAAATAAAGCTTCTTTTTTATACAACCAATATAATGCCACAACAAACCTTAAAAAAAATTGAAATCGCAAAATTCCAACTATTAATGAAGTCACGAATCTTCGGTACTCCAACAATCAAGAACTGCAGCGGAGGTGAAGAGAGGAAAACTGAAATATGTGCGTTTCAAGCGTCAGTGGTAAGAAGAGAAGAATGGTAATGGTTAATGCTGTGTCACATACAAAACAAATGTGACACAGCATTAAAGGAACTAGCTTTTGCTCATCGTATAATTGGAAGGTCCTCGGATAAAAAAGTAAAAGAGATATGCTACTTCACTCTGGTTAGGCCACACCTCTAATACGCCGCGAGCATTTGGGACCCTGGTCATAAAGATTTAACCAAAATAATTAATAAAATACAAAGGAAAGCAGCGCACTTCCTTAAAAACTGGTACGAGCGTACATATAGTGTCTCGCAACTTTTAGAGGGATGAAGTTGGGAGCCTTTGGAGACTCGGAGGCTGCACGCTAGGCTTAGGTTACTTGAGAAATTCAGAACTGATATTTTACAGAGCGAATCAGAGAATATTATCATGACTCCTCACTACATCTCTAGGTCTGACAGATGCGATAAAATAAGAGAGATACTCTGCCGAACAGAGAGGTAAAAAAAATCGTTCTTTCCGCGCACAATAAGCGACCACAATAAAAATTGAGCTCCACTAAATACACTCCCATAATACATGTCACCATTTAATCTCCCAAAAACTTACATCTCTGCGCGGCCGGTGACCTAACACACCCTGCCACATGCTCATGCGGTGGATTGCAGGGTATTATTTAGTTGCAGATGTAGAAGAAGAGTCGACGTTTTCCCCGTCTGAGTGAGGAGTTCGGTCGCTCATTCTTTCATTATTCTCCGAGGAAATCGTCTTCCAAGGTTTCGGAAGCCAAACGATGAGTTTGGAGACACCACGAGCACATGAGTGCAACGACCCAGTGCCTTCTTAACAAATCCAACGAATCCATATTATGCCCGAGTCTTGAACATCTTAGCACGAAACGGACTTATTTTGGATTCGCGAAGCGCTCGTTTTGTTTTCTCGTTTTCCTCACAGGCTAGCACATAAGGAAACCAAATTAACTACATTCATTTTTTCGGTCGCATCAAAATTACTCGGAAACACCGGCGTTTTTTTTAAGGTAGCTCTTGCGGGATATAATATCACCGAGACAACTTTATTGTGTTTTTTCTCATTTCGAATAAATTTAATCTCACCATACAAAGATACCAAACTATCAGCCTCCAACCGCATTGTTTCCGAGATATTATCCAAAATATGAACAGCCATAATGCATTGGAAATGGTTCGTCTCTACTCTCATCTACATCTACATTCTGCCCTGCGAGCCGCCGCATGGGAGTGTGGCAGGGGGTATTATGTCACCAGCCGTGTAAATATGTAAGATTTTGGGAGATGAAATGATGATTTGCATTATTGGAATATATGCATTATTGGAATGTATTTAGCGGAGCTCAATTTTTATTGTGTTCACTTATTGTGCGCAGAAAAAACGAGATTTTGTACCTATACGTTCGGCTGTGTATCTCTCTTATTTTTTCGCATCTGTCAGACCTAGAGATGCAGTGAGGAGTCATGATAATATTCTCTTGTGTCGCTCTGAAAAATATCAGTTTTGAATTTCTCAAGCAACCCAAGCCTAGCGTGTAGCCTCCGAGTCTCTAGGGGCTCCCACCTAAATCCCTCTAAACGTTGTGATACACTATATGTATGCTAGTAGTAGTTTTTAACGAAACGCGCTGCTTTCCTTTGTATTTTATTTTTATTTTTTGGTTAAATCTTTATGACCAGGGTCCCAAATACTCGTGGCATATTCAAGGTGTGGCCTAAATAGAGCGAAGTAACATCTCTCTTTGACTTTTTCATCCGAGTACCTTCCTATTATACAGTTAACAAAACCTAGTTCCTTTAATGCTGTGCCACATAATGATGTTCCAAACTTCGGGGTAACATGAAAAAAACGAGGAATTTCCCACTCCCAAATCTTGGCAAAAAATTTATAGTGCGTATTTTGTTTGCTAACTCAACGGTTTTTGAAAATAAATCATCTTGGAACCGCAGTGATTTTTTTCAGAATCATATAACTATTTATATTCTCTCTGTCCCTCTTTCTTTCTTTCGTGCCTAACGTGTTCCTACTCCCCTTCTGGCCGCGTGGTGTAAGAGGGCACCGTGCTCCAAAGGGGAATATATCTCCAACAGTGGACCCTAGAACTTGACCCGACTTTTGTCGGAGATCCGGCTTTGGTCCGTGAAAATAAAAACCCCCGGAGGCTGAGTCGGTCGCTTTGGGCTGCGAGGCTCTCGAGCGAGGCCGAAAGAAAATAATTTTTGAGACCACCTTAGTATCCGCTACTGCTCGGAGACAATCATTTATAAAAAGTGTGTGCTTTATCAAATTACCACTTTATGAATTTCTGTAAAATTCAATTGATTCCAATATGTTTTGTATTTTCTTCTTTTTTGTTCTGTTTGCCCTGTAATTATTTTGTTGGGCAAACGTTAAAATCTATAAATAAATAAATAAATGAATCTAGAATTCCGCCCCAATGCATCAACTTTGTCGCCTTTTTAAAAAATAATGATGAATTTGTAACACTTAAATCACGTCCAAAAATTAACAGTATGTATTTTGAATGTTTTTTCGACTGTTTTAAAAAAATAAACCGTAGATTCACCCAAGTACTTTTTTCACTATCACAAAAAAAAACATCTGTTGTGAAGGAATTTTGAACGAACCGCGAGAATAAATTGAGTCAAATTAAAACCTTTGGTTCATGGTTTTATTTAACTACAGAGAGTTTCAGGTATAAAAAGTACGTTATTTTACAATAAATAATACATTATTTGCTTTTTGATTCCTACGGTTGCTGAAATGGAAACATAAAATTCGAAAATGGTCTCTGCTGTAATTAAGGAACTATCTCGATCAATCTACCTTAAGACCGAAAGCTCCGTGCTAATATGAGACGTGAACGTAGCTAATCGGCCTTTACGTAGCATCGGGCTTTACTTCGTCGGACCAAGTCATGATCAACTAAGACGATAGCTAGGTTTTATCCAAACAAATATTTCTACCGAATTTTTATATTTAATATACGACCATGATTTCAGCCTTAGATGGCCACCATCAAGATTTGATGTTGCTAAAGCCACTATAAACTTGTGCGTGTAAAATTTATTATTTTACACTTAAATTCATGAAAAAACAATTTTCTTGTGGATAAAAATCAGTAATTCTAAGCTTAAGTTATTTTTGAAAGTCAGCAAAGATTGACAGTTAGTTGACATCTAGCATTTTCAATTTCCCAGAAGAATAAAATGCTGAGCCTCCACTGAAGCAAAAAGGCACATGAGAAAGTCTCGCAATGAGGTATATACATGTATTTTTTTCTTCGCCAAGAGCAATTTATCCAGAAAAGAGGTGAATAATATAGATTGGAAAAAAAGTAATAGATTTCTCGCCCATGGAATTGGCGATTATTGTAATGTGTAACGATGGGCAGAAACAGCCGAGGACATACGTTGCTAAGATAGATATAACTTTATTTTTGCTGCCAAAAGTCTTACGTAACACTTTGTGACTCGAGATTTTTTTTCCAGCCTTCCATCAGTATAACCCTGCCAACTTCATTTGGCTCCATTCATGTTTTTGGCCAAGAGGCTGGTACATTTGGCAGTTATTGCCGGAATAGTTTGAGCCATTTTGCGCAGATGTAGGTCTCGAGGGCACGACGGGAATGAATGAAAAGGCAGAGTAAAAAGAAAATAAGACACGGTATTGGCCCACATACAGTAACAAGGATCCCAAACGTTTAAAGGGTTCAACGTTCTTAGTGGACGGATGAAAAAATGACATTCTCAGGGTTTTAGGTCAATTGAAACCTCTCTGTGCCGGTTAGAGCCATTGAGATAGGTAAATAGGGCACTGCGTCATCAACCTGAAGCCTGACAACCGAAATGACGATCATATTGTTTAGCCCTGCTCTCTCCTAACTTAACTATGGTGGCGCGAAGGAATAGGCGAATTTGCGAATGTAAAGCAAAATTATCACACATCTGCCTGAAATTTTAGGCAAATAACACATCAAACATACATTGGTCACTTAGTGCTTTGTATTCAACTCGATTTTACAATGGTTTTTATTGTTAATGCCGATGATTAATTAATTTAAGTGAATAAACAAAATATATAATTAGAATGCACATTAAAAAGTTAGTGCATGCTGATTTAGAGTAAGTTATAGATGGAAACCGTCGTTAATTTGCATAAAAAAAGAGCGTTAACCAATAAGAACTCTAGGGAAATGAGGATTAACGAAGATGACGGACTAGCTTCAGCTTCTAACATTGGCCTGCATAGCAAGCGCCCTCTCGAAATATCTCAATGGTTACAGCCGATACCGTCCTCTTCCTCACATTCAACTCTTAATGAGACGTGGTAAAAACTTACATTTTAAATAAAAAAGCTTTATTGCAAATGAAATGCTCTTATTACCGTTACAATTACTAGTAATGAAATTATTATTTTTTCCCACTTATCCCTTAGACCGGAGACTTTATCGGAGACTTTTCCCTTTCATTTTTACCTCCAATTAAGTTTTTCACAAACCCATTTTTTCTCAGGGTGCGTCCAATCCATCTGGATCTTCTTTTCTGTATGGTGTTCCATGTGGTCCTTTTCACAGTCTCGTCCGCTGACTCCGTGGAATTTCATCACAATGATAAAGTATGAGGACAATTATAAAAATACTAGGAAGTACTACCACGAGGGATGTACAGAAGTACAACGGATATACAAAAGAGAATAGTCCAGGCTAAGAAGGCGATCACGGGAAAAAGATAACTGCTATGCTCAAAGAAGATAGGACTACAAACCAGGAAACAGTATATGAAAACATTCGTGTAGGGCGTAAAACTCTATGGATAGGAAGCATGGACCATTGGGAAAGCTGACCAGAGCAGACTAGAAGCCTTCGAAACCTGGTGCAGGAGGGGAATGCTGAAGATAAAATGGATGGGAAAAATAGGAAATGATGAAGTGTACAGATGATTGGAAGAGGAAAGGACCATATGGAACACTTCACAGAAAAAAAGAAGGCCTCTCTAAGAAGATTAACAATGCTATTTTTGACTAATAGTATAAGTTTTCTTTGAAAAATGTTTATTTCATACGGATTTATTCAAAACATGTGATTTTCTGTATAGGTACCGGTTGTCTATGAAGTAAGTCAAAAATGTTGCTTTTTTTACTTTTCTATCGACCGACAGCTGAAGAGTCATTCAACTTGAAGATAAAAGGACGGAAAAAATAATAAATGATGAAGTGTTCAGGAGAGTAGAAGAGGAAAGGTCTATGGAATACTTAACAGAAATGAAGAACCAAATGAACTGGACACATTCTGAGGCCAAATGGGTTTATGAAGAACATACTTGAAGGTAAAATAGAGGGAACAGTCCACAAAGGAAGACTCAGGAATAAGTTTATAGGCATAATAAAGAGGAAAGTAGGCAGGAATAGCTACCAGGAGGGAGGGGAACTAGTATTATAGAGAGAAGAATGGAGGACTTCAGTCAACCAATCTTAAGATTGAACGATCAATGATCATGCCCAAAAATCAATGAAAAAACGGAAAATCTTTAGGAGATTGGAGAGGATGATTGAATGAAATCTTACATCATCCTACATGTGAGTAATTGGCCAAAATATTCTTACGCAAACTTGTGCTGCCCCTAAAATCTACGCTTTACCTGTTGTCTGACTATTTCAAGGGGATGAAAAAGTCATAACACATCTAGCCGAGTAAAAAAATTCCTGCCTATGAAAATTTCCATCACCGTTATGAAAGACAATATACGAGGAGAGTTAGGGCATTAAAAAAATAAAAGAAAATTATCCCATTCCAGGAGAAGTCCTGGGCTTCAGGAGTGCTTAAGTTAATGACTTCCAGCTCTGAAGGCATGGAATCATTTATTCGGAGATGAAAATGTATGCAAACGTAGGAACTGAGATCCATAATTGGATGGATGCATTATGGAGTTCACTCTATATTGCCGAGTGCAATCCATTACGTGGAGAATTTTAATTGGTTCTAACTACGCCCTCCGCACAAGTACCAGGGTCATAGAAAATCGAGTTTTTTGACTTGCTCTACCTTATCCATCACCATTCTCCCTAAATTTTGTCAGTCGAGCATCTTTCGTGCAGTACACAGATACTGAACTCATGAAAGCAGAGATTAATGGCCAGAATCCAATTATGATTCCGATTCCGACAAACTCAGCCGCCATTAATTAGTTTATAACAGTTGTGGAATTTAAAAAATATATTCATATATTTGTTGAACAAGAAGGACCGTGAGAACAACCGTGTCAACTGAATACCCGTAAGTGAGGAGACGTCGCATCGCGATTTAAGGTAGTTTGAGCGAAATATTATTTCACCATTAAAATCAACGAATTTGGTCTCATTTTAACGAAGAATGTCTCACGCATCCTGAGATACAAAAATATCATCTCTTTACCGAAATGATTGCCGAGGTTTTCGACGAAATATTCCAAACCCCTACACATCGGAAATGGTACGCGTTAAGCACATCACAGAGTCCTGGTTTTTAAAATGAGGAATTTCTAACACCTAAATCTCGTCAAAAAAATACGGGGCGTGTTGTTTTTTTTCATATATTCTCGACGATTTTTTAAAAATTAATTACATTGTCACCGCAGTGTTTTTTTCAGATTTGCTCAAAGACTTTTGGTTGCGAAGGAGTTATAATTGTACCGCGTGAAGAAAACGAGTCAAGTTAAAGACTTGTAGATATATTTTTATTTAATTAATTAGAATTTCAGCCACATAAAATCATATCATCGCACCATTTTATTATTATTATTATTATTAGTGTTCAACCGGTTAAGGTAGATTTTGTTGAATGTCAAAGAATCTCCTTCCCGTTTTGTACACTTCCAGGGGCCTATCTCTCACTAGGATATCTTTTTTCGCCTCTGCGTACGATCTACCCTTCTTCATCCCGTCCATGAGACCTATTCTCTTTTTTCTTCTTCCCCACTTTCCCAACATCCTCCCCTCTATCACACTCATCAGAAACCCATTTCCCTTTACAAAACCCCTCAGCCACCTACTCTGCCCAATTCCGGATTTCATTCAAAAGTTTCCTTTCCTCGCCCACCATCTCAAGCACTTCCTCGTTTGTCTTCCTCTCCGTCCTTACTCACCTCAACTCCTTCAACCTTCTCCACACCCACATCTCAAATACCTGCAGCCTATTCTCGTCCTTCTTTTGCGAAGGTCCAGGTTTCCGCCCCATACGACATCACGCTCAATATTGACGAATTTGCTTTCCATCTATTTGGCAGTGTAACTGGATGACACTCCTGACCGGCAGTTGGGAGATTTGGGTTCGAATCCGGGTCAAGTCAAATGATTTGTTCATTGAAAATTTCAATCCTTGGCATTATTGCACCCCTGAGAGTGACTTTGAACCATATTATTTGCAAACGCAATGATTGGAAATTCAAACATTTTAGAAGATATCTGGGGATTGGATTTAAGAGACTTGGAAATTGAGCCGAGAAAAGTCTTGCACCCTTTATGGACGGAATAATGAAACATCGACATGAAAATAACACTGCTACTACATTACGTTTTTTAAAGTGCTATTTAAGCATTTTTGAAAGACTATCAATTTATTTGGTGATAACAATTTTTTTTAAATGTGACGTATTTATATTTTTTGTATTTAATTTAATATATAATACTTTACACTATAATATTTACACAAGGTATGCTTCAACATTACCTTCATAACGTACCTTTTTTGAACTTTCCCAATTTTTACTTCATATGACAGCTAAAACTATTTATTTCAGAGCTCCACCAGGCACGCCATCGTCAGTGAATAGCGTCTCACATTCGTCTATTCAAATTGTATGACAAACCGCCGAAAGAGACGCAACATTCCACAAACTTAATCCGAAGCGTGACAATTATATCTAGTGTAGTAACTAAATGAAAAAGCCTCTCAGGAAGCAGATATTTCAATGATTTTGAAACGTAACAAATTTGACTCGCTCGTCCATAGAGGGTTTAAGCGTGACATCTGGGAAATCACAGATATATTGACCATAAATCGACATGTTTTTTACGTTTCAGTATTCAGTCGAACATTCAGAATATTTAAGATCATTTCACTCCTGTTTGTTTTCACGATCGACATATAATAAATTATGCAACATGTAGATAAGCACCATATTTGGCCAATCTCTCCAGCGTCACCCGCAGTGACTCCGTGTATCGTATTATTTCTTGGGTCTGTAGGGAGATATTAGAAAAAAACTACCAACAGCCTTGAGGAGTTGTTCAGTATAAAAAAATGGCAGTACCAAGTGTATTGGGGATTGTAAGCCTCCAATACGAAATAATTGAATGAAAAACTAACCAATTTCTTGTGAAATATACTCTGTAGATCATGCGTTTTATAATTTACCTTGCGCATAGGTTAACTAACTCTTGTTTATGTGAAAAAATATTTTATTTTTAATCGGAGTCCAAAATCAAGTCTACATAATTTTTTCCGATAGTAGCCTCTATCACGTCCCAATGAAGCCGTTTTGTGCGTCCACTTATGACTTCCGAAACACTCCCTCGCGAATTTCCCCGCCGAGTACGTCACCCTAAACTGCGGAAAGAGCATCATCACCAATGGGACACGATGATCCTCCTGTGATTACAATAAGGGGGCGGAGGCCTTTATTTTTTCAACCCTTGACCTCCAGAGCCGACCTTGGATCCGGGAATGGGACTTTTAATGCCAGGGGAAGGAGAGAGAGAGGGAGACACACACAATCATATAGGGTAAGAGAAAGATCGCGTAGGCGTGGAGGACGACGGATTCGAAGCTCCGGGAAATATTTGATGGGGAAGTGAAAAGGACCGTATAAGGGGGACCGTATAAGGGTTGGAAGATTTTTTGGAGTGGAACGAGCAGATTTTTTTTATTTCGTCGGGAGAGAGAGAGAGATGGAGAGGGGCGGGTGCGAAATGGTTGTGTGTACATGCGGGGGTTGGATCTGAGGAAGAAAAGAGCTGACTCCGACTCTTTTCTTCCCCTCACGCTCTCCCGCTCGTCCCTCGTCGTTCGTTCGTTCCCTCCGCAATCTTTTTCAGCTTTTTTAAATTTATTTTTATTATTTCGTCGGGGCGGTCGAGGGTGCTCCAATTAAGGAGGTCCTCCGCTTACCCTCACCTCCCCACCCCACGCGAGGTAGGAGAGGGTGATAAGGGGGTGGACGGGAGGGTTGAAAGGGCAGGGTTGGTGGAGGCTAGGAGATGGAAGGGAAAGAAATATAAAATGTGGAGAGAAATACGGCATTGACACCATTTGGCCCTATTTCATGACTATTAATACCTAAAATGATACAATCAACTTAAGAGCATTCAATATAGATTGAACTTTTGAGCCATTCTACAATGGTTGGCTGATTCCTTATTTGGTGAGATTCGCATTATTCCTTTAAGAACCCTTTCCTGTACAACCTGCAAAACTATTCTTGATGGTACAAGTGATCTTGAGTTTATGGTCACCTCCCCCAATAATTACTATCATCACAATCGTTCACCGGTCGACAATGTCTGGTCTGGTATCAGTCAAAGCCAAAGCTGAGCTTCTTTCTCCCTCATTTATATTAACGAAATAATGCATTCAAATCCTGGGCATCAGTTAATACATGCAGTCATAATCTCCGTAAATTAGGTTCCCTGAGTGCTTCTAAATAGTTCACCTTGTCATTGTACAATACTATTATACATTTCACTGTCTCATACGTGATTGTTTGCACGAGACTTACACAGATGTAGCATGGATGTGAGTTGAATGCAGAGGTCATTTTCCCCTGGTTTTTTAATGTAGCCGTTGGCAAATGCTGCTAACGGCCGAATACGAATGAGATCACCAAATGATGTCAATAGTTATATTGACAATATCGGTACGGTTCTACTAGAACGAGGGTTGCCCAGAAAGTAATCTCTTCAGTACATTTATAAACACCTCCGAATACGAATGAGATCACCAAATGATGTCAATAGTTATATTGACAATACCGGTACTACTAGAACGAGGGTTGCCCAGAAAGTAATCTCTTCAGTACATCTACAAACACGCTGGTAATAAAAATAATAATAATTATAAATACCACGTTGGTTGGTTGGTAATGTGACGAATGGCATTTTTCCCTCCGTCAAGCATATGATTGGAAGTGGATTGTTAAGGATTGGATAGGATATTGTTGAGGATTGGAGAGAAAAGGTCGGAGGTGTAAAGCCAATCACTCCGAAAGAAGTCGTTTCAAAAAGATTGTATCATTGGCAAATAAAGGATTCATTTAGTTAACAAAAATCCGAAGTTACATACATAATGTTATAATAAAAACGATACATGAATTATAGTCGAAAATTTTCGTGAAAATCAAAGTGTTGATATGACTTGGATAAACGGCACGAAATTCGCAATTTAAGCGGGAATCGAATGAGTGTTTTTTTTTTTAATTTGGAATGATAGCTTGATATTAAACGGGGACCATTATAGTAAACTGAATGTTTTTAGCATTTACGAGGAAATTGTAAATGCTAAAATCGATGTCATCGAATCATTTTGAAATGTATGCAAAGAGAAATAAGAGTACGCGATGAAATAGCATCAAATTGCCAAGAAACCAAAGCGGAAAGATGCAATTTTTATACCCTTATCAATATATATTACTGCTCATTACACGTCTGCAAATTTTCACACAAGTATGTACATAAACGGAAATCGTTCCAACCGCCTTAAGGTAGTTTGAGTGAAATCTCTTTTTTACCTATAAATCAATGAATTCGGTCTCATTTTAAAGGAAAATATATCACTCTTACATTGACACAAAAAATTTAATCCCTTAGCACATAACTTTCCGAGATATTTGCCAAAAAATACCCGCCATTTTATATGGGAAATGGTACGTGTATACCACTCCATAGATACCTTAATTTAAAAAAATGAGGCTTTCCCTACACTTAGATCTCGTCAAAAAATCAACACTGCGTAGTTTGTGTGTTTTCTCAACTATTTTGGAAAATTAATCATATTGTCACCGCAGTAAATTCTCCGGGATCACAATAAACCTTCCGTTTTGATGGAGTTTCAAACGTACCGTGTAAAAATAAATGAGTCAAGTTAAAGACTTAGATATTTTCATTTGGTTACTTACAAGTTGTCATGTAAAACTATATTATTGTACCACTAATAATGCAATATTTAATTCCTGTGTCTCACAGCTGGTGAAATAAAAAATTATAATTCGAATATGGTCTCTATTACGACTAGGGAACTATCTCGCTCACACTACCTTAAGTAACCAAGTAAATGGAAAACAAGTCACTCTATACTCTTCTGTCCGCGGAATTGTTCTTAATAATGGTTCCATCTAACTCCTATCTCAATTTATGGTGATAGGTTATTTCGAGCGATAGCGCACGTTCTCTATAAGCTCTGAAATATGTTTAGTTTTGGAAATTAAATACAATGCCGACTTAGATTTGCCCAGAATTCTACGCACCTTGAATACAATGGGAGAAAAGTCAGACTTAAAGGATAAAAAGACGCAAACATGAATGGCAGTTTTTTTCTGCTATTTATAGCACAATCGAAAAAACAGCTGGTGTTTATTTTTTGATTTATGCATACGAATGGAAAAGGAAAATTGAGAAATTTCTTGCCTCTGACTATTCAACTCCTCGTAAAAGGCTAATCTTGAAGGACGAGCTTTGTATTTTCCCAGACTTGTGTCACCGGAGCATTGTTCTGAGATTCTTCCGGGATGTCAATTATCTCCGACTCCATTGGGTTTTCCTTTGAACTTCGAAATGCGATGACTGACACTTCTGAATGTTTGTATTTCAACTGAGCATCTCCTTTTCCATTTTACAATCGAGACTGGATTCTTTTCAAAAGGATATTTTGCGCTTTAAGCGCCAATTCTGGCAAAAATGAAAAAAATATTGAAAAGTGAATTACATACATCTACATCTACATTATACCCTGAGAGCCACCGAATGGGCGAGTGGCAGGGTATGTTAGGTCTCCAACCGTGTAAAAGGTGTAAGTTTTTGAGAGATGAAATGGTGACATGTATTATAGGAGTGTATTTAGTGGAGCTCAGTTTTTATTGTGATCGCTTATTATACGCGGAAAGAACGAGTTTTTGTACCTATCTTTCCGGAAGTGTATCTCTTATACGTTCTGTAAGACCTAGAGATGAAGTGAGGCGTCATGATAATATTCTCTGTGTCGCTCTGAAAAAAATATCAGTTATGAATTCCTCAAGCAATCTAAGCCTAGCGTGTAGCCTCCGAGTCTCTAGGGCAAGGGTGGCCAACCCGCGGCCCGCCTTGAACACTTTTCCGGCCCGCGATATTCACCACACCGCGGTATTCACTACAATAACATTAACACAATAACAAACACTCATTATGTTTCAATTTTTCACTCCAAAATAATGTCTATAGTGGGTCTAAATCTAACATGGGGATAAATAATTTTATATACGGCCTGCGTAGTTATGATGCACTTCCAAAGTGGCCCGAAAGATCATTTTGGTTAGCCACCCCTGCTCTAGGGGCTCCCACCTTAATCCCTCTAAAAGTTGTGCGACACTCTATGTACGCTCATAGCAGTTTTTAACGAAGCGAGCTGCTTTCCTTTGTATTTTATTAATTTTTTGGTTAAATCTTTATGATCAGGGGCCCAAATGTTCGCGGCGTATTCGAGGTGTGGCGTAACCAGAGTGAAGTAGCATCTCTCTTTGACTTTTTCATCCGAGGACCTTCCTATTACATGTTTAAGAAAACCTAGTTTCTTTAATGCTGTGCCACATATGTTCTGTATGTGTAATCCCCACATACATACCAATCACGCCGTTCCCTTCCGGGGTAGGCACAGTCATAAAGTTTCACTCATAAATACATATTTGTACGCTTAACATATTACTCTAACAATGATTCTGGGAAAGTAAAAAAGGCAATTCATTTTTCATATATTTTAGAGCAAAAAGAGGTGGAGTTAGTATTGATGTAACAAGGAAAGTTTCTGCATTTTTCCGCTAATTCCCTTTACACATGGAAATACAAGTTTAGTGTTCTTTAAGGTAGTTTGTCGAAATATCGTTTCGCCTAAAAATCAATGAATTTGGTCTCGTTTGAATGAAAAACATCTCACACTTTCGAAGAAATCAAAATATTTGCCCCTCATGTATTACTTTCCGAGATACTTGCTAAGAAATGCCAGCCCTTTTACATGGAAAATGGTACGTTTAGGCACTCCAGAGAGACATAATTTAAAATAAATAAAGAATTTCTAATTCCTAGATCTCGTAAAAAAAACTGAAAGAGTGTAACTTTTATACTTCCTAAACCATTTTTTTGAAAATAAATCATGATGTCACCGCCGCCATCCTTTCAAAGGAGTTTCAAACATACCGGGGGAAAAGATGAGTCAAGCCAAAGACTTATGTGGTTACTTTTATTTAATTTCTTAGAATTTCAGACATATTAAAGTGTATGATTGCGCCATTAATAATTCAATATTGAATTCATGCTTCCTATCACTGTAGAAATTAGACCATGTAATTCGAATATGGCCTCTATTATGATTGGGAAACTATCTCGCTCAGATTTCCATAATGTCTGGCCGTCTTTTTTTATTCTTCTGCATATTCAAATTAGAAATACCAGTCGTGAAAACCCGAGACGAACGCCAAACGAAAGAAAATATGATAAGTTTACTCGGACTCTTGTTATTTAAGACGACCTTTGATTTACTTTAGAATTTGTGAAATTTTGCTTTAAAAAAATCGTAAATTTGCATAAGTCTACGGGATTTTGCATCGAGGCAGACGGAGAGGGCGATTGCTATGGTGACTAATGTCAGAAGCTGTGACGCGAACTTGGCCTGTCCGCCATATTTCTCAAACCCGATTTTTCCTTCAGCGTTTACTGGCTCACGCAAACATGTTACATTTTCACAATGTTTTCCTTCCGATAAATTACCAGAAATAAGTATACATTAACTTTTTAACGTGCATTCTCTTAACATATACAGGATTATTCAAAAGTCTTGTAATTATCACGGAAAATCAGAACTTTTTTATTTTTCAACATAGATACATGAAACAAATATGGAAATGTTACTAAATTCTTATATACATATACTAAAGTGCTTCAAATGGATGTTGCATTGAACATTTGTAGCAATTAAAAATAAAACTTGATGTATTTAGTATAATTTTCATCTTTGTTTCATGTATCTATGTTGAAACATAAAAAGTTCTGATTTTCCATTTATACAACAAGACTTTTGAATCACCCTGTATTTTCCGCATGTTTAAATTGACAATTATTTTCATCTCCGGCGAAAACTGCCGTAAAATTGAGTGGAATCCATTGCACTACGTAACATAACAAACTTTTTAAGAGTCACTCACGTTAAATTTAAAACAGATGGTAGATATTCTTCCTTTACATCCGCCAATTCATCCATTCCATCGTGCTATCCATAGGAAAGTAAGGAAAGAGCGCGGTTAAAATATATGGCTGTTCTTCCGGTTTTCAGGCTACATTTCAATGGCGTAACGCCGCACAGTGGGCCCAAATCGGAAAAAAGGCTGGCCAATAATCAAAAGCTGCGTTAAGGTGCTCATAGCGTCAATCCAAAGCATAATTTACCTACTTTGTCCGTTTTTGACATGAGTTCGACCGTATCTATTGTATAAATTCAAATTTGTTGGCCCCGGTGGCGGAGAGGTAAAGTCCTCGCATGCTAAACCGAGGGTCGCGGGTTCGAGTCCCGCCTGGGTAGAAATATTATCTGTCCAGGACATGGGTGTTTGTGTCTCGTCCGTTGTTACTGTTATCCACCCGACGTAAATTGGCACATTGTGCTGTATTCGGGATAGTGAAGATAAATAAATAAATATTGATATGATATATTGGGAAATGACAGGTGGGAGAACGTGGGAAAACCATAAAATAATTGCAGCGACAATAGAAGAATGTTTATTTATTTATTTGTTTATTTTGTTATTTTAGACGACCTTTGATTTACTTTAGAATTTGTGAAATTTCGTTTTTAAAAAACCGTAAATTTGCATAAGTTGCCAGAAATAAGTATACATTAACTTTTTTAACGAGCATTCTCTTAACATATACAGGATTATTCAAAAGTTTATTCCATGGCCGCTGGTTAAGGCCTTCAGAATAACCGGAAACCCCGAAATAAAATCCTCGTCGGTCCCTAAAAATATAAACATTGCTATCAAATCAATCCACCCAATGCCATAGTTATGAAATACACAATGGGACTTGGCTTGCTGCCATGGTTCTCGTTTAGGCTAAAGAAACATTATGCAACTTAAGTAATAGAGAGGAACTTGTAACTTATGCAGATTTTTTCCCGCAAAATATCTCCTTGCAGAATATTCATCATTGGAAGTTCTCCAGCTCTGTTTTGGAATGTCTCCAATATGCCCATGTCTACTTCACATGTAATATTTTATAGTAAAAATGACTACTACTTAAGGAAAATGACATGGGAAAACTAAGTTACGGAACTAGAAATGTGAACTAGACATGATCGGAAAACATTGGAGGTTTCCTTCCTCCGTATCGTCTCATTTGAGCAATGACGGAAGTGACTCACAGTCTGAGAAAATCAGAAGTCTTTGAATATAAGGGGCCAAGGGTTTAATTTCCATTTTCGGCGGAAGGTTTAGCGTTGAAATGATTGTATTGGATTTCAACACATTTTTACAAGTTATTCATTGAGTACCGATCGTTATATTTTTCTGGTGTCTATTTTCTTACATTTGCGCATCATTTCTCGCTTACAGTACCTACTTCACAAGTTGGTGGATTGGAAGAATAGATTCCTTAGCCATAGTTGTACCATATACATATGATAACCTTGTTTACTGCGGAAAGAATAGTATCAAACATAGAGTTATATTGATAACTCCAATGTAATTTTGCAGAGGACAACTAATACAAGGTATATAGTATGGCCGCTGGTTAAGGCCTTCAGAATAACCGGAAACCCCGAAATAAAATCCTCGTTGGTCCCTAAAAAAATAAACATTGCTATCAAATCAATCCACCCAATACCATAGTTATGAAATACACAATTAGACTTGGCTTGCTGCCATCGTTGTCGTTTAGGCTAAAGGAACATTATGCAACTTAAGTAATGGAGAGGAACTTGTAACTTATGCAGATTCTTTTCCGCAAAATACCTCCTTGCAGAATATTCATCATTGGAAGTTCTCCAGCTCTGTTTTGGAATGTCTACAATATGCCCATGGTAGATTTAAATGAATTTTGGATAAATCTTTTCTTTCTATTCATCTAGTGCTTACTTCCATCGCTAAAATTTACCCAAGGGAGTGTCCAAGTTCAATAACGGCCCGTCCCACAACCCAATCCGTGCTTCCGCAAAAGGGTAAGTGCAACTTTTGACATACTTATTCACCTGTACTGATATGCTTCTGATGATTCTGGAAGCGGTGTGTACAAGTAGTTCAGAAAAATCCACTTCAGACTTTTCTTCACTTGCAGCAATTCTCTCTAGATAGGTTGAATACGTAGCAAAGTTCTCAGTCCCGCAGTTTGGATAGAGCTAATGCCCGTATTTTTAAGCCGCTTCTCTGTGGAAGTGAACAAGTTAAGTGAAATATCAGCCCCTTACCGATCTAGTTTCCGAGATTTTAACGAAAAAATATCCTTTTGACATGGGAAATGGTACGTATAAGCACTCCAGACGACCTCATTTACAAAATGAGGAATCTTTTACACCTAGATCTTGTAAAAAAATAACAGTGTCCACTTTGTATTCTTTCTCAACTATTTATGTAAATAAATCATACATTCAATGCATTCATTTTTTTTAGGATCACAAAAACATTCTGCTGAGAAGGAATGTGTTTGAAACGTACCGCGCGAAAAATTGAGTCATGATAAACGGTATGACTATAGAACTATCTCGCTCAAACAATTTAAAACCAATCTCACCGTCTGTCAGCTCCTCGCCGTTAATTCCATAGAAAATCCGGCTCAGTTTGATGCTGTTATCGCCGACTTTTCTAAAGTTTTCGACTCCCTCAATCATTCCCTTCGTCTTCTTCACAAACTCAGTTACCATCTTGATAGATGGTAACAGTGGCTATCTCAACCTCATATCGAACTTCCTTTCAAACAGAACCAAGGACGTAATACTCTCCGGTTTCTCTACATCTTGGTTCACATGTTAAACGCTTATGTTGATACTTTTATTTAATTACTTAGGATTTCAGCCATATTAAATATATTATTTCACAGTAAATAATGCAATATTTAATTCATTCTTCCTACAGCTTCTGAAATTAAAACTCATAATTCGAATATGGTTTCCATTATGACTAATGAACCATCTCGCTCAAACCACCTTAAAAATACTATTTTTGCCCATTTTTCAACCATTTGTGCATTTAACTCCGTGTGATGTGAAGTGCGACTAGCGAAATGATTAGATAGAATGGGCATGATTTTTCTCTGATGCTGATGATTTTCTCAAATGCCCTGATGACGATGGACGACTCGTTCATCGAAACGTGGGCCGAGATGGAGAGATTGACCCGGTGGGAAGCCCGAATAACCTCCAATGAATCATTCTTACTTTGAAACCACCAAAAATTCTGATCCACCTGCCGCCTTACGAGCGTATTCAGCCGCACGTGTGAGCTTAATGTGAGCTACGAACACCCACCCCGTTGTGGTTAAATTACCAACTTGAGCAAGAAACTTGGGAGGGAAAAACCAACATTTATAGTTGGTCTTCCCTACGCGCGCATTTCTTTCTTCAACCTCCACCATCACTTCAATCCTGATGCCATCATGATCTTTTTCCTTGCCTCTAGCGTGCGGAACTGTGCCAAAAATTTTCAATTAGAAGGCGAGGAGCGGTTTAATTAGTTCCGGAAGGAAACAGCTGTGCCTTAATGTGGGAACTGTGCTTTCCCGGCGTGTCAACCTCTACGATTTTTTTCTCGCTCTTTCTTACCGACGTTTCAACACGCGTCTTGAGCGTCGTCCGCAGGGCGGGTGAATGTCGCGACCACATCGTGCACATCACGTGACTGGCAATACTGCCAAAACTTCTGCGTTTAAACTGTGATGGCGAGTGGGTGTCAGCAGAACGATGCACGATGATGTTCACCACCCAAAACAAAAGCTGCATTAAAATACGCCGATATTGTCCGCAGCTCATCGCAGATTTCCATCTGTACAACACTGTACTGTACACTTCTTGAGCAAGTCATCACACAGATGCCGCATCTACACTGTCAGTGGAGTAAGCATAAAACCTGCCGATGAAGTTAAATATCTGGCAATAACCTTAACTTCTGATACATCGTGGGGAACACACGCATGCACAATATATGCGTCACAGAATTAACGAAACTAGGTTTTGTCAAGCGTATAATAGGAATATTTTCGGATGAGAAAGTAAAAGAGAGATGCTACTTCACTTTAGTTAGGCCACACCTCGAATACGCCGCGGGCATTTGGTACCCTGGACATAAAGATTTAACCAAAAAAAAACAAACAAAATACAATGAAAAGCTGCACCTTTCGTTATGAACGGAATTGAGCGAACATATATTGTTTCACAGCATTTAGTGAGATTAAAGTGGGAGCCCCCTAGAGACTCGGAGGCTACACGCTAGGCTTAGGTTGCTTCAGAAAAGCAGAACCGATATTTTTCAGGGCGACACAGAAAATATGATCATGACTCCTCACTACATCTCTAGGTCTGACAGAAGCGCGGAAAATAAGAGAGATACATTGCCGAACAGAAAGGTAAAAAAACCCTTTCTTTCCGCGCATAATAAGCGACCACAATGGAAACTGAGATCTACTCAGTGAGAAATAATATGTAAGGCGGTAGGTGGATCAGAATTTTCGGTGGTTTCAAAGTAAGAATGATTCATTGGAGGTTATTCGGGCTTCCCACCGGGTCAATCTCTCCATCTCGGCCCACGTTTCGATGAACGAGTCGTCCATCGTCATCAGGGCATTTGAGAAAATCATCAGCATCAGAGAAAAATCATGCTCATTCTATCTAATCATTTCGCTAGTCGCACTTCACATCACACGGAGTTAAATGCACAAATGGTTGAAAAATGGGCAAAAATAGTATTTTTAAGGTGGTTTGAGCGAGATGGTTCCTTAGTCATAATGGAAACCATATTCGAATAATGAATTTTAATTTCAGCAGCTAAAGGAAGAATGAATTAAATATTGCATTATTTATTGTGAAATAATATATTTAATATGGCTGAAATCCTAAGTAATTAAATAAAAATATCAACATAAGCGTCTAACATGTGAACACGTGAACCAAGATGTAGAGAAACCGGAGAGTATTACGTCCTTGGTTCTGTTTGAAAGGAAGTTCGATATGAGGTTGAGATAGCCACTGCAGATATCAAGATGGTAACTGAGTTTGTGAAGAAGACGAAGGGAATGATTGAGGGAGTCGAAAACTACTCTACACCACTTTCAATTTGAAAAAAAGTTGTTTTGGTCCGATCCAAACCATTTGAGACCTGTGCCGTATGTGGACTACTTGAGGCTTATGACCCAAATTTCAGCTCGATACCTCAATTTTTACGGCAGTTATCGTGCGAAGAGACGGACAGACAGACGGACACAGCTAGATGGACTCGTAAGGTGATTCTGATCATTTCTATACATTCTTTTCCATACGTGCCACGCCTCCTTCAATGCGTTACATTTCTGCTGTGACCCACGTAGTGGTGTAGGGTATAACTAGGTAAACAGGAGAAGAAACTAGAGAGAAGTAAACTAGGTAAACAGAAGAAGTTTACACAGGGTGCGAATTTCCACAGAGAAAAAATCATCCGCATTGACCGGGATTCGAACCCGGATCCCTTGATTTCCGGCCGAGTGCTTTAGCCAGTTAAGCTACCGAGGCTTCCTTTGGATTTTTTTGTAACCTTTACGGGACTAGATGTTCTCGACTGCTAAAGCACTCGGCCGGAAATCGAGGGATCCGGGTTCGAATCCCGGTCAAGGCGGATGATTTTTTTCTCTGTGGAAATTTGCACATGTGTGCATTGCGGGTGACTCCGTTAAAGTGGAACTCCGTGGCTAGTCCCTGATAGCTTAAAATTTCCACAGGGTATTTATGCCGTACTACGCGTTTCAACTCACAGAGCCATCATCAGGTCAACAAGACAATCTGTCAGAGAGCACATCACATTTATATATCCCTTTGAGTGCGGCATGACGTGATATCACGTTATGGTTGTCTTTACGCTGGTGCAGATGACGTGATATCACGTCAAGTGTACCGTGAATGTTCCAGCTTTCACTAGCAAACTTTCACCAGGCCCCCTTGCGAAAGCTGGAACCCTCACGGTACACATGACGAGATATTACGTCATCAGCACCAGCGTAAAAAAATCATGACGTGATATCACGTCATGCCGCACTCAAAGGGATATTCTTTACCAGTTTGAGAAAAAAGTGGGGGGAAAGGGGGTTTGGAACAGAAATAAGGTGGGGAAGTGGCGCTTATACGGAAAAACCAAGGGAAGGAGGGGAAATCCTCGGGGAATAAAGAAGTGTGGAAACCAGGGAAACGGGAAGGCAAAAAAGGGGGGAATAAGAAGGGGTTTACGGGGAACCATGCTTACTTTTCTTCCCCCTCAACCCCCTTTCGCCCCCCTTTTTTTGCCTTCCCGTTTCCCTGGTTTCCCCACTTGTTTATTCCCCCAGTATTCACTGGTTTCCCCCTCCTTCCCTTGGTTTTTCCGTATAAGCGCCACTTCCCCACCTCATTTCTGTTCCTAATCCCCCTTCCCCCCCACTTTTTCTCAAACTGATAAAGAAAATATAAATGTGATATGCTCTCTAACAGATTGTCTTGTTGACCTGATGATGGCTCTGCGGGTTGAAACGCGGAGTACAGAATAAATACCCTGTGGAAAAGTGCAATTTTTGTTTCTATTATAATACGACGACCTTCCGCGATATCTCGTCTGAATCTGTTGAAATTATTTGAAGTTTCACTTGGCAACGTTGTCTGCTGTGACCCACGTGGTGGTGTAGGGTATAACTAGGTAAACAGGAGAAGAAACTTGAAAGAAGGAAACTAGGTAAACAGAAGAAGTTTCCACAGGAAATTTATGCCGTACTACATTCATCAAATTCATCAAATTCATCAGTTACATCAAATTCAAATTAAAATTCATCAAATTATATCAGCGTTGTGCTCCGACGAAAACCGGAAGTGTGTTATTTAAAATTGAATACACATGTTACACTATCGATGACAAATGATGAAAAAACTACAATGGATGCCTCAATATCTAGTGCACGTTTTACAAGTTTTTGAACGGTTTAATGCGAGCGGAAATGGAGAACAAAACAGTTATGTGGAGAGATGTCATCCCACTACCAATTGAGGCAATGTATCCCGCGGATACACGAATCATTCCCCCTGTAAAAGGGCCGGCATTTTTTCGCGGAATATCTCGGCAATCAGCTCGATAAGGGATTGATTTATTGTTATAATTGGAATTTTGGGATATTTTTCTTCAAAATGAGACCAAATTAATTGAATTCTAGGTGAAACGATATCTCGCTCAAACCACCACAGGATGGTGTCCAGCTCTTTTTGTTATAATCACTACTGGTGCGAGGAAACAATGGATTTTTTACCAGTTAGTTTGGCAGGGTATGTCGATTATTTTTTTTCATAACGGTTCTGTTGTGACGGTATATTCCTAGGGATAAAAAATATTATTCTCCATATCGTGCCGCAACTCGCCTGTTCGGAGTTTTTGAAGTAATCTATTTGTCACATTCTGTAGGCTCGCAGCATATTAAAAAAAAGACTTGCGGCTTTCCTTTTCACTTTATTCACTACACTAATTAAATCTTTCCCTCGCAGGTTCCATAGTGCTCATGGCGTATTCTAGATGTGGCCTAACTAGAGATGGGCAAACTCGTTCATTTTTTGTGAACTCGTTTACTATGGATCCCTTTTGGGACCCGGTCTTTTTCACTCGTTCACCGTTCATTTATATTGGTGGTCATGTATTTTTTAAACATGTTCTTGGTTTTTAAAGAATGTAAAAACGCCTAGAAATACTTAGTATACCGTAATGACGGTATGTAAGAATGTCCGATGAAGTAAATGATGAAAGGTAGTATTACAAGATTTTTACACGTTTTCGTAAATAGTTGAAATAATTTAAATCAAGAAAAAAGTAATGCTTATTAATCCTCCAGCATCAGCTGATGAATTTTTGGGAATTATAAAGAAAATCTTATCTCTTAGAGATAGGAGCGAAAGTAATGACGGAGCGAAAGGAACGATTGACCGAAAGGACCGACTGACCGAAAGGAACGAAAGACCGAAAGGAACGACTGACCGAAAGGAACGAAAGACCGAAAGGACCGACTGACCGAAAGGGAGAGTCGTTTCATGGAATTCCTTCCGTTCAATCCATGGACCGGTTCCTTCGGATTCGTTCGTTCGCGAACGACTTATCCCTGGGCCTAACCAGAGCAAAGTAGCGTCTCTCTCCCAATTTTTCATCATAGAAATATCTTACTATTCTCTCGATGGACTTGATAGTTTCTTAAATGCGGCACAGAATTGTATGCATTAATTTTAAGATCGGGATTAAAACAAACCGCTGGCACTCTAATGTTTCACATGAGTTTCCATAACGTTTGATCTGAAGCCAAGGTGATTCTCAGGTGCTTCAATTCATCATACTCCTTTATATTGGCGATTTTGGAAACTCAAGTAATATCTTACTCCACAGTGCCGTATTATTTGTAGGCATTGTTCTCTTCCCCTGAGAAAGGTCTTCATCTACATACTACCCCACAAGTTGCCGCATGGGCGTAAGGCATAAGGTGTTAGGGCACAAGCCGTATGCAGATGTAAGGGAAAAGGTTTTGGTAGGAGAAGTTGTGACGTGTATTATGGGAGTGTATTTAGTGGAGCTCAGTTTTTATTGTGGTCGCTTATTGTGCGCGAAAAGAACGAGTTTTTGTACCAATCTGTTCAGCAATGTACCTCTCTTATTTTATCTCTTCTATCACCTTAGAGATGTAGTTAGGGGTTACGATAATATTCCTGGCGTCGGTCTGAAACACACCGGTTCGGAATTTCACAAGCAACCTAAGCCTAGCCTGTAGCCTCCGAGTCTCTAGGGGCTCCCACCTTAATCCCTCTAAATGGTGTGAAACACTCAATGTTCGCTCGTAGCAGAATTACAAAGAAAAACCCATCTCTTTTTCCGGATTCCGTTTCTAAACTAGGTATAATTATGGTCGTATCATATTATTCCGCAGATTTGATTGATTGTCATAAGGTTTCTCTACCACTGTGATAGTGAGCAGCCTTTTACAGTAGAATAAACGGTAGAGAACATGAGAAGGGATTCAGCAAAAAGCGGCGCATAATAATTAATCCGTTTTTGCACAAATATTAGGTCCACATTTCTGAAGGGTGAGTAGAGCAACAGTGAATGACTTGAGAAAGGGTGGATTGGAGACAGGGCAAAGTGAGAAGGAGGAATTTTCTCCGGCGGAGGACGTGCCAAACCCACTCGACCTCCCCATCTTCCTCAATTTCGGAGACGAACTCTTGGATGATCCGTGTGCTTAAGCTTCCATCACGGAGCGATATCCCGCGCCTTCTTGCCTCCTCCGCATCGCACACAGGAGATAGAGGAAGGGAAAAACAGATCCGATTCCGGGGGAATATGAGTTCGGATTATGCCGGATTTCGAGGGAAAATAGTCTCCCATGCGTCCTCTCTCAGATCTTGATTTCCTCCTTTTATTACTTTTATTACTTAAGTTTACCTACCAAGGGATGGGATTTGTACGCAGAGTGATTTCATCTGAAGCATTAAGTAATGTAATTTTTATATTTTCTCTTGTAAAATTTATTTTAGTAACATTAATTTTGTTGAATTAATTTTGTAAAATAAATCTCGTAAAATTTATTTCGTAAAATTTACTTCGTGAAATAAAATTAATCGAATTGATTTCGTAAAATTTATTTTGTAAAATTCATTTTGTAAAATTTATTTCGTAAAATTTGGTTCGTAAAATTTATTCCGTAACACTAATTTCGAAAAATTTTTTTTGCGCCTATATTGATTTGATGAAAAAAGTCTGTTGTAACGAGCGAGCCAATTTTGACGACAACGAGGGGAAATATTTTCCGAAAGAACAATTGCAAGAGGCGATTCCAGAATTTTGCCTAAAAAGTTATTTCCTTTTCAGCTAGAACGAAAATCCCGGTAGTATAGAGCATATATTCCGGGTAAATTAAATGCAGTGGTAACGAGGATAGCGGTGGATTCGAGAATAGAATATGAGTTTTTATCTGTCACCACTCCTAGCAGCTAAAAATTAAACTAAACAAAATGGCCAACCTATCCTGGAATCCTCTTACTCATTTAATATACATGTAAGAAAGCCATTGAGCTTTGTCACAGTTTAGATATTCTTCGCCAGTTTCACTGGGCAATTCAGGAAGAATCTGTGTAATTTCTATCGGAGATAGAGGATGTGACTCAAAGCATTGTTCGCACGATAATCATGGAATCGCAATTCATTAGTCACGGAAATATGGAAACGCAACCATTCTGTCACAAGCATTTCGCAGTTACCGAGAAAATATCAAAAAGCCATGGAATCCATGAATACCAACAAATAGAAACAGGTTTTAGATGTACTTAAGACATGCATTTCTCTTTTCCTGCCCATATTCACGCTTATTCATTCCAATTTCCAAGGCGATCACTGCAATTGTAAATATTTCTGTGTTTCAAAAACAATTTTCGAGATTTTTTAAAAGTTTTATATGCATATACGAATATTTTTAGGGATAAAAAAAGGTTAGACATTATACTTCATTTCTAAACTCGGTATATCTATTTTCGTAGCATATTATTCCGCCGACTGGATTGATTTTTCGATCTGAGATGCTGAGACTGATTGAATAATTAATCCTTTTAACGTGCTTTTGCGCAATGCTCAGCGATGTCCTTAGACGGAAACTGATGAAACCATTTTCCCTTTTAAGGCGGCTTTTCACACGGAAGCTGACTTCTATGAAATGATCGAGTGTGGCGATATCTCGAATCGTATCGCCGCTTGCAGGACATCGTTCTGCCTACATATAACTTCCAGCATTTTCCAAACAAATGGATGACGGAAGTAAACAATGAATGTGGTAACTACGAAAATCGCCCAAATTTGGCAATAATGGCGTTCGTATATCCTTATTTGAGTCCCATATGCATTGGCGGGTTTATTAAATTTGTGTAAATGATAATAATTGAGCATTATTACATCTTATCAAGTATGAGAAATAAGACACTGGTTATAATTATCTAATGAGAGATAAGACATAAAGATTACCTTAGGGGTTCTTTAGCATTTTAAATGTTCTCAAGTACAAATAAATACATATTTACATATATAACATTAAGCCCTCCTCCTACATAATTTTCACATTTCTTTCGTCTCCGCGTGATGTCATGTGAACGAGATTCCACCAAATGCGATTTGATTTTATCGCGGAATCGATATCCTACTTGCAGGGAAAAATAGTAACCAGTCTATTTTCCTTGCAGTAAGCAACCGCTGTCGATTACCACCACTATCGACCACTATTGCCATGGAAGTGCGTGCTTACACATCGAAGTGTCGCCGGCAAGCCACTTCCGAGGCTACTGTCATTGAAGTGACTCCCATGTGTCATCCCGCCTTTTAGAGTGCAGTGCACCTAACGAGGAACGCAAAACACGATTGATCGTCGGCATGATCGATTGTTTCACGCGTAACTAACACCAGTTACGATACTTATTTGCTAAACAAATTGGCCCATTCGACGATTAGCGAAATGAAATGTGAGGATGAAACCATGACAAGTTAATGGGCCAAAGATGAGTGATGGATAATAAGGGAGAAAGAAATCGAGAGAAATGCCCAGCGAGAACCAACATTGGGGCAAGCTTATGCAAAATAATAATGGTATTAATTCAATGGCCGTCACGATTATGAGGCAATTTTCATACCTGGAATATATCGAGTTTTACCAACCCATTCAAGCTCGGCCTTCTTTCCCGATAATTTACGAGCGCATTGGCTTCAATAACTAACTGATGGGGGAGGGGCAATAACTTTGCGAGAATATTAATGCAGGTGGCGTAAATCTTTTCGAGGGTGACAAACCCATGAAAAGTTATTGTTTTATATTGATAAAAAAAGAACCCGAGAAAAAACTAATGCGAGTGAAGAGGAGGCTTTAAAAGTTTTAATTTACACGTGATGCAGCGCGAGCGTGCACGTCGCAGAAAATTGAATGTCTTCGAAAACAGGTGTTTTCCTCCCGCGCGCGAGATGCAAAACTGAATTTCGTGGGGATTATCGCGTCACCCGTGGAAGATTTACGCGGAAATTGGTTCCCGGACGGGGGTGTTGAGGGGAGAGTGGAAGGGGAGAAGGGAAAGAGTTTGGGGGTTCTGAGAAGGGGCAGGTGATATATATCCCACTCCTCCTGCTCTTCCGCTACTGTGTCTAGCTCGGAGTCTGCCGGCTCAGGTGGCGCCCGTGCGCGGCGCCATTACTACAGACCCGTGCGGGACCGTAATCCTCGGGCGCCAGAGCTTTTCGAGCTCTCTCGTTTCTTTTCTTTTGTTTTCTTTCTCTCGTGGACCAAAATTAAAAAAAAAAATAAAACATTCGCCGGAGCGCTTGACTCTGTGCGAAAATCGTTTACTCGCCATCCACCGAATGTTGTTAATTCCTCGCTCGGAAAATATCACCTAATTGTACGTTTCAGGGACTACTGACAAAAGATTATTTATCTGTATTTTTCTTTTTGATTCCGTCATTCCTCTAGGAAACTACGACGAAGAAAAGTATGATGACATGGGGGATTTGTCTGAGCGTGAAAATTGTCAAATCTCCACCCGCCGGATATCTGTGAGTTTAGCCCTGGGAAAATTGTTTCGCATAGAGGAAATTTATCAGCAAATGCCGAATATTTAATTCCTGTATCATCATGAAAAATTTCAAGTTGATGACGTAAGACTTTAAAAAAAAATCTGGGGTCGGAAATCATCACAAATCCGACCTGTCGAGCAGGTGTGATGCGTCGCCTTAAGTGAAATACTGCGTCTGTCGGATGAGACGTTAAACCGTGGTCCCCTTGGCGCCTTTCGTTAAGAGCAGGCTAATGCCGACGCCGGGTTTCTATCCACTCTTCCTCCCTTACCTGTCCCCTATGGCGCAAATGACCTTAGCTGTCGGTCGCCTCCCCAAAAATCCAATCCAATCCTTGGAGGAAACTTTATATCGTTACAACACAGCCGATGGCCAGCGCCTCGCTGAATACGTATTTGAGACAGTTATTTTATTTCGCGAATTTATTGCAAAAACATTTAAGCCGAATTTAAGGCCGAACTCGTTGGCAAAGATGTCATGGGTGAACAAAAATAATACAGTAAATACGTAAATAATAAAATTATGTATTGTACATTTCTTTTAATCATACCGAAATAAAAATTCCCTCTTTTCAAAACGATGAATGTTGCGAAAACCACCAAAATCCGTGTTGCTTATTAAAACTGCCGAAATTAGCGTTATTTCGTTAAAACGACCAAAATTAGCGTTATTTGTAATTTTAATCGCTTATTACGAAAAAAACACTTCTAGTCCTAACGCTTGTGCAAAGAACTGCCTATTTGTATTCGAAAGTGCAAAAATCACTGAAAATGTAAAATAATCTATCTTTAAAGTACTTAATGCTTGGAATAAAAATTACACACTGTTTTTATAACACACAAGTTTTTAAAGAAAAGCATTTTGAAAATTAACTCTCGTGTAACTGAATAAATTTCAATGTCGGATTATGAAATTGCCAAAAGTTAAGCTGTCTCATGTTTCTAAAACATGTTAGCCGCCTCTTCATATTCCTTGTTCTTCAATTTTAAAACCAAAATGAGTAACTTCTTATAGTTTGCTCTATTTTTTCGTTACTTCTCGTCCTCATGATTTGGTGGGAGAATTAAAAATTAGAAATTTTGAAGTTTTCATTTGGGCATAGTCCGGAGGAAAATTTACACCTTTCTGACTGTCAATTCTCAAAACTCTTCCATTTAATAATCGAAGACAAATTTCATTAGAATCTTCAAGTGAATCATTGTAATACTTCTGCCTCATCATTGCCAATTCAGAACTTAAAAGTAAAACAATGCATGCTATAAACGGATGCTGTCAACGACTAGAGAAAATCTTTCTGACAATCTCTCATTCATTTATTTCTTGATCTTTTGACTTCACAGGAAAAACTCTTTCGCATAAAGGAGATCTCCCTCTATGGCTTTTCTGGAAAAGCGAGCGTTTCACGCTAGCGGGCGTGTCGGCTGGATATTCTTGTGAGAGCGCGCACTATGGCCGTTAAAAACGTTATTGAAGATAATCCGCGGAAGAGAAGGGCAAAACGACTTTCGCTAATGAAATCCGCTGAGAGCGAGAGAGAGAGAGAGAGAGAGAGGGAGGAACGGTTTTTCGTCGTGATTTACGGCGGCGGGACCCGGTTTTTCAAGTCTCGAGAGAGAGAGAGGGAGAGAAAATTCCACGCGTTTGCCGAGAAGGGACGGTTAGTCACTAATGATTCTAAATTATAGAAGTGTCGCGTTCGATTAAAGGCATGATTTCGTGCTCGCGGGAACGTATTTGAATTTTTTTTAACTGATGGCCGCGCTCATATGGGTTAGTTCAATCAGTATCATCTGTCAGCAAAATCTGAGCGCATTTACTCAAAGAAATATGCGGAATTTCTCCGACGAATTTTTGGGCTGAAAAAAGGATAACACGAAAAAGCCTGGACTTGAATTTATTTTCCACCAAATTTTTTTTTCGATTTCTTCTTTAACATTAACATTTGATTTTTCACGGGTCGGGAGCATTTTTGAGAATACCGAGGCAAACAGTCAGTACACTAACAAATTACCTGAAGCTTGAATTGTTATCCCATTGAAGCGACTGAAGATCTGCATGTTTTCAGATGAAGAATGAAATAATATGAGAAATATAAGAAAAGTTAGGCATAGAGCGTGATATTTCAACATTAATAATGGACATAGAAGGTTAAATTTGGCATAAATAAGTTATTATTAATGCATACAAATACATTACAATACAAAACATACGGATGTAGTGGTCTATGCCCGTAATACCAATTCAACCGCAAACGACTCTGACTTATCTCATAAAATGTATACGTACAGATAATTTTTACCGCCTGCAGGCCCAATTTCTTCTGCAAAAGTTAATTGGAGTTAATAATCACAGGACGTAAGCTGTTAATTACTTTCTAGTAATATAAAGTTACAAGCTTTTTAGTAATTAACAGCTTAGTCAAGTAACCATAATGATAAAATTAAATAAAAAAGTTAAAATTAAGAGAGATACGTTGCCGAACTGATAGATACAAAATCTCGTTCTTTCCGCGCAAATAAGCGACCTTAAGTCTCACATCTCTACACGCCTGGTGTCCTAACAACCCCTTCCGCACGCCCATACGGCGGCTCGCTGCATAATATATAGATATGTAGGTGTAGTTATTTACTAATTTTGAACTAAAAAATTTCAGCGCTAAATTATAAGCGCTTAAATAGGCAGTTTTCACAAAAAGAATAAAACGGGAAGTTCGATTATATTCTGCATAGATAGAACTACAATAATTTTTCTAAATCTTCTCTCGAGTTATGAATCAACGGGAATTTTTGCTAGAAAATAAATAAAACTTCAATTATTACCTAGGTTTGATTGTTATTACAGCTTCATCCCGTGGAACTAAAATAATGTCAAGTCGTAGAAAAGTGAGCTTAAAAACTTCTCTCTTCCCGAAACACTTAAAGTTAAAATAAGGCTTGGCCTTTTCCTTCTCTGATGGCGACTTAGTGCAATGAACCGTATCGGTCGAATTAAATTTCTATGTACGCATGAAGAATAGCATGCCATATATCCCATCTATGAAATCAGTTGGAGCAATTCTTGCAGAGTTTGTCGAAATGTGTGAACTCATGGGCACTTCATTGATCGAATCGATGTCGAATTTAAACGATTTCATGCCTGTGGTTCTATAGGAGATTTAATTTTCCCGAAACATCCCAATCCTCGTAAGTGAAGCTCCTCATTTCAAGATGTTATGCTTTTACGAATACGATACTGAAATCATCATGTCTTCATCCCTTCCATTCTATGATTCTAATATTAGTGTGTGAAGGCTCGTCATGTATCAAAATCTGTCCTAACATCATTGCCACTCACCACCAAAGTACAAAAATTGAATAAATTTATAAAAACATGTTTGTTTGCATATTATAATTTGAGGTTATTTTTCTACATTTCCTAAATTACGTCTAGGGTATAACCATTAATTTTTCCCTTGGTCAAATATTTGAATATTGCTCCAACTGATTTCACAGATGGGATATATGACATGCGATTCTTCATGCATACATAGAAATTTAATTTAACGGATACGGTTCTTTGCTGTAAGTCGCCATCAGAGAGGGAAAAGGCCAAGCCTTATTTTAACTTTAAGTGTTTCGGGAATAGGGAAGTTTTTAAGCTCACTTTTCTACGAGTTGACATTATTTTAGTTCCACGGGATGAAGCTGCAATGACATATTAAATAGCACAAATGTTTTATTTATATGTTATTTTTTCTTTAATTTTACCACTCAGTGTATTAATTAAATTTAAATAACTTCGGCAGCGACTTATGAATTGGTAATTGAAAAAAGAAAGAGATTGATATTGCAAATGAGATTTTGCTGTTAATTTCATCAAGAGAGGAGCTCTTACGAAACACAATGGCAATGCAGATTAAGGAAAATTGCATGCAAATTCACTGATAAATCAATCATGCATCAAATGAACACAATTTAATAATTTTGGTTCGAAAATCGGCTTCTCCGGAAATAAAAGGTCCTTGTTTACGAGTGTAGCTCGCTTATGACGACGGCATCACGGATGAATAGGCTTTCGGGGAACGCATTATTGACTCGCAGTGAAATGAATCGACTAATGTAGAAGTGGAAACTTGTAACAATTTCATTTCGGTGAGTGCAGGTACCCAATAAGCTAAAATGAACCGGAGAGCGGCATTGCAATTATCTCTGCCGTAATGATCGAGTGCGCAATCAAGTTACAAAGGACATAGTGAAAGGTCAGTACTGCGAATACTGTATTTATGCAAAATTAAATATAATAATTACGCGAAGAGATGTCACCACATTACGAACGAGAATCGACGATTATATGCCGTGTATTACAAGAGTGAAAATGAGATTTTGCCGTAAATAAAATGCAATCCGAGAAAAAAAACAAAATATCTGCGAAATACTTCAACGTTTGGCTGCATTGAACCCAGCCGTGTAATCATTGCTTCAGTAACAACGCAAAAACACACTGGCAGTAAATAAATCACGACCATGGACGAATATAGATAAAGGCTTTACATATATATATATATATATATATATATATATATACGTACCAATCACGCCGTTTCCTTCCGGAGTAGCCACTGTCACAAAGTATCACTCATAAATACATATTTGTACACCTAACTCTGCTTCAATAATTTCCTCTTTCGCCTCATTTACCCCCATACACTGCTTCATACACGCCCTCCTGTTTTTAAGACTCCTAATATTCCTCCTCCTAAGAATTTCTTCAACCACATTCAACCACGACTTTCTCGACCTACCTCTACCTCTCGAACCATTCATTTCACTCCTACATATCTGTTTCGTTATTCGATTCTCATTCATCCTCTCAACATAGCCAAACCAACGAAGCACGCTCCTTTCATATATGTCCATTACTAGGAGCATCTAACCGACATACATTTATTACCCACTCATTCCTGACCCTATCCATCCTACTTTTGCCGCAAATAATCCTCAGATAACTCATGGCCACGGCGTTTAGTGTACTCTTATGTCTATCCTGACATACACATGTTTCACGATCATACAACAAAGTGGGAAGATGTATAAATGGAGTTCGAAATAAAAATCAAGTTCCATGAGGCCACGAGTTCAAATACCATAAAATTGCCAAAAATTTAAAAATTAAATAGGTAAACTTGAATATATTCTCCATCTAATACCATGCAAGCCACCGTATGGGCGTGTGGCAGGGGGTGTTATAGCACCAGCCGTGTCAAGATGTAACGAGTTTTGGGAGGTGAAATGGTGACGTGTAATGTGGAAGTGCCTTTATTGGAGCTCAGTTTTTATTGTGGTCGCTTATAGTGTTCGGAAAGAACGAGTTTCTGTACCTTTGTCAAAGTAAATCTAATATAAACAAGAAATTAATATCTATATCTACATCTACATCCTACCCCGCAAGCCACCTCAAAAGGCGTGTGGCGGGGGGTGTTAGGACACCAGCCGTCGACAAAAAAAAACATAGTTCCGCCTAGCATTTATTAAAGTCCTTAATTGTTCGGGGGAAAAACGAATTCCCATACCTATCCGTTCGGCAAAATGTCTCTCTTAATTTATCGATTCTGTCGGACCTGGAAATATAATGTGGTTCTAATATGATGTTCTCCGTGTCGCTCTGAAAGATATCCATTCTCAATTGCTCAAGCAATCTAAGCCTAGCGCGTAGCCTCCTCCGAGTCTCTAGCGGCTCCCACCCTAAATCGTTCAAAATCTGTGTAACGCTTTCTGTTCGGCCGTAGCAGTTTTTGACGAATCGCACAGCTTTCCTTTGTATTTTATTAAGTTCATGGACTAGGTCTTTCTCCACCGGATTCCATATGCTCGCTGCATATTCAAGGTGTGGCCGGACGAGTGCGAAATAGCACCTCTCCTTCACTTTCTCATCCGAAAATCTTCCCACAACACGCTTGACAAATCCTAGCTTCTTCAGGGCTCTGCCACAAACACTGCCACACACGTATTTCATTTATCCATTTCATTATATTATGCAATGAGATACCAGAAGACCTGTGGATGAATGATGAAAGAGCGCATTGGCGATGCGGTATCGGATAGCGTCGTAGAACGTTGAAAAACCAATTATATATGTATGTAGCAGCCTTTGGTGAGAGCGGTGAAAAAGGCTACGCCGATGAGGAAATGGGGAGAAATTTACTCCCACGGGCCTCTGGGGGAAAGGTGACCCCAGAATACCTTTTAAATCAACATTCATAGCCTTCGTCTGATCTGTTAGGCAAGGTATCTCTCTAATTTTGAACTTTTTTGATTATAATTTTATCATGCTTACTTGCATTAACCATTTTACAAAAATGTACAGTACGCTCAGTGACCCACGATTACCGCACCAACCGCCTCAAAATCTACCACGCATTTAGAATATTTTTGACAAAACACCCTGAGGTAAAAAAAGCGTTTTTGCCTCCACTGTCACTTGCATTGCAATCAAAACGCACGTAGGAAACGATGTCGCCAAATTCCTGCACATTTTTTTTTACAACCAAGACTGTCGCGTCGCCTAACATTCGACTTAAAAACTCGAAAAGAAAACTTGACATATTTTTCAGGCGAGGGGGAAAAAGATGGTGAAGTGTGTAAGAAGATCGAGGGAACTCGTAAGAGTTAAAGAAGGAGAATTATTCTCACTGCGAGGCAAGAAACTGAGAATAAAAAGTCGAGAGAAAAAATATTGAGTGTCGCCTCGGAGACGCAAACGCGATTTATTTTCTTCGGCATGTGACGGTTCGTGGATTCTCTGTAAGACATGAGAAAACTCAAAGCAGGAGCGAAGTATTCGGCTCTCGAAGAGGACGTGGAAACGGGCGAGAATGGGATGGTGGCCTTGCGAAGCGGGCGAACGGTGAAGAAATCTCGTTCATTTTTTTCTTTAACTTGGAGCACTTCCCATCAGAAAAATTAAAAATTAGTGCTTAAGAGACGAGGAACCGGGTGCCAGCCGACGGATACGATTTGAATTCCGGAAGTGAGAACCTGTTTCAACGGATTTGAATTCCGACATCTTGAACATCTTTTCGAAATATTCACAAATCAGTAACGCGAATTCGCCCACATAGTGGAAAACATAAACACTCACCGCGGGTAGTCGAGACCATTGAGATAGATGGAGACGGCAATACTTCATCAAACTGTTGCCCGACAACCGAAATAACTATCATATTGTTTGATGGAAAAAGAACAGACTTTACAAATTTCACCAGTAAGTTTTATCCACGACCCGGGTTTCGACAGTTAATGTCATCTTCAGGTCAAAAGCTGTCGAAACCCTGGTCGTGAATAAAACTTACGAGTGAAATTTGCGAAGTTTGTTCCTTTTCCATCATGGAGAAATTTCACAAAGTTACCCCTGACATTGTTCGTTTTGTTAACCATATTGTTTACCCCTTCTCTCTCCTTACTTTCCTATGGATGGCACAACGGAATGGACGAATTAGTGGATGCAAAGCAAGAATATCTACCATCTCCTTTGAAATTTCAGGCGAGTAAATCTTGAAACACATGTGGGTTACTTAGTGTTATGGATTCTACTCGATTTTACATAAGTTTTCATCGGGAATGTGAATGATAACTGGTTTAAGTAAATAAACAATATGTGTATGGAGAATCCACATTAAAGAAGGAAGTGCATGCTGATTTCTAGTAAGTTTTCGATAGAAAACGTAGTAAGATTACAAAATTAGTGCGTTAGCCCGAAAGCGATATAGGAAAAAGACGGGTAAACGAAGATGGCGGACTTGCTTCAGCTCTTATCACTGGTCAGCATAGCAAGCGCCCTCTCCATATACCTCAATGTTTGACTCTTGGTATGGTTGAGAATGGTTGAGGCAATTCTGGATAGCTGACAATCTTCACGCTACAGAAACATTTCTTGGTGAGAATGGTAGGTGAAATACCGACTTAGAGGAACCTCACCCAAAGAGTGAAAAATATAACTTGGAAGAATCAACAAGACTCGTCCATTTTGATATCAAAGTGAAAAAATTCAAGCAAATGGGACGAACAAAGAAGAAAACAGTGTAAGAGCGATAAAAATGGAAACAGAATACCTACTAATTATAGTTTCAATGATAAAAATGTCTCATGTAAAGCCAAAATCAGATACTACAGTGCAGTATGGAGCCAAAGAGTCACATCGCCACAGAATTCACGTCGTCAATGAGATCAGGACGAATAGAAGGGGATAGATTAGACGACGAAAGGTTCTAAAGCAATGCTAATTTCACTTGAAACAGAGGAAGGCGAGGGTACGTTCAGGAGGAATGACGCGATAAAATGTTAAATGAGATTAAGAAGAGAAGATTTGAGTTCTTAGTCCACGTAATGAGGATGGACAGCGGGAGAAGCACGAATCGAGTTTTCAATTATATTAAGACGGTTAAGAGTGGCAACCGGTGGGTGAAATAATAATAATAATAAACTCGTTTATTGTTCTAGGAGTGAACTCCTTTGGAACATAGAAATGAAATACAGAGGTGTGCAAGACAATAATATGCGAATAAGCCAATCAGGAAACAAAAAAGGGAAGTTATCATATAAATTGCTAACAATAGACATATACAACATTATCATTTAGCAATGTAGAAAAAGAACTGAATTTCTTCTTCTAACAGAAAAACGAACATTAAACATAGCAATAAACAAATAACACAACTTTTAAAAAGAAAACTTAGCTTAACAAATGAAAAGAAAAAAAAGGAACTGAATTGCTTCTTCTTACGCAACAATGGACATTAATCACATCAATGAACTGATAAATGAGTTACATGGTCAGCATTCCAGAAAGTGTGTGATAATCTTTCTCTTAAATATTACCAGTGATGCACTGTCTTTTACCAGTTTAGGCAAGTCATTCCACAGCTTTGAGGCAACAACTGTAAACGATTTCTGGACTGTAGCTGTCCGGCACTGGGGGGGATACAAAAAACAGGGGTCTTGTCTAGTAACAACATTAGTGTATTTACTACTTGGGAGAAAAATATCCATTATGTACTGAGGGCTCCCATATTTGAGGAGGTTGAACATGAAGCAGGCCATACTTGACATGAAAGACACACATGAAAGGGACAAGAAAAGACAATAGAAGACACAAAACGGGATGAAACTTAATTTAGAAGATTGACACGAATGTTTAAGGGTTTTTCGGAAGCACGAAGATAAGAAAGGTCAAATCCTCTAAACAAAATTCGATTCTTGCCTCGGCTGTGTCCATTGTTAAAAGAGCACTTAGCGTGAGAGAGCTACTTCTCCCATGTTGGACCACACTTGGAATACGCTGCCAGTGATTTGAATCCTCATGTTATAGAATTATACACAGAGTTGAAACGTGAAGGGCCATAATGATAGCTTTGTTCGTGTTACTGACCTCTCGCAACACCCTGGGTGGGAATCGCTTTCAGATCGTCGATTGAAAATTAGACTCGATCTTTTATGTAAATTCAGTACCAATACATCTTCGATGAATTTTTCAATATCTCACTTACTCCAACATACTGCGGTGGATCAGATAATGAGAATAAAATAAGGAAAATATTATATAGAATAGAAACGTTTAAAGTGTCGTTTTCCCGCGATCGATAAGAGACCATAATGGCTGCTTTAAGAATTTGAAGTAGGTTGGTCGACAGGTAGTGTAGCTGATTAATTGATACGCCCCATAATGCACGTTTCTAAATCTGCGGAGTAGTGCTATCACTATGTTTTGCATGTTCCCAGCATGACTCTTGTATTGCGATTACGTAGTAAATGTTATTATTATTTTTTAAATATAAATTAAAAATAATATAAAATATAAAAATATATTTTTAAATATATAAAATAAATAAAATATATAAAAAAATAATAAAAAATAAAATAAATTTTTTTTAAATAAAGTAAATATTATTATGATTATGATAGTAGTTTCTGTAGCATTTGTAGTATACCCATAGTGTGGTGCATTTTATGAAAGTTACTTTCTACACTGTAGAGCATGTTGGTCATAAGTCACCACTGCCAAACACCCTTTTGGTGGCTTGCAGGGTAATATGTAGATGTAGATAATAGATATTAACATCTGAACCGATGAAAGGAGTAGAGGCAAAGAAAAAGGATGAAAAATGACAAGGCAACAAGAAAAGTCTCGTAGCTGAAAATATGAAACAAAAAGGAATGCATTGGGTTATTTCACTTGGTCCTTAGAAGGCAAAAGTCTAGAGACGATATGATAGTGTTTTATGGTTGGTGCACGCCCGGTAATGAATGGTACCATGCCACACACCCTTGAGGTGGCTTACAGCTGTAGATATCTTCACCAAACCTTTTTGCCTCTTGCATCCCTCCTTTGAACTTTCTCCCGTTTCTCTCTCGTCGCTCCTATAAGTGGAAGGAGACAAATTCGAGGATTTCCACCTCGCATGTACGAAGGAGGAGGAGGATTATCAGGGTCACAGTAAAGTGGTCCCTCGTCGCGAGCTTTTTCCCGTGTTCTCCAAAGCGTCGCATGAACGTTTTCCGTCCAAAGGGTTCGTGGGGAAATATATCAGGGTCTCTAAGCCTCATGCCATCCCTTTGTTCCCTATTTCTCACGGACGCCAACATCCTTTCCTTTTTTATATGAAAAGGACGGATGTTCTCGATTTCAGTGACTCGATTCCATTCTAACATCCAGGGAAGATTATTCCCTGCTGGATTCTCCGTACTCATATGAGATGGATAAATATTTGGAAGCCTAAAGGCACAAAGCAACTTGGCGAGAGCGATTGGATATGTATTAATATGATCAGAATTCGTGGTCATGATGGATGGCTTCGTTAAAAACTGCTACGAACGAACATATAGTCTTACACAACTGTTAGAGGGATTAAGGTGGGGGCCCCTAGAGACTCGGAGGCTACACGCTAGGCTTGGGTTGCTTGATAAATTCAGAACTGATATTTTTCAGAGCGGCAGAGAGAATATTATCATGATTCCTCACTACATCTCTAGGTCTGACAGATGCGAAAAAATTAGAGAAATACACTGCCGAACAGATAGGTACAAAAATTCGCACAATAAGCGACCACAATAAAAATTTGGCTCCACTAAATACAATCCTATAATCCATGTCACCATTTGAGCTCCCAAAAACTTACATCATTACCCGGCTGGTGACCTAACACCCCCTACCACACGACCATTTGGCGGCTCGCAGGGTACTATGTAGATGTAGGAGTAGAAATAAAGAAATATCTCACGCAGACTTATTTTATTCCATTTCTTTTAACCTACACCGGGACATGCTTGAAAAGTTATATAAGTGCGCACTCGATGACTCACGATTCGCGCTCCAACCACCATAATGTCAAACAGCAAATGCGATGGCGGACGTCATATTTTTTTTTTTTTTAATTTCGAGCTCAAAACTACAGCTTCAGATTTTGAGACAAATAGGGCGTTTATTCATAAATGTGGAGAATCTTCTACACAGTCCGGCGTGATTACACGAGTCCATTCGAGAGAACATGTCTCCGAGCAGGAGGAATATGAAATTCCTTGACAGCGCTCGGGTGAAACTATCACGCATCCTCAAGACGCTTCAGGAAATGTCAATATTGTGTCAACCAGAGATGTGGCGCTCTCATTCTGTCTCCGTTGTTGGATGAAGAACTCATGTCCGAACGAAACCGGGGATAAATAATGAAAAAAATATGGGATGGGAAAGTAGTGAGAGCTGCTCCCTGTGTTTATGTGTGTGTGGGTGTTTTTGTGTGTTTTCATTGCGGGAAAGTGGAAGGGAATGACAGTGATTCAGCGGGCATTGCCGTGGAGATGATCTGTGGGCATACGGGCTCGAGATGATGAGACGGATTCTCTCGCATTCTCCGGTAGCCGCACGGAACGAGTGCTATGTAGGCCATTGCGTCCTCGTTCGAGTGCGGAGAGCGACGAACTCGGTAGCCGTCAAGGGGTCTTCTTTTCCTGAGGGCGATCCAGTGCGTTTTCAAAAATATTTTTCCTCCCCCACATTTCCCCCCTCCTTCCTCTCGAACGCTCCGGATTCACCGCGTCCATATCCGACGCTATCTAGTGACTCGTGAGGAACAGACATTCAGCTATGATCGCGACGTCTAGTGGGTGAAACGTTCTTCACTCATCGCGGCCACACTGCTAAAAATGAAAACAGAAAAAAAACGATTGGAGCGGACTAATATCTTGTAACTTCACTGCCGGTAAACTCGTGCAAATTTTAAAAGATTTAAGATTTTCCCGGTGAAATATGTTTAAATATCTTTCTAGACATAATGCTCAATATTTTTACTTTAGATTGAGATTAGATAGATAGATTAGATCGAAGAGATCACTTTAGATTGGCGCAACCAGAGAAGTCGGCAGTGGCGGAACACAGGTTCAACGAAGACCATGCAATGCAAAAATCCTTTTCCGCGCATATCGTTACTGGGACCGCATTATCAAAGAGGCTACCGAGATACTATTAAATCCGAATAATTTTGATAGAAACATCGGATTCAAAATAAGTAACACCTGGAGGCCTGTAATCAAATGTATTAGAAAGATGGGAAAATAATTCAACAGCCAGCGGGACACCTCAGCCAATCAGACGGTTCGTAACCTCCAGTGTTGGGCATCGACGGCCAGTTTAAAATCAGTGTTATATCGTACGCGACAAAAAAAAGTTTTTGTTAAAAATGATACAGTGCCATCGGTTGACAATATAATCAACTAATATGTTGGCTATGGTTACGTGCTTAAAAGACTGTAGGAGGCGCCATCTATTAACACATCGTTTAATTAGAGTGTTTACATTCTACATGCAATCTGTGTGACTGTTTACCGTTTGTGTTTATGTTATGTATCTTTAACACAATAAATAACATATAATTGTCCATGGGAAGAAACAGGTAAAAGAACGGGAAGAAAGTAGGAAGAAACAGGAAGAAGCTGCACACTGTGCGAAATATTCGACAGGTAGAAGAACGGGAAGAAAGAAGGAAGAAACAGGAAGAAGTTGCACAGTGTGCGAAATATTCGACAGGTAGAAGAACAGGAAGGAGCTGCATAACGTGCGAAATATTCGCTCGGGTCAGCTAGTTATTCTTATTTTTATTATATAAAACGATATGATTAACGTCCAGGAAGGGAGTTGGTGTGGTGAGTATAGTTCTCTCTTCCCCTCCAGTGACTTGGGATGTCAGCTGGAGTCCTGGCAGTGGCACGCTTTTTTCAGAGGAAATCTGATCACTACTAGGCGACTTTGTGGGGAACATTTCTAATAAAATACTTCCATCCGTCCGGTGAGACAACAAATGGTGGTTCCCTTGGCGACTTTCGTTGAGCGCAGGCTAATGCCGACGCCGGGTTTCTCACCAATCTTCCTCCCTTCCCAAAATGATCCACACGAAACGAACCACCAAGCTATCCAAAACGACGCAAATGACGTGACATTTTTTGCCTCCTCACTGGGCTCCTGATTGAATTTTTTCGGTTCCTGATTGCAGCCAGACATTTTAGGTCCTCCAAAGAGAAGGCTCCTTGACTTTGGAGTAATTTGTATGTAATTCAGGGTCGAGTTCGCAATAAAAATAATCATGTTACTAGACAGGGATTTGATTGGAAAACAAATTTGTACTGACGTATTATTTTAGGTCAGTAAAGCTTCAAAATATTCGAGGATATTTGTTCTTTAGCGATAATGAGACTAGGGCGGAAAAAATAACGTCAGTACCTGATCGATCCATTTCGAATGCCATAAAATTGAATTTTGGAGAGCTTGATCTTCCTGTAATCCCTAAGACTACAGAAGCTCCTAGATAAGTTTTGTGACTCAACAGAGAGAATGGAATTGAGGGTAAATCCGTGCAAGACTAAAGTAGTAGTTTTTGATAAGGAGAACGGGGAGAATAACTGTGTGATGAGGGCGAATGGTGAAGTAATTGAACAAGTGGATGATTTCGTGTATTTAGGTAAGATGTATGCGAAAGATGGAAAAATAAATGAAGAGATAAAGAGAAGTGCGAATGCTGGAAGGAAAGTGAAAGGTAGCATGTGGAGCATACATATAAATGAATGAGTGCTTGTCTAAGGAAGCGAAAATTGCCGTGTACAAAAGTGTACTTCTTCCCACTTTGCTATATGGTAGTGAAACATGGGTATGTCAGGATAGACATAAGAGTAGACTAAACGCCGTGGGTATGAGTTATCTGAGGAGTGTTTGCGACAAAAGTAGAATGGATAGGGTCAGGAATGAGTGGGTCATGAATGAATGTGGGTTAAATGCTCCAGTAATGGACATGTATGACAGGAGGGTACTTTGTTGCTTTGGCCTTGTTGAGAGAATGGATGAGAGTCGAATAACGAAACAGATGTATAAGAGTGAAATGAATGGTGCGAGAGGCACAGGTACGCCGAGAAAGTTGTGGTTGAATGTGGTTGAGGAAATTCTTAGGAGGAGGAATATTAGGAGTCTTAAAAACAGGAGGGCGTGTATGAAACAGTGTATGGGGGTAAATGAGGCAAGAGGTTTGCAAGGATAGGTCAGTATGGAGGAAATTATTGAAGCAGAGTTAGGTGTACAATTATGTATTAATGAGTGAAACATTTTGACTGTGCCTACCCCGGAAGGGAACAGCGTGATTGGTATGTATATATGTATGTTTATCCTCCTGGTTATTGCACCACTGTCGATATCACTGGCTGCGTTAGTTGGGTGTTTAGAGACCGTTGTCCTCCTATGAAATATATTCTGTCTAAGCCAGAAAAGTTCGGAATGAAGGTTTTTTGGCAAACGGTACTTCCACAGGGTATCCTATTCAAAATATTTCGTATTCTGGTAAAACAAACAGAGTAGAGAGGACTCCCAAATTTAGGATAATGAGTGGTACAGGTCAGTGGTTGGTAGTCCTAATCATGGGAGTAGACGTAATTTAACTTGGGATTATTTTTTTCAGCCCTTCAGCCGGATCAAAAACTGAAACATTATGAATTAACAATGGTGGGGGCTTTGCAAAAAAATGATACCGGTGAATTTTCTTCCTAATTGCTTTCGTGCCGAGTATTCATCGATTTTTGGACGCAACCAAGCAACGATATAGGTATCATATGTCCCTAAAAATGAATAGTCTGTTATTCAGTTGTCCTCTAAGTAAACGGTAAAATATATTGCCTCAGGGATGCAAAGTAAACAAGAAAAAATGTTGCCCTAAACTGCTACTAATTGTGGCACGGAAAAAATTTATCTATTCATTCAGTCATACACTAGCAAGAATAATTCCAACAGATCACAATGAACATTTTCTATGAATATTTTTTACTAGTGAAAACTTGCAGCCGATGTCATTTTCACTTGACTATATCTGCAGTGGAGAGTATATAAGTTTGACAATCGACATAGTTTCCCGGATGAATTGGCAGAAAATATGTTGAGAAAACACATACCGGGACGGCTGGACCAAATGCATTCAAAAAGGGCAAAAAAAAGGTGCATTTCTAGAACTCAGAGGAGGTATACCACCGGAAAAAAAACAAGTTGACAGCGAACCTGAGCAAAAATAATACCCGAACAATTGCAAAGTCTTTTGTGTTCTATGAAAAGGCAAATATTTCAAATCTGTGAGTTTCATGACCGAAACAATTCCCATGTATTAGTAATCAATGCTCTAACAAATTCCAAAAAAAATTCTTTGAGATACATAAGTGAAAAATCTTTTATCTTTAATTTTTTGTCCTAAATTATAATTCTAAGAGGAGTTTCAGTTTCGGGGATCGGGTTGGTATGGTGGCTAGAGTACAACGGACGGCCAGGGTTCAAATCCCTGCAGAGGAGGAAAGGTTTACAGAGGAAACCTGATCCCTACTTGAGTGTCTTGTGGAGGGCACTTCAAGTACAGCACTCCGTCTGTCGGATGACGCGTTAAACCGTGGTCACCTTGGCGCCTTTCTATAAGAACAGGCTAATGCCGACGCCGGGTTTCTATCCACCCTTCCTCCCTAACCTGTCCCCTATAACGCAAATGAACTTAGGTTGCCTCCCAAATATCCAATCCTGTCCAACCCAGTTTCTGATTAATTAAATATAACACTATAACCATAGAGAACATGGAATATATTAAATTTTGCATTACAAACGGCAAATTTTGATCTACGATAATTCTCTCGATCAATATGATATAGATAAAAATAAGATTCTTGAATATTTGGTCATGAATATATTTAACACACCGCTAACGTTTCGCCAAATATGGTGGCATCTGTAGGGCTTTGCAACATAAAACAAGAATAAAGAATCTTATTTTTATCTTGGCAAACTTTAACTTTATGGCGATCAAGCGCCGCAGCGGTCCCGAGAATTCGTTGGATTTACCAAATTCAGGAATCAGTATGAGGACTAATTGGAAAATATTCTGTTGTGCTTCAAAACCGAGTAAAAAACTTCGAAAACTTTTTTTCAACTTATTAACAAAATGGAGACCATATTTTATGGGTTAGCTCCTTCGAAGAGAAACATCTGAAGTATGAGTTATTCAACATTTCCTTTTTTTCGCTCATTAAATAAATACTCATAGAAAAGTTTATAGTCCACCATTAAAGATGTAAGTAATGAGGAAGAATGCAATAAAACACTCTCTCGCCTAGTTAGATATTATGCTAAGCGATTCCCTGAGCCGTTAAACGGGTGTAATTCTTTCACAACGTAACAACGAGAGAATACCTACCCTATTTCGGGTAATTTAAAAGTTCGTTCGGGGCTTGAAAGGAAAGGACGGCCTTATCTTATCATACATTGTGGTCAAACCCAGTTGTTCTTTGCTCAGGCAGCGTAAATCACAAAAACCTTTTTTATTGCCTCGCGAAGTGGAGAGGCATTTCCACGCGGATGAAGTAAAAGAATGGGTCTGCAGATGAGTAATTTCGAGACCTCGCATTTCATAGTCGCACTATAATTAGTCGGGCCAACGCGCAACGTCAGGACTTAACCCAATTTCCGCCTTTTTTCAAACGTAATTTTCAGAATTCCTCCTACATTCCCGTTAATCTGTGACTTTATGCCTCATTCCTCACAAGATTCATCACGTAATAAAAACTGGTGCAATGGCGGCACGGACAATTATAAAGTGTAGGATAAAAAATTGTAGCGTAATGCCCCGTTTATATTACTAGGGTTAGAGTGATGGTTAATATGGCGGTTTAAATAACTTGCGTTTACACGACATTCCTGAACCCTAGTTATGACGGTGGTGGCTTCTGGTGGAGAGTTAAGAACACGGGTTAAGAAGGTGATCAAACCCACAACCCAGAAAGAATCGCATGACGCCCTTCATTTGTTTCCAGGACTGTGGGCTAAATTCACGAGACTTGCATGGGCGAGAAAAGGGATTGAATATGCAAACGTTTCGCACGATTAGACTTTTCGTTCATTAGTATTTAACTATCTACTTATCATTTCATGTCTAGAAATTGCTTTAATATACATTAAAAGATGCAGAATGAGAGAATAAATGTCTTTAATAGAACGACATGTCACTATACTTTATACCATTAAGTTTCCCCGAGAATATCACGTTATTATATCGTTCGAACTCTTTTATGATGGGTAAAAACAATTCAAAACATTATTTTGACAGGCAAGATTCATAAATAACTTTCATCTCGAGTCCTTGCCTTAATACATAGAGCGAAATAAAAGACTTATTGACGATCAAGTAATTTCCCGGAAAATATTATGAGTGAATACCGAAAAGACTTATTCTTCCAAGTTCGGCAGATGATCGGTCCTCGCTTTCGCCTTTAAGGTAAATTTTGAACATAAAATACGTTTTATCATTCACTCATGCATTTAAATACATCAAGCAACTTGGCACTGACGCTTGGATACGGAAGATGGGAAGGGAAACTCTCGACATACATCAAAGAAAAGCCTCAAGTGGACTGGATCACTTAACTACTGTTCTAACTAACCTGAGTTTACACGCGTTAAAAATGGAGGTAACCATCTTCAACCCTAGTAACTCCAGCGTGGTTGAAAAGTTGACTGCGGTAAGCGCCAACCTGCGGTTACACGGCGAACGTTTACTAGGGCTAGGGTTAACCTGGTCAGAAAGCTAGTAATATACGCAGGGCATAAGCGATTAGGATGTTGAACGATTAAACGCCTGGTAGGTCATTTTTTAGAATTATCTGTACACACTACTCCGCAATTTTGATTCAATTTCTCTGTGGCATGATCAGTACTGAGCCAACGCAATATTGGTACCTTCACACCATAATTTGGATAAAAGATATATAAGGCAATCGGCTGGCCAAACATAATGGTCATGGTTCAGTTTCTAGCATTTTCAAACATTGCAAGCCCATCTACCTCAATGGCGAACCCTCATGTCTCGTTTCTATGGCTACAATTCCTGCGATTGTAACTAATTACCAGCTAATTCCAATCATGTAAAGTCTTGTGAACGCCGACCTTGATAATATAGCATTCTTGGTTTTCATATCAAATCTGGTACAAATAGGATTAATTATCTCTGAAAACGTGTTTTACCATATGCCTACCGAATTCTCTTCTCATCTCTATTTGCACAAGGTGGTGCACAAGATCTTCTCCCTGTGAGGATATCGTGAACTGATTTTTTTTAAATCTCTTTCTCCTAGTAGCTCCAGCGTGGTTTAAAAGTTGACTACGGTAAGCGCCAACCTGCGTTTACACGGCGAACTTTTACTAGGGTTAGGGTTAACCCGGTTAGAAAGCCAGTAATGTAAGCAGGGCATAAGCGATTAGGAAGTTGAACGATGCATGAGCGTGCAATCTCTTTTTCTCTGTGCAAATTCGCACCTTTGTGAATTGCGAGTGACTCCGTAAAAGTGGAACTCCGTGGCTAGTCCCGGATAGCTTGAAATTTGATAAAAAAAGTTTAATTTACATATTTATTTTCATCTTCTCCTCCTCCCATGCATATGGTAATTACGAAAATCGCCCAAACTTCGCAATTATGGCGTTCTTACATCGCTGTTTTGGTCCCATCTGCATTCGTGGGTTTACAATAATTACGCATTATTACGGCGAATCGAGTGTGTTCCTATGAGGAAATAATAATTATTATCAAATAAGAGACAAGTCATGAACCTTAAATTAGGGGCTCTTTAGCATTTAAAATACTTTTGAGCACAAATAAATATTTTCATGTGTAACAATGAGTCCTCCTCCTACTCAGTTATTTGTTTTTTTACATTTTAAATATCAGTTTGCCGTCATTTGACCAAGATTCCGCTGGATGCGATGCGATTTTATCGCTGAATCGATATGCTACCTGCAGGCAAAATGGAAACCAGTCTATTTTCCTTGCAAGTGGCAACCGCGGTCGATTATACCACCACAATCGATCCCCCCTACTGCCATGAAAGTGCGTGCTTAGGGGCTGTCCGTAGTCCACGTTGACACCAAACGGTAGGGGGTACGAGGGTTGTCAATGAAGGTCCACATTGGGGAGTGGGGGATGTCTACGTAGACAATGGTCGTAGTAAATGACAGATTGTCATAGCTACAAGAGTAGTGTTTCTTTGACTTACCTCACCTTAAAACCAGCCTTAAATTACCGACAGTCCATGACAATCAATTTATAACCCGTTTCGCAGCTTTTTCCGCAAAAAAAGAAAAGTCTACGTGGACAGTAGGGGAGGGGGGGCGGAAGGGGGTGGGTCCTGATGAAGTCAAAGAGTGTCCATGATGGGGATGGTATGGGTTACGAGGGTTGTTTTCTACAAAAAGTGGCCTGTTCCTGTCTACGTGAACTATGGACAGTCCCTTACATATTTATTTCCACGTGATGCACCATTTTTTTCGATATTAGTTCAACATGACTTGAAAAATAGTATTTTTAAGAACCTGAAATCATAGTTCAAGGAATACTCACTGTAAAGCCCTGGTTACACGATGCATTAATCCGCACGAGTTAATGCGTGAATGCATGAACGCTTGAATGAATGCGAAAATTCACCGTGTAACCACACCAACTTGTACGAATGCATGGACGCATGATCAGGCAAATAGAACTTACTCTATTTGGTTTATGCATTCGTACATTAACACGTGGGGGGTACGCGGGTTTTAATGTAATGTCGGTGTTCTACCATATCAATCATGCATGCCTGGTGCGAAAGCACCCCCTGCCACACACCCATTGGGTGGCTTGCAGGGTATGACGTAGATGTAGATGTAGATGTAGATGTAATGTATCGTGTAACCAGACCTTAAGGCAGGAGAAACTGGTGCAAAGTACTATCGTGCCAAAGCGATTCCCATTTATATCCCTCTGCACTTTTCTTTTCTCCTGCAATCAATTTTTATTTACCAATACTGATACAGTTTCAAATACAGTTTAATTTAAATTCTTCATCCTCCTCTAAGATCTCCTCTGGTCTCCAGTCTTACAATCACTTATTTATTTCTTTCATCACTATGACATTAACTCAAAAAGAATGATAAAACATGGTAATAAACAAAGACAAAATTAAATTCAATATCATAAAATGAATAAATAAATACGTAAAAGTGATTCTGGTTATCAATTAATTAAACATTTATACACTTGACATGCGTCAGTACCGTACGGTATTGAAAACGTGTACATTTTCCCGCCGGACCTGTCAACGGCAGAGCTCTCGGAGGGATGGCGAGATGCGGGGGGGGGGGGAGAAAGGGAATTATTTGTTTGCTTACGAATATTTTCGGCCCGACCTCCTTATGGCCCCTCATCCTCCTCAGAGGAACCTGCGCTTCTCACACCGCACACATCCAATCTCCCGCACACGGAAAGAGTGACATAAGGGGGGTGTTGGGACGGGGGAGGGGGGGGGAGGGAGCTGGTCTGCAGCTGGTGCGGCCATGCATGGGTGCAATAGGCGAGTCGCTGCAATGTTTACCCTTCGGTCCCCCAGTGGACGACGAAGGAAGGGTGCCAAGGGGAAGCGAGGTTTATGTGTGACTTGGGGAGTCTGGTGTGGACCATCGGGAGACTCAAACCTTTTAAAAGTGCTGCCAACTGCGGCATTTCAAACAGGGAGACTCCGCAAGACGCAATGTTTTCTTTTGCCGGGTTCGGCGTTTCGGATCAATTTCTTCGAGACGGCGTCAGGTGCGGAAAAAACAAACTTTAAGGTGGATCTGACTTGACTGCGGAAGTCAAGAAAAGAATTGCATCACAGGTTTTTACTTGTTCAGTTAAAAAAAAAAACCTGCTTCTGCTGAAATGAGAAATGGGTTACCTTTTGTAAACCAACTCTATTTATTCGTTATAAGTAATCATATGTGTTGTAATATAACAATGAAACAATTTAATTACATAGGTCTCGTCTAAATTAAAGCTTTGTTATGACTTGGGTTTACAGTGCGGAATTCGAAATTTGATCGATAATCGTATGTAAAGAAGTATTTTTTTTATAAAGCTCAATTCCTTAATATTTATTAGGAACCATTTTAAGAAGAATACGAAACGCATTTATTCGCATTTAGGAGAAAATCTGCCCACACATCATCGAATTATTTCGAAATAAATGTCCAATACCATAGGAGTCCGGCTTTAAATTAATGAAGCCATCTCTAGTCTGCTGAGCTTTAATTTGCTAAAAAATCAAATCTGTTGCATGCAATTTTTTCCGTTTTTATACATAATCGAATATCGCACCAAACACCTTAACTGGTTTGATCTCGAGAAACGGCATCCACGGGTTTCAATTCGATCCAACAATCCAAGTGAAAGGTTTTATACTGTGAATTTCACTCATTCGTGAAGTACCAAAAATGTGTGTTCAAGCAATTGGGTTTTATAGTATTGATAAATATTTATTTTCTGGTCACAACTTGACTCGATATTTATCGAGAGCTGAACACGTTAAGTTGATCATTTTTGACCAAAACAATGCAATTAGTTATGAACACCGAGTAGTCCTACCTTCTCCATAAGTCCATGGTGTAAATCAAGATGATTGATTCACTAAACATTAGTTTAAGATGGCTGTATACCACGGTCGAACACGCTTCCGCAGAAGTCTACGCGATTCAATTTTACGGCTCTGTTATCATACTTAAAGCAAATCTGCTTGCTCAGGCCTCTCACATAAGCATTAATTTTTACAATGAGTGTCGCAACCTTTCGCCTTTTGTATTGAAAACAACTATTTCGACCGCAGAAGACACCAGAATTTGTCGAAAATCAGGTAACGGCCACGAGGCGTACGACGTCTGTTTTCCAAACAAATCTTAACACTTATTGTAAATGGGCAACCTTCATATCCATACAGGATTTTCAAAAACTTAAAAATTGTGTATTATAACGTCGCTGTGAATATTCAACTGAGCCCTTGCAACGCATTTTCCACCGTTCCATCAGTGGCACTGTTGTCGGGGGCGGGGAATGGAGGGGAAGGTGAATACCTCTCCTAGGCTGCGGCAGAAGCCAGAACTAAAAGGGCGTAATCGGCTGAGGTATGCAGCTCCATTAAGCTTTGAACACTGGGCGTAAAGCTAAATTTATAGCTAGTTTCAAATTTATTTCTGTCTCTGCGCATTATTACGTCACGGTGAATATTCTCCTCAGCTCTTGCAACGAATTTTCCTCCGTTCCATCAGTGGCGCTGTTTCCCAGGGCGGGGAGTGGAGGGGAAGGCAAAGATTTCGCATATGCAGCGGGAGAAGCCGGAACTTAACGGGACGGGCGTTTTCGGCCGAGGTACAAAGCCCCCTTAGAGCAAATGTATGTTCATTTATACGACGAGAACGGTAGTGCGCCTCATAATCGGCAGAAGTTCAACCGACAGGAGTTCACTATGAGCTTTCCATCAACCTTCTTGACTCGGGTACCAATATCTTTCCTCCAAGCGGTCTCCTTATAAATGAGCTTTTGTGTTTTGGACGTAATGCATTCCGCGTGTATCTCGCAATGGATGGGAGCTCAATCAAAATGCAGGAGATCTCCAAGAGCTTTTCATCAAATCATCCGGACATCTTTCGATGTACCAGCCACTTAAGTACTGCTGCACTTAACTTCCCCTCCACCTGTCGTATCGTGTTGTAGAAGTGGAGTGGAGTGCAGGAGGTCACCGAGGCAAATAACCTGGTCCTGTGTTCCTTCCCCCCTCGTTCAATGCCCTCATCTCCCTTCCTCCGCAAAGAATTTAATTAACGATTGCGGCGATGGCTCGGGAGTTACAAAAAGGGAGCACCGGAAGAGGTAGAATTACACTCTCTCGGGGAGTCCTTGGTTCTCCCAGTTGTTTGCGAGGGTGGACGGAGATACTCATAGGGGAGTGGGTGGTCGGGGGAGGCTTCTGGAAGTGGAGCCGTCTCGATTTCGTCGGTCAAACAAGAAGAGTCACTTGTCCATCTGTCTCTCGGCGTCGGTTCCCTTCCCTCTCCTATCGCTGCTCAAGTGTTCCTTCGTTCCCTTCTCCGTCGGATATTTCGTTCGGCCGGCCAAACTCGTCAACTGTCGTCTCTCCCCGCAAGATACGCTCAGAAGGAATTCACGGTGACTCATCACGTCGAGAGCTGATTGCACGCGTGGCCCCATCAAGAAAACGCGCCTCTCACAAGTCCCTTTTGTTCACCCATCTTCCTTTAAACCCTTCCGCGATTTCATTTCTCCTCTGGCTTCTCTTCCACATCGCCCAAACCACAGTCCTGCAGCAGCAATCGTGGGCTATTGAGTGTATCATTGGTCGTTCAATCCTAAGATTGGTTGACTAGAGCCCTCCATCCTTCCCTCTCGTATGCTAGTTCCCTTACCTCCTGGTATCTCTTCCTATGTACTTTCCTCTTTATTTGGACCATGAACCTATTCCTGGGTCTTCCTCTGGGGACTTTTCCCTCCTTTTTTGCCATCAGTTATGTTCTTCACAAACCCATTGTGACTCAGTGAGTGTCCAATCCATCTGGTTCTTCTTTTCTGTATGGTGTTCCATATGGTACTTTCCTCTTCTGTACACTATATAATTTCTTATTTTGTTCTCCCATTTTATCTTCAGCATCCTCATGATCCATGGTTCCGGTCCGTAGAGTACCACGCTCCAAACGAAGGTTTCTTCATACTGTTTCCTGGTTTGTAGTCGTATCATATTCAGTGCATATTTTTATAATTATTAGCCGAAAAAAATTCTATGGGTAAATTTCATTCATCAGTTTATCAGTTATTCGTTGGAACTGTCAATATCTGTGATAGTGGAAATGATACATGATTTGTAGTTAACATTATGGCATTAATTATAGAATTCTATGAATTCAGCTGTTGATAGTTTTCGGCGTAGTATACGAAATTCACGCCAAAATTAAACTATTCATTAAAAAAATACAACTCCACCTAAGTAGTTTTAAGCCACAATTTTAACAGTAATCATTGTTTTATGTCTCGTTTGGAAGAAAATTTGTGCATCCATTATTGAACTATTACGACATGTATCTCATGTGCTACCAGGCTACGTGTTAGCTCCTATGACTGAATGAACAAAAAAATTCATATCAGTTAAGTTAATTTTTCTCTGATCTATCCATGGATATCGCTTGTGAAAGCGCGAATGCAACGTTTCACGAATATCTTTAAGGCAAAAATAAAAACCCAATAAATCTTGATGAAAAAAATAGTTCTTCGTGCGATGGTTTAAGAGTGACAATTCATGCACGAGAAAATAGGTTGAAAATTTTATGAATATCCAAAATGAGAGGCGCGTTGTTGTGTTGAAACCTTCTGACATATTGAAATTCATAGGCGAACAAATAAAATTGGTCCTATGACGGCGAGATAATTGCAGTGGTTGATGCTAAATGACTAATTCTGGCATTTTTTCGAATTTTTATTCAGCTTCGAAACTTACCTTCTGCTCCTCGTATCGCAGAGTGATTTGTCCAGATGCAGCGTGGCAACTCTGCGCGGAGGAGACCCACGGGGGAATGACTAGACGAAGAAGGGATGCAATGCATCCCGGCGGGGAATTTCGCGCCAAGGGTTGACCCCGACGTTGAGCGCGAGACGAAGGATAAAGGGACGCTCCTGCATGCCAAAACCCCTTTCCCTTCTCCCTTCAAGAGTTCGAAGAGTCGAACGTCCTATAAAAAGGAATATGCCTTAATTCGAAAGGGGAGGGGATGTCACTCCTCCAAAGGGTTGGAAACATGTGGTATTATTACTGGGGATATTTTTCTTTTTTTTTCTTACTTTGAGCGCAGATGCAGAGGGGGTGGTCGGGCATCGCAAGAATGCCGTAGTGCACGACGGGAAATGAAACTCAATGCAACGGTTTTAGATGTGGAAGGAGGAAGAGGGGGGGGGGGGAATTCGCTCGAAGACTTGGGAGGCCCTTGAGGAAATGTTGGAAGGAGAGGACATGACCAGGGAATCGAATCGGAAATAGCTATCTCAAGGCGGAGCGGAGGCGAAGTTCTGAAAATAAACCTATGCACTTCACCAATGTAAAGTCATCTTTTCGCGGAAATCAATTCCACTAAAATTGCACGAGTAACAAGCCTACGTTAAGGATGACCCTTTATTTCAAGCCCCCTGATTTTAATATCTATTATAAAGAAATACATAAAGAAAACCATATTTAAAAGTATACTTACATATGGAAGTGAAATATGGCAAATAAATGTGAGTGACGAAAAGAAACTTGTAGCTGCAGAAATGGACTTCCTCAGAAGTGCAGCCGGAAAAAAACAGTCTTGATAGACTAAGAAATGAGAGATGGACGAAATCAATTCAAAACAACTGCTGTGGTACGGACATGTTCAGAGGGTGCTCAAAAAAAGACTGCCTCGCACCATCCTGGAGTGGAAACCGTATGAAAGGAGAAACAGAGGAAGACCACCTAACTCGTGGAGAATAGGAATGGCGGAGAGAAACCTGCAAGAAGGAGATAGGGAAAACAGAGAGGCCTGGAAATTGGATGCCATAAAGCGAAAGCAAGCGCTCTAAAGACGAATAAAGAAATATTTCCACTGCCGAATGGTGTTCAAATATTATCACGACATCGATCATTTTTACGAAGTAATTTGGTTTAAAAAATTAGAAATTTACGAATTTCCACAGAGAAAAGCTAGCCACGGAGTTTCACTTTTACGGAGTCACCCGCAATGCACAAATGTGCGAATTTCCACAGAGAAAACTCCGTGGCTAGTTTTTCTCTGTGGAAATTCGCACATTTGTGCATTGCGGGTGACTCCGTAAAAGTGAAACTCCGTGGCTAGTCCCAGATAGCTTAAAATTTGTTAGAAATTTACGCTGAAATGCACTGTCTTTATGGTCGTGACATGGCATATTGTCCTTTTTATTTCGCATATGATGATGATGAATTTATTTCAGTTCCAAGGAGCTTGGAGCTCATAGAAGAACAAAATTGAACCATAATTTGGATTGGATTGGATATTTGGGGAGGCGAGTTAGTTAGTTTAGTTAGTTAGCTTTAATTAGTTAATTACTTAAAATATCAGTCATCTTAAAGTGAGTCATTGCACCGTTTATAATGCAATATTTATTTCATGTTCCCTACAGCCACTGAAATTGTGACGCTAACTCGAATACAGTCCCCATTATGACTCGGGAACTATCTCGCTCAAACTACTTCGTTTCATCCATTTTGAGCACCATTCTTTTCGTTATCTCTTACGTCCTTCGCACGTTCTATATCCTCCTGTGCGTGCGACTGACGCTAAGGGACACTCAGAGATCATATAATTGACTTCTTCAGGAAACGTTCTGCTGTGCGCACCAATTAAATATGAGAGATATACTATATGCACGTGGATTGGATTGGATATCTACATCTACGTGATACCCTGCGAGCCACCACGAGGGTGTGTGGCAGGGGGTGAAGATCACCAAACATGCACTATTGACATGCAAGTAGGATATTTAAGGGAGATATGCTAGATAATAGGGTCACATGGAGCTAGATGGTTAGTATCTATATAATAAGGAAGGGATTATTGGTTGTTATTATATGCATCATGCACTACAGACTACTCTATAAATACTACAACTATATTTCACCTACTTATCCCTTTGCTACGCTGCCTATTGTTCTCTCTTATAGTACGAGGGAAAAATGACATTTTAAATCTATCGGTACGACAATCTATCTCTCTAATCTTGTTAATATGATCAAACCTAGCATAATACGCAGGGGTTCTCAATATATATCTAACGTCATCTGTGAACAAATCGGTTTCGAATTTACTTAAAAGGTTTAACCAAAATTTTAACCTGCGTTCTGATAGTAATTCCCATCCTAGTTCTTCTATTAAGCTCGTAACACTCATACAATTAATTATATTTGGGGAGGCGACCGACAACTAAGGTCATTTGCGCCATAGGGGAGAGAAGTAAGGGAGGAAGGGTGGATAGAAACCCGGCGTCGGCATTAGCCTGCTATTAACGAAAGCCTCTAAGGGGACCACGGTTTAACGTCTCATACGATAGACGGAGTACTGTACTTGAAGTGCCCTGCACAAGACACTCAAGTAGGGATCGGGTTTCCGCTGAATACCCCTCTGCAGGGATTTTAACCCTGGCCGCCCGTATGGTTAGCCAGTACTCTAGCCACCACACCAACCCGATCCCCTATTATGCGTGTCTCTCCAGTGAACTGAGCTTATTTGACTTAAATAATCGCGAGGATATCACCTTCATTTTCAAATGACCCCATCGAAATATTTTGGAATTCAGATATCAATCAAAAGCGCTGTTTACCCAGCTATAACACCGTGTGATGAATTGGGACGACATAAAAAGGCAACATTCGTTTCCTTCCAAGCGAAGATGTGGTTTGATTGCCACGAATAAAACAACGGAAGCGATTAGTATTTTAGGTTTATTTTTGTGAAACTGCTCTCGACAAGCTTACAGAAATTCCTCGCTCACAGAAATTTGGAACGGAGGCCTGCCGAACATTTTAAATTATTCGCGGAATTATTTGCAGATTAATTAAAAAAAAATAATTATCCGACTAGTCTCCAAAGCAAAACATCGGAATTTTCCTCTCCTCATCGCTGTCAATAGGATCTTCCGCTGAACTGATGAATAGATCTATTTCACCTTACTAATAATTCTTTTTTGACATTTCAATTTATCAATCTCAATACGATAAAACCATTGGAGTGTTTGGAGAGGGCACTTGCTATGGTGGTTAATGCTCAAAGCTGTAACCAGGACGTGACCTATCCCCCATCCTCGTTAAACTCAATTTTCCTTCAGTGCTTAAGAGCTACTCACTGATTTTGCAATTTTACGATGTTAAGATCGATAAATTAATAAAAACGTTGTATGTACTTCTTTAATAAGAATTATCTATTTATAAATTATTTATTTATTGAAATTAATAGTAATCTGCATTCCTGGAAAAATGAGGTATCATCTAATAGAATCTATTACACTAAGTAATCAGCGCATGTCCCATAATTTAATTGCCGTAAATTACAAACAGATGGTGGATATTCTTGCTTTACATCCCCTAATTCATCCATTCATCTACACCTACATCTACGTCATACCCTGCAAGCCACCCAAAGGGTGTGTGGCAGGGGGTGCTTCCACACCAGGCATGCATGAATGATACGGTAGAACACCGAAATTATATTGAAACCCGCGTACCACACATGCAAAGCGCCAATTAAAAATCTAATACCCAAGTAACATTCTATCGTCAATCGTTCCAACATGCAAGGGATACAAAGAGTACTACTACAGATTCTAAATATCATGCATAAATAAGAAAGAGGAGAATATAAAGAAAAAGATTTACTGTTTACCATTCCGTCGTGCTATCCAAAGTAAATTAAGGCAAAAGCAGGAATAACTAATAATGTTGTTATTTCGGTTACCAGCCAACAGTATGATGACATGATGCCCTCTCTATCAACCTAATTGGTCAACCCTCATCTATTTCCATTGCTTACTATCACACCGGCTCCTTTATTCTGATAGTCCTTCGCTTTGTCTCCAATTTGCGTTAACTTACAGTAATTCCCTGGGTTCACGGCTTTGGGCCGCGATACTGAAACAATAATGCCATATTAGTCAATTTCTCTCTATTTATGCCATATAGGGTTTATCCTAGACCAGGGGTGGCGAACCAATGGCACGCGTGCCCAAAGTGGCACGCGGAGCTGGGAGGGCGCAAACGGATACCCCTATCTCACTCGATGGGTTGGCACGCGAGTCGAGCGAATATACTCTTATTTCATAAACTTTGGCACTCAACCGCCAAAAGGTTCGCCACCCCTGTTCTAGACTTTACCCTCGGATTGTTTTGTTTCGATCGTCATCTATTTTGGTTCTATATGTATACACTATTCTTCCCGAGCATTCCGTTTCTGATACAGTAAATTTGTAGGAGCGTCTGAAGAAATTACAACTTGGCTGTTTCCACATGAGGTTTTATTATTACCGACCATGGTTTCGTTACAGAGTAACATTATCAAGATGGTCGACCTTCTTGATAATGTTACTCTGTAACGAAACCATGGTCGGTAACAATAAAACCTAACGTGGAAACAGCCAAGTTGTAATTTCTTCAGACGCTCCTACTATGAAGGATTTCCACGAAGTCACGCCCGCTACCATTACTGTAAATTTGTTTTCGGCTCCAAATTCTTTCACTCTACAAACATATATTGGCTGCGCATTGCTAATACTTCTACCCAATTTCACAAGAGTTTTCATCGGCAGTGCGGACGATTTTAAATTTAAATTTATAAACAAATTAGGTGAGGAGGATGCATATTAATGAAGTGAATGCGTGCTGATTTGTAGTAAGTTATCGATGGTAAACATATTAAACCATAAAATAACTGAATTATCCCGTAAACGATAAAGGCAAATCGGGGTGGAGAAAGATGGCGGACATGACACGCCCACGTGACAGCTTCTAGCCACCATAGCAAGCGCCCTCCTCATCTACTCCAATGGTTCTTAGAATCAAGGGGAGCTGTCCTAGGGATTGGAAAATCGATTTCGATTTTAATCGAAAATCGATAATCACACTCCGATTTTCGATTTAATCGTAGTCGACTTTTTGTTTTGAAAAATCGTTCAAAATCGATTCTAGCTGATCAATTTTCGATTTTTAGCTTGCTACAGCATTTGAATTTTGCCGCCTAGCTGTACTCGGCGCCGAGCTATTTCACTCTGCATCGCTGGTGGGGGAACCTTGGTGGGGAGGCAAAGTGCATCTGACACCGGCAGGTTGGAGTTGCCTACTGTGGGGCTGCGGATTTTTATTACAATAATTCTAGTCTAGGCGGGGACTCACACTCGGAAGTAATGCATTGTAGACCGCGAGACGAAGATTAGAAATGATAATACGCGTTGACATTGTGCCTTTTTTGTAAACGCTTTCTCGATTAATTGCTTCAGAGCACTCGTCTTCTTCAAAAAAGATTCGCCCAGTCCGAATATCGTCTTCGGCGCATGGGCTACTAAATTATATGTAATTTGCTTGTTATATTACCTATACGTATATAAGTATCTGGTATGCATTACTACTTTCCAGCATACCTTATTAGTACCTTTAAAATAATAAATTGCATTAATAAATTTAACCGTATGCAGTTCTTATCCCTAGTGCTTCCATTAACCCATATTTCGCATTTTGTTAGAACAGCACATCCGTATTTCAGCAGACAATTACTTTACTATTTAAAGGTTTCGATTTCGATTTTTCGATTATTTTGGGCAAAAATCGAATTTTTAGAAGATCGATTTTAAAAACAGAAATCGAAAGTCGATTAATCGAAAATCGATTCTGGTTTTAAATTTCCAATCCCTAAGCTGTCCCGTACACCTTCCCGCGCTAGTACCTGAGAAAGAGTGGATAAAACCCTGAGGAAGAGCCGGCCAAAAAGCTCAAAGGTAGGGTAAGAGGAAAGAAGGGAGAGTGGGGCGTAAATGGGACAAAAGGCTCGCTTGGACGGGATAAATCGTCGCCGGAGAAGATAGAGGAAGTCGGGGGAAGAAGAAGGGAGATGGATGAACACTCTTGTTTTCCTCGCTCGCACCTTTTCCTGACCGAGATATATAACGCGCTTTGCTGGCTTAAATCCCCCGGTGAGAGGAAATTCTTCCTCCAAAGACTAGCGGAGGGAATAAAAATAAACCCCGCGGGATTATCGTCGCCGTTGACTAAGCTCGGACATGAAGAAATGGGACGATTCTCGTTCTTCTCACCGGAAAGATAAGTGAGATAATCTTCAGAGAATATCGGGATTAATATAATTATGGGTGAATGGTTGGGTACTTGAACACTTAAAAATTAAGATAGTTTAAGGGAAATATCATTTCACCAAGAAACCATTCGACTTCGTCTCATTGTAAAGAAAAATATCTCACCCTACCAAAGTTACGGAAATATTGGTCAATTACCGCACTACTTTCTGATATTTTTGATTCTTACCGGCTGGCTTTTCCCGGACCCTTACATGGAAAGCGGTAGTTGTAAACTCAAGAGAGGCCTTATTTAAAAGAAATAGAAATTTCCAACACCTTATCTCGTCAAAAAATTAACATTGCTTAATGTGTATGTTTCCTCGAATTATTTAAAAAATAAAACATATTGTCATATTGGTAATATTTACAGAATCATAAAATCCTTCCATTGTGAAGGAGTTTTAAACATACCGCGGGAAACACATGATTAAAAGTAAAGACTTATGTAGACATTTTTATTTGATTGCTTAGAAATCCAATCATTAGAGGTGACCGTGGTTTGGCTTTGCTAGTCAAGACAAATACTAAACAGCATTATTTTTATTAATCCCGTTAAAAAAATCCTGCTTTCGCTCATTGCTCGTGGCCGAGAAAAAATTATATTTTAGCCTTCCACTCGGTTGATTGTGGTCGTAAATCTCTACATTGAAGGAATCAATACGTTTTCTTTGACCTGAGAGTCGCTGTGGCCATGGATATCAAAGGTTAATCGTCCGACAATGAGTGAAAAATAATGGGGTAAGTCAGCAGTAAAACTTTCCTTTGAGGTGGCTTTGTACCCTGGCCGAATGCGTCTCCGAATCCATCTACGCGTTTCTAATTTTAATACTCTGTTATCCTACTTAAAGCATATATGTTTACGCAGGCCGCTTATAAAAGACTCAACATTTAAATTGAATGTCGTAAATTTTCGTCAAATTTCAGTCCGTCAGTGACTAGCAATAACAAAGAAGAGGCTGAAATACAAAATAGACTTAGAGCAGTAGAGAGATCATATTGGAGCCTTTTAAAACTCTACAAAAACAAACTTTTATCGTAAAACACGAAAGTAAGGATTTATAAAACTATAGTCCAACCTGTGTTACTATATGGTTCTGAGACATGGTCTTTTACAAAAAATACATTCCTTTTGAGAATAAAGTATTTTCGAATAGAAGAATTTTCTGACCAGTCAAAGAAGGAGACACATGGAGAGTAAGAAAAAACAGAGAATTAAGAGAATTATACAAAGATCCAGACATTGTGGGTGTAATAAAGAATAGGAGACTGAGGTGCCTTTGGTTACGTCCAACGCAGAAGCGAAGATACCATGATAAAGCAAGTAGCAAAAGGAACACTAGAAGGTAAAAGACCCGTTGGAAGACCAAGAATTCGCTGGACTGATGAAGTTAGGAAGGACCTAGGGAAGATGGGAGCAGAAATCGAGCTGGCAGAAGACAGAAAAGCATGGAGGCGCTTGGTTTGCGAGGCCAAATACCACTTAGGTTTTCAATAGCCACAGGAGTACATCTACATCTACGTAATACCCTGCGACCCACCACGAGGGTGTGTGGCAGGGGGCGAAGATCACCAAACATGCACTATTGCCATGCAAGTAGGATATTTAAGGGAGACATGCTAGAGAACAGGGTCACATGCAGCTAGATGGTTAGTATCTTCATAATAAGGAAGGGATTATTGGTTGTTATTACACTTTTCTACGCTGCCTATTGTTCTCTCATATGGTACGCGGGAAAAAATGACATTTTAAATCTATCGGAACGACTATCTATCTCTCTAATCTTGTTAATATGATCAAACCTAGCATAATACGCAGGGGTTCTTAATATATATCTAAAGTCATCTGTGAACAAATCGGTTTCGAATTTACTTAAAAGGTTTAACCTAAATTTTAAACTGCGTTCTGATAGTAATTCCCATCCTAGTTCTTCTATTAAACTCGCAACACTTATACAATTATAATAACGGCCTTTAACAAACCTAGCAGATCTCCTTTGCACACGCTCTAATTCTTTTATCTTACCTTCCTCGTACGCATCCCATATACTAGCGGCATATTCTAAATGAGGCCTGGCAAGTGTAAAATAGCCTCTTTCTCGTACTCTCTCATCGCATTTGCCTAGAACCCTTTTTACGAATCGTATCAAGTATCAAGAGAAATGTTTTAAAGGTGGTACACCAAACATCGAATAAAACCACATTGCGAGTAAAGAACGTCATAATCCATGACATTTATCACGCACTCATCATTTCATTGTGATATATTTACGTTTTGCACACTATTAGCCGTCACATCATCTGCATTGCATGCGTTCGGAGTTACATTGAACATGTTCTACGAGCCCTAGACCCCTATCCTTCAGGGTTTCGCGGGAAGGGAGATTAGTGGTGGAATTAAGTGCTGTTGAAAGGAAACAATTTTATCCTCCGTCGAGCATAAATTATCGGACAGAAGTTTATTTTTTCGAATTTTATATTGATGCAATTTCACTTAATCTTTCGGTCGCCTTTGAGTGTTAATACAGTCTGTAACATACAAATGATTTGTTGATGAACAAACTTCTTGTAATTTGATTTATCTGGATGCCTTTCCAATAGAAAACAAATAAATAGTTTATAAATCTCTGTTAAACATCGTAAAATTATTTCCGTTAGTGCAACAACGTTGCTTAGAAATCACAGAATTTTGCGTCCAATCAAATATAAGCTAAAACAGATTTATTGATTGATTACTAGTGTAGCAAACCGTAGATTAGGATTCGTAAATAGGGTTCTAGGCAAATGCGATGAGAGAGTACGAGAAAGAAGCTATTTTACACTTCTCAGGCCTCATTTAGAATATGCCGCTAGTATATGGGATCCGTACGAGGAAGGTTTGATAAAAGAATTAGAGCGCGTGCAAAGGAGATCCGCTAGGTTTGTTAAAGGCCGTTATGATAATTGTATAAGTGTTACAAATTTAATAGAAGAACTAGGATGGGAATTACTATCAGAACGCAGGTTAAAATTTAGGTTAGACCTTTTAAGCAAATTCGAAACCGTTTTGTTCACAGATGACGTTAGATATATATTAAGAACCCCTGCGTATTATGCTAGGTTTGATTAGAGATATGCTAGATAGAAGATTAGAGAGATAGATTGTCGTACCGATAGATTTAAAATGTCACTTTTCCCGCGTACTGTTAGAGAGAACAATAGGCAGCGTAGCAAAGGAATAGGTAGGTGAAATATAGTAAGAGTAGTCTGTAATGCATGATGCATGTAATAACAACCAATAATCCCTTCCTTATTATGTAGATACTAACATCTAGTTCTATGTGACCCTATTTTCTAGCGTGTCTCATTTAAATATCCTAGTTGCATATCAATAGTGCATGCTTGGTGATCTTAACCCCCTGCCACACACCCTCCTGGTGGCTCGCATGGTATTACGTAGATATAGATGTATTGAAATAACTTTTACAAAGCACAAAAACTATGCCATAAACAAACCATATATCCATTTTAGAAATGAATTACCACAAAATTACCAGTGTTTCATTCTGTCGTGACGCTGGTACAAACATAAGCTGTTGAGATTGAGGAACGAAACTTAGTATTCCCCGTTATGTATTCGTTTCATATAACGCGATTTTACGTTACGCGACGACTTCGAGGAACGTAACGTCGCTTTATTCGAGGGTTTACTGTAAACGAAACCATTTTACGAGAACATGTAAAAATTTGGTATGTTACCTTCCATATTTTATTTCATCCAATATACTTTAACGCTGTCATTACGGCATACCAAGTATTTCTAGTTTTTTTTTTAATTCTTTAAACACCAAGACTATATTATAAATAAAAATACATGCCCATCAACAAAAAAGGAAAGGCGAACGATTGATAACGATGGGTCCCAAAAAGGGCCGAATAAGGGTGAACGAATTCCCAAAAATGAAAGGGTATTCCCTGCCGTAATCTTTCATCAGCGCAGAGACGTGCAATATCCAGTAGAAAAGTAAAACGACACCCGTTGTTTTGATAAATATCACGAAAAACACCGGGATACAAGGGGTTAACGTCTTTCTATCACTAGAAATATCACGTTTCTTGTCGTTTTTATTTTTAACGAGCCCATTGAATTTTATGCTAAGTGTGAGACGTCTCTCTCACGTTTCTTTAAAGGAGTCCGCCCCTCGAAAGAGGAAAAAAAATAGCGTCTAGAAGACGTCTGGCGAAAAGAAGGCAGGGTAAAGGAGATAGGGTAGGGGAGCCGGAAGGAGGGATGTAGTGGGAGGGAAGGGCTTAAAGGTGGTTACGTGGCTGGAATACGCATTGGAGATGCATGGGGGGGGTGGGGTGGCATTCTGCCCCTCCCCTTCCCGATACACACCGCTACTCCCCCTATCGGAGGTCTACCACCCCTCTCCATCCCCCCCTCACACCCTCGCCTCAAAAACCCTATTCTTGGGACGACCCGTTCTCTTCTTTTCTCTCTCTCACACGCATTCTCGTCACCCGAAATACGGACACCTGAGTCGCTTCTTAAGGTGGTTTCAGCGAACTAGTTCCCTAGTCAAAATAGAGACCATATTCGAATTTTACTTTATAATTTCAGCAGCTGTAGGAAGCGTGAATTAAATATTGCATTATTAATGGTTGCAAAAGTATAGTTTCATATAACATATATTCGAATTAATTTAAATGAGATAACCCATACAAGTCTCTAACATGACTCATTTTTTCGCGCGGTACGCATAAAACTCTTTCATAACGGAAGATTTTTTTGTGATCCGGAATGCTTTACTGCGGTGACAATAAGACAATTTTCAAAAATAGTTAAGAAAATACACTGGAATGGAATTGGAACTTTCCCTCTGTACCTGATGATGACCAATTAAAGTGCCGAAACACGTGTACTAACGTTTGAATATTATAAAAAAAGTGGGCAGTACAACATCGAGTGTTTATCATTTCGAATATGCAGTTCCACGACATCTCGCACGAAACTGTTGGCTTCATCTTAAATACTTGCTTTATATTATCGATTACCCAAGCTGAAAAAAATATTTTAGGTGTCTCTGTATATAGTCCATGTCATACAAGTTTTTGAACAATATTATTCGATCGGAAACTGCGGTAAACTAAGTTCTGTGAAGAAATGCCATAGCACATGCCATTGAGATAAAAGTATTTTAGCGTTGAAATTCATAATTTTTAAACCGATTTATTTATATCTATAAATAAATATCTATATATATAAATTTGTATCATGTTTAAATAAACGATGACCAAGTTCTTTTTATTATAATACGATAGAAGATGTTATGCTTTACATGTTAATGTCATTGCATGTTGAAATCAAGGCCTAAAATCAAATTGGTGACGCCTAAAATAAATGTTCCTCCTCAAACCTGTCTGTTCTAGTCTATAAACCCAATGGTATTCCGGTTCGATTCCATTTAAGGTAGTATGAGCGAAATAACATTTTACCTAGGAATCAATGGAGTTGGTTTCATTTTAACGAAAAATATCGTTCTCTTCCGAAGATAACAATAAATCAGCTCCTTACCGGACTACTTTCCGAGATTTTTGACAAATATAACCAGCCCTTTTCGATGGGGAATGGTAGGTTATGCTCTCCAGAGAGACCATATTTTGTAAAAATGAGGCATTTCAAACAGCTATACTGCGTAAAAAATTAACAGGGTGTAATTTTTATGTTTTCTCCTATGTTTTTGAAAATAAATCACATTGTCACCGGCGCAAATTTTTTTCAGAATTCCAAAAAACCTCCCAGTCGTGAATGAGTTTTGGACCTACCGTACAAAAAGAATGAGTCAAATCAAAGACTTATGTGGATATTTTTATTTGCTTACCTAGAATTTCAGTCATATACACGTATATTATTGCACTAATATTACTAATATAGAAAAATCTGGTGCTGTCTGTCAGTCTGTCTGTTACTCACTCACTCATAAACCACATGGAAGACACATGACATGTCTGGTTCACGCATAGGCTATAGAACATGGGCCTCGGGGCTCTAGAAGGCCCTCATGTGGGTCCTTTCTTCGCCAAAAATTGGCCCTGGAAGATAATTCTTGCCTGCATTAGAAACACGTAAAATATACTTATACTGAATGTACATCAATCATGGGGTCGCAAGTCACGCTGGGGCCCCAGAGGGCCCACTAATAGAATGCTTTCTTAAAAGCCTCATAAGTATTGAACGAGTGAACCGATTTTAGTGAAATTTTCACACATGGGATCAGTATAGCCTTTTTTAAGGAAATTGGGACTATAAGGAAGGCCCCTGGGCCCTAAGAGCAGCGTGTTGGGCCGTCTGATATCTTATGTGTTTGAAAAACTCAAGTCTAAACATTTTGGTTCAAGTGCAGAGGTTTCTCCTTTTGCATATTTCAATTAGTTCTACTAAAGATAGAAGGGTAGATTTTTCGCCATTCGATGGATAAAATATTTCAGTTTCTTATTTTTTCATTCAATCTTCTTATACAAATAAAATTTCCCTATAAATCGCGTTTTTAATGTCAAAATGATGAATTTAACTTCTGTCAACAATAGGATATTTCCTTGGTAACCGTAGAACTAGCATTAGCTTTAGAAGGGAAATAGGACCGTTACAATGGCGACTGGATTTTATATCTAGAAATAGGTATTACAGTGGAAATGTATACACGAAATGTTGCTGATTACAATATTTTCAGGGATATTTTTGCCTAAAATTGGAAAAATTCATTTCAAGTGTACTAATTTATGTTGGACCCATGTAAAACAGGAGAATGCCACGATGTTATATTAATGCGGAAAGCCTCTGAAATACAAATGGCCTGTAGTTTAATTTCTATATGTTACTGAAAAAGAATGTCGAAACTCGGTAAGCATAATATAATGCGGTTTTCATCTGCAGAATTAAAAAATAAAACTAAAATTTTAGCTGATTTTCCTAGAAAAAAAATACACCTCATAAGCGACTCGAACCTAAAACCTTGGTATCAACTCTAATCACTAGGCCAGTTCGGTGACAACAATTCGAGCAAGGTTCAAGTACATTATATATATTGTGTATATATGGGTCACACAATATATATATTAATATATATATATATATATATATATATATATATATATATATATATATATATATATATATATATATATATATATATATATATATATATATATATATATATATATATATATATATATATAATGTGACCCATGCGCGCTTGATGACTAATTTCTTGAAAATACGAATACTGATTTCTTCATCGTAAATTAATTTTATAGTGTCTTTCTTTCATCCTCCGTTGAATTTTAATAGGTACCCTTGCCAGTAATAAAATAGTAATTGATTCATGCGTCATACAGCTGCTAAAATTTGAATGTATAATTTGAATACGGTCTCCGTTATGACTAGGGAACTATCTCGCTCGGACTACCTTAAGGGTTGTAAATGGAAGTCATTTACGAGTCATAGATAATAGTGGTTGAATAGACTATGAGATGGACAACATTTATTCAGCTCTTATAAACCAGATTTTATGAACACTCCGCCATATTTTTCCTCTCTCCGCGAAGGAGGCGTATATGAATACACATTAGAAGACAATTGAATGATCACCCGACGGGGGATCCCTTGGCGCCAGATGGCGCCAGCCAGTCATATAATACGCCCTCACCCTCTTGAACGCATCTGCCTGCTCATCAAATTCCCATCACTATTCTGGTAATTGGTTAGCGATTTAGCCAGAGGAGGTAGGCACTGACAAATGGCAGAATATTTCTCATCCTATCAAATCATGATTGATTTTCCGTTATCGTGGACTTCACGATATCTTTCCCACGGACATCCAGGCCTATCCTTCGAATGTTTTTTTTTACTTTCTTTTTTAGCTACGCAGGAAAAATCTACGCTCTCTAACATTAAGTATCTAGTATTCATTATTCACCAGCTTATACTTTTATTATATCCTCGCAAATGTGAACAAATTCAGTTTCTTCGTAATGATCTGTTTACTTGGAGGTCAAAATGGGCAAGCTAATTTTTTCCGCGAGAGAATCTTGCAACAACCATCCGGGCCTATTTTCCTGGTCATTGGTTACTTAAAGCAGTTTATTTCTGCCATTTTGTTAACAATACAACTCAAAATCAATGACAACGAAATAAACAGCATTGTTGTACAAAATTGACATTCTTTCCAATAAAGTGAACTACTAAATGCAACAAATTCAATATACATATGTAGCATTCCTCTCAATTTTCTTTGAAGCGACCCATGACAGTACATCTACATCTACGTCATACCCTGCAAGCCACCCAAAGGGTGTGTGGCAGGGGGTGCTTCCACACCAGACATACATGAATGATACGGTAGAACACCGAAACTACATTGAAACTAGCGTACCACACATGCAAAGCGCCAATTATCTATCCACTAACAAAAAAACATTCTATCGTCAATCGTTCCAACATGCAAGGGATACAAAGACTACTACTACAGATTCAAAATATCATGCATAAAGAAGAACATCAATATTTACATCATGCATAAATAAGAGAGTAGAGAATATAATGAGAAAGATCTACTGCCTGCCTATTGTCACAATTCGAACTATTCATGACGACGATCACAGCTGTTATGGTCCCGAATGGTACGCGGAAAAAATGACATTTTATACCTATCGGTTCTACAATCAAGCTCTCTAATTTTATTGGCGCGATCTAATCTGCCGTAGTACGAGGGGGTTAATAGTATGTTTTTTACGCCGTCAGAGAAAAGATTTTTCTGAAATTTAGTTACGAGGTTAAGCCTACAATTTAATCAGTAACAGAGTTCAGTGAAAGAAATGGGAACTGCTACATCTATGAGGCACGGGTTAACCCGTTATACGGTCGACCCTAATTTGAAACGTATCCTCTGCAGGCGGGCTATGCGATGACCACGAAACTCTTCCTTTCTTGCTGGCAACTGAGTTGGTTGATTCATAGCATAATCATTTGTTTAACTTTTAAATTGCAAATTATCTGCCATACATCTACGTTTTCATACAACTCTGCCAGACGTCGTGCGGCACGGACGTGTGGCAGGGGGAGTTTACGACACCAGCCGTATAAAGATGTAAGGGATAAGGTTTTTGGGAGCTGAAATGGTGAAGTGTATTTAGGGAGTTTTAAGTAGAGTTCAGTTATTTTGTGGTCTCTTATTGTGCGCGGAAAGAACGAGTTCTTGTACCTATCTGTTAAGCAATGTATCTCTCCTATTTCATCGCTTTCTTTTTCATCCGAAAAGATCTTCCAATTATTTTGTCTGATGAATCCAAGTCTCTTTAGTTCTGTGCTACATGTTATGTTGGCGTGATCCCCAAGATATTTGACCTAGGTCAATCACAACTTCAGCTTTTTATCAAATTTGTACATGACATTTTTTTTAAATGCACACACCGAATTCCTTTGAATGCTTGTCCATTTCTTGGGTTTCCACTGCGTAGGATGTTTTTGAGGCAACGGTATCGCCCGTGTTCAAACAGGCGTCTTCAGGACGAAGTACCCGGGCATAATTTCGTCCGCGTAAACATAGGCCATCTGTTTCCCTCCGTGCTCTGTGATTGGCTCATGTCTTCCGGCCAAATCCTCTTCCATGCACTGGATAGGCGGTAGTCATCTTCTCCGTTAAAGTTATCCTTCGCTTTAATTGTTTCAATGGATGCCCTAATCAGCCAAGGATAACATCTTTTCTCCTTCGGTATGAATTTTGCATCGTCGAAATTAATTTTTTGGCCAGGCTTTGCTCCAGGCATGCTCAGCAATCGCTGATAAACTTAACTGCTTATTTCTTGTAGCCCTTTCTTGCTACTTCAGGCGTGTCTTCATCGACCTGCAAGTCTCGCGTATGTAGTTCCCTTTTTTTTGTCAAAAAACCATTACTCGTGTTTTACATTGTCACTCAAATTCAATGAAATTTTTCTGAAAAGGCATTAACCTAAATAATATACATATTATATGCACTGACGTAAAATTGACTAAGTTCTTGAAGGAAGTAGGCTGGCTTGCACTTTCTGGGACCGTCCCCACCCCTGGGAAAAGTGTCCCAGAAAGTTCGAATTGAAAACATTTAAGCTGTGTCCCAATTCGCCATTTAGGCAGCTAAATCGGCAGATTTAGGGAGGACGCCATCTTGAAGTGTGTCCCAATTCGTTAGGCATCATGGGGGAGCGGATTTAGGTGCCTTTCTCGGGGGTGAAATTTAGGGTAGATGGAGTTTATCCTAAATCCGCCTCCATATTGAATTTCCCATCATGCAAAGCGCAGCATGCGTCGTACAAGGAAACTCGTACCCAAGGAAGTAGTTGAAAAGTGGCAAACATGGCCGGCAAGTATTTTGTCTGTGAAAGAATTCTCTAGAATTTCGCAAACCAACACCCGACTACAAAAGAAAAATGTTGCTTAGTACACTTAAATAAAACGAATTTAAATCCCAGAACACCTAAACAAACTTAAATACCCCGAAAACTACAAACTAACGAATCTCCAGACAACGAAATGGATGAAAAAAAGTAATTTCACTTTCCAAATCTCACAACGCATACGAAGATAGCCACAGGCGTCAAAAATGTCTTAATTTTAGGTTTCATTTCTTTCAATCAGTCCTTAATTAATTACTCATATGTTTTTCATTCTTTTCCAGCTCGGTAGACGGCAACACTAGCGAAGGATGTCCCAAATCAAGCTCCCCTAGCGAAAGACATCTAAATATTTAGGTAGCTAACCGCATCCTCCCTAATGCCTAACGAATTGGGACACGGCTATATTTGGCACGGGCTTATTTCACGTCCCAGAAGCTAGTCCTCAGTGTTCCAACGTTTGGAACGCGTGCCAAGGGTTGCCTACCATTTATATGTGGTCATTAGGCGGATTTGATGGAAAACTTAGGTCATCAGCGCCATTTAGGACCTGTGTGTGAGTGAGATGGAAATACAATGGAGGTAGGGCGGAGAGGTCTCGGCGTCGGTGATAGTCTGCCATTAACACGAAGAGCCAAGGGAATCACTGTTTAACGTCCCATCCGACGGGCGGAGTGCTCAACCCCAAGTGCTCTCCACATAGCGTCCGCATTCCGTAAGAGATCGTATTTCCACTGAAAAACCTACGCCATTTCAGGGATTTGAGCGCGGTTAATCGATGTTATAAACCTCTACTGTGGCTCCCTCACCAATTCGATCGACGCTTCTCTTGGTTCTTTCAATGCCTAATAGGGTACATGTTTTAATGGGCATACCTAAGGTGGCTCGGCTTAAAATGAAAACGAAGGAAAGGTTTTGAGAGATTTAGAAATTGAAAAGACTTTCCTACTCTTAATTTAATATCCTCCAGTCCAACATAACATTTACATATACATTTACATACTACCTTGCGAGCCAAATCATGCGTGTATGGCATGGGGTGTTAGGATACCAGCCGTGTAAAGATGTGAGGGATGAGGTTTTGGGAGGAGAAATGGTGACGTGTATTATGGGAGCGTATTTAGTGGAGCTCAATTTTTATTGTGGTTGCTTATTGTGCGCGGGAAGAACGAGTTTTTTGTTCCTATCTGTTCGGCAATGTATCTCCCTTATTTTACCGCTTCAGTCATACCTCGAGATACATTGATGCGTAGTGATTATATTCTCCGTGTCGCAATGAAACACCCCAGTTCTGATATTCTCAAGCAAGCTAAGCCTAGCGCGTAGCCTACAAGTCTCTTTGTCTGAACAATGAGGAGGAAGTATCAGTCGCATATTCAACTATCGTTAGTACTTATTTGTACATAATCGTGTCGATTTAATAATCTCGACCTCTCATGCATATGATGACTATAAAAATAAACTGCCGAGAAAAAAACATATTTTTAGAGCTTCTGTTCAAATGAGAGGAAATACGTTTCAATGCAATAAAAATTGCCAATAATTGATGAACGATCTTGAAGTAATTTCCTATGGATTTGAGATGCGCTGAGGTTCTAAAAAGCCATTACTTTCGTCTCGTACTAAAAAAAAGTTAACCTTGAAGTGCGTTGACAAAGGACATCAGCTACATTATACGGGAGTTTTCACATCACTATAAGAGATGCAAGTGTGGCCAAGTTACAAACATTATACACGGCATGTAACTATGTAATTATGTAACTATACCATTGATTTGATAAAAAATGAAGTGGTGAGTAGGGTATATAACCTTCTTCTGATTTAGCAAGTTAAAAATGACTCATATTACGCGAACAACAAAGCCGCTAGTAAACGGGAGTCTTACGAAGTAGGACTAGTTTCAGATATAGATCTAACACAGCGGAGAGCAGGATTATTTGTTAAAACCAGTTACGATAGGCATAGCAGTGTAACTGAATTTTGAGGGAATGAGGGTGGGAACATCTATCCGATCAAAGGGAAAAGTATAGGTTAAATCTTTTACGAAAGTTTGATGTAGGCTATTTTAGCCGGATGTCTAACATCTTTTCCTAGAGCCAAACTATTACGGTAGAAACGATCGAAGGCCTAAGATTAAGGAAATAGACTGCGGAACCGAGAGATTAAAAATTATATTTTTTTTCCACGTACGTAAGGAACCACAATAGTTGCGATTGATCAGTTCTAGGATACTTTGCTCCCGACTAGGCAAAATAGGTTTCGTTCCTGAACTAATTTTTTCAACATCATCATAAGCTAAAAACCCTGCATGAAATTTCCGGCATGATATAGCTCTCGGATGATTTTGTACCCTGTAGTACCATGCATGTCGCATTCATAATAAAAACCAGCGGTTGTATCTTAACTAATTTTGCTGATTGGTAGCATGTTCTTGTACGTTGCACTCTCCTCGTTTCTGGTCTGACCGCGCATTTTTATCAACTGCTTTTTGGCCTGCGCCTGGAATTCCGGGGGAACGTGCGCGGTTCTGATTTGAACTGGGAAGAGTGCTACATGCTTGGAGTGGAATCACCCCGTGCCACACACCCTAGTGGTGGCTTGCACGGAATTTTGTAGATGTTGATGAATCGAAAGAGCTGATGTCACCACTGTTGAACAAATGAAGAAAGCAGACACCAACGTAAACAATTGGAAAAAGATTTTCTACCCCGCGTTTCGGTACGGCACTTACTTATTTCCTCGGCGCTACAGCCTTTTCGGTACAGTAAGTTATCGACTTACGTCGGAGATGCGTGTTGAAGAAGAGCGACGTAAGTACAAACAACGTAAAACAGATCGAGATATTCGTGACACCTTTAATCCTTAGGTAAATCAAGGCGTTAATTTCAAAATTCTTTTTTTTTTTGCCTTCATCTTTTGGAAAAAAGCTATTTCCGATGGGATGTTTATGTCTCAGTTATAAAAAACGTAAGCATATGCAAATACAGTATTTTCTTTGCATTAAACAGGGAAAAATTTTCCGACGACCCTTGTGAGCATGGACGTAACATCGTGTCAGACTTCAAGCAAAACGACGCATATCGAGGACTTATTGCATTTAATTATAACAAACCCCTAATACGAGGAGAAAAGTCTCGGAATTTCGTGAAAAATATCGCGAAAATTGACCAAAAGTCTATTTTTAAAACTCATGGGGAGAGTAAGGTGCCACGGCGATTTTATCTGCGTGTTTGCGGCGAAGAACCGAGCTATATTAGTTTTTTTTTTACGAACATGGAGATTGTAAAAGAGACAGATGACGGATCTAATGATACTAGATGACCCTACGCCAAGGAATGTTGACCTTAACTCTTTTAACGAAGACATTTTTTTCCCCGTTCTTTCCGACGTTGGCCTTTTGCCTCCGTGCCTTTTGCAGTCGAGGACAATCTTCGGTCCGACCCAATGCTCTCTATATCCCATTTGTTTCCATTATCGCGCATCCTGTCTCTTGCACTTCTGTTCTTTCAACGCGCGCGAATTATTTGCTATCGTCTCGTCTCTGATTTCATTCAAATCTATACAAGTTCTTCCACTCGCTTGTTGTTGGAAAGTGTTTAATCGGAAAAAACACCCCGCCAATTTAAACCCTCACATAACGCGAAGTTACGTTGTTTGAAATCGTCGTGTAACGCAAAATCCCGCTGTATGAAACGAATATGTAACGGGGAATACCGAGTTTCGTTCCTCAGTCTAAACACCTTATGTTTAATCGAGATTTAACAGTAGATTGCGATTCGTAAAAAGGGTTCTAGGCAAATCCGATGAGAGAGTACGAGAAAGAAGCTATTTTACACTAGTCAGGCCTCATTTAGAATATGCCGCTAGTATATGGGATCCGTACGAGGAAGGTATGATAAAAGAATTAGAGCGCGTGCAAAGGAGATCGGCTAGGTTTGTTAAAGGCCGTTATGATAATTGTATAAGTGTTACGAGCTTAAAAGAAGAACTAGGATGGAAATTACTATCAGAACGCAGGTTAAAATTTAGGTTAAACCTTTTAAGTAAATTCGAATCAGAGTTGTTCACAGATGACGTTAGATATATATTGAGAACCCCTGCGTATTATACTAGATTTGATCATATTAAAAAGATCAGAGAGATGGATTGTCGTACCGATAGATTTAAAAAGTCATTTTTCCCGCGTACTATAAGAGAGAACAATAGGCAGTGTAGCAAAGGGATAGGTAGGTGAAATATAGTAAGAGTAGTCTATAGTGCATGATGCATGTAATAACAACAAATAATCCCTTTCTTGTTATGTAAATACTAACCATCTAGCTCCATGTGACCCTATTTTCTAGCATATCTCCCTTAAATATCCTACTTGCAATAATAGCCTACTTGCTTAAATAGCCTAACGCCTATGGGGCGTTGTTCCGGCTGTTATTGCTATAACATGGAACCTGTATATTAATAGAATATTAGCGAAATTAGAAGAGTGATCGTTTTGATTATAATGAAGTGGACTGTATTTCCTTTGGTTTTAATGATCTTTTTATCTTATCTTGACCGTCTTTGTCTTACAAAAAAGATTGATTGGTATCAACAACTCAACAACAAAAAACGTGTCATTAGTAACGTGAAAGAAGAACAACGAAACTTGTGAAATGATGTCAGGCGCGAACAGGCGTGATTCCCGAGTTCTTTCCGATCGCGACATCCCTCTTAGTGCTGACTCCTGCCAGCGGTTCCAGCGAAAAATGCGGAGGGTATCCTAATGAAATGTATCACTCAAGTAAAATAAATATTATAAAAGTTATTGTTTAAAATATCCATACGCAGTTTTTCTTAATGTGTATACATTGAATTAGGTAATAATCAAAAAAGACTTATACAGCATAAAAAATAATTGTAATTATATTTGAGTGCTAAAGTTAAACAATTTTTTGCCTATGAGCCGATATATCGGCCCGCCGCACTGAGAGGGTTAACGACATCGCGTCATGTGAGACCGCGCCATGTGAGGGTTTACTGTGCATCGTTTCCTGTTTATTGAGAAGACACTTTACCCAATATCGCGGACGTAATTATATGATATCCAAGGGACGCGTCTTCAGGAAATATGATCCAGACTTCTTATCTTGTGCCGTGTTTGTGGTGTACATCTCATATCCCATCCCTTCTCCCTCCTACGATAACGGGTCAACTGCGGTCACAGCCCGTCAATTTTGGCCTCGTCTTCCGTTAGCTTTGATAAATGCCCCAATCACTTGTTATCTCTTGAGCGAGTGGAGCATAAACAAATCCTTGGCCAACCAATCAGTGAGCGGGAGGCATCATAAATAATGTTAACATCTGAAAGCCTCACATTTTCACACATTCCAACAGTGCCATCACAGGGTCATGCCACATAAAATGATCCGAAAAAAATACAATATAAATTAAATTTCACTCTTTAAACTCTCTGATAGTGTTTCTTTTGCCGTTGGGCCACCGAATACGCCACCATTGCCATGGGAATGGCAATGGTGGCGTATTCGCGAATTTGGGTATGTCACCATCGCACTGTTGTTTGATTTTTCGATATTTTACAGCCGTCATAATTCTCTTACCAGATGAATTTGAAACTCCATGTTTTTACCGCTTGATGCAAGTTTTGCATTCGCAGACAAATTTCGCAGACAAATTCGCAGACAAAGTAGCGCAGAGAAAATTTCCACAGAGAAAAACTCATCCGCCTTGACCGGGATTCGAACCCGGATCCCTCGATTTCCAGCCGAGTGCTTTAGCCAGTTAAGCTACCGAGGCGTCCTCTTCCCCTGTGGATTTTTGTGGCCTTTACGGGACTAGATGTTCAAGACTGACGGACATACAATGTAACAATCAGTCGCTACCGAGGGCTTAGCGCCACTGCCCACGAGGAGAGATCGTACTTTAAACACAGAAAGGCGTTCACTCGTGTTTGACAAATTTTAAGCTATCCGGGACTAGCCACGGAGTCCCACTTTTACGGAGTCACCCGCAATGCACAAATGTGCGAATTTCCACAGAGAAAGAAAAATCATTTGTGCATTTGTGCATTGCGGGTGACTCTGTAAAAGTGGAACTCCGTGGCTCGTCCCGGATAGCTTAAAATTTGGAGAAAATCATGTTTAAAAATGGCCGGTTCTGACCGTGAAGCATTTTTATATGCTTCTGGAAAAGAAAGGGTCAATGCAAAAGCACTATAACTGTGTACAAGTCACCTTCAACTCTCATATTCGAACATACAGACATGTTAGTGCAAAATTTATATATTTTCATAAATGTTCATGCAATCACCGTTTGATAGCTTGGTATGCAATCACTCATTAAGGACCGCAAAAGTTATTTCAAATTCATTAGAATACGCTTCAGCTTCTCCAAATTCCTTTCCCATTTTATTCATAAAACAGAGTTTTTACCCATGCAAACACCCGTCCATCGAGCCAGTCTTTCTCGGGGTAGGCAAAGACAAAATAAATTTCTCTTCAATAAACTAATAAAAATGACTCTACTTAAGGTAGTTTGAGCAAAATATCATTTTACCTAAAAAGAATCAAAGAATTTGGTCTCATTTTAAATAAAAGTAAATCACCCTTCCTTTGACATAAAAAGTTCAACCCCTTACTGAATTACTTTCCGAGATATTTTCCGGGCAATACCCGCCCTTTTATATGGGGAATGGTACGTGCATGCACTCCAGAGAGACATTATATTAAAAATGAGGCGTTTTCTACACTTAGATCTCGTCAAAAAATCAAGTGTGCAGTTTGTGTTTTTTCTACTATATTTGAAAATTAATCATATTGTCACCGCAATGAATTCTTCGGGATCACAATAAACCTTCCTATGTTTAGTTCCATCTGCCACTTTTCGCACCAAGCATGAATAGCAAGTAGGTCAATTGTTAACGAGTCGCTATCTTCGGAATTGTTAATATCCCTATACACAACCGTGTCGTCTGCGAAGAGTCTAAGCTTACTTTTAACGACGTTGCTAATATCATTAATGTACAAGAGAAATAAAAGTAAACCAATTACACTTCCCTGAGGAACACCAGATGTAACGCTAACTGTGTTTGACATGATACCGTCTATTACAACCCTTTGTTCCCGCCCATGTAAGAATTGATTAATCCAACTAATAATGTTTTTATCTATTCCACATGCTTCTAGTTTTGAGAGTAACTTAACGTGAGGTACCTTATCGAAAGCTTTCTTAAAATCGAGGAATATTGCGTCAACTTGAACATTATTTTCACCCGAGAGCAAGATGTCATGAACGAAGAGAGCCAATTGGGTTTCGCAAGATCTACCCTTTCGAAATCCGTGTTAATTATTTATTAATAATTCATCCCTATCTAAATGACTAATAATGGAGCTTACGACAATGTGTTCAAATACCTTACAGGAAATGGATGTGAGAGAAATAGGCCTATAGTTACTAGGGTCTTCCCTGTCGCCGCTTTTGAATATAGGTGTGACATTTGCTATTCTCCAGTCCTTGAATAAAAGTCATGAAAGTCATAGAATAAAGATCATGAAATGGAAAAATAAAAATCATAAACTTAAGTCTCTGGTCATTAGTCATTTACAGAGGATATATTGTTTTAAAAATGACGAATTTTAACGATGAAATACATCAAAGCTATGCGATAGCATCTCCTCACATCACTCTTTTAATCTCAATTTCCGCTCAAAATAAATTGTTAAAAATCTTGTATAACGTGCAATTTATATTGAGGTATCAAATATATTTTTCAGCTCAGATCATCGTTAGTATAATATCGAGTTTTTTGAGGTTTGAATTACAGATTTCCAATTTACGTCGTAGTACTAAGCCAACAAACTGTGATGAATGTGACAACGTTGCCAAGGGAGACTTCTACTGTTTACCAAATCTATATTTCATTGTATATCATAATGGCGCCTTTAACGTATACACATTGTCAAATTTTTTAAGCCTGAAGATAGTTATTACCTTCCCCCAGCTCGTTAAAAAATAATGATATCATATCCTGCCTAAATAACAATGGCGGCTGGAGTAATTTTAATTATGTACTGGTTTATGTGACGCAGTAAGAGCTGCGGTTTAACGCTTTGTCCAATAATGTTTTACCCGAAAGAGTATTTACATGAAGTTAAAAAAATACAATAAAATAAATCAGTGGCAGTACAAAGCATATATTCACTTATTACATGAAATTTTGTACATCTTATGATCTACTTCGATGCACAGGTGCTTCTAGGGATGCCACATCGACATCAATGCATCGGACTACTCGATGTTTTTTGGCCCAGGCATCGAAAACCTAGAGTAGTAAGATAATACAATGGAAATCGAGTGAGTGGTGAGTACTGTTATAAGCATCGAAAAATCGATTACTTCATATTTTTTAGTTGATGTATTCCTAGCATTCCAAGAGAATGTTACATTTCGGAAATCAAAACTTTCAAGTAATAGTCCACTAATATTTTTATTATTTACGACCCGGGTTTCATCACGTAATGACATCTTCAGGTCATGAATCATCTGAAGTTGTCATTACGTGACGAAACCCGGGTCGTAAATAATAAAAATATTAGTGGACCATTACTTGAAAGTTTAGATTTCCGATATGGAGAGGTTCCACGAAGTGAAGCCTGAATTTATTACATATATTAGAATGTTACATTCATAGAGAATGTTACATGAGCATGTTAGAAATAAAAAAATCAAGTATATCTCTCGCAGTCACCATCTTTCTTGCGATTTTTAAGCTTATGATTTTACTATGAGAATTACTCATGTGATTTCATCTCTGTGAAATAAAAGTTCATGTCCATCCCCACAAAAAAGACACTTTTTTGCACCACAGTTGGTGTGTTAGCGAGGCATTGTCATTCTTTACCATAGCTATAAGGCTACCGAGAGGGGAATATACCCCCCTGACATCTCAATGAGGTACTTGGAGATTTACTTCGAAATCTTTCACGCAGGTGATTTCAGACTAAATACATGAACAGTAAGTCCTCGGAATGCGTCGTTTCGATTTACGTCTGATTCGATGTTACGTCCATGCTGACAAGGGTCATCGGAAAATTTTTCCCTGTTTGATGCTGATGAAATATTCTGTATGTGCATATGCTTGCGTTTTTTGATAACTGAGACATAATCGTCCCATCTGAAATTGCTATTTTTTCCTGGATAAGTGAAAAAAACGAATTTTGAAATTGATGCCTAGATTGATCTGTGGATTAGAGCGGTCACGAATATCTGGATCCGTTTTACGACGTTTCGACTTACGTCGCTCTTCTTCAACACGCATCTCCGACGTAAATCCAGGACGTACTCTATTCCCACTATTTACCGAGAAGTTTCTCTTGTGAGAAAAACGAATACCCCAACTTCTTAAAAGGCCCCATCAGCTTCCCGTACAGATTTGTTTTCCCTCCCGATTTTGCTCTTAAATCCATTTCAAAATGAAAAACAATTGTAACTTTCCACACAGAATTTTATTTTTTTTAAATATTTGCCGACCATGGTTTCAGCACCTAGTTCCATTATCAAGGTTTATAATGTGGCTTTGATTTAAGGCTTATAATATGGTTTAAGGAAGGTTTATAATGTGGCCTTGATAATGGCACTAGGTGCTGAGACCATGGTCGGAAAAGATTTATAAAAAATATTGTGTGTGGAAAGTTATAATTGTTTTTCATTTTGAAATGGAAATATATCGCTTCCACAAAGTTGAGCCTGATACGATTTTATATATTTGCTCTTAAAGTACATGTACGAAGACTGGTCTCAAAGTTTGTGAAGCATTTTCTTCGTTCTCTTATTAAGGATATTAAAAACAGAAGAGTGACACGCATTATCAATACTCTCAGTTTCGGCGACATTTGTTGGATAAAGCTTTGTGCATGTGGGTGAAAACTATCCTCCTGCCTCTAATCCACACGATGGCCAACATACTACCGTGAAGATTGTGATTTACCAGCGCGACAGTAGAAGCTATAAATCATTCTTAAGGGGGCTGTATACCAACGTACTGAGCGTTAGGTTTAGCCACAAGTGATAAGTGATCTCTCTAATGTTGCTTATGTGAGTTATAGTCTCATACTTTAGACCATTAAAGTATAGATCTTCATGTAATTGACTCTTTATGTGCAGAGATTTGTTGTTTTTAATTCTATCGTTCTGAAATGGCGGCCAACATATCGGTGATGCAGAAGCAGACGTTGAGGAAAGCAGCAAAGAGACTTCTGCTAAGGATGAGGTATTCCGTGAACTATTCACCAAATCTAGATACAGAACATCGAATACCAAACTAGACTTGACAATGATTTCATGATCGATGCGGTATTACTTTGCTAATATCTCTCCCAGACGCTATTTGGTTTTTACTTTACTTTCTGAAATCAGCGCCATCCGTACCTCCTTCTGGCTATCATAAATTTTCAGGCAACGAAATCAATGATTGTATTGTTCCAACAGCTGTTTTGGTGCCCTGGTGCCATTGATTGGTTAATTTAATTACTTTGGAAGGCTTGCATTAAAATATAAATGAAAATTAACGGAACACGTTTAGGAGGCTGTATACCTCGGCCAACTACGCTTCTACAGACTTCTACGCTCTGACATTTTACAACTCTGCTTTGCTGTCATACGCAAATTTGTTTGAGCGGGCCTCTGGAATCAGTACTTAAAATGAGGGTCGTATATTTTCGCTTCCTTCTTTCTACAAAACTATTTCGACCGCGGAAGAAACTAGGTGGTGTCGAAAATCAGGCGTTTGCCATGACGCGTACGAGGTATATCTAAAAAAATCTTTGCACTTATTGTAAATGGGAATCCTTCAAGTCTATGAAGAATTATTAAAAATGTTGCAAATTGCTTTTAAAAACGTAACAGAGAACATTCTCGTGAACCCCTGTTACGCATTTTCCACGGTACAATCAGTGGCGATGTTGTCCGAGGCGGGGAAGGGCAACACCTTCTTGACTACTTGACTTAAGTCGAGAAGGTATTGGGTAGAGCCCCTCTAATTAGGACAATACAGTGCCTCTAGGACGGGGAATTGAGAGGAAGGCGAATATCTCGCCTAGGCTGCTGTAGGAGCCAGAACTAAAATGGTGTTTTCGATCTAAGTGTACAGCCCCCTTTACCAGATCTGAAATCGTATGCTTGAGTTTTTTCCTGCAAATTCCAGGAGATGTCGGTCCATATTTCAAAGGCTCTCATCGCAGCTGACGACATATTTTTAACTCTTTTCAAAGAGAACTCGCCAAGGAGGTGCGTACCCTCTAACCTCTATAGAAATGAGTGAACTACTTCTGCGTGTGATCGCCCGTGGAGATAAATATCGTCGAGGGATGAGAAAGGGACATTTTATCAGGAAAAAGTTATTTCCTCCAAACGCAGCGAGCGAGAGAGGTTATGAAGGACACGGACTGTCGGCGACGGGTGAGAGTTCTCGAAAAAACGAGAACAAAAGGATGTCGCAGTGTCGATGAAATGGAATTGCCTCCTCCCATATTTTAATAAATCCTCCAGCCTTTTTGGACCCACGCCCTCTCTACTCCTTGACGTGCGTATTTTTTTTACAAAATGTTAAAAAAAGAAACATCTTACAAGGGAATCAAGGAAACTCCGGCAAGGGAGATCAAACTTACGAAAAATTAAAAATTGAGGGGTCAAGTCCTCGCATGCCAATTCGAGGGTCGCAGGTTCGAGTCCCCCTAGAGTGGTTTTTCACCATTCAGGACATGGTTGTAGGTGTTTCATCTTATGTTAACGTTGATCACCCGATGTAAAAGGCCTTGTTTTGCTGTTTTCGGAATCGTGAAAATAAATAAATTTTAAAAAAATGTTAGATCGTGCCCTCTCGAATCCATAGTGGGCGAATTTTCTTGAGATTTTGTAAAACATTTCATTTTTAAAATAAAAAATAGGTTAAAGAAATCAATAAAGAATGCACGGACTTCTGCAGTACTTGCAAAACACATGCGGCACAGGATGATAGAGACTGGAATTTATTAAGCATATTAAAGGCAGGTCCTCGGATATGAAAGTAAAAGAGAGAGGGTGGTCGGTGTTGAAGTAGTACATTAAAGTGTGGATATTACTATTGTTATGTTATATTTTATCATGGATAAAAGAGAGATGATACTTTTCTCTGGTTAGACCACGCTTCGAATACGTCGCGAGCATTTTGGACCCTAGACATGAGATTAAATAAAAAATATAAATAAAATACAATGGAAAGTTGCGTGCTTCGTTAAAAAACTTCTAAAAGCGAAAATAGAATTTACCAAGCTAATAGTGGGAGCTGCTAAAGACTTGGAGGCTACATGCTTGGCTTAGTTTTATTGAGAAATTCAGAACAGGAGTGTTTCAGATTGACGAAGAGAATATTATCTTGAAGCAACACTACAGCCTCGTGTGTAATGTCGTGTACAAATCTAACAAAATCCTAAGGATGAGATTGACCTTAGTCTAATATCGTGGGGAACACACATACAAAACAATTGCCACAGTACTCAAGAAACTAGGATTTATCAAACGAATTATTGGAGGATCTTCGGATGAACAATTGAAAGAAACTTGCTACTTTGCACTGGTTATGCCACACCTCGAAAACGTTGCGAACATTTGGGACCTTGGACAGAAGAACTTCACCCTAAAAATAAACAAAATATAAAGGAATGCTGCGCGCATCGTAAAAATGTGCTTCGAGCAAACATGTAGTCTTACACAGCTTTTAGAAGGATGACATTTGGAATCGCTAGAGTCTCGGAGGCTACTCACTAGGCTTGCTTGAAAAATTCAGAACTGGTGTGTTTCAGAGCGACACAGAGAATATTATCATGACGCCTCACTACATCTCTAGGTCTTACAGAAGCGATAAAATAAGAGAAATACATTGCCAAACAGTTAGGTACAAAATCTCGTTCTTTCCGCGCGCAATAAGTGGCTAAAATAAAAACAGAGCTCCACTAAATACACTCCCATAATACACATCACCTCCCAAAACCTTATCCTTTCCATCTTTACGCGGCTGGTGTCCTGACACCCCTTGCCTCACGCCCATGCGGCGCCTCGCTGGGTAGTATGTAGATGCAGATGAGGTTGAATTTAGCACTAAATGTGACTCAAGCAGTCGCTGTGGAAGTGGGAACTGGTGAAGGAGGAAAGAGGAACTGAAATAATCCGGGAAAAATGCTGGAAACGAGAAGATGGGAGAGGAGTCATCGGTACGACAGGGAAGGAGAGAAATGAAGGCAAAGTAAGAAGAGGATGGCGACAGCGGAGAGGAGGAGACAAAGAGAGGAAGAGGTGCCTTTGATGAGGATTGTATTTGTGCAAGGGGTGGTTCGGTCGACAAGGACTGTGTGGTTTTTCTCATTCATTTATATTTTATTTTCTCATTCATTTATATTTATTTTTTATTCGGCGTCTGTAAGAAGAGAGGGGGACGAGTGATGGTGGTTGATGGAAAGGGGTGGTTAGGGACAGGGGGGAGGGAGAGAGAGAAGAGAGGCTGTAGGGTACAGAGAGAGAAGGCGGAAAAATCGATGAATTCGACACGTACGGCTGATTGGCGAGGTGATGGAAAGAAGACGGTGTTTTTTGTTAAGGGGTTTATTTTTTTTGAGGTGGTCGAGAGAGATTGCTTCAAAGGGTGGTTGAAAACTAAAAAGTGGGGAGATTTCCTTTTGGGACAATGGCTTTGTAATACTCAGCTCACAATATCGATCCTCGGTTACGACAAAAATCATCGAATTTGAGCAGACATTATTTACGTGATTTCTTTCAAATTTGATAGTTTCAGGCTATATGAGTGTCATGCAACAAAATTATTTCACACATATTCAAATGATAGACTTAAGAGTAAACGCCGTGGGTATGAGTTATCTGAGGTTTGTTTGTGGCAAAAGTAGGATGGATAGGGTCAGGAATGAGTGGGTAATAAATGAATGTGGGTTAGATGCTCCAGTAATGGACATATATGAAAGGAGTGAGCTTCGTTGGTTTGGCCAGGATGAGAGAATGGATGAGTATCGAATAACGAAACAGATGTATGAGAGTAGAATGAATGATGTGAGAGGTAGAGGTAGGCCGAGAAAGTTGTGGTTGAGGAAATTCTTAGGAGGAGGAATATTAGGAGTTTTAAAAACAGGAGGGCGTGTATGAAACAGTGTATGGGGGTAAATGAGGCAAAAGAGGTTTGCAAGGATAGATCAGTATGGAGGAAATTATTGAAGCAGAGTTTGGTGTACAAATATGTATTTCTGAGTGAATCTTAGTGACTGTGTCTACCCCGGAAGGGAATGGCGTGATTGGTATGTATGTTAGTACGTATGTTTGAATGGTACTTACATTTCCTAATCATCTCAAAAATATTATGCACATGTAACTGCGCCAGAGAGTATTTTTTTAATCCGTAGACTTAAATGCGTTAAATTAAATAAGCAGGTACAATTGATGTAGATGGGCACAGTTTTGAGAAAGTTGACCAATTCAAATACCTCGGAGTAATAAAATCAAACAAATCAGTGGTGAACCTGAAATAGCTAATAGAATAAAAATAGCCTGTAGAAGATGAAAGATCTTAGTTTTTCTCGGTGTATCTCCTGGATAAATGTTTCTTGTGTGTTGCACCGAGTAAGAGGGTCCAAAGGTGTCGACGTTTCGGAGATCAACTTGATCTCCATCCTCAGGGGATTCTGATGCCATTTTTTTCATTTTGGCCGGTATATACACTCATTGCACTAGGCCATAACCAGTCAGATGGCACCTGAACCTAGTATAATGAGTAGGTATATATACCGGCCAAAATGAAAAACACGGCATCGGAATCCCCTGAAGATGGAGATCAAGTCGATCTCCGAAACCTCAGTACCTTTATACCCTCTTACTCGGTGCAAAACCCGAGAAACATTTATCTAGCCTGTAAAAGTTTGTGCGCATGCAACAAGATACAAACTCAAAGGATTATATCTCAAAATTATAATTTTTTTGAGGTGGTCCAGAGAGATTGCTTCAAAAGGTGGTGGAAAACGAAAAAGTGGAGATGTTTATATTTGAGACAATAGCTTTTTAATAATCAGCTAGCCCACAATATCGACCATTGATGACAACAAAAATCAACGAATTAGAGCAGATATTTTTTTTACATAATCTCTATCAAATCCGTTAGTTTCAGGCTAGATGAATTTCATTCAAGAAAATTATTTCACACGTGTTCAAATGGTACGTATATATTCCAAATTTCCAGATTTTCTAGATTCAAAATAGTTTATTATTATTACCAAAAACACAAAACATGACATCAAATTCAAGTTACAGTGATCATTAGAATTTACACACAGATACAGATGCGATTACATAGTTACATTTTATTGATTATTCTAGTAGTTCTGTAGCTTACAGATAGTGTGGTGCTTATCGGTGAAAGTAAATTTATTCTGTGTAGTTCATGTTGGTGATAAGTCACAGATTTGATAATGGTGAATTTATTTAAGCTTCAAGGAGCTTGTAGGTCATAGAGATACAAAATTGAACCATAAATCAATACATAATTTAGTAAATTTCAATGGGAAGTAACACAAAATTTATAGATCATTATAGAAGACAAATCCCACAAATATTTTTTACAATTCTTTAAAAACATTTTCAGCTAATGAACACTCTTTATATCATGAGGTAGATCATTGTACGTTTTTATTGCTCTATACCAAATTGACCGGGTGCCATACCTTACTGAAAGTAAACTGTCAATATGTATATACTCAGCAGTCCTTGACTTAATTATCTCAAATATTCAAAGCACATCAAACTGTGCCAGACGCAGACTATTTCTACTGTCATCCGTAGGCTTAAAAGCTCCAATCACAGTCTTTCTCTCCTTCGACTCCCACCAAGGGTAATCGTAGGAGTTGGACTTCAAGTAGTAGTCAGATAATAACATACTACGGTAGATCAGATCATGAGAATAAAGTAAGGGAAATAAATTGATGTACAGAAAGGTTTAAAATTTCGTTTTTTTCCGCGATCGATAGGAGATTATAACGGCTGTGTTTAGACTTTAAAAAGTAGGTTAGTTAACAGGTAGTGAAGCTGATTCTTTCATATGCCCCCCTAATGTATGTATCTAAATCTGTCAAGTAGTGCTAGCACCATGTTTTGTATGTTCCTTGCATGACTCTAGTGCCTCGATTACATAGTTACATTATTTTGATTATTCTAGTAGTTCTGTAGCTTACAGATAGTGTGGTGTTTATCGGTGAAAGTAAATTTCTTCTGTGTAGTTCATGTTGGTGATAAGTCTCCCCCTACCAAACATCCTTTGTGGTGGTTTGCAGGGTTATATGTAGATGTAAATAGATGTACAAAGATGATTTAATGGTTACATTTACAAAACCACAACTTAAAAAACACACACACGACCCGGGTTTCAACGCTTGAGCGTCATCTTCAGGTAATCTTGAGCGTCATCTTCCACCTGAAGATGACGCTCAAGCGTTGAAACCCGGGTTGTGTGTGTGTTTTTTAAGTTGTGGTTTTGTAAATGTAACCATTAAATCATCTGAAAGAAAAAATGGAATACCACAAAGTTAACAAACAACTAGTCTTATTTATTAGATGTAGAAAGCATCAAGATTTCTCCAGCTTCTCGTAGCACTTCCTCCAAAATGTCTCTCTAGAAATTTACTTCATTACCCAAAATTCCGTCTTTCTCAGCGTTCCTTCCTTTTACCGAAACCCCTCCGAATTTAACCTTTTGACGTCTATATTTTATTCTCTTGACCTCGCTTATTCACCCAACTAATTCCTATCCTTTCATCAAATGGAACTTGGGTAATCTTTCCTCGGATTTGCGTTAATTTTAATTTTATTTCATTCATATTGTTTCTACTGTTCTGATTGTTCCTTTAACACACTCGTTCCTTTGGTAAAAATAAAAAGTTGGTGTGCTAGCCGTACAATTTTCCTTCAATTTTCCGCAACCTAGAACTGCTGTAAATCTCGTGCGAGTCAATTCTTAAACTTCATATTTTTGTCACATGCTGTAATTCAGCATATCCTTTAATTCCGTGAGCGGCATATGTTTAAGAGCCACACCAACGGAGAAAAACAAGTCCAAAAATGGTTGATTTACATCGCCGAGATAGTTTACAAGCACCATATTTCCCTTACGAGTGTGTTCTCCAAGTCTAAATTTTTACCTTTTTTGGTACTTTTAAAAATCTTTATTTTTCTCGCAGCATCATATTATTGGATACTCCCGAATTGAAGGAAAGCTAAACGTTTTAATTTGAGCGCAAAAGTATTTTTGTTAGCTTATAAAATAGGAAAAGTTAGTTACACACTAATAGCAATGACGAAGCATATTCTCCTGCCCTATTACTTTGAGTACAAAAACACTCAAATCTGTGACTTTCCTTCTTCTTCTAGTTTTCTCCAGTCGAAAAAAAAAACAATTTTTATAACGAAAAAATATAGATCTCAGGGTCTATTTCGTCAATGAAGAAACGTAAAGGAAATAAATTAAATTAAATGTTGTCTTTTACGTTTCAGTATTTTTTCCTCCGTCGCTCTTAGTTCTTGACTTATTACAGGTGGAGTAAACATCAGAATTATCAAAAATTCGCATGTGCCATCTTTGAAAAAATGGCTTCCGCTAGATGGAATGAATTTTTTTTTAATCATCGCATTCAACTCATAACAATTGGGGGAAATGAACTGATTTTTTTTATAAAAGGGTCCAGCAACTATTACAGGATCGTTTTAAGTATTATGATCGCCAAAGTGCCGATTTTGGTCGGGTGGAAAAATAAATGAATAAAAACATGCACCGTAATATTACTGACGAGTAATAAATTTATTACTTTTCAAAAAAGCAAGGGGATCGGGTTAAAGTGGTGGCTAGAGCACTGGCTAACCATACGGACGGCCAGGGTTAAACAATAGAACCGCCGTACGTTTTACTACCCCTCCGATCGCTAAGGGGTCATTTTGACCCCTCTTCATTTCAATCAGAAAATAAATTACTGTATCCTAAAAAGAGATACGTTTGTCAATTTTTTAATCTAAAATTACTTAGAACGATTAATTTTTAATATTATTATTATCATTTTAGCAAGTTAAACTACATTATGATCACTTACACGTACGGTTTTTTAAAACATTTTAGTACATAAATCACATATGGGTACATAAATGCGGCAAAATAATTAACAATTGCATAAGTTATTATTAGCAATTATATTTTTATCGTATATAAACTGGTATAAAAATTTTTAACGACTCTTTTCATAAAATTATTAGTGAACACAATTGTAGAGCACATCAATATGCAGACCAGACAAGGCAAGGAAAAAAATTTGGAAGGGAGACAAAATTCGACCACATGCAATCGGCGGTCTAGACAAGCTGATGCCAGTCCGGCTGCGAGCTATCATCATCGCGACCCAAGGTAAGAGGAAGTGGTGCATACCATTTCATGTACAACGAAGCAGACACCATGAACAGCAAACAAGAAAACGATGTACAAAAACGTAGGGTCATTTTGACCCTTGGCGGTACCTCAGAAAAATAACAATACTTATCTTTTACCTAAGTGGCATCCAATTAGGCATTAAAATCGACTAAAATTCATATACATATGATGGTCACATCTAAAAAATTCTAAGAGTGACAATCAAACATATACAACCTCAGGGGTCAAAATGACCCCTCGGCGCTTCTAGTGTTAAATCCCTGCAGAGGTGAATGTTTTCCAGAGGAAACCCGATCTCTACTTGAGTGCCTTGTGGAGGCCACTTCAAGTACAGTACTCCGTCTGTCGGATGAGACGTTAAACTGTAGTCCCCTTGCCACCTTTCCTTAAGAGCAGGCTAATGCCGACGCCGGGTTTCTATCCACCCTTGTACCTTTACCTATCCCCTATGGCGCAAATGACCTTAGCAGTCGGTCGCCTACCAAAAAATCCAATGCAAAAAAGAAATAAAAATTTCGACTCGGGAGTCAAAAAAGCACTGGCTGAACATCACACGACTGACACGCAAGGAGGGAGCTCTGGACGTAAGCAGCAACGGGAGATGAACTCGGCTCTGGGTCGAAGGAGGGGGGGGATTGATTAGGGGGAAGGGGGGGTGGTGTGAATGAGGGATTTCGCGGCGGGTAATTTAATCTTTTCGGAGGATGGAGAAAGGAGAATGAGATTAGGAATGAGACGGAATGAGAGTGGGAAGAGAGGTGGTGTCGGTTGGGAATACGGGCAGCCGTACGAATCTCTTTCCGAACGAGGAGATTGGTGTGTGGGGGGGAAAATGTGAGCGGTTGGACCTCGTAGGAAACGTTCTCCGGGGTGAATCAGGGCCGAAGGGGGGGCGGGGACGAGACGAGAGGAGGATTATGGGAGATAATGGGGAGTTGGGGATCGAAGATGGGAATCGGGGAACGGTCCCGATATTACGGACGTGAGGGAAAAAATACAGAAAAAAAATGAGAACGTAATATTCCCGCCCACCATTCGAGAAGTTACTTCGGGTGTCCCACATGGGAGTGTCATAGGTCCACTTCTATTCCTTCCGTATAGTTACGATATTGTTGGAGTGGTAGACAGTTTACTCCGACTATTTGCAAATGATGCTATGGTATACTGGGAAATACGTGACGATAATGATAATGAAGCTTTAACGTAGGACCTCCAGGAAAAATTTTTAAAAAGGGTTGTAGGGAACTTCTGGAAAAGGAAAAACTACCCTCAGTACAGTCATTACGTACAAAATAAGCAATTAAAGACTGTAGAATCAGTAAAATAAATCGAAGTTAAACTGACCAATGGTATCTTGTGGAGCAAACATAATTTCGGGAAATTACTGGTCAAGCTAATCGTAAATTGGGATTTATTAAAAGAGTACTTGGAAGATGCGACAATGGAGCTAGGGAAATCAGCTACTTCTCCCTTGTTAGATGCCACTAAGAATACGCTGCCAGTGTTTGGGATCCTCACATGAGGTAGGATTAAAAAACAGAGTCAGAACGCGTGCAAGAGAAGATCAGATAGATATGTACAAAGGCCTTTATGACGGTCTCGTTAATGGTATTCACCCATTGTACCATTACGTGACGAAGCGGAAGGATCATTGCATATGAACCACTAGCGAAAAACACGAAACGTAGAGTTGTACCTGCTACATGACTTAAACTATATTGGACCCCTATTGTTCACTATATATATCAAAGACCTCACTAGCACCATATCTCATTGCAAATACCATCTTTATGTAGACGACTTGCAGATTTATCTCGAATCCCACCCAAAGGAAATAGAAAATGCTGTTGAATTGATCAATAAAGATATCCAATCTATCTGTAAATGGTTAGCTGTTAATCGGCTGAAGTTGAATCCTGACAAGACTAAGTCAATAATATTTGGTAATCCTTCCTATCTGAACTTCATCTCAATGAGTGGCCTTCCCAAAATAAGAGTACAGAATATCCTTATAGATTACTCGACTTCAGTGAAAAGTCTCGGGGTTCATTTAAATAACACCTTGAGCTGGCGGGAGCACGTTAAAGCTATATCTAACAATGTGTATAAGACTATGTACCAATTGAAGCACTTCAGACATCTGCTCCCAATTTCACTTCGCCAGAAGCTGGTTCAAACTTTGGTAATCACATATTTTGACTATTGTTCAATCATTTCCTCAGATGTTAACTCAGAGCTGTGCATTAAGCTGCAGCGTCTCCAAAACTCCTGTCTGCGTTTCGTTTTCAACATCCGCTATGATGAACACGTCACGCCTTATTACGAAAACATTAAATGGCTGAAATTGGATAAACGCCGAAAACTGCAAAAAGCTTTATACGTGTTCAAGGTCCTGAAATCCAAAAACCCCACCTATTTGTATGAAAATTTTATATGTAATGTAGATACAGGAAAAAGATCAACTCGTGTCACTGAGTTATTCTTAGTCCCAAAATTCCATACCTTATTATTTGAGCACTCTTTCCTAATTTCCTCCTGCAAGTTAAGGAATTGTTTACCTGTAAATGTTAGAACCTCTATGACAATTTCGATTTTCAAGAGAAACATGACTGATTACCTATGTAAAATTGCTTAGTTTTTTGTAATCTTTTATGTTATGGCATGTATTTATTTCTTTTCTATGTTCCAGGGGACTTAAAGTCCCAGAACAATACATACTATTTTCTTTTCTATTCTAAACTATATTACGCATATAATTACCCATTAATTCACTTCCTTTCAAGACAGGCAAAGTGAAAGAATTTAGCCATTAGATCAATCGTTGACGGGTTTACTTTGTGGAAGTTCATGTTAATCAAATATAACACTTTGTATTTTCCACACTTTTCATTGCACCTCGACCGTTTTCAACGCTTACACGCCATTTTCAAGAGGAGCAAATTTTCCTCTTGAAAATGACGTGTAAGCGTTGAAACCGGTCGAGGAGCAATAAAAAAGTGTGAAAAATATAAAGTGTTATATTTTATTAATTTAACCATTGCCGTTACAATTTTCAGATAGAGCTAAGTATCTTGGAATTATCTTAACTTCTGATATATTTTTAACCCCGTCGTCACCGGGGCCGGCTAACACACATACAAAACATCGTGGGAAACAACACAGCACAAGCAAAACATATGCGCCGCAGCATTAAAGAAAATAGGTTTCGTTAAGCGTATGATAGGAAGGTACTCGGATGAAAAGGTGAAAGAGAGATGCTACTTCGCTCTAGTTAGGCCACACCACGAATACGCCGCGAGCATGTGGGACCCTGGACAGAAAGATTAGACCAAAAAAGTTCATAAAAAAAAGAAAATCTGCACGCTTCGTTAAAACCTGCTACGAGCGAACATACAGTGGAGCACAACTTTTAGTTTCGCGCTGTTAGATTGTTTCGCGCTGAGGAAGGCAAAACTATGAAGAAATAAAAGCCGGATTCAAAATATATATATATAGTGGACTGTAAGTACATGTACGCGTTACAAAAAGGAACTGAGCTCCAATCACTTCCACAATGTGCCCAGCAACCGCTGACTGACAAAAGACAAAAAAAAAACAAAACAATAATGAAAAAGGCAGTGAGCGCAATTTAAATGTCTTGGCGCCAACATACCGGCCCCCTTGGAACGTCTGGTTCCAAAATAAGTTATGTTGTCACAGGTAAAGGACATAGCTTAACAATAGGCCTTTTAACAGAGCCATTGGATGTCCTTAATTGAGCAACTCGAACCCGTCCATCAGGTCCCTTAAACACTTCAGTTATAGTCCCTAAATTCCATTTTAATGGTGGTAGATGATCATCCTTCAAAAGTACCACCATCCCAGGTTGATAATCTGGATAGGTTTGCCGCCAGCGACGACGCTGTTGCAGGTCCTGTAAATAATCCTTGGTCCAACGGTTCCAAAATTGCTGCAGCCGTTGTTGTTGCTGCTGCCACCTGGAAAGATTACTAACCCTTTCGTCAGAGTAGTCAGGAGATGGTAATTGGGTCAAGGGTTCACCGATGAGAAAATGTGCAGGTGATAAATAACTAACATCATCAGGTTGGTTGGATAGGTAGGAGATTGGTCGGGAATTCATACATGCCTCAATTTGTGCTAATAATGTGGCTAATTCCTCATATGTAACAACGTTTTCTCCTAACACTCTTCTTAAATGGTATTTCATTGATTTCACGGCAGCTTCCCATATCCCACCAAAGTGTGGTGCATAAGGAGGGATAAAACTCCATTCACAGCGGTTTCCAGCTAAAAATCCTTGTATCTTCTCAGAAAAATTATTTGATTGAAGTAACTGGTACAACTCCTTAATATGTCGTGCAGCACCTCGAAAATTAGTTGCATTATCAGACATGATGTGAGAAGGTATGCCACGACGTCCAATGAATCTTCTTAAGGCTGCAAGGAAGGATTCCGTGGTTAAACTGGTGACGGCTTCTAAATGTACTGCCTTGGTTGATAAACATACAAATATTGCAATATATCCCTTAATAATTGTCCTGCTTCGTGAATTACCAAGCCTTAAAAGGATTGGACCAGCATAATCGATACCTGTGCCCTTAAATGGTCTTCCAGGTTGCACTCTCAAAGAAGGTAACTCTCCCATTAATTGTTTTGATGCTTGGACCTTCAGTCGGTGGCAGCGAAGACATTCATGCACTACTTTCCGTGCTAAACTTCTAACAGCTGGAATCCAAAATCTCTGACGGATGGAGGCTATTAATAGCTGTGGGCCAGCATGTAACAATCTTAAGTGCTCGGCCTTCAAGAGTAATTTAGTAAAATGATGTTCTACTGGTAATATGAATTGATGAGTTGCATCATAACATAAAAGAGACTGTTGCAATCTTCCACCCACTCGCAATAGTCCATCTTGATCCAAAAAGGGTACTAGACTCATTAAATTGCTCTTGTGAGATATTTCCCTTGTGTTCACTAAGTCATTGATTTCCTTATAGTAGTGAATGTGCTGGACCATTTTAACACATGACAGTAATGCAGCATCCAGTTCCCTTGCAGTAAGACATGATGTTTGACGACTGGACTTAGGCATCCTGGAATTATCAATAAATCTTTTGCAGTATGCGATAACTCGAACAAGTTTATGTAATTTGGAGAATCGCTGAATCCAGTCTTGAGGAGCAGGATCAGCACAAGAATGCAAAACTTTCACCTCAGGAATTATCTGATTGGGTAATTCCAAAGTTAATGTTGGCCAGAATGATTCCGCTAGATTAAGCCATTCTGGACCATTCCACCATAATCTAGAAATTGTAAGAGAATCAGCAGTCATTCCACGTGAAATAAGATCTGCTGGATTGCACACTGAAGGGACATGTCTCCAATGAGCGTTAGATGTGATATCTTGAATAATGGATACTCGGTTGCCAACAAAGGTTTTCCATCTTGATGAGCTTCCTGCCAACCATGTTAACACCAATGTGGAGTCACTCCACAAATAAACCTTATGTACACGTAGATTCAGAGCTACTCTAGCCTTATCATATAGCCTTGCTAGGAGTAAAGCTCCACATAATTCAAGACGAGGCAGTGATACTGTTTTCACAGGAGAAACCTTAGATTTAGAACACAAAAGTTTAGACACATAATTACCCTGACAATCAATTGACCGAAGATACAGACATGCACCATAAGCCCTTTGGCTACTATCACAAAATCCATGAATTTCCAGGTTGGGCTGAACATCAAACTTAATTTTAGATGTGTCTTTGTGGTGTAAGGTTGTATCATGATCACATACAGCCTTACGATCAATTGTTATCTTAGTAAGTATTGGAATTTGTTCAAAGAGCCTTGTCCAAGTACTCGACAGAGAAGGTGTAAGTTCCGCATCCCAATCAATTCCTTCTTGCCACAGTGTCTGCAGAAATATTTTGTATGAAACAACTGCAGGACTGATCAATCCAAGTGAATCAAAAATGGTTGCTATGATAGACATCACCTTTCTTTTTGTTGCACCTGTTACAACAAGATTATGATTAGGTAAGGCTAAGTTACTTTTTATTTGAAACTGATCGCTGGCTGGATCCCAGTGTAATCCTAATGCAGTAACAACTCCATGTCCAAGGGATGACTGAAGTTTTGTTTCTTGTAAATGCAAAGGGATGTTTGCCAACAATTCAGGAGAATTTGTAGACCATTTCCTTAATGAAAACCCAGCAGTACTTAATACTGAGGTCAATTCCTTGTAGAATTCCAGTGCTTCTTGAAGGGTAGATGCACCACTAAGAAGATCATCCACGTAAAAGTCTTCATGTATAATCCTTGAAATGCTAGGATGGTTCTCTTCATTTTCTTGAGCAAGTTGTTCCAAGCACCTTGTGGCTAAAAATGGAGCAGAAGCAGTACCATAGGTCACAGTAGTGAGATGATATTCTTCAACTTCGTCTTGTGGTGACTTTCGCCATAAAATCCGTTGTAGCTTGCGATCATCAGGATGAACTAATATTTGTCGGTACATCTTCTCTATGTCAGCTACCATAGCTATCTGATGAGTGCGAAATCTGAGAATGATGCAGTATAGATCTTGCTGAGTTGAGTGTCCCACCATTAATATGTCATTCAATGACAAACCTGAAGTAGTCTTGGTACTGGCATCAAAAACTACTCGCATGGATGTGGTTGAGCTGGAGGCCTTAAAAACAGGATGATGTGGAAGATAAAAACTTGATTCTTGAGATTGTTGAACTTGATGTTGCATGTGCCCTAGTTCTAAATATTCCCTCATGAATTCATGATATGACTTAAACAAATCCACATTCTTGTTCATTTTCCTTTCTATTTGTAGCAATCTACCCAATGCTGTGTGTCTTGATTTCCCAAGCACCATAGAATCCATTTTGGTTGGTAGTTTAACTACAAATCTTCCATCTTCCTGACGCCTGGTATGGTTGATGAAATGCCTTTCACATTCCCCTTCTTCAGATGTTAAGGTAGGCGTTTGGATTGATTCAATGTTCCAGAATTCCTGGATAAGGTCTTCCAATGATACTTGAAGGCAATGTGATGCAATTTGTTGAGGTTGAAATGAAGTGTCATTATTGTTACTAGGAATGACACCTGCCAGGATCCATCCAAAGAGGGTTTCTTGAAGAATTGGAAATTCACCTGGTCTCTTCATTTTGTTTGGCCCTAGCACTTCATAAAAGATTTGAGCACCTAACAATAGGTCAATTGCGTTTGGTTGGTTGAAGTATTCATCAGCCAAGACCACATTTTTTGGAATATTCCACTCGCCGATGTCCAGTCTTGTGGATGGAATTGGACCGGTAATTCGGGGAATTATTGCACACTCGATAGTGGTGTCATAATTACTAACGCGAGATCTTAGATTCAAATATAGTTTACTATTTGTTTCTGATCGTACCTTATCTATCCCCAAGATTGGAGTATGGTGTTTGACTTTGGGTAGTTGCAGTTTCTGAGCTAAATTTTCAGTGATGAAATTAATTTGAGATCCTGAATCAAGTAAGGCTCTGCATTGTACAAATTGCCCAAATCGATTCCTAACCTCTACTAAAGCAGTGGCTAACATGACTTGTGGGAAGGATTTCATTTTGAAGGCGCAATAGTTGCTTGAAGACTTCTGTAAAGGAACTGCAGGCGAGTTCCCAAGACTCACTTGTTGTGATGATTGAAGAGTTTGTGTCCCATCTTGTGAGGGCTTAGTTGTGGAATATCTACGATGCAATAGAGTATGATGTCTTCTGTTACACTCACGACACCTCTGTGTGGAGCATTTATGATCCTTTGAGTAAATATTCAAACAGTTGAAACATAAATTATGTTTCTTAACTAATGTTCTACGTTGTTGAACCTCCATTTGCAAAAACTCAGGGCATTTGTACAAATGATGATGCTCCTTACATAGTACACATTTTCCACCTATTGTTACATATGACTGATGGAATTTTGATTGTGGCTTCACACTGGAGCTAAATTTAGCTGTTGGCACTTCTGAAGTGGATCCGATACTTTCTAACGCCTTGCATTTCTTCTCTAAAAATTCTAAAACTAGCCTCAGTGTGGGCATTTCCTCCGCTTCGGAATGAAGTTCCCACTCCTTTCTCGTGTCACTGTCCAGGTGATCCAAAATCATTTGATTTAACAATATATCAAACAATGGCACAGTGATGTTTAAGGCATTTACTCCGTTTACATTCGCTTGGACATGATTGATTAGTGCTCTCAGCGAATCAATTCTATTTTTAGAGACGGTTGGCATTCTTAATAGATTTTTCAGATGTGTTGAAACAATCAGCTTTGTATTGTGGTACCTTCTTTTTATTAGGTCCCACGCTACATCAAAATTTTCGTTCGTCACCTGAAGATTTTGGATTAATTGATGAGGCTCTCCTTCTAAAGAAGACACTAAGTAATGGAACTTCTGCACGGCCGACAATTGTGAATTATTACAAATTAATGCTTCAAATGTATCCTTAAAATGTAGCCACTCTTCAAAATTTCCCTTAAATTTTGGTAATTCAATAGTTGGAAGTCTAATTTGAGGAGCATTATGAAGTCGAAAATCAGCTGAGTTAACTCGAGATTACTGACTCGCGTGATCCTCACTTTCTGGTTGAAGCAATTTAAGATAAATTGCTTGCACTGCATAATACTGTTCTTCAAATGCTGCCCTGTCCTCCGAGTGATCTTCCTCACTATCCTCAAGCTCTAATTCTTCTTGAACAGAGCAATAACCTTGATAAATCTCCGACAATCTTTCCTGTCTGACCCTCAGTTCAAGTACACTTTGAGAGCTTTCATTAAAATTAGTAGCGAAACTATGTAGTCTTGCAAGAGAAGCTTTGATGATACCTCTCTTTTTAATTAATGATTTCCTTGTCTTAGGATCCATCACAACTTATTAAGGCATGCATGAATAAGATTAAGTAAATAAAGAAAGGATAGGATTAACCTGAACTCTGACATCAAGGGCAGTAATTAGCAGCTGTCGCCATCCAGCACGTTGAGCAGGATGAGCACGTTGACCAGCATGAACACGTTGAGCAGGATTGCTGTACTCCATGAAGAAAACAATGTCATACGCAGCAACTCTCCGACATAACAAGTTAGCCCCAGGCAAAATGGAAGTTGATGTTCCCGTTCGAACTCGTCGTATCCCACGTTGAGATGACAGAAATTAAACGATGACGAAGTATGATTGAAAGTAAAACACAGGCATTAGCAATATAATCACAAATTGTAACGTTCAAATTCTATTCGGATCCGGCCCGAAGGACCAAATGTTTCGCGCTGAGGAAGGCAAAACTATGAAGAAATAAAAGCCGGATTCAAAATATATATATATAGTGGACTGTAAGTACATGTACGCGTTACAAAAAGGAACTGAGCTCCAATCACTTCCACAATGTGCCCAGCAACCGCTGACTGACAAAAGACAAAAAAAAAAAACAATAATGAAAAAGGCAGTGACCGCAATTTAAATGTCTTGGCGCCAACAGGGATTATGGTGGCATCCCCTAGAGACTCGGGAGGCTACACGCTAGGCTTTGGTTGCTAAAGAAATTACGAACTAGTTTATTTCAGAGCGTCCCAGAGTACATTATCATGACGCCTCACTACATCTCTAGGTCTGACAGAAGCGATAAAATAAGAGAGATACATTGTTGGACAGATAGGTACAAAAACTTGTTCTTTTCGCGCACAATAAGCAACCACAATAAAAACTGAAGTCCACTAAATACCTTCCCATAATACACTCCACCATTTCACCTCCCAAAACATTATCCCTTACATCTTTAAACGGCTGGTTTCCTAACACCACCTGCCACAAATCATTGCGACGGCTCGCAGGGTAGTACGTAGATGTAGGACTTTAAAAATCCTGCTCCCATTTTATAATATCCTCCACTAAGCCCAAAGAGGTAGATGGAGAGGGTGCTTGCAATAGGTTGTCAATTCTAAAAGCTATGAAGTGGGCGTGGCCTTCTGCGACATCTTTGTTTAACCCGATTTTCCTTCAGCGCTTAAGTGCTAACACACTAAATTTGCAATTTTACGATGCCATCCATCGATAACGTACTAGAAATAAGCACTAATTTACTTATTAAATATGAATTCTCCTCTTATATTTTAAAATTTATTTTAATTTAATGCAATTCGAATTCCCGGTGAAAACCATAGAAAATTCGAGTAGGATGCAATGATACATAGAAAACCAATGTATATTTCAAGAGTCACTTGCCTTGAAATTCAAACAGATGGATGTTCTTGCTATTCACCTGCAAATTAGTCCATTTCAACGTGAGTACAGAATTTTCGTGACAACAACAACGTGAGTACAAACGTTCGGGAGTACAGAATTTTTTTTTCCTTTTCCTGCGATATTCGCTTCCTTGGATAGACGCTCATTCCTAGATGTTCTCCATGTATTACCTACAAATTGGTCTAACATTCTTCAATGAAAACAACGTTATATTCCACACTTTTTTAATGCAACTCACCACCGACCATGGATTCAGCACTTGTTATACATTACCAAGTTGTTTTAAATTTATAGCACCTTCATTTGGCACATGTGTGTTGAAACCATTGAGATAAATGAAGAGGGCACCATTTCATTAAACTAAAGATGACAACCATATTGTTTAACCCTTTTCTCTCCCTACTTTCCCATGGATAGCACGACAGAATGGACGAATTAGCGGATGTAAATCAAGAATATCCACAATCTGTTTGAAATTTAAGGCAAATAACTCTTGAAACATATATTGGCTATTTAAAGCTGTGGATTCTACTCGATTTTACAATAGTTTTCGCCGGAAAGAAGATTATTATTAATTCAAATAAATAAACAAAACATGTAAGCAGAATGCAAGGTTTATATGTATGTACATGCTGATCTACTAAGCTATCGATGGAAAACGTGGTAAAATTGCACAATTAGTGCGTCAGCCCAAAAGTACTACCCATAGGAAAATGAGGGTTGATGAAGATTGCGGACTGGCTTCAGATTCTAGCATTGGCAAGCGTAGAAAGTGCCCTATCCATACACCTCAATGGCTGAAACCATGGTTTGTAGTGAGTTGAGTCAAACAAGTGTGGACTATAACGTTGTTTTCAATTAAGAATATTTGACGTTATTGTGTTTGGCAAAGTGACACATGAGATTACTATTGACATTCATCCTTGGTCTCCGATACTTCTTCTTACAAAGGACTTTATACTCTACAGCCTGCTTTGGATATCCTTAGTTATCTGCTCGGATACATATACTGTAAATCCTCGATTTACGTCGGAATTGCGTGTTGAAGAAGAGCGACGTAAGTCGAAACAACGTAAAATGGATCCAGATATCCGTGACCACTTTAATGCAACGATAAATGAAGGCCTTATTTAAAAAATATTCGTTTTTTGCCTTCATCCAGGAAAAAATAGCAATTTCAGATGGGATGATTACGTCTCAGTCATCAAAAAACGCAATCATATGCATATATGGTCTATTTCATTAGTATTAAACAGGGAAAAAATTTCCGACGACCCTTGTCAGCGTGGACGTTACATCGAAGCAGAGGTAAATCGAAACGACGCATGCCGAGGACTTCCTGTACTCATTCCACCATATTCTGTTCTTCAAGGCTTTTTTTTCCATACCTCACCCGTTCCACCTTCAACCCCGTCGAAACCTAACCACCTACGGTGGCACTCCTTACGGCACACACTCTTCACCCCGAGACGGCAGCTAGTGCACACCTCTCACTCTCTATTAACACTGGGACGCCCGGACTAGACGACATCATTCGACGCCCAAAGCGGATCATTTAGACCCACAATAGTTAATGAAATTATTTCTCACTTTACGCTTTTAAGTTTACATTTTACCGATTTTTTCTACACATCACCACTCTTTTTCTTTACACCCGTCGATTTTTTTCACTGCATAAAATTCACAATTTTGTCAATATCGATATTTTATTTTACTTGCCTAAAATGGCATAGCTCAATAAACTGCAAAGAGCTTTCGCATTATTGGGTATTTGCCTTTAATTAATTAAATTAATAAAATACCCCGTACGTACGAAGTACGACTTCTTTCTGTTCCCAAACATGAAGACTTGGCTCGGGGGCAAGCGCTTCACATCGGATGAGGAGATCATAGCGGCTACGGATGAGTGTTTTGCAGAGTTCCCGAAATCATATTTTTCTCAGGGCTTGAAGAAGTTGGAAACCCGTTGGGAAAAGTGTATCGCCCTAAGAGGGGACTATGTTGAAAAATAAAACAATAAAAATAACAAAAAGCAATGCTTTCATTGGTAGGCTCATTAACTAGCAAACCACCTTCGTACTTGCTTCATTTTTTTCACACTTAATATACTTGTAGAATTTAATACAATTTAATTTAATATTAAATTAAATTAATTAAATTTAATTAATAAACTCAAATTATTTTTTGTGGGCCAAAGTTGGAATTTACTGGAAAATTAAAAACAACTTACATAATTTTTAAAAATCGCATTGAAACACATTTATAAACGTTATGTTTTACATAAAAATAAATTGTGTTGTTTATTGTTTATAATAGTTCCAATATATTTTACTTATTTTGTGACGATACAACAAATGCATCTCTGAGTCCAAATGATCCGCATGTGCGTTAAGGTGAATTCTAAAAAATTTAATTTATGGATAACCCCAGGAAGGTGAAACATTTTGGACGAAAACGTTGGTTAAAATAAATAAAAGTCACGGGAGGAAATCCTGCTCTCAATGAAAATGAAATTGAAGAAATGAATTTAAAATCACGTTTGGATCAAAATGAACCGCCTGGGCGTTCTAGTGTTAACCTCAGACGGTATGGAGAGCAAATCGATCAGCTGTTTTTGACAGAGTGAAAGAGAGAGAGGACCTGAAAGAGAGCGTCTGGAATGGGTTACTTGTAAAATTAGTGAATGATTTGGAGTTCTGAAGTCAGAATACAGGTTGGCTGACCCTTAAGGGACCCCTAAACCACTTCTCTTTTGCTTAAGTTACATTTCATCATGCCTGACTCCATGCACGTTTTTCTGTCCTTATGACTCCGCTGTTATGCCTCCTCTTAAGTGGGCTGTATGCCTCAGCAGTAAATGTCCTTTTAGTTCTGGCGTCTACCGCAGCCAAAGAGAGTTCTTGTGGCCTTACCCTCCATTACCTACCCCGGACTACGGCGCCACTGATTGGAAAACACGTCGCAAGGGCCCACGAGAATGTTCACAGTGACGTTATTATACACAATTTTCAACATTTTGATAATTCTCCACAGAGTTGAAGGATTCCCACTTACAATACGTGCAAAAAAGTTATAGAAACATTCGACTCACGCACCATGGCGATCACCAGATTATTGAAAAATACACGCTATTCCAGGGTCGAAATAGTCGCATAAATACCACAAAGCAAAAAGTCACGACGCTTATTGTGAATGCTAATTCTTACACTTGAGCCATGTGCAAAGAGATTCTCTTTAAGTAAAAGACCAGAGTTGTAAAAGAGAAGCTGTTAATTGTCAGTCCATAGGTTCCTCAGTAAACAGCTACCTCAACGTTGGGTCGGTCGTTGTGGTGCTACAGATCCGTTGCGGTCCGTTGTGGTTACAGGTGCATTGTGGTCCGCTTCACCACTGGCCTTCCCGTTCCCCAGACTTAGCTGCGTGCGATTTCTGTTGTGGACGCAGTTTATGTCCCTCCCTTACCTACTGGTGTTCAAGAATTAAAGGAACGCATCACAACTGCACTGAACACGGATACTCGGGACATGATACACGTCTTGGATGAATTCTCCTATCGTGCAGATGTGTGCCGTGCCTCAAATGGCGGTCACATTGAACCTTTGTAGCGATAATAAATGAAGCTTGAAGTATTTAGTAACATTTTCATCATTGTTTCATGTATCTATGATGAAACATTAAAAAAGTTCTGATTTTCCGTAATCGTAACAGGACTTTTGAATCACCTTGTACACTAGCTTCATTTTTTTCACATTTAATATACTTGTTTAATTTAATCTAATTTAATTTAATACACTAAGAGTACACATGAGAGAGTATTATATGCAAGTTAAATGGGCATGCTGAGATGGGTGAGTGGGGTTACCAGAGCTGACAGGATTAGGAATGACCACATTAGAGGGAGTTTGAGAATTGCACCTGTGGCGACTGTCTGCTGCTAGCTGGTTGGAGCGCGACGAGAGGGGGTCGACCTGAGGAAGCTGGTAGACATCACCAAGGAACGACGTAAATAAACAAGACTCACGACGCGATTGTTAATGGAACTTAAGTAGTGCTGGGAAATGAGCGGTTGGAGCGGAGCAGTTGTTTTTTGGAAACCAATCGGTACCTCCGATTGCTCCGAAACCTCCGAAACGCTACGTCACGCAATGTTTCAGTGGTTTCTAAGTAGGATGGTTTTTGAGCATTTTTATCAAGCTACAGGAATGAAACTTTAATGGAAAGTTCTTAAATGTTCGAAGAATCAGAAAAAAACCAAAACATTTATGCCTAGGTTCGAGCCCTGGTAGGATTTCATGTTTCAATGAGATAAGATGGGGGGAATGAAAAATTTCCGTGGAGAATAATTTTCTCTTACTCAATTACAAACACGCGATTAATAGTTGTGAGGTATAACATCACTGCTTCCTCCGTGTGTTGTAAAATTGGCATTGGTTCAGTCTAGGCAACTATTATCAGGCGAGCTAAGATGTTCAATATTCTATTCAAGTGATGAAGCTTTATTCTTTCATTTAATGTGGTCTCCCTCGTTCTTCTATCGTGTATGTCATTATACCTACGTAAAAATCATGATTTCTATAAGTATGTATTTCACTAAACATTATTATAATTTGTAGCCTCATGCTGTGAAAAGTACTGAATGAATTGTTCACTTGAGTCAAACGTCGAAAGAGCCTGAAGAGATTTGAGTTATATTTGGTTGAGCAGATTGATAATTACAGACTAAATAAGCATCTATGATTAATAAACATTGCTATTCAACGGCATTACACAAAAAAATCATATTGCAGACAATTCAGAGGTCTTTCGAAGCCTACAACTACTGAAAGCCGAAGCGTCCTCCGAAACCTCCATTTCCTCCGTTTCCTCCGCTAACAACTGCGATAGTACCGGATACAACCGGAGGAGTGCTGTAATCGCGACTACCGATTCAATCACCGGAGGACGCCCTCCGTTCCCAGCGCTAAACTTAAGACGCGCCATTTCTTACCTCCGGAATAAAAGCGTCTTCGTCGAAGTACGTTTGTTTATTCATTTTCGCTCACCAAACACCGATAACAGAAAAGGTGAAAGAGTGCAGGTTGAGGTGGTATGGCCATGTTGTTAGACGAGACGGTGACTATCTGGGTGAAAGAGTAATGGACCTAAAGGTGGAGGTAAGGAACAGCAGAGGAAGGCCAAGGAAAACATGGATGGAGTGTGTGAAGAAGGATATGTTGGAGATTGGTGCCAAAGAGGACATGACTTTGAATAGAGCACGCTGGAGGTTGAAAATCCAAAAAGCTGACCCCAAATAATTGGGATTAAACCTAAGATGAAGAAGATACTTGTTTTGTTCCCGAGTGCCTCATTTTCTCACTCGAACTCTGGAAAAAGTTTGCCTCTTGACGGGCTTGTCCGGCGAGAAAATCTCCCCCCCTCCCCTCCCGTTTACGTTTCAGCTGGACCACTGTCACTCTCCATCTCTACTACACCGCGGTCCACGTGGCATCTTCCCCTCCGGCCGCACGCAACACCTTTCACCCTCCTCGATCCCTCAGCCGGGAATTATGTTTTCACACCACCGTCAAAATGGCCTCGGGGCGAGACCCCATCCAACATCCACGAGAGCAGAGAGGGAGGGTCGCCGCCCTCTCAACAACGCCCCCCTACCCTCGCCGAACCCTTTCTCGCCGCATTCCTGGGAAGCCGAGGCGTACGAGAGGGACACGCCTCCTTCCATAACCAGGGGATGCCACAACAGCCTCCTCTCTCTCTTCCACCCTCAGTCTTCTCCCTCTAAACACCACACGAGACCCTTGTTGTCTTGTTCCTCGTGTGGAGATTCCTATGGAGAGAGAGAGAGAGAGAGAGGGTTGGGGGTGGTGGCAGGGGTTGTTGAGTCGACCGAATTCCGTAACCGTTCCCACTTCCACCCCTCAACGAAAGAGGGATCGCACAAGGGGAGCAACCCCAGGTGACCACAACTCCAGAGGGTTGAAAGGTGCGAGGACGAAAGGGCTGCGTCATCCCACGGCGGTATGGTTATTAAGGAGGCTCGTCACAACGACTGCGTAAGTCAAAACATGCACATAATTCCACATTGTCGTTTGAATGGTTTTGATGAATTCTGCCTTCAATTACATTTCGTCTTTAATGTAAAAATTAAAAAAAAACTAAGATTGAAAATGTGCGAATTATTCCACGTGTATTACTGTGACTTTACTGTACAATGTGTACTTTACTGTGACCCGGACTAAATAGCGGAATAGCCCGGACAGGTATGTGTACTTTACTGTGACTACGTTAGTCAAAATAAGTATTGAAATTCTACATTGTTTGTTTTTCATAGTCTGGAATAATACTGCTTTCACTTATGCATCGCATTTAATGTTTAAAAAAAAGATGGAAAATATGCGGATGACTAGACGTGTATTTGGCTCGCCAATGTGACTGCGTCAGTCAAAACAAGAACTAAAATTCAACATTTTTGTTTGAGAGGTTTCGAAGAATACTGCTTTCACTTGTACCTTGCCATTACTTTTAAATAAGAATTAACTAAGATTGAAAATATGCGGATCATTCGACGAATGTTCTCTTGACACTGCGACTGCGCTAGTCAAAGTTAATACTAAACGCCACATTTACGTTATAAGAATACTACTTTTACTTATGTTAAATAATTTGCTTATGTTAAGTAAACTTAATGTTAAATAAGAAAATATCTTAGACTGAAGATTGCTGAATATTTGTCGAGTATTCGTCTCGACACTGAGACTGCACGAGTCAAAACGAGTACAAAATTCCATATTTCCGGTGGTATAGTTTAGAATAATACTGCTTTCTGTTAGATCTTGTCTTTAATTTTAATATTAAAAAAATGAAATTGAAAATATGCGGATTATTCCACGTGTATTTGGCTCGCCACAGTGATTACGCTAGTCAAAACAAGTATTAATATTTCACAGTTTTGTTTGCATCATCTCGAATAATACTGCTTTTACTTATGAGTTGCCTTTAATGTTGAATAAAAAAATCTAAGATAGAAAATTACCAATTTTTCGTTGAGTATTTGGCTCGACACTGCGAGTGCGTAAGACAAAAAAAGTACTAAATTCCACATTTTTGGATGTTCTTTTTAAGAGAACACTGTCTCCTCTTATGTCTTGCCTTTAATGTCAAATAAGATTTTTAAAACTAAAATTGAAAATATGTTGATAATTTGATGAGTGATTGTCTTTTAATTAATTTTATAACCGACCGTAGGAGCAGATGGTAGCCCTATTAATATAAATTAAACGTACTTAGACTTCAATTGATACAGTAAGAAGACAATATGACCTGATTGAGATGGTAACGGGGTCCTGTATTTTTTTCAAATTCCTGGGATGTTTCGATCGCAATGAACAGTTTTTTGTAAAAAATGGTATTTATATATAGATATAGATAGAGAATACCATATTCTCCATGTTTTTACCGATTATCTTGTTGAACAACACGTATGTTTGAGTTCAATTTGAAAATAAAAAAGCCCGGACAGGTATAAAATAGTTGATCATTAATGAAACAGAAGATTCAAAAAGTAACCATGAATAGAATAAAATGACCTATCAGACTTTATAGAGTGGGAAAACTTTAAGGTAGTTTCAGCGAGATAGTTCCCTAGTCATAACGGAGATCATATTCGAATTTGGCGTTCCAATTTCAGCAGATGTAGGAAGTAGGTTTAAGTGAAGTAAAATAGAAGTAAGGATTATAAGTAAATATTGTAATTATAATGGTGATATAGTATAGTTTTTCATGACTGAAATCCTCATAAATTAAATAACATTATCTGTGTAAGGTATTAACTTGACTAAATTTTTTACAAGGAACGTTTAAAAACTCCTTCACAACGGAAGGTTTTTTGTGATCTTGAAAAAAGTTCTGCGGTGACACACACACACACACACACACACACACACACACGGCAAGTAACACTGCGGTGACCCTACGATTTATTTTTAAAACTATTCGAGAAACATGCATGCTACGCCCTGTTAATTTTTTGACGAGGTATAGATGTTATAAATTCCTCATTTTTTAATGATATCTCTCTGTAGTGCATATACGTACCATCTCCCATGTAAAATAGTTGGCATTTTTGGACAAGAATCTCAGAAAGTAATAGTGCGGTAAAGGGCTGGTATTTTGGTATCACTGGAAGGGTGAGATATTTTTCCTGAAAATGAGACTAAATTATTGATTCTACATGACATGATATTTGGCTCAAACTGCCGTAAATGCCGCCGAAAGGAATCTAACATCGAATTGTTCTAGGCAAATACGATGAGAGAGTACGAGAAAGAAGCTATTTTACACTTGTCAGGCCTCATTTAGAAATTGCCGCTAGTATATGGGATCCGTACGAGGAAGGTTTGATAAAAGAATTAGAGCGCGTGCAAAGGAGATCCGCTAGATTTGTTAAAGGCCGTTATGATAATTGTATAAGTGTTACGAATTTAATAGAAGAACTAGGATGGGAATTAATATCAGAAAGCAGGTTAAAATTTAGGTTAAACCTTTTAAGTAAATTTGAAACAGAGTTGTTCACAGATGACGTTAGATATATATTGAGAACCCCTGCGTATTATGCTAGGTTTGATCATATTAACAAGGTTAGAGAGATAGATTGTCGTACCGATAGATTTAAAATGTCACTTTTCCCGCGTACCATAAGAGAGAACAATAGGCAGCGTAGCAAAGGGATAGGTAGGTGAAATATAGTTAGAGTAGCCTGTAGTGCATGATGCATGTAATAACAACCAATAATCCCTTTCTTATTATTTAGATACTAACCATGTGACCTTATTATCTAGCATACCTTCATTAAATATCCTAGTTGCATGTCAATAGTGCATGTATGGTGATCTTCACCTCCTGCCACACACCCTCGTGGTGGCTCGCCGGGTAGTACGTAGAACAGTCTACAGTCGAGAGATTACCCTTGACCCCTTACGGCAGCATGGTGATATACGCCGGATGTAGGCGCTCCCTCTCCCCTATTCACTCTCCGATCCATTCCCCCGAAATATACGAGGCAGGGGACGGTCAGAGATATTGTCCCACTGGCATTGCACACCGTAATTCGTCTCTGTCTCGCGCATAAAGCACTCAGGCATTCGGTCGACAGCCTCCCTTCATACTTGCATCCCGGCCTTTCCAACATTCAAATGTTCACCCGGTATCCAATTATGCCACGCTGCCTGGCGGGAAAGAACGGAATCCTAGTTGACCTTAGTCAAATTATAATCAGTTGAACGACAAATGAAGGTGCATATGTGTCAGGCCTCGGGACTATTTCTCAGGGCTGCAAGTCCACAAGTTACGCGTCACAACTAAAATGGCGGATGTACTAATACAGTCCACATGCAACTTTTATTTGAAGCTTACAATATATTTTGAGAGTTTCTCTAGCCATCTTTGTTGAACTAAAGTCAGTGTCAAAGTACTTGGTCTGTACAAATAATAAACCGTAATTTACTTTCAAAATTCACCTTAATAGATTCGAAGCGAGGGCGAAACATGGGCAAAACTTCAAGACAAAGTCATTTATGCTGCTCTATGTAGTGAAGCAAGTACTCGAAATGGATGTTATTCATAAATCTTGCATGCCAAAATGCCATATTCAGTTGTTTTCATCAATCGTACAATAGAAAGTATGACATAATAATGTCATATTTTCCGAGTATCTTTTTGGTAAAGGATTGCATGGTGAATTGTAGGTGCATTACTGAAATTCAATCGTTCAATGTTCATCATTCAATGTAAAAAAAGACAAGAAATGGTAAGTATAATATTAAATCGTTGTTAACCGCAGACCAATTAATAAAATGGGTAATTATATTGGAAAATTATTACAAAAAAGAGTATAAAATTCCATTTAAAAACACACATTGCATGTCAAAAAGAAATTCCCCTGTATTGGAAACGTACAGACATTGCAATTCATACGGTAAGAAGTTAGCGAAATACTATGTACCACACACTTTTAATTGCATGCCAAAACACCTTGATGATCTTAAAGGTATGGCAGTAGTAAAGAAAAAGGTACATGCATGGTTACTTGATGAAATTAAACATTTTTGATTGGTTATATTCTATATATTTGGCATGAATACTTGTGTATTCAAAAATGTGGAATGCCTAAATCAGGCTATGTTAAATGTTCTCAAGTTGTAATATTATAAATTGTTGCAACTTTTTTTTTGTGTTTTTTGTATACATCATTTTTTTTATTTGCCGCATTGTATGTATATGCATTGGATCCTTCTGACAAGCCATATGGCTTAGAGGGACTGTGTTTGTTTACTTATTATTAATTTAAAAAAATAAAAAAAATACTGATGAATAATTAGTCTACACACGCAAAAATTCGCATTATAAGTCTTTTTTCTCGTGACCATACAGGTATCCTGACGAAACAAATGCCCACGAAATGCCCGCTGCCCACGAAACAAATGAAATGCGAGCAGCGATGTTTCTTGGTTATAACAATGAAAAAGTGTCCATTTTACTGATGGAGCTATTACCCAAAGTTTGGCCTGAAACTATTATTTTCAATCGAGAAAAAAAATTTCCCGCTTATGAATTGAGTTGTGGACGAAATTATGGATGTTTCATTTCAGGAAGTGACGCATTGGAAATGAGGAAATAGGATCAACACCAATTGTTTCCAATAGATAATGGGGAGGACATTTTTTAAAGGCGTATCTTTAAAATATATGAGGAGTTACTAAAATTTATAAGCTATTGGCAACATTAAACCGCTTCCTTAGCTCTTAAGTTAGAAGTAAACTCACCATTTTAATCTCCACCGCTCGGCTGGCGTAGGTGCTCACTCAGCTGGGCTGCAAAATACTCAACTCGTATAACCTATTCCGCTTGCAGAAGGCTCCTCTGACAAGACTCTCCTGCTGAAGAAGAAATGCATTATTCATACTTACTTGAAGAGCAGAGAGATAAGTTAAATTTCAACACTCACCAGCTCCTTCTCCGAATACAAATTATACTTAAAAAAGAATGAGCTAAAAAGTTTATTTCAGCAGCTGCGTTAATATATCATTCTGCAATGAAAAGCATTCTGTCGGCGTCAGAATGATAAGTCACTGCATTTTGCAAATTTACTTCTGGGTATGGGTGCATGTTAAAAAAATCCACTCTACATAATTTTAACGGTAATTTTATGGTCATTTCAAGTAAATTTTTTGTTTTATGTTGGTACCAATAATGTAGACACACTAGTGCAATAATTTACTCCGCGTACCATAAAAATAGCCGTTTTGTTTACTTCCTGAGTTTTGTAACTCATCCTATGGAAAAGGACGAAATCTACAGCATTAATCCTTCAAAAAGATTTGCAGGAATCAATAAAAATATACTGAATTGCAATCGCACATTGTTAAAACGCAATATTTGTTGTTAATTTACAAAAAAAATTTATGTCATCTAGTCCTAAACTATGGCATACATATGAAAGTAACATACAGGTAGACGCAGCGTTTCTTGACTTTAGAAAGCTTTTGACAAGGTTCCCCAATGTAAGTTACTCGCAAAGTTAGCATCATACGGGATAGACAGGAATATAGTAGGATAGACAGTAATATAGCTAGATAGGAGACTTCTTACATGAACGCGTTCAAAGGGTGGTATTAGATGGTGTCAGCTCAGGCAAAGTAAAAGTTACATCGGGTGTTCCCCAGGGAAGCGTGATAGGCCCAATTTGATTTCTTCTGTACGTAAACGACTTGAATAGTGTAGTAAAAAATAGCAAGCTCCGTCTTTTTGCCGATAATGCAGTAGTGTATAAGGAAATTAGAAATGAAGAGGACATCCAGTCTTTAGCTAAGGATTAAATGTGATTGATGATTGGTGTGATAGGTGGCACCTAGAATTAAAATTGAAGAAATGTGCGATAATGAACTTTTGGAAAAAGAATGGCTTTCCCCGGAATAATTACTGCATCAAAAAAAAGAAAATATCTGACGTAGATTTTATTAAGTACTCAGGAGTCACCATCACTAAAGACATGTCATTTGGGAAACACATCAGGGAATTACCTAGTGTAGCAAACCGTAGATTAGGATTCGTAAAAAGGGTTCTAGGCAAATGCGATGAGAGAGTCCGAGAAAGAAGCTATTTTACACTTGTCAGGCCTCATTTAGAATATGCCGCTAGTATATGGGATCCCTACGAGGAAGGTTTGATAAAAGAATTAGAGCGCGTGCAAAGGAGATCCGCTAGGTTTGTTAAAGGCCGTTATGATAATTGTATAAGAGTTACGAGTTTAATAGAAGAACTAGGATGGGAATTACTATCAGAACGGAGGTTAAAATTTAGGTTAAACCTTTTAAGTAAATTCGAAACCGATTTGTTCACAGATGACGTTAGATATATATTGAGATCCCCTGCGTATCATGCTAGGTTTGATCATATTAACAAGATTAGAGAGATAGATTGTCGTACCGATAGATTTAAAATGTCATTTTTCCCTCGTACCATAAGAGAGAACAATAGGCAGCGTAGCAATGGGATAGGTAGGTGAAATATAGTAAGAGTAGTCTGTAGTGCATGATGCATGTAATAACAACCAATAATCCCTTTCTTATTATGTAGATAGTAACCACCTAGCTCCATGTGACCCTATTTTCTAGCATGTCTCCCTTAAATATCCTCATTGCATGTTTGGTGATCTTCACCCCCTGCCACACACCCTCGTGGAGGCTCGCAGGGTATTACGTAGATGTAGATGTAGATGCCCCAAAACAAGAAATACAATTAATGGCTACTCATATTAATTAATTTGCAATTTTTCTATGACTGGAAAAATGAAAAATTTATGCCAATTGGAAGTAGTATTATTGAATCCTGGAAATACGCCAGATAAAATGATTACTTTGTTGAAAAACAATGTCACTATTTATACCGGTGCGGGGTTTACCTAAGATGAATTAACTTGATGAGGAAGAATGAAAGCAAGATGTAAGAGGAAGTGCCGGAGATAGTATGAGAGGGAATTATGTCTGTGGCGAAAATTTGGAGAAGGTAACAAAATAAGTGAAAGACAAACAAGGGAAGAGAGCCACCGAACATCGACAGTGATAAAATTGAGAATGTTCAGCCAGTGCAGAAGTTCAAGGAAAAGAAAGGAATATTGGATGAAATAAAGGAAGACATTTTCCTTTGCTTGCGGTAATTAATTTTGGACATAAAGCTTACAATAGGCCTTTAAAAAGCTTATAAAAAATTGACGACGAATTGGGGATTGTTCAGGTGGGAACCATTGAAGTAGATGGAGAGGGGATTACGCCATCAAACTGTAGCCTGACACCGTAATAACAATCATATTGGTTATCCCTGCTCTTTTGTACTTCCCTTTGGATTGCACGACGGAATGGAGGAATTGGCGGATGTAGAAAAAGAATATCTCCCATCTCTTTGAAATTTATGGCACATTGCTCTTGAAACATACATAGGTTTACTATTTACAATGGATTATGTATGTTTACTGCTTACAATGGAAATGTCAGTATAATTTAAGAAATGATTTTGATTATATACTACCCAAACCAAGAATAACTTTGCATAAAAAATCGTTTCTGCACATAACCTGGGACCTAAAATATTCAATTCATTGCCAAAAATAATAAAAAGATGAAAATCCGGTAAAATATGTTTTTAAAATGATTAAAGAATGGCTGCTATGCCATAAAAATATTGGATCTATTTTCTGATTCCTTATGTGAATTATGTGTTAAATATTATACAAAATTTCTCAATTTACAACATTTTTCACCAAATATTATTATAAAAATTTTTTAAAAGGTTTAATATAGTTTCTTTTGTTTAATGAAAATGTGGAATGTGTTCAAATATTGTTGCTGGTATTTGGTTTCGTTCTTCACTCTTGAAGATCCGTTATTCATAACCAAACAAAATACAACTTGAAAATTTACAAATGGTTAAGGGCTGTTTTTATGTTTATATTTAATGAAGTTTTCTGATTTTATATGACTAATATGTAATTACATCATATCACTGCAGCTTATACGAAGGGAACATTATACAAATTGCTGGTGGCTCAGTTCAGGTTTCAACCTTGGAGCCCACCTAGAGCTTTCATTTTTATGTTATATTTTATTACATTTCTTAATTTCTTGTAATTTAAATTGAAGTAAATAAATTCTATCCTATTCTATTATACTCGATTTTACCATCGTTTTCACAGGGAATACGGATAAGCAATAGTTTTTGACAAATGAAAAAGTATATATAAGGATAATTCACTTAAAGAAGTGAATTATTGCTGCTTTCTAGTTTGGTTTCGATGGAAAACGTTTTAAAACTGCAAAGTTAGTGCCTCAGCTCACATGCGTAAGAGAACGCCCACGTTTCAGCCTCCGTCATTGGTCACCATTGTAAGCTCCCTATACATCCACCTCAATGGCTGGGACTATGACAAAACATGATACTCAAAACAATAAATCGCAACGTGTGTGGGGTGGGGGGGGGGGAAATAACTGTAGTGGTGGCAAAAAATTGGTGGGATATCCTTGCGAGAAGCGTGACGTTACAGAGGGGAAGGTATACGTGGAATGGGTTGGATAAAGAGGCGGAGGAAAGTGGAAATCACATGGTAGGCAACTTTGCCAATGTAATTGCATTTGAAATGAAAGGGTGGGATACAAGGATACAAGGGGTGAATCAAAACTTCTCGAATTCGCCGTTTTCAAGCTGTACACGTTATCGCTAATTACCAAAGGAAATTATGTTGCGGATATTGCGATGATATTGAATCTAGCAAATGGCTCAGTGGGCTCATAATCGCGGTAATTTTTACTTTGGATACCTGACGGAACTGTAGTGGGAGCTATAACGGTGACTACTAGATATGGCTGCGAGTGGTTTATAACGTCCAACTCCTTCTCGACATGTTACCCACAAGAATTTTTAAAGCCATTGAAGTCCAATTCTTATCCTATGCACATTAAAATCGAGGAGCCCCATCAATTATACAACCCCTATACCACGGCCTTAGATATTACAGGACTGGGCACTACCGGTCTATGGTGTCACCGCTACTGTCGCCGCGAGGAAACTCTACGTAGAGATGGCAGCACAATTACTCGCCCTTAGAAGCTGTGAATATCTAAGGTGAACATGCGTGAAGAGTGGGAGAGATTGTGAATAATTTCGAAGCAAGTTCTTTCTGACTGTTTAACTTTTTAGAAATAGATTTGCACATTAACTAGTAATGCCAGGGAATCGTTGTATCGCTCGATTTTATTAACGAAGCACTGCAAGAGCACAAAGAGTCATAACTAGCAGAGAGAGTCGTCACTAACTTTCTTCAAAGTGCCAATATCACTTTCTCATTTTTCGAACATGGAAGTGAATTGGTTGCACGCATAGTGAACTATTATGTAACCATGAGACTAAGACAATTCTCTGCCCAACAGAATAGAGAGGCTGCGAAGAAAATTGTCGAAAAAAGAGAGTGGCAAAATTAACAAAAACCTAATAAATCATTTGAATGTATTCCTGTTTGGTAATAATTTTCATGGATTCCTTTTTACTCTGTTATTCATAATATGACTAGCGATTAGCACGCCTTTAACCTATTTAGTTTTGTTCGCTCGTAAGAAACGCATGCAGGAACTGTAGCTACCCTCTTCAATGTTAGGCTAAGAAATAAATGCCAGAAAAGTCCAAATTGTGCAACAAATATTGTCAACCGCCGCAGTTTCTGAAGTTTACTGTTTATTGAGCTTATTAAATTGAGGTACAATATTCTGTTCTGGATTTATAAATTCGGAAAAATCTTACAAATGTATGTTAAATCTCTGTACGAAGTTCAATGCTAATACGTTCTCCACTCGTTAATTCTCCCCTCAAGTGACCGACGTTCTGATGTCGTTGGTAGTGTTTGAGTAGGTAGCTGTTTTCAAATACTGTCTCTTATATTTCATGAATCTAAGGTAGGTTCCACAATAATTTTAAACTTTCATTTATCACTGATACGTACTTATTGACGCGTCATTTCGGGGCCAATTCCATATAGTGTTGCAGTAAGTCGGACATGAATGTTTCGGGGCATCTGTTATCTAGAGCTAGCTGTACGGTGGTTGGGCCTCAATCTTGAATTTTAAGGGAATAATTTGGGTTTTCTCCCTTTAAGTGTTCCATCAAAACAACGATCTAGGGTGTAGCAGACGATTAGTGGTCCAGTAGTTTTAGGGTTGGGAAGTCAACGAGTAGTATTTCTATTTGTCAATTGTCTAATTTAGGCCTCGTTGCTCTTATTTCGATTATCATAGTATTTGAAAATTGTAGTTCATCCTAACCCTAAAATATCAAGTCAATTCTATGCTGATGTACTGAAAATCTCATTCCCAACTGCGACTAGAAGGTAATACGCTAGGGCGAGTAACTGTGCTGCCATCTGTGGTAGAGACCTTGGTAAAGCGACATTAACGGCGACATTGTTTTACATGGCCATTATAGGGCAGTTGCAGTGGGCTTCCCTAGACCCATCCATTGGATGCTTCCCTTCTTAACGAATAATTTCCGACACTGACAGTGGTGGATGCGCGATTTGAGAGAGCGTAGTCATGGGAATCAAAGTGGAGCGAATGTAATATGGCGAGATGATAATCTCATAAACGGATTGAAGCGTGGGAAACAAGGGTGGAGGAGGGATGGGGTCGCGAGTGTAGGGTGGGGCCGACTAAACTCCCGGTTCTCCCCTTTCCCGGCCAAGAGAAATAGATTTCATCATCAGCGTTCCCTCCCTACGCTCGAGGAAGACGCGCATTGGACCGATAAAGTGGTTTCGCTGGAGGGACGGCTCAAAGATGTGCATTAAGGTGAGAGATAAATCGGCCATGCGAATGAGAGCAGGAGGGAGATGGAGGAATAATGGATTCCGAAGGCAGAGCATTTATACATATAGATACTATATATCGGCCAAAGGATGGTTTGTGCTCGGAGACGCGGCTTGAACGGCGCGGGGCGATCTTCAGCTTTTTTCCGAAATAATGCCGGGAGGGGTATTAATTTTTTTTTCCTTTTGCAAAGAAGGACGCAATGAGGTGTGAAATTAAAAGGCTTGAGAAATATCATGGACGTGATCTCTCACGTCGTCGCATCAGCCGCAACAGTCGAGAACCATCGGAATCTCTGGTTCACGGTGGTCATGTGCGACAAAGCAGAGGTTGGATGTCATTAAGGCGGACGGAGCGCGAATCGTGAGTCGTTGAGTGCACATTTTGAAACTTTCTCAAGAAAATAATCGAAAAAAATTTGGAACGGACTTAATTAGAGTACGTCAATTTTATACGTTGGAAATAAATATATATGCTATCATGTAAATGACGCTATAATTATTTTTTTTTAATTTTTAACCATAATTAAAGCATTGTAATGACTTGGGTTAACGTCGCGGAATTCGATATTTGAGCAAAAATCGTAAGTATTTTTTTTTTGCCACGCCTTTTTTTGTCCGGCATGATTACCTGATATGTATCAGGAACCATTACGATGATCATAAATGAAAATTATCGTGTTAAGGAGAAAATCTGCACTTCTGTCATCAAATTATTTCGAAGCGTACGGTAAGTACCATAAGACCACGTTTTAAAGGAGCATTTCATTGCCAATGAAACAAATCGCCATCGTTACTTCATTACGGCGCGTTGCATCACATCGTTGATTTTCGCGTGGAACGTAAGATAATGTTAAATTGAATATTTATATCTTGACGCGGGTTATCCCAAAAAAAAAACATCACTGCTCGCCGCAAGATAATGTTAATATTTTCATCACTCTGCTGTAAAAAGGCTACGTTTTTAGGCATCAGTTTTGAACGAAATCGTGACTATTTTCGGCACATTGGATCTTGACAATTAAGTATGGCCATTGAGGTATATGTAGAGGACGCTTGCTATGCTGGCCAATGCTATATGCTGAAGACAGCCTGCCATCTTCATTGACACTCATTTTCCTATAGCGCTTGTGGGCCAACGCAATAATTTTGAAATTTTACTGTTTGCCATCGATGAGTTACTAAGTAGAAATCAGCATGCACTTAATTCTTTCATTTGCATGGGCCATAAAAATTTTGTTCATTTATTCAAATTGATAATTATCCGCATTCCCGGTGAAAATAATTGTAAAATCGTAGACTCCATAGCACTTCGCAGCCAATATATGTGTTGAGAATCACTTGCCTTAAATTTGAAACAGATGGTTGATATTTTTGCTTTACGTTCGCTAATTCGTTCATTCCATTGTGCTATCCATAGGAAAGTAAGGAGAGAGGAGATTCAAACGATATGGTTGTTATTTCGGTTGTCAGGCATCGGTTTGATGACGTAATTAGCTCTCCACCTACCTTAATGAGTATAGACGTACTGAAACTCAATGGTTCTCGCTTGTGAAGAGTATGACGCATAGGATAGACAGCGTACGGTGATGAGGAGCACATGTCTCCCTCCACAGGTATATACATCTGGGAGTACTTCACTTTTTCCCGCACGTCAACACTTGCTCTCCCATTCAGAGACCTAAATTGCTTATGCCGGTAGTGTTATTAAGTTTTGCTACAATTTTACCTGGAGAATGCAACCTCGAAAGTGTTCTGAGAAGAATTTATTCTCCCGTATCATTACAAATTGCGAATAGTACAAGGCGAGGTTACGAACTGCTTTGAAATCTGAACTGCTATGAGGGGAACCACAAAAAATATTTAAGGCGATCGCAAGTGAAAGAAAATAATTAAGAAAACTTTAATTTATACTATATATACGATGACAGCTAGGTGTAATATCTTACAATCCGCTACATATACAGTTTTTTTGTGTAGTTTTATGAAATCCTCACGGTTGAAAATAACAAAACCAACCCTATTTACAATATATGTATATTTGCCAGTTACTGTCTTTTGTCTAAGCATGAAAGTACACATGATATTATAGAGCTGAGTGTTTGCAGAGCTCTTATTGGATCGATGTATGCATTTAAGAATGTTTCAGTTTTTTTTATACACATCATGCTGATGATCGAAGCTCGGTCACCTAGTACTTTATCACGAGCGAAATGACGAACACGGATTCATCCCTTAAATTCATCTTTTAAGATGCTGTACACACATTTAGGCCGTAAATAAAGAGCAATCCACCTATATTTGACCCTAGTTCGTACCATCTGGGTTAGCAAACGGGGACTTCACCCCGGTCCCACTGAGTTTATATGATCGTATTCTTTCGGCTCGTTTTTAGAGGAGGGAATATCGCGACAAAAAGTTGGTACTTGTCGTTACGATCCACAAACGCATTTTACAGTCGCTTCTATTGTCTAATATTCCCATAGTTAAGTTACTTTTTCTTACCAAAATTCAAAATCCAACGCGTAAAAATTACGCTCGAAACGTAATCATGATCGTTTATTTTGCGATAGAAAACTTATCACGCAATTCGATGTTGAAAATTTACATTGTCTCGCATCGCTTTAAAGGCGGGTTTACATATGGAAGTCACTTCCATGACAGTACCCTCGCAAGTCGATCACTATCTACACTTCTGATGTGTGAGTACGAACTTTCATGGCAGTAAGGATCGATGGTGATAATAATCGACCGAGGGTCGCGCTTGCAAGAAAAATAGACTAGCTTCTCTTTGCCTCCGAGTAGCATATCGATTCTGCCATAAAATCACATCGCATCCGACAAAATCTTGGTCACATAACAGCAATAAGAGATTAAACATGTAAACAACGAATAAATTAGGATGGGGACTCATTGTTCCTTATGTAAGTATTTATTTGTACTTGAAAATAAATAAAGTGCTGAAGAACCTCTTAGGTAGGATTTATGGCTTACCTCTTTTTAGATAATAATAATTATTATCACAATTGACGCACTTCACTCGATGTAATAATGCATAATTATTGTAATTCATACAAATTAATCAAACCCACGAAGCCTATGGGATTCAAACAGCGATAGGTATACGAACACCATTATTGCCAACTTTGGTCGCTTTCCGTAATCACCACGTTCATTGTTTACTTCCGTCGTCCATTTGTTTGGGAAAAGCCGGAAGTAATGTGTAAGCAGAACGGTACCCTGCGAGTGGCGATACGATTCGAGATATCGCTAAACTCGCCACTTCAATGAGTTAAGCCGCCTTTAAAAATTTGTGTCCCTATATGCTACACCCTTCCATTGTAGTGTGTTGCGCGCCCCGACAGTGTTTTGTTTTTGTGTGCCTCCCCCATGTGTTGTTTCTCCGCTCGCGTTCCCGTGTACGGCCGACGTGTTTCCGCACGGTCGGTTTTTTTTCAACGAGCTCTCCTTCAGCTTTATCGCAGTCCGCGGCGATTTTATTTCACAGTTCACGTCGCGTAAGCTTTTTATCGGAATGTAAAAGTCTCCTCTCGATTCGGTTGGCTTGATCATGGGTGATAACGGCCAGCACTTCTTTACCGTGTTTAAAGTGAAACCCCACGCTTTTGATTTAAAGTTTCCGGAAAAAAATATCACGATTCCCAAGTTAGGCAGCTGTGATTGGTAAAAAAGATGACTATCCTTTTATATTGGGATAGTTTTGTGAAGTAGGCACTCTTTTGTGATGTATAGAGGAACAGGAAAAATTTGCAAACCAGATCTGAAAGTAATTTATGAAACTCAATAAAGGTGTAATTTTGTGCATAACTAATATCGTAAAGGTTTTCTAGAGAGCAATGAGGACGCATTATTTTTTGAAGCTCTGGAATTTCCGGGAATAGTCAATTTTTCGTTTGTTTTATCACTTGAAATAGGATAAAATATGTTTCTGAAAATGCGGTAAACGCGCTCAAGGAATCATAATGCATTTTAATTGTATATCCAGGTAAGTGTCGCCATAATTTTGCTAAAGGAAGAATATTAATTTGGTTGCTTGTTTTTTTTATTTAGCCGAATGATTTCCGGCGATATTTTGTTACATATAGATCTCTTAATTTATTCAATAAATTTGAAACCCAATATTTGTAATTTTTACCGCAGCCCAGTGAAATAAGCATTTTGATTCTATTGTCGTAGAAAACTGTGAAAACATCCCTGTAGAGCGTAACACTCTCTGGATCGGAAGCATGGACGATTGGAAAAGGCAGTCAGAGAAGACCAGAAGCCTTCAAATCGTGGTACTGAAAGAGGATACTGTTGATATAATGGACGGACAAGATAAAAAATGATGAAGTGTGCATAAAGAATAGGAGAGGAGAGAACATGGAACACCCGAGATAAAAGAGGAACCAGATGGATGGGACACACCCTGAGACACAATGGGTTTATGAAGAACGTAACTGAAGATAAAAATAAGGGGAAAATCCACAGAGGAAGACCTAGGATTAAGTTGATAAGACTAAATAAAGAGGAAAGTACATAGGAAGAGATACCCGGAGGTAAAGGAACTAGCATTAGATAGGGGAGGGTGGAAGGCTGCAGTCAACCAATCTCTGAGTTGAACGACCAATGAATAATAACTTCGGGAGTACAGAATTTTTTTCCTTTTCCTGCGATATTCGCTTCCTTGGATAAACGTTCATTCCTAGATGTTCTCCATGTATTACCTACCAATTGGTCTAACATTCTTCAATGAAAACAACGTTATTTTCCACACTTTTTTAATGCAACTCACCGCCGACCATGGATTCAGCACTTGTTATACATTGCCAAGTTGTTTTAAATTTATAACACCTTCATTTGGCACGTGTGTGTTGAAACGATTGAGAGAAATGAAGAGGGCACCATTTCATTAAACTGAAGATGACAACCATATTGTTTAACCCTTTTCTCTCCCTACTTTCCCATGGATAGTACGACAGAATGGACGAATTAGCGGATGTAAATCAAGAATACCCACAATCTGTTTGAAATTTAAGGCCATTTCATTAAACTGAAGATAACAACCATATTGTTTAACTCTTTTCTCTCCTTACTTTCCCATGGATAGCATGACAGAGGAAGACCTAGGATTAAAGTGATGGACCCAATACAGAGGAAAGTACTTAGGAAGAGATACCAAGAGGTAAGAAAACAAGCATTAGATAGGGAAGGGAGGATGGTAGCAGCTCAACTGATCTTAGAATTGAACGACTAATGAATGAATCGTGTCATAGAAAACATGTTTCATGTACTTGTTTAAACGTCGCGACGATCATAATGTATGAAGCATGATTTTCACAATAAAACATTATGGATCGACATGCATTGCATAGGACCTAGTTTATATCCTAGTTTATAGACCTCAATTCACTCATTCGAAGCTTTGTCTTATTCTTCTCATTCGTCTTATTATCTCTACCGTTCGTGATCTTTGATTATTTACGTGAAAGTTGATTTCTTGTACATTTGGACTCTCACATCTATACCGTTACGGAAAAAATTTGGACAGCACTTCACATATGTACATTACTTAACATGTTGGAATTAACCATGCATGTTGTAACATAAATGATTCAATCATTATACTTTTAAACTTATTCTCAATTAAAGCATTGTTATGACTTGGGTTTACGGCACAGAAGTCAGAATTGAAGCAAAAAACGTACGCAAATACACGTTTTTTATTCGGCACATTACCTTTTTTTTATTCGAGACCATTATAATGATATGAAACTGTTGTTTTCGCACTTAGGAGAGAATCTAACTATATGTAATCGACTTATTTCGAAATAAAATTGTCAATTGCCACTAAGCTCCGCGTTTAAAACTGCATAAAATTGCCAAGAAACCAAAATGGAAAAAACCAATGTTTTTCGCTTCGATCGATACATTCCACTGATAAGTATACGTTTGCAAATTTTCATGCAAATGTGTATGTAAAAAAATCGCTCCAAAACACCTTAAAAAAAAAAGGAATCGATCCGGATGAACCGATTTTTTTTCTTCGTTCCCCTCCGTTCTTTCCCTCTCCTCTCCCAAAACGGCGTCGTTTCTCTCGTCCGTTAACCCGGAGCTATTTGCTCGCGAAACTTATTGCCCCCGCGGCAGGGCTTCGCGCCGAAACGGCAAACCTTTCTAAACCGCTGACGCCACCGGTCCGCAACCCTCTTTTGTGAGTGTGTGTCCTGAGGAAGGGAAGGAAAAAAAACCTCCGATGGTCGTCACTTCTCTCTCCTATCACTCCCGCCCTTCCCCGCCACGCCCCCTCTTGGTGTGCGAGGCATCGCTGTTGAGTGAGAGGGGGGGAGTAGTGTATATCCCTCCGCTGGATCGTTTGTTCGGAATGGATTACGCGACTAGCTTTCGGGCATGCTAAAAGGTTTTCTGTCCGACAACCATCGCTCGAAATATCTCCTCTCTTCTGTTTAATTTGTCGAAGTAAGCATAAAATCTTCAGAAACAGTAAAATACCTTGGAATCTTATCTTAACTTCTGATACATCGCGTGGAAAACACATACAAAACATATTCGGCACAGCATCAAAGAAACTAGGATTTATCATGCGTATAACAGGAAGGTCCTCGGATGAAAAAGTAAAAGAGAGATGCTATTATGCTCTGGTCAGGCCACACCTCGAATACGCCGCGAATATTTGGACATTGGTCATGGAGAATTAACAAAAAAATTAATAAAATGCAACAAAAATAAGCAAGCTTCGTTAAAAACTGCTACGAGCAAATATATAGTGTTTCGCCACTTTTAGAGGGATAAAGGTGGGAGCCCCTAGACACTCGGAGGCTGCACGCTAGGCTTATCTTGCTTGAGAAATTCAGAACTGGTGTGCTTCAGAGCGACACAGAGAGTATTTTCATTACGCCTCAATACATATCTAGATCTACAGATGCGATAAAACAAGAGAGATACATTTCCCAACAGATAGGTACAAAATCTCGTTCTTTCCGCGCGCAATAGTTGACCATAATAAAAACGGAGCTCCAGTAAATACACTCCCAAAATACACGTCATCGCATCACCTCCCAATACCTTATCCCTTTCACCTTTACACGGCTGGTGTCCTTTCACCCCCTGCCATGCGGCGGTTTACTGGGTTGAATGCAGATTTAGATTTGATCACGTTATCTTTTGAATGCGGCATGGAAACCTCATTTCACCTGCATCTCAATTTTTTCCCTTCAAAGACATTTTATTTCATCCTAGTGTAGTTTTCTTCTACACCTACATTTTACCCTGTGAGTTGCCGCATGGGCATGTGGCAGGGGATGTTAGGACACCAGCCGTGTAAAGATGTAAGGGATAAGGTTTTGAGATGTGAAATGGTGACACGTATTATGGGAGTGCATTTTGTGGAGATCATTTATTATTGTGGTCGCATATTGTGCGCGGAAAGAACGAGTTTTTGTATCTATCTGTTCTGCAATGTATCTCTCTTATTTTATCGCTTCTAATAGACCTTGAGATGTAGTGAGACGCCATAATAATATTCTCTGTGTCGCTCTGAAACACCCAGTTCTGAATTTCTCAAGCAAGCTAAGCCTAGAATGCAGCCTCTGAGTGTCTACGGGGTCACACGCTTTAATCCCTCTATAAGTTGTGAAACACTATACGTTCGCTCGTAGCAGTTATTAACAAATTGTGCAGCTTTTCTCTTTTTATTTTATTAATTTTTGGATTGAATCTTCATGCCCAGGGTCCCAAATTTCCTCCCGGCTAAAATGGTCTAACTAACTGCAAAAATGCTCGTGGCGTATTCGAGGTGTGCCCTAACCAGAGCGAAGTAATATTGATGTATGTTATGTTATTGCTAATGATTAATGAAGAAATCTTAGTTCACAGTTTTTGTAAAATGTGCTGGGTAGGTGTGTGTTACATACGTATTCTCCATAATTCTACAAAAAAATGTATAATTTTCCGTTATACATTTATTTAATCGCAAAAAAATTTCAGCTATTTTGGGCAATGGAGTGTCCTCGTCCGCTGAAGGACACCTTGAAGGTCGGTGAAACTTCAGGGTCAGCCACCGCTCAAAAACTTCCGTACCCCTTCAGGGCATGTACACAAGTTGGGTACCCCTGGATGACGCTCTCGACTCTCGCACTGCATTAAAAAAAAGGAACTCTTTCTTTCAGGAGCAGAGTTCCGCGCGCGGTATTCATTCCTCTTATCTGAAGGACCAGGGTACTCAGCTACCAGGGAAGGGGACCGGGATCAGGGAAGATGTTCGTAAAGCCCTTCCCGATTCCTACCTCGCAAAGTAATGATTCTTCTTCAAAAATCTCCTCTTCCGTCACAACAGCCACCGTCACATGGTGGTAGCGATACTTGGTGGCAGTCACCTACGTGAATCGTGCTGTCAAGGAGGGGAAGACTTATGATCCGTTAGCATTCTCGCTTACGTAGCACTCTCCTAGTTTCTAGTTTAACCTCGCCTTGTTATCCTGACTGCTCTTTGGCCTGCACCTAGCGGTTAGGGGAACACACTACATTCTGATTTGACCTATGATGAGTGCTAATTACCTGATGTGGAACCCTCCCGTGTCATACACCCTAGTGGTGGCTTAAACGGTATTTCGCAGATGTAGGTGTGGCCATCTACAGACTATTCGGAAATGGGCGATTGTTTTATATAAGGATACCTCTATAGACGATTCCTGCTCCAAAAATTCTCTAGTGAGAGCACAACTCCTCATGCATAACTTTGCGTGCAGCATATCGTGCATATAAACTAGCGTCCGTCAAATCACACCAAAGAATTCGAAGGTTTGCTCAAGTGACTTGTGAATCGTCATGGCGAAAGCTAGACGTAGAAGGAAATGATGCTGAAGTAATGGTACTCATCCAAGTTGAGATGGGGAGGACGAGGGTTTAAACTAGAACGGCTGTTGGGGATAGCAGAGCAGCTAGGCAGACGAGACTCGGAACTGCTTTCTTTTATAAGCGGACTTCGGGCTTCTGTTTCCAGAAAGCAAATACTAGGTTTCATGGTTCACTAAGTGGTAAAGGCAATTGTGACTGGGCTTGTGACTGATCCTTCCTATTTCCCCTTCCTTCCCTTTTCCCAAAATGGTTTGGAGCCATTCCTTCCTTTACCTATAGCCTATCCCATGGGTTTATACGCTTCGCGTAGGTGCCCGGGGATTCGTCCGGTAAATCCTTTCCCACCGACGAAATGTTGGGGATAGCTCGAATACTTTGGTCCGAAGGTTTTTTTGGGAAATTCCAGTAAAGGCATGTCTTAAGGATGTATAACTCGAAAGAAAACGTTCTGAAAAATTTAGTTCTGGCTTCTACCTCAGCCTAGGAGAGATCTTCGCCTTGGGTCTAGGACACCACGGCGCAGGCCGTCTCGGCGCAGGCCGTTTCGGCGCGGGCTGTTTCGGCGCAGCCATCTTTTCGGTAACCACTCGGCTGGTAACGATGCTATTATTGTTTAAGGCTAGTGATAGTATTATATAATGTTTATATAATAAAAAAGATTACATTGGCATTATAAACCCTATACCGCAGTCTGTTTCCCTCATATGTTCTCATGATGTGATATACCGTAGAACGCTGGAGGCCATGGCATGTTAATAACTTCGTCTGAAAGCAAATTGAGTTTGAATTTACATAAACGATTGTCTAATTTTTAATCGACGGTCTGAAAGTTATTTCCATCCCAGTTGTTGCAAGAGGTCGGTAACACTATCCGGGCCATCATAACGTTTCTTGCTCATTTTCTCTGCCCAGTTTCTGGCTATGTTTTTAAGCCCACCTCATGAGGATCCCAAGTATATGCGGCGTATTCCAAGTTGGGTTTAACGAGGGAGAAGTAGCTGATTTTTCTGCCTTTTATCGTCGAACTTTCCAAGTGCACTTTTAAGAAATCCCAACTTACGATTAGCTTGATTAGTCATCTCCGGAATATGTTTTTCTCTACAAGAACTACTTTTGTCCAGCGCCATTCATGGTACGTTAACGTCACGTCCAGAGTGTTTACCAGTGACTCTGCTTTTATGATACTAAGACAAAGCTCAGTGACCAATAGCGTTCTACCATTGCGCATGTCTTCTGAAAATGCGGGCTATTTAATTACCTGTCAAAACTCCTACCCATTAAATGAGTTAAAATTGATATGCTGCTGGATCGACGAGCGAAAGCCTTCATTAGGATCTCGAGTGAGCCTGGATCTTCATAAGCGATTTTCAGCGATTTTCATTTATGTACAAACTTACGTAAAAATTTTCATACGCGTACTCGTAAGTAACATGTGCAGATATAGCGAACAAAATCCGTTTCCATCGTTACAACGATGGTGTTGTGGTGTAACAGTTGGCGCTGTGGTGGTTGTGTTGCTAGGAAAGTGAACTGCGCACTAGAGAGGATAGAAAGCTTCCAGCATATTCCTTCATATCTCCATGAGTTTTTTTGCAAAAACTCCCCTTAGCGGGCGATAGCAGTTAAGTTTGTGGATTAGAACCCTTATCACTTTGAATCGAATCGCAGAGCGATGCATCGTATGCGCGAGGTCAATACTGCGATGCAATGAATAAATGGATTGAAAACTTCGTCTTGACCTCAGATTCTTTGTTTTTAATTGAAAAACATGTGTCAACGCATCGTTGTCATTACTATATTAATTCTTTGATTCCTAATTTTTCTGTCGTATACTGTTCCACCAATCATTTTGCATGATAGAATCTATTCGGGATATCGAATCTCGCGGCGCATCGAATAACGCGGTCGATGCATCACGCCGGACAAAAGAGACAACAAAAAAAAGGATAAAAAAAGATAGCTTGGAGTTAGTCGCGCGTGCCATTTCGCGGGTGGAATAAAAACCTTCGGAGAGGCGGAAAACAAGAGAACGACTGCAGCGAGGGTGGGTGTTAAAAAAAAATGGGGTAACTATTTCCCTCCTCTCTCTTGTTATCTTCCACGCTTTTCCCCCCTTCAACTGTCGACTGGGACGGAGAGGGCTCACGTATCGTTAGTGGCTTAGAGTGCGGATAAAATTCAACAGATGTTCAAATTGAAGCGATTTCCGCCATGCTGAAAGTCCGCTGAATAACTCCTGTGATTGCCGCATGAGATCGTGAGACCGAACGGATATTCCAAACGACGAGTCCCCGTGCTTTCCTATTTAAAAGAGAAATATTTTAGGTAGTTGAAAACTTTATTATTCTTAGACTAATTGTACAATGTATTGCAAGAGGAAATGCGTGCAATAATTTGGAAAAAAATGCGTTTTTCATTGTTGTTTGCCTACGCTGTTTACATAAATGATATTCTAGGAAGAATTTAATTTTTGCAAATTCCTTTCTGAATGTGAATCGTGATTTAATATCGTTGTGCGTGAAAATAATTAATTTCAGTATTGTTTCAGTTGTGCACCAACATAATTTCTTTGCTTTCTTATGAAAAATATCGGTGACACAGTTGCTATAATGTCAATCGTTAAATTTTTCATTGTTCGTTTTCTTCTTTTCTCTGCATACATGTTCTAACGGAAGAGTACATCAGTATAATAAATAACGTTCATTAGTAGTTAGTTCGTTCATTAGTAGTTAGTTCATACAACAGCGGTGGAGCAGAGGACGAACAATACGCCAAGTACAGAGCTGCATTTATGAGCAGTGGTAGCGGTATGTGGAGGAATGAGGGTTTACGCGGCAGGGGTCCCTGGCAGGGGTCGCGGCTCAAGAGGATTTAAAACCAACCCCTCAGGGAACATTCCTGAACCCCTTTGCCAAGAGCCACGAGCTACGAGAGCCACGCAGAACACAGCCACGCGCTCTGTGGCCGCGCATGCAAATGAGCAAAGGGGAGAGAAAAAAAGAACGAGATAACTAAGCGGGCGGGGAGAGACAAGAGATGGAGTGGTATTTCAGGCCAGAGTTCCACAGCCCAATCCGACGATAAAAAGTAGTGAAAAAACATGCTGAACTTTTAAACCAATTTTGTCCCGAAATTAAATAAGAACGTAGAGAAACTTGCTCAAACATAACGCTGCAACACAAGACACCTTTAATTTTAAGTGGACTTTTGAAAATCATTTCACGCCGCCACTTTTGCATAATCAAACTAACCTCAAAATAATAACCGGATTAGATAGTTTATTAATTTTTCTTTAAAAATATCTTTATTATTTCACTTTTGTTCTTCATGTAAATGCCACACTTTCACGATGCAGTTAATGTCTCTTTGTTAATGTGTCCTACGCGAAGCACGCCGTGTCCCTAAGTGGGTGTAATTTTGTAGTGCGAATTGTACACATAACCTCACAGTCTTTGGGAAAATAATCTTAATATACCCTCATATCTCAAAGCTGCTAATACTAATAAGTAAAATTTGTCTTAAGGTAGTTTGAACGAGATAGTTCCCTAGTCATAATAGAGACCATATTCGAATTATACTTTTTAATTACACCTGCAGTGGGACTCATGACTCATTAAATATTGCATCAAAAATAGTACAATAATGCACTTTTAAGAACGGATGTTCTCAGTAATTAAATAATAATAACCACATAAGTCTTTCATTTGACACATAAGTCTTCAATTTGGCTCGCGGTACGTTCAAACTTTTGTGCAAAGAAAGTTTTTGTGACCCAATAAGATGACTGCGGTGAGAATATTATTTGTTTTCGAAAATAATTGAGAAAAACATACTAGCTACACATTGCTAATTTTTAGACAAGATCTAGGCGTTATAAATTCCTCATTTGTTAAAATAAGGTCTCTCTGGAGTGCGTACAAGTAAAGTTTTCCATGTAAAAAGGGCTGGTATTTTTCGTCAAAATTTCGGAAAGTAGTTCGGTATGGGGGCTGATATTTTGGTATCATTGGAATAGAGAGATATTTTTAATTTGAATGTGAAAAAAATCAAAGATTTCTACGTGAAATGATTTCGCATTAACTCCCTAGATTAGGGTAAAGGAAACTGGAAAATTGAGTTTCTCTTTGAAGAAGTCGGTCATTCTAGTTTGAAATTATTTGAGTCAATAAACCAACCAAAACAATGGCTGAGGAGTGAGAAATGGATTTTTAAAACAATTGCAGTGTTTGAAATATTTAAGTATGTAGAAGTAAATGAAGAAGATATACGAGGGTTTTACAATTTTTATTTTAATTACAAGAGATTTTAGGCATTAACCGTTCTAACTATTTCAACCCTCATTCTTTTTTACTTTCAAGCCGTCAGATTAATCCAGCCGAAAGTAAAAGAGAATCTAATGAATGCGGTGTTCCCTGCAAAACGGAAAGGATTTTTGCAAGAAATTACACTGCCGAACTACGGAGATTATTAACTTCCGGTTTGCGAAGCGTAGATCCCCATTTTTTTAAAATGGAGATTCTTCAGTCCTTTGAAACGCAGCTCTTCCCTTAGCCCTGCAAGGCTAAGCATGCGACCCTTGAACTAAATTAGTTTTCTTCTCAAACTTTTCTTAAGCCCCTATATTAGGTGCGGGCTTATAAAAGACAGTTCGAGAAAGCACTAGCGCTGGAGTCTGAGCAAAAATATTTTTTATCTTCTCAAAAATATCTCGGTTTCAATGCAGCGTTATGAAGTAACCACAAGTATGTATGATAAACAGAGCTCAATGTTTACTGTTTTTATTCGATTGCAAAAACATAATAATTCCGGTAGGTGGTTTCCGGCGATTCTTTGTGGAATTAGCTAAACATTTTGATTGAATTGGGTAAACTTTGTTTTTCCATAATGAATTAAATGTCTTACAACCATGGTTTCGACGATTAACGTCATCATCAGGTCATGATTTATTGAAACAACTTTTACAAACCACAAAAAAATCCCCAATCCTTACTGCCGCATCCCGTTTGACCCTCCCTCCCTCCTTAAGACATCGCCGGGCATACTGGTCCCCACCCTTCCGACCTTCATATGCCCCCCTCCCTCCCACTCTTAACGCCAATTACTGAAGCTGGGTCCCGGTATCGGCAGATTTAGGGAGGACGCCATCTTAAAGTGTGTCCCAATTCGTTAGGCATCATGGGGGAGCGGATTTAGGTGCCTTTCTCGGAGGTGAAATTTAGGGTAGATGGAGTTTATCCTATATCCGCCTCCATATTGAATTTCCCATCATGCAAAGCGCTGCATTCGTCGTACAAGGAAACTCGTACACAAGGAAGTAGTTGAAAAGTGGCAAACATGGCCGGCAAGTATTTTGTCTGTAATTGAAAGAATTCTCTAATATTTCGCAACCCAACACCCGACTACAAAGGAAAAATTTTACTTAGTACACTTAAATAAAACGAATTTAAATCCCAGAACACCTACACAAACTTGAATACCCCGAAAACTACAAACTAACGAATCTCCAAACAACAAAATGGATGAAAAAATGTTATTTCACTTTCCAAATCTCACAATGCCTACGAAGGTAGCCATAGGTGCCAAAAAAGTCTTAATTTCAGATTTCATTTGTTTCATTCAGTCCTTTATTAATTACTCACATGTTTTTCATTCCTTTCCAGCTCGGTAGACGGCAACACTAGCGAAGGATGTCCCAAATCAAGTTCCCTTAGCGAAAGGCCTATAAATATTTAGGTAGCTAACCGCATCCTCCCTAATGCCTAGGGAATTGGGACACGGCTCTAAAATACTCCTCCCCGAATCCTCACTTCCCCTCCCCCCCTCCTCACTGGCTATTGGTATATAAGAACTGGAAGACATCCTGCAATCACCTGAAGATGTCGCAAAAGCGTGGAAACCCGGGTCGTGAGTTTGTATTTTTTGTGGTTTGTAAAAGTTGTTTCAATAAATCCATTTTGCAATGAATTACCACAACGTTACTAGAGAAAGTGTATCATTCCATCAGGTCATGACGTTAATGACAACCGTTAATGACGTAAACAACGACGTCATGATCACCTGATGATGACGTTAATCGTCGAAACCATGATCGTAATTCATTAAATTCATTGTGGAGAACAAAGTTTACCCTATTCATTAAAAAAAAATTCCAAACAAAATGTTTCCAATTTTAGAGAGTATAGAGCACAGGGAATCTCAGAAGGGTGAGACTCTCTAATATCAAGAGTGGAGATAGATTAAATCTCTTAGAAAAGATAAACAAATGCTGAACTTCGAGGGAGACATGAAATCTGCGATCAATAAGAGACCATGATAGTTGCGTTAAGACTTTGAAGTAGGTTAGTTGACTGGTAGTGTAGCTGATTAATTTATGTGCTTCCAAATCCATGTTTTGATATCTGCCGAGAAGTGCCAACACCATGTTTTGCATGTTCCCTGCATGATTCTTGTGTCACGTTCACACAGTTGCATATTCGATTGTTTTGGTAGTCTCTGTAGCATGTGTAGCATGCCCATGGTGTGGTGCATGCTGGTGGAAGTTAATTTCTACGCTGTGGTGCATGTTGGTGATAATTCACCCCCTGCCAAACACCATTGAGGTGGTATTCAGGGTAATTTGTAGATGTAGATGAAGTATTTCCAAACAGAACGGAGACTAGGCAACCCATGACACAGTATCCTGGCTAGCTACATCATGCTGTAATAAATGGGCGAGCCAAGTTACCTTTGGGCAAGTTATTCTAATTTTAGGCGTTTGAAGCGATTTTCGTTTATGTACATATTAACGTGGAACTTTTTACACGCTAAGTCATTAGTAAAATATATCTATACATTTTAATAATGTTGCTGCACATTCTTTTTCAAACAAAATGAGACGTCAATCGTTTCTCTAGCTTTTTTTGTATAGGAGATATAGATAAAAGACAAAAAGTTCTAAGCGCAAAATGCTCGAAACTTTGATCGTATCTAGATCTGCCATAAATTTTTTTTCCAAAAACGCTTCTTCGTTTTTTCATATAATCCTAGAAGAAACTAAAAGTTTGGTTCGAATCGGAGACACCAAGGGTCAACTCCACTACTGATCGGACGTGGAGTGTCCCATGGACAAAATTGAAGACAAAATGCAAGTACCAATTTGGTTTACTTGCAATTTGGTTTACTTGCAATTTAGGGTTTTTTGAACGCGTAGCCTTGTGGCACTTGTCATATATTTTGAAATAATGCGTTGATATATGTACAATTATCTCCGAAACGCGAAAATAAACATGACCTAAAGGTTCCTATTAAGTATTGAGGTATCTTGCCGAAAAAAACATGCATTTTTCCCGGCTTTACTTGAGACCAAAATTTTACCTCATAACCCGTGCATCATTCATATTCAGCATGTGCGGATAATTCAAACGTAAAAACAATTTACTTGAGTGAAGGGTGCCTAAAGAGCATTTTTTGCGTCTTAGTTGTAAGGTTATTAAAATGTGAGGATAAACTCGAGGATCGCCACGCTATGAAGGCTTCCCTATGGCGGCATCTCTCACTGCATTGTACTTCGCTCAACCCCACAAATTTCAGTCCTGCCTCCTAGCCCCAAAGATATTGGAAAATGATAATAGATGGATGAACCACTCCACGCTGACTCCACGCTGACTCCACGCTGACTCCACGAGGATAGACACACTATGTAGTCTTCCCTATGGCGGCACGCGACTCTCACTGCATTGTACTTCGCTCAACCCCACAAATTTCAGTCCTGCCTCCTAGCCCCAAAGATATTGGAAAATGGTAATAAATGGATGAACCACTCCACGCTGACTCCACGAGGATAGCCACGCTATGTATTCTTCCCTATCGCGGCACGCGACTCTCACTGCATTGTACTTCGCTCAACCCCACAAATTTCAGTCCTGCCTCCTAGCCCCAAAGATATTGGAAAATGATAATAGATGGATGAACCACTCCACGCTGACTCCACGAGGATAGACACACTATGTAGTCTTCCCTATGGCGGCACGCGACTCTCACTGCATTGTACTTCGCTCAACCCCACAAATTTCAGTCCTGTCTCCTAGCCCCAAAGATATTGGAAAATGATAATAGATGGATGAACCACTCCACGCTGACTCCACGAGGATAGCCACGCTATGTAGTCTTCCCTATCGCGGCACGCGACTCTGACCGCATTGTATTCCTCTCGTGGCCGCTGCCACCGAGCGGTTGAGTGCCTTTCGAAAAGAAGAGGCATTACCAAGGGCGGCGGTCTCGAGTGGACGAGAACAGGTGAACGAGGGGATTCCGATCGCAGGGTAATGCCGCCGCCGCCGTCGCCACTGTGGTGAGCTTTGTAAGAGGTTGGGTAAGGTTAAGGAGGGGAACGAACGAGAGAAGGCCGGGGATTCCGAGGGACGGATTCACGCCACGGAGAACTTGTGGGGCTTTAAGGATTCCCCCTGGAAAGACAGAGGAAGTTTCACAGGAGTGGAATGGCCGCTACCTCATCTCCTAGGACCGAGCAACAAAAACCAGCAGTGACCGGCAGAAGAGTCGTCGTGCGCGTTAAGGAGAGGTATCGAAAAGAGTAACTAAGTTCCCCACAGGGTTTATCATCACACCACTGTTATTAAGAGTTAGTATTATTAAGGTAGTTAACCGAAGTATCATTTCACCTAGAAATCATTGGATTTGGTTTCATTTTAAAGGAAAAGATCTCATCCTCCCTAAGATACAAAAATATTCCAGCTCCTTACCAAAATATTTTCGGAGATATATGACGAATGATACCATCCATTTTACATCGGATATGGTACGTGTGTGCACTCCAGAGAGACCTTATTTTTAAAAAATAAGGATTTTCTGAATCCTAGATCTCGTTAAAAAATTAACAGTACGATAAGTCCTCGATATGCGTCGTTTCGATTTACCTCTGATTCGATGTTACGTCAATGCTGGCAAGGGTCCTAATGAAAATTTTTCCCTGTTAAATTCTAATGAAATAGACCGAATTTGCATTGCATGCGTTTATTGATAACTGAGACGTAATTATCCGATCTGAAAGAGCTATTTTTTCGTAGAAGAAGGCAAAAAAACTAATTTTGAAATTAACGCCTTGATTTATCTTGGGATTAAAGCGGTCGCGAACATCTGGATCCGTTTTACGTTGTTTCGACTTATGTCTCTCTTCTTCTTCAACACGCGTCTCCGACGAAAACATCGAGGACATACTCTATGTAACTTGAATGTTTTTCTTAATCATTTTTGAAAACCAAGAATTTTGGCGAAAAGTACTAGCCCCATTACTCTGAGAAAAACACTCCGCCATATTCGTTGACTCTCTATTTCCTATGGGATTTGCAAGCACAAAATTTTGCAATATTACCGCGTTTTTCCTCAATAACTTGCTGGAAATCAGCATGCACTTACTTCTTTATTGGGGGTTCGCCTTAAGTACTATATTTATTTATTTATTTTAATTAAAAAACCCCGCATTCCCGATTAAAACAATTGTAAAATTGAGTAAAATCCATAGCACTAAGTAGCCGTAATATGTATCAAGAGTTACTTGCCTTAAATTTCAAATAGATGGTGTTTATCCTCGCTATACATCCGCTAATTCGTCCATTCCGTCGTTCTACCCAGAAGAAAATTAGGAGAGAGTTAGATTTAACAATATGATTGTTTTTTCAAACATTGGATTTTAACAAATGATGTGTTACGAAGTCACTCGCACGGGTGCATAAACACCAGGGTCTAGTTCGCATAAACCCCCCTCGAACTTCGCCTTGAAGGAAGATGGCTTGGTGGTGTAACTGGCTAACACACCTGACCGGCAATTGGGAGATCCGGGTTCGAATCCTGGTCAAGTCAAATGATTTTTTCACAGCGAATTTCAACCCTGGTGAATATGATTGTTGTTTCAGATGTGGTGGTGTAACTGGCTAACACACCTGACCGGCAATTGGGAGATCCGGGTTCGAATCCTGGTCAAGTCAAATGATTTTTTCACAGCGAATTTCAACCCTGGTGAATATGATTGTTGTTTCAGATGTGTTGGTGTAACTGGCTAACACACCTGACCGGCAATTGGTGATCCGGGTTCGAATCCTGACAAGTCAAATGATTTTTTCACAGCGAATTTCAACCCTGGTGACTATGATTGTTGTTTCAGATGTGCTGGTGTAACTGGCTAACACACCTGACCGGCAATTGGGAGATCCGGGTTCGAATCCTGGTCAAGTCAAATGATTTTTTCACAGCGAATTTCAACCCTGGTGAATATGATTGTTGTTTCAGATGTGTTGGTGTAACTGGCTAACACACCTGACCGGCAATTGGTGATCCGGGTTCGAATCCTGACCAGTCAAATGATTTTTTCACAGCGAATTTCAACCCTGGTGACTATGATTGTTGTTTCAGATGTGCTGGTGTAACTGGCTAACACACCTGACCGGCAATTGGGAGATCCGGGTTCGAATCCTGGTCAAGTCAAATGATTTTTTCACAGCGAATTTCAACCCTGGTGAATATGATTGTTGTTTCAGATGTGGTGGTGTAACTGGCTAACACACCTGACCGGCAATTGGGAGATCCGGGTTCGAATCCTGGTCAAGTCAAATGATTTTTTCACAGCGAATTTCAACCCTGGTGAATATGATTGTTTTTTCAGATGTGGTGGTGTAACTGGCTAACACACCTGACCGGCAATTGGGAGATCCTGGTTCGAATCCTGGTCAAGTCAAATGATTTTTTCACAGCGAATTTCAACCCTGGTGAATATGATTGTTGTTTCAGATGTGGTGGTGTAACTGGCTAACACACCTGACCGGCAATTGGGAGATCCGGGTTCGAATCCTGGTCAAGTCAAATGATTTTTTCACAGCGAATTTCAACCCTGGTGACTATGATTGTTGTTTCAGATGTGCTGGTGTAACTGGCTAACACACCTGACCGGCAATTGGGAGATCCTGGTTCGAATCCTGGTCAAGTCAAATGATTTTTTCACAGCGAATTTCAACCCTGGTGAATATGATTGTTGTTTCAGATGTGGTGGTGTAACTGGCTAACACACCTGACCGGCAATTGGGAGATCCGGGTTCGAATCCTGGTCAAGTCAAATGATTTTTTCACAGCGAATTTCAACCCTGGTGAATATGATTGTTTTTTCAGATGTGGTGGTGTAACTGGCTAACACACCTGACCGGCAATTGGGAGATCCGGGTTCGAATCCTGGTCAAGTCAAATGATTTTTTCACAGCGAATTTCAACCCTGGTGAATATGATTGTTGTTTCAGATGTGTTGGTGTAACTGGCTAACACACCTGACCGGCAATTGGTGATCCGGGTTCGAATCCTGACCAGTCAAATGATTTTTTCACAGCGAATTTCAACCCTGGTGACTATGATTGTTGTTTCAGATGTGCTGGTGTAACTGGGTAACACACCTGACCGGCAATTGGGAGATCCTGGTTCGAATCCTGGTCAAGTCAAATGATTTTTTCACAGCGAATTTCAACCCTGGTGAATATGATTGTTGTTTCAGATGTGGTGGTGTAACTGGCTAACACACCTGACCGGCAATTGGGAGATCCGGGTTCGAATCCTGGTCAAGTCAAATGATTTTTTCACAGCGAATTTCAACCCTGGTGAATATGATTGTTTTTTCAGATGTGGTGGTGTAACTGGCTAACACACCTGACCGGCAATTGGGAGATCCGGGTTCGAATCCTGGTCAAGTCAAATGATTTTTTCATAGCGAATTTCAACCCTGGTGAATATGATTGTTCTTTCAGATGTGGTGGTGTAACTGGCTAACACACCTGACTGGTAATTAGGAGATCCGGGTTCGAATCCTGGTCAAGTCAAATGATTTTTTCACAGCGAATTTCAACCCTGGTGAATATGATTGTTGTTTCAGATGTGGTGGTGTAACTGGCTAACACACCTGACCGGCAATTGGGAGATCCGGGTTCGAATCCTGGTCAAGTCAAATGATTTTTTCACAGCGAATTTCAACCCTGGTGAATATGATTGTTGTTTCAGATGTGGTGGTGTAACTGGCTAACACACCTGACCGGCAATTGGGAGATCCGGGTTCGAATCCTGGTCAAGTCAAATGATTTTTTCATAGCGAATTTCAACCCTGGTGCATATGATTGTTGTTTCAGATGTGGTGGTGTAACTGGCTAACACACCTGACCGGCAATTGGGAGATCCGGATTCGAATCCCGGTCAAGTCAAATGATTTTTTCACAGCGAATTTCAACCCTGGTGAATATGATTGTTGTTTCAGATGTGGTGGTGTAACTGGCTAACACACCTGACTGGTAATTAGGAGATCCGGGTTCGAATCCTGGTCAAGTCAAATGATTTTTTCACAGCGAATTTCAACCCTGGTGAATATGATTGTTGTTTCAGATGTGGTGGTGTAACTGGCTAACACACCTGACCGGCAATTGGGAGATCCGGGTTCGAATCCCGGTCAAGTCAAATGATTTTTTCATAGCGAATTTCAACCCTGGTGAATATGATTGTTGTTTCAGATGTGGTGGTGTAACTGGCTAACACACCTGACCGGCAATTGGGAGATCCGGGTTCGAATCCTGGTCAAGTCAAATGATTTTTTCACAGCGAATTTCAACCCTGGTGAATATGATTGTTTTTTCAGATGTGGTGGTGTAACTGGCTAACACACCTGACCGGCAATTGGGAGATCCGGGTTCGAATCCCGGTCAAGTCAAATGATTTTTTCATAGCGAATTTTAACCCTGGTGAATCTGATTGTTGTTTCAGTTTTTCAGTATGATTGTCTGCCTTCAGTTTGATGGCGTAGTGCCCTCTCCATATACCTTAATGGCTTATTAAAAAAAACTGTGGAACTTCTAAGGCCTTAATCTCGTTAAAAAAAATCAAAAGTTGGTAGTTCATATGTTTCCTCAACTATTTCATGAAAATAAATCATAATTTCACCGCAGAATTTTTTTCAGGATCACCAAAACAAAACCCTTCCGTTGTGAAGGAGTTTCAAACATACCGCGTGTAAACATGAATCGAGAGAATGACTTTTGTAGATATTTTTATTTGATTACTTAGAATTTAAATGATAATAAAGTACATAATTTCCCTTAATTCCCTTGCCCAACCTTAATAAAATATTTAATTCATGCTTCCCACGGCTGCAGAAATTAAATCGTGAATTTCGAATGTGGACTCAATTATGACTGAGGAACTATCTCGCTCAAACCACCTGGAATGAAAAAATATACGTCAGTTTAAATTAAAGATTTATGCAAATTGTACACGATAAATGAGGAATTCGGACCTTTACGGATGTATTAAGGCATTCCTGGCGGCCGTCGAATCTGGATTACAAAGAGCATGCATAGGTACCTAAATTCCTTTACTTTCATTTAGTTTAGATTCATCTTCGACTTAAATTTCCATGTGAACTGCACTCTTCTTGAATTAGACAATACACTTGAAGAAATTTCCATGAGAAAAATTCGGCCTGGACCGGGAATCGAACCACGGACCTTTGGTTTGCCGGAGCAATGCGCAGACTACTACGCTATCCGGGCTTCCTAATTCCCATGGCAATTTTGTTGGATACAAGGCAACTAGATCTTAGGCCCTTGCGGTCCATCAAAGATGGCAACGCAAAGGAGAAGAGGGCTTCAAAGAAGCCATCACCAAGCGACCGTATCCTGCACCAGCACTTATGCCGTGCTTAGCCATTTGAAACTATTCAAACATGAATTATTCTCATGGAAATTTCTTCAATAAATTCACCCGCCATGTTTGAATATTTAGACAATACACCCTAGCCAAATGAGTTCGATAAATTGCAAACAAAGAATATCTATACGGAAAAACCCTCATGGAAAAGCTGTTTCTAGACCTTGGCAAGAAATATATATTATAACCGCAAGTAATTCAAAATCTACGTTATCCGGGATGACCGAAATACATTGGTAGGAATAAAAATTCCTTCGCTTTCAATGAAAAATACGATGCGTCTTACATAATTTCTGTCCAATTTTCTTGAATTATATTGTGCCTGGTTTGTTTTCCAAAACCTATCATTACAAATAATAAAATTTTACACCTTCATCAAACCAGGATCAGAAAACTGTACCTGAGGATATCGAAATTATCACTTCTAAGTTCTATTGTACTGCAGATTATTATCTGCGTGCATAGGAGTCTTCAATCACGAAAAATTTAATTCCGATAATATTTACGTAAATGAGTAAGCGGAGTCCAAAAATCATTACCTGCTTGCCATAGAGATTGCACTCGGAGCGTAAGTTTGGCAACAGCGCTCTCCTTAAGCGGGCTGCATACCTCAGCCGAAAACGCTTTTTTAAGTTCTAGCTACTTCCGCAGCCTGGAGGAGATCTTCGCCTTCCTCTCCAGTGCTCGCACCGGAAAAGACCGCCACTGATGGAAAAGTGGAAAATGCATTGCAAGGTTTCAGGAGAATGTTCACTGTGACGTAAGTATGCGTAGTTTACAACATTTTGATGGTCCTTCATGGGGATGATGGATTCCCATTTACAGTCATTTAATATATAAAAATGATTGCTTGTTTGTTCGTCTTATTTGCGTTACAATACCATTCGTCAGATTACGATGTGACTTTGGAGAATTGTTGTTCGTGCGCCCGCGACAGTTTCTAAATTATTAAATCAATTTCACGATAGGTGGAGCGCGAGTCGTTTCAACAAATGAGTGTTGGCACACGAGCTTCTAAACAAACGAGGAATGACAAGCAAGAAACGAAACAGATCATTTACGAGTTGCTCAATAACGTGCATCAGAATCATATCAGTGAGTCATAATTTGTGTTGAAAGGTACGTAATTTATTTGTACGTACGATCAACAAGGCACAATTAATCGATTCGGGAGGTCAATCGATTCGGGAGGTAATACCAAAAATATTGTATATCCCTAAACACTTGATTAAATGTTTTTGAATTTAATTTAATACACAAAAAATCATTGTCTGCCATTGGTTTTGCACATGTAAATGTGCCTGATTTGTATATTGCGGGCCTACTTAGAAATTAAAAGAGGCGTTGCAACCCACGCCGGGCACAGCTAGTATTTGATAAAGCACAGCAAAATAGGCTCTATTTGAAGACACGGGTGGTGACGCAAGGACTTTAGGATCGAAAGTAGCTATAAGCGGCGATATGCTTACGCGAAGTGATTTTTTGGCTTGTATATAATAATACAATAATAATAATAATGATAACGTTTATTATCGTGGGCTACTCTTAGCCCCTGAGATAATGAACTACAATTTTTCAAATTAATACAGTTAAGAAATTCAAAATTAGATTAATAATACAGTGATGAAACTCAATATACAAAATCGAATTAATTATACAATGATGACAGGAAAAACAAAAAAAATCATTGTAAGCTTGGAATTCGTAATACAGTCGTACATATTACTGCAGAGAGCACTACTAGGATAATATTTAAATACATGATTAAGCATATAAACCGTGAGGAAAAAGGTAATTAATGATAACAGTAATAATTGCAAGTATAAAGCTGAATACATTCATGTTCAATAGATTAATTCTTCTTCAATATGTATGAGGCATCCGATTTAACATTTGTTTAATTTTACTTCGTTTCAATTTTAGACAGACAACATTTTAGGATTATTTATTAGGATATCATACACCTTGGACTTGTAACCATGGATGGATTTAATATTTCTAACTTTAGATGGTAGAGAGTTCCATACTCTAGAAGCGGTTACGGTGAAGGATTTAGTGACGTGAAGTGTGCTATGTTGAGGGATGTGAAGGTCTACGGGATGATTCCTAGTGGGTACTGTATGTAGATCTTTTTTCCTGCTAAATCTAGCAGATAGGTAAAGGGGATTGCGAGTGGATAAAATGTTATAAGTAAGCAGAATAACATGGTATAAACGACGCTGTTTTAGTTTCAACCAGCGTAATTGGACGTGTCAGATATCCTATCCCATTTTTTGAGGTCATATATGTAGCGCATTGAAGAGTATATCGGAGGAACAGTGTTAAATAGGAAGCTTAATGAATAGCTTGAACAACAAACTTTCATCCTTCACCTGCGTCTCCAGAATATATTGGCGGTCTGAGAGACTGGGCGTCACCAGTCTATGGTTAAACATTCCGTGGCTCCGGTGGACATAGTTCGACGTCTGAAGGCGTCCATACGAGGGCGAAGAATCCGCGACCGATTGGATATGCCGCCATCATTGGTGGATAGCGGAACGCGGATGAATAATGGATTTTAAACGGTGCAATCGCATTTTACCCGACTAGGCCATGCATTATTCAGAGTTCGGACAGCAAAGGGGGAGAGAGGTGGGAATGCCGAATAAACGCAGGGGCGCGCTGAGGCCGTTAACACGCTCCCGCCGCCGACGAAAATATGCGCCCCTCGGATTGATTTTTCGCCCGCTGTTCCCTCTCCCCCACCTCCGACACTGATTCCGCGGTAGTTAAATACGAAAAGAACGATTGGAAAAAAAAGGCAGACTCCGAAGAGCTTCTCTCTCTAGCCGTATTCACTTCTGTTTCGTCCTTAATTCTGTGATTTGGTCCTGACGGCGAGTGTTGACACGCTAATTTTTCATACGCCGGCAAAGCATTTTTTTTTAATCGATAGCACTTACGATGAAAACTGCAGCCAACTGGGTGAGTTTGAAAAAGACGACGCAGATATAATGAAATGGGGAGATCGTTCGGCCCGTCAATAGTGATTGATTCGCTGGTTCTCCGATAGACACAATTTGGGGTTTCCGTTTATTTCTGGATACTGCGAAATAATCGTGGTTATCTTTCAAAGAAAACCCTAGTATAGATCACCATCATCTGCATCTAAGGATACGTCGATTTTACGGCTCTTTTATTATGCATAAAGCAAATCTGTTTGCGCAGGGTTCTGATATAAGAAATAGCATCTGCAATAAGTGTCGTAACTTTTTGCTTTTTACCTTTTTACGTAAATATTTCTACCACGGAAGAAACGTGAATTCGTCGAAAATCAGTTGATGGAAATGACGTTTATGGCGTATATATATTTTTTTAAATTTTTTCTCTTATTGTAAATGGTAATACTTCATCATGATATAGAATTATCAAAATGTTGAAAATTGTGTACGATAACGTCACAGTGAACATTCTCCCGAAACCTTGCAACGCATTTTACACTGTTCCATTAGTGGCGCTGTTGTCCGGTGCGGGGAATGGAGAGAAAGTGGAAGGTCTCTCCTTGTTTGCGGAGGAAGCCAGAAGTAAAAGGGTCTTAATGCTCAGCAATTAACAAAACTTTGTAGGTTTTACGTAGAATATTAATTGGACAACCGGTTTCTTCGAATATTCGACGTCATCACGTGATAGTCGACATCATCGACCTGACCATCGACACCATCGACATCGACCTGTCGACTATTCGACGAAACCGGTCGTCCAATAAATATTTTACGGAAAACCAACAAAGTTTTGTTAATTCCTGAGCATTGTGGAAAAGTTTTACAAAGATAAGTGCAACTATTGAATAAAAGGGCCCTCCATCCTCCAAATAGGATAACAGAGCCGTAAAATAAAAGGGTGTAGGCGTCTGATGAAGCGTATTTGGACCGCTGTATATCCTTAAAACGCGTGGCCGCCGGCCTCAATAAAACGTGTGAGTCCTGTGCATTAAAAAAGACGTCCATGTGAATGGAATGAACGGCCAAGGAGAAGAGTAATAACTTTTCAAAAAAATTGACCAGGTGATCACCAGATGCGTTACCTCAGACCTGACTCGGCGCCATCTTCTCCCTCCTTTTCAAAAGACTTCCAAAAGAGCGGTCGTTGGATGTGCTGCCGGGTGGTGGATTATCGGGGATAGGGCGAAAGGGTGACGTTTTGGCAGAAAAGTGGGGATGAAAGCGTAGAGAGAGAGAGAATGGGATTTTACGCCGAGGACAGGATAGAGGGACTGAAGGGGATCCTGCGATGTGCTGGAGTGTGTGCGTGGGTGTGGATAAGGATAAGTCGGACGGACGCACCAGAAAGAAGAACCCTGACGACAAAAATCCCCTTGCCCACTACCATTGTTGTCGACCCTTTGGAGTGGGTGGGTCCAGGGCATGAATATATATTATAGATTCGGATGTTTGGCATTGTTGCCTAGGCTACGTGTTGCCTAAATTTCCACTTTTAGTTCACCCAGTCCTTGGCGCCACTTCGATTAGAGTCTTTTCTGTTGTTATTGTAAATAGACGTAGTTCATTGTTGCTAACGTGAGGCTGTGGTGAATATTCAATAACGACCGAGGAGATATGAATTAATTGATGCTTTGATTAATATCTTGCTATTTTTATTCTCTAAAATTTACTTTTTAAATGCTAGAGAGGAAATATCTATTACAGGAAATCAGTTAGAGATTATTTAAGCGTTCATCGTGTGCCGAATACGTTGTTTGCCAGAATCCGATTATAATTGGAATGCATTAAGCCTGTTTTGCCTAAATAAAGAATTCAGAATGCCTTGTTTGAACAGAACTTGCTTCGTACCAGGCTGAAAGACAGGGTATGCGTCAACGAGGATCCAAACTAGAAGACTTGGATTGAAAAATGAGAATCTGTTTATGGCGGCGGTAAGTGCATACCTTTTTACCTAGACTGCAGTGATGGCCATTGGGAATACTCATGAAGTCACCTCGCATTATTATTAAATTTCCGTATAGCGATATTCACGAAGTGCTAAGAAGTTAATTGTGTGTTTGTGTAATTCAATTAGTAGAGGAATTAAATATATCTGTAGACAGGACGATATTAAAAAAGTGTATAATTACGTCCCGCGTGTAGAGCTATATTTTTTATCCACTGCATTATGATTACTTGTAAGTCAAAACCAATTCACCCATATAATAATTTGGGAAATTTGAAATTCATGGCAAAACCGGTTAGACGTGTTTATTTACAATCTGTCGACTGTATTTACATTTGAGCTTCCGTCTTTCATCACTAAGCGGCACCACTTTCCAAAAAGTTATTTTTTTACGGAATTCTAAACAACAGTTTTTCGTAAGGAGATCCCAATCCATAATATATATTCATGGTCCAGGGGTTTGCGCGGGGATGGCGCTCTGGAGTTGGGTGCGTGGGAGGAAAGGTTGTGGGTGTAAGGGCGTCGGATTCGGACCGCGTCATCGCCGCTTCTCGGTGTCATCTGGCACAAAGCGGGGGGAGAAGAAGAAGGAGAAGAAGAAGAGGAGCGGAAAGAGATGAATGGTAAAAGGCGGGGAGGGACAAAAAGGAGAATTCATGGTCGGGACGAACGAAAGCAGAGGTCGCACGATAATGCCCAGTTTTCATTACGGACGAGCGAGCGAGGCGTATGTGACCAACGTGGAGAGCATGCCACCATTACTTGACTGTGGGGGGCTTTAAGGTGGTTGTATTCCACGGCCTAATACGCTTCCACGGACATTTACGAGCTTTTATTTCAGATCTCTGTTTGGCTTTTTGAAGTAAATATGTTTACGCAGTCCTCTGAAGTAAGGATTAATATTTACAATAAGTTTCGTCTCTTTTCCCGATTTGTTTTCTACATGACTATTTCGACTGCGGATGAAACGTGAATCTGTTGAACATAAGTTGATCGCCATGACGCGTAAGAGGTAGGAATATATCTTAAAATTATTGCACTTATTGTTTAGCTTTTTGAAATCCTCAAGGAAAAAAAAAACAAAAAACAAAATCAACTCTATCATTAAAATTGTAATTCTGTCAGTAACTGTCATTTGGCTTAGCAGGGCAGAATACATGTAGGATTTTCTCCACATTCTGATGCCAGCAAACGAGCTGGCATCAGTATGTGGAGAATCGGCAATTGCGTTTAATAACTTACCGTTATTATTAACAACTCATCCCGCGTGAAATGTTCGGCCTATTTTGTCATCTGCACGATATAGTATACATAAGTTTTATTTTTCAGTGATATTCATGATACTAAGCAGTAGTTACAAAGAATTCAAATGCGATATGGTACTTTTTTCACAGTTTTCATTTCAGATCGACTGGTTTCGTCACATAGGCGACATCATCAGGTGTCGATTCCTGATGATGTCGCCTATGTGACGAAACCGGTCGACCTGAAATAAAAACTGTGAAAAAAGTACCATATCGCATTTGAATTCTTTAGGATGGATTTTCACAAAGTTAAGCCAGAATTAATCGAGTTTAGTAGTCGTTACGACTGTATTGCATGTTAACCTGTCCGTCTACGTAGCACTCCCCTAGTTTCTGGTCTGACGGTACATTGTCCTCTAGAGACTGGCAGTTGCAAGTTAACATCGAGTAATAGAGAAAATCAACCGTGCAGTCTGGAATCTTCTGGTATTAAAATACCATTGCGTGATGAAACTAACTTCAATTTAGCGCCAAGTTGAACATAGTTGCCTGCAAGGCCGATAGATAAGCGCCAAGGTCGTTCGATATCTCGATTCTTCGCCTCTTCGAGTCGATAGTGCAACATATCGAATAAATCGACCGTGGATGAGTACATGAGGTGTAAGTTTGGCAACAATGTTCTCCATAAAAATCCCATACGGTTCTATGCATTTGAAAACAACCATGTTGAATGTATTATCTTATTTCACTATTTTATCCCGTCTGTCGGGGGTAAACGATTAAATTGCGCAATTTAACTTTATCCTGTCATGCTTTTATCAATTACAAAGCTTTGATTAGAAAAAGTAAAGAGTTTGACGCCGAGTTACTTCGGAACTTTTGAAATTACCGCACGAGTGAAGAAGATGACGATCGAAAGGCGATCTCCGTATATCAAGCCGACATGCGGCTCGTTTTAAATGCTTAACGATCTCGACCGATGCCTGATCGCAGACGTGTGTTTTTGAATCGTCCGCACTCCTGTTCCGCGCATTCCGGATTCCTCGTCGATGGAATAAAAGGAATTTCCAAGGGGAAATACGCGCGTGTGTTCCTAGGGCTGTTTGCAGCGGCGGAATTCCAGTGCCGCGGTCGCGCGAATTACGTCCGAACAAAACAGTTGACGAAAGAGCAGCGGCAACGTTTTCATGCCCAACTGACGCCCGATTTTATTTTTTTAACTTTATTTATGATGCAGCGAATTATGTTAATTCAATGTAAATTTCCATTCAAATGAATTCCGTACAATAATAAAATGGAAATCAATCTGCGCTGTAGAACTTACATTATTTATTTTGGAATTTAATTAATTTAATTGTGGCTTCAAAAATATTTATCATGTCACAATTACCTGTGGCCGTGATTCCGCATCCAGATAGCCGATGTTTTTATCCAACCGGATTATTTCCAAGGGGCTAACTGTTGTCTGTTGTCGTCAACGAATGTACTTTTGAATAAAGTTGATAGTAGGTGAGTTCGCTGCATGGAATTTGATGAGTTTTCTGGCAAAAATCATATTGTACAACTACTCCGGGCAAGTGAAGCGGACTTAGACATCCAAATATATTTAAATTTTACCATCTCCATTAAAAATCACTTGTAGAAAGAAACATGGAGTACAAACAAGACGTTTTCGCATGCTTTATTGATTTTGAAAAAGCTATAGACAGGGTAAACATGGATAAACTAACGGAGATACTCTGAAAAATGGGAATAGATTTGCGAAACAGGAGACTAATCCGAGACCTATACATGACGCTAAGGGGCGCAGGTGAGTTGTCACCATTTGTCAGGCCATGCAGGCCAGTTGTCACCATTGCTTTTTAAAAATTATGCTGAGGAAATTATAAGACAGGCATGGGAAGAACTTGAGGTTGGAGTCAAAGTGGGAGGGCATCTCATAAAATCGGTTAGATTCTCGGACGATCAGGCATTGGTTTTTGGATCTTCGAAGAGACTACAAGCTTCGGTAGATGCTTTAGATGTGCAGTGCGGGATATTCGGAATGAAGATAAATCATAAGAAAAAAAAGTAATGAGATTCTCTACGGCAAAGAAAGCGAAGCTTGTGATTAAATTTGGAGGACACAAACTGGAGCAATTAGAACAATTTAATTACTTAGGTAGCACGCTTGAGGAAAATGGGCATAGTAGTAAAGACATACGGAAGAGGATAGCGCTAGCTAAGGAGGCGTTTAGTAATAGAAGAGAGCTGATGACGGGGACGCTGGGTAAGGATATGAAGAAGAGGCTGGTGAAGAGCTTGGTATGGAGCGTAGCGTTGTATGGGGCAGAAACGTGGACCCTAAGATGGTGGGCGAGGAAAAGAAACTTTTGAATGAAATTCGAGATCGGCAGAGTAGGCAGAGGATTCCAGAGAGAGGGTTGATTAATTTTTGAATGTTTTTGAGTAGTTGTATTGTTATTTCTGTGGGTTTTTGTATCGATTTTTTCACTATGGAATATATATTGTTTTTATATATCTTTTGAATGAAATATTGTTTATTACAAATACGTTTAATCGTTAATAGAAGCATTGAGGATAATTTGCAATCGATATTGTGGATCATTATTGTATAGTATACTTATTAAGTTAAATAATTAGTGGGGTAACCAAGTTACCCCACTTGTTAGTGAAAAGGTGCCCAATATCTTGTTTGTCGTGTGAGAGTTAACCTTCAGGCTACCAAGGAGGGTAACGAGATAACTCCAGGTAACATTATCAATCACGGAACCTTTGAATTTTTTTTGGCGATGTAATCCTACATAGTACTTTTCTCGGATGATTTTTGAACCTAATTACGTGGAAATATTTTTTATTTTCAATTATTTGTTCGAATGAAATACCTTGGAGGAAAGCAAATTATCACCTCGTTGATAACGAAACTATTGAAGCAGTTTCGTAAGTAAATCCGTTAAAAACAGTCATAATATGCGTTCAGTACAATTTATATCATTTTGTAACATTTACTGATTTCAGAAAGAGGGTTAATTAGTTTTTGAATGCTTTTGAGTAGTTGTACTGGTATTTCTGTGGAATATTGTACCGATTTTTTTCATTTAAAAAAAGTATTCTACCGGTTAAGATGGGCTTTGTTGAATGTCAGAGAATCTTCTCCCGGTTTTCTGCACTTCCAGGGGCCAATCTCGCTCTATTTCTGTCCTTTTTGCCTCAGCACACGATGTACTCTTATTCATCCTTTCCATGAAAGCTATTCTCTTTCTTCCTCTTCCCCGCTTGCCCAACATCCTTCCCTCCATCACACTCTTCAGCAACCCCTCGCCCCTTATTACACCCTCCAGCCATCTACCCTGCCTATCCTGGATTTCATTCAGAAGTTTCCTATCCTCGCCCCCCGTCATAAGCACTTCCTCGTTCGTCTTCCTCTCCGTCCACAACACTTTCTCCATCCTCTCCACACCCGCATCTCAAATGCCTGCAGCCTGTTCTCGTCCTTCCTTCCAAGAGCCCACGTTTCTCTTCCATACAACGCTACGCTCCATATTAAGCTCTTCAACTGCCTTTTCCGTACATTCTTACCTAAGGTCCCCGTCATCAGCTTCCTTCAATTACTAAACGCCTCCTTAGCTAGCGGTATTCTCTTCCGTATGTTTTTGCTGCCACATCTGTTTTTTTCTAGAGTACTACCTAAGTAATTAAAATGCTCTACTTTCTCGAGTTTTTATCTTCCAACTTTAAATGTCTATCTCGCTTTCTTTGTCCTAGAGAGTTTAAGGATCAATGCTCAACAGTATTATTTTTATGTAAAATAATTAATGGGTTAACCAAGTTACCCCACTTGGTAGTGAAAAGGTAAACAACCGGCAGATGCAAGGCACTGGGTTTTTCCATTCGATCACAAACCAACAAACCACTGACGAGAGGGGAAGTTAAAAGAAAGTGACCTTTAAAAAGGGGACAAAAAGAGAGGGAGAAAGAAAAGGGTATTCGACACGCCCCTCCGTCCGATGGCGTTAATGAAGTTTGAGTGTCGCACTCGTAAATAAACTGCGGAGGGGCGAGTGGTGGGAATTAAACGAAAGGGGGGGGGGAAACGCGGCGGCCGCGGCACGACTTCTCCCAGTTTTATCGCCGCAAAAGGTTTTCGGAAAGGGAGGGAAGGGCTGCGCAACTCGTACCTCTTGTCTCACTCGAAATGAAATAAGGGGCGTACGTGTCCGAAATTTTTAATCGGCTTCGGAGGCGTCTTCGAGGTTATGATCAACAGCTACAAACATAGAGATTCCACCGGGTCTCACATAAATAAATAAAATAAATAAATTAATTAAATAAATAAATAAATTTATTTACAAATAATTTACATTCTGTAATTTCCCTTTGGATGGGTCACAATAAATTTACAACAACAAGGAATATTTTTACTTATTTTTGGTCATAAATCATTCATAAATATAATAATCACAAATAAAAATATACATTTACCTTCAAACAAAGATAACTTTTTTATATTATAATATAATAATAATTTGATTCCTTTTCAGGAAATACAGAGTGGTAGTACCATAGATAGCCCCTAAGGAATATCCTGTGTTGGGGCTACTGACAAATAAATAAACCATGCAAAAAACGATAGCAAAAACAAAATGGTTTACAAATTTCGATAAAACGTTTACAATACAGTGAATAAACTAATTCAAAATAGAAAAAGACTCAGAGATATACATACTTTAATAGTGGTTACAAAAAAGAGACACACAAATACAAGATCGGGCAAACTTACTTCAACAATGATATTACAATATCACTTAATTCATTACATTTAATTCGATAAATATTTCATGTAAATTACGAAACAAAATCTCGATATTTTTTATAAGTAATAACCAAGTTTTTACTTTCTTAAGAAATTTTCTTACGTTTTTTTCTTCCTTAATGTGGTTTGGAAGGACGTTAAATATTTTTCGGGATATATACACAAAGCATCTTTGAAACACAGTCAAATTAGGCTTGGGTAGAGAAATCGTATTTCTTTCTCGCAAGGTCAGGACTTGAGTCCTGGGTAACAGATTTGCTTCGTCGCCACTTCTTAGATAGAAATTCTTTAACACTTTATAAAAATACATATACCTGATTGGCAATAAGTTCAGTTCTAAAAAGAGTGGGAATGCATGAGAGAAACGGTTTTTGTGCATTATCACACGTACTATCCTCTTTTGCAGAAATAATACGGGGTTTATAGTATTTCTGTAAGCTCCTCCCCAGCAAATTAAACCATAACTTAATTTTGACTGAACCAGTGCCAAGTAGATAACTTTTAGAAAATACAATGGACATTTGTTTCGTACGAAGTATAAATTTGAGATACAATGCCGTAGTGTTTTAGTTAGGCAATTTACATGGTGTTTCCCTTTTAATTTATTGTCCAGGATAACCCCCAAATATTTAAATTCAGTTACATTTTCAATCGTGATGCAATTTAAACAGTTTCCTACTGAACAGCCCGGAGAATGATATATTACTTCCCAGTCAATTTTATACCTGTTACATAAATCATACACCATGTATTTGGTCTTGGAACTTAAAGATAGTTTGTTAAAGAGAAACCATTGCCTAAGAACTGTTAAATCTTCTTCCATCTTTCTTTTAACAATGTCCCAGGATGCATTTGCATAGTTGAGTGCAACGTCATCAGCGTAAGCTGTGACGTGTCCATTAAAATTATGATTACAAAGATCGTTTATATAAATCAGAAAAAGTATCGGTCCCAGTACTGAGCCTTGTGGAACGCCAGCCTTTATTTCTATATAATTACTATAACAGCCATTCACTCGAACACACTGTGAGCGCATAGATAGATAGCTATTGAACCACTGAAGGACATTTCCTCTGACTCCGGCTTGATGAAGTTTTTTTAATAAAATGTCGTGGTCAAGGGTGTCAAAAGCCTTATGGATATCGATGAATAAGGTAGCTGTGCGTTTATTATGATTGAGTGCATTATAAACATTTTGCAAATGATGCATTAAGGCATCTTCGGTTCCCAATTTACTTCTAAAACCAAATTGTTTCGGGCTGAAAAAATGAGTTTTATCAAGGAAATTTAATAACCTTTTCTTCACGAGTTTTTCAAAAATTTTTGAGAATGTCGAAAGGAGTGATATCGGTCTGTAATTTTCCAATTTTTTTGGATCACCTTTTTTGAATAGCGGAATGACGACTGCCTTTTTTAAAGCCGAAGGAAATTCTCCAGTTGAAATGCTCAGATTGAATACGTATTCCAAGACAGGCGCTATGAATACTATTGTCCTCTTTAAAGTATTGATGCTAATGCCATCGAAGCCTGGTGATTTGTTTGAGGCTTTTCACCAGTGCAATGATTTCGTTTCGAAATACTGGCTCCAAATACAACGACTGACAAGAATCGATCATGGAACATGGATTTTTCAGAGGGGAGATTGTAGTTCCGTTAATTTTAGATTGAAAAGCTGAGATAAAATATTGATTAAATTCAGATGCCAGTGTCAAAGGATCAGTAATGACCGTGTTCTCCCTTTCGATACATAGATCAAGGGTTTTTGAACTAGTTTGTCCAGTTATTTCTTTAACTAGGTCCCATTGAGCTTTAGGATTACCTCGATTATTTTCAAACTTCCTCATGTAAAAATCATTGCAGGTCTTTCTCAGCTTAACCCTTAGATTGTTTCTACATTTTAAAAATTCCCCCTTCAAGCTCTCGCTTTTGGGATTACGCCTATACTTTTTTAGGATATCATTTTTTTATTTTATCTCTTTGAGCAGAGAGGTGGTCATCCAAGGTTTTAATTTTGTTGTCTTTTTATCCTGTATTATTGTTAGTTTTGCTCGGTCAATCACAGCTTGCATCAAATCCAACATAATGGAAAAAGCCCTCGAGGCGTTTGGCTCATTAGTTACTGGAGTCCAGTCTATTTTGCTCATTAAATCATGCAACATATCATAGTTTACATAAATTGAATTTCGAGGTTTTTCACGTTCAACGTTAGAGTTAATTTTTATTTCTTTTGAAACGACGAGTGTAATCATTGAATGGTCAGTAATCCCCAAGTGTCGGACGTCTGCCAATATTTCTAGTTTGAATGCATTATAGAACCTTACAAACATGTGATCAATACAGGTTGAAGATTGATGGCTAATCCTGGTGGCCTCATTTACTAGACATGAGAATCCATACGTACACATCAAGTTATTATAGTGATCAGAGTCATTATTTTCATTCATTAAATTAATATTTAGGTCACCAACCACAACCATATTTTTTCCTGTGTTGTTCAGAGTGGGTTCCAACTCCTGTAAAAAATCAGTGACAGGAATATTTTGATCCCTGTACATACTTAACAGATTAAATTCCACCACGTGATTATATACCTTAAGATGAACACAGTCTGCTGTATAACATTCGAGTGACATTTCTTCACACTGAATATTATCACTTACATAAACTATCACACCTCCTGCTCGATTCTTTTCACAGCATTTAACAAATGTATTATAACCAGATATTTTATAAAAATTCACTTCATGTTTATTTATCCATATCTCTGACAGAACAATAATATTAGGTTTATTTTCCATTTGACTCAAATGAAACAATAAGAGCTCAAAGTTGCTGCGTAAGCTGCGAATATTTTGATGAATTAAAAAAATAGAACCAATATGAGTAACTTCGCTCTTTCGCGAGAGAATCATTTTTTCAGGTTATCTATGTCTTCAAAACTATTTATGACAATAACATGTTCCTTTTCCGCTTTTCTCATAAGGATCTTCCCTCCCCTAATCCAGAGGAAGGCATACTTTTTTACCTTTTTTAGCTATTTCGCAGCATTTAAAAGTCTACGTCTGCCAGGACAGAGGGCCTCGTTTATGTAAATGGGATCATCTGACGGGGAATCAGGGTATAGATGACGTGTTGAAAAATTTCTCTTGACCCGTCGCTTAGCCAACAAGTTTTCTTTGGTTGACTGGGTCGTAAATCTCACTACTATCCCCCCCGGGGACCCATTTGACTTAGGCCTTGTGCGGTAACAATGATCGATGAATTTTTCACTCAGGTCGACCCCAAGTTGGTGCCCTATCTGACTTATAACAGCAGGTACATTTTCATTATTATGAAAGGGTACGCCGTGAATTTCTACGTTGTTGGATAGAGAGCGCTGTTCTAAATCATCAGTACGATTTGACAAAGATATCAAATCTTTCCTTAGTTGTATATTTTCACTTTTTAATACACATATTTGTTCGCTACATTCATCCAACCTTTTGCTCTGCGCTTCAATGAGTTTATAACTTTCATCCAGCCTCTCAAAAAGCTTTTCAATTGAGTCTCCAAGGTGTTTTTCGGTTTGTTTAAGCTCAGTTCTCATCTCCTCCATTAAGGAATATACATCATCGATAGATTTACCTTTTTTGCAACTTGATTCAGTGTCCTGAGGTGGCACGGGTGAGTTGAGGCTAAATCTTCGAGAACTTTGACAATCCGAACACCTCCACTTCTGCTTGCTTGCGCGAATCCCATCGATGTCGTCCTTCTTCAGCTGCTCAGGAAGGCAATGTCCGTGGAAAAATTTGCTGCACTCGGTGCACGATATGAAAATCGTGTTTCTTGTCGATTTTCGGCACTCGTTGCAACTACCACTCATTATCGCAGAGCACAGATTTCACAACACAATCACTTTCAATGAGTTATGCTTCAAACTAAAGTGAGAAAACTTGAGGAAGCACTTCGATTTTCACCAGTTTTCAAGCTAGACCATCAGCAGTTTTGCATGGCCTTGAGCGTGGCAAGGAGAGCGGAAGAAGACGTCCGTACTCTCCGAAAGCCGAAGCTGAACTCATGGTGAAACTGATGAACTTACAGACGCAAAAACGAGGTTTTACCTATTATGAGTAAACATAGAAGAAGCATGAAGGAAAGAAAAATATGACGAAAAATGACATAAAACTTTCCAACAGTAATTACCCTTAAATGAAAACAAAAAATAAACTGAAATTTCATCTCGTACCCTTAAGAGGTCCTCCGGGGGCTGGGATACCCAGGTCAAAGTTGCTCACGCACGGTAAGTCATGGATCGATGCCGGGCGAGTCAGTCTAGCGGTTCATTCCAAAACTAAACGTGTGTGGGGACACTCACTCCAAGCACGATGGCCCATCACGTCGCTTCACGCCAGGAGAAATTAATCCAGCCCGTTGGAATTCTCTGAGAGACGACACACCATTACTGATAACGTAGGGGTCCTTTCATTCCGGAAAGGACAGTTACATGTATATTTTATCCTTTTCAGCCGGCCAATTTGACGATTTCCGATAGTATTTCTGACAGTCTAGACGTCTAGCTTCCCTGAAGAGTTCACAATGCTGTACCTCACGTACAAGAATGTCTTCCTCAAGCCTTCAGAAAGTGAACGTCATTAAATTTAAGACGGTTTGCGGCCCAGGGCGGAAGGTTTTGGCCTGACATTGAGTACAAAATACCTGGCGTGCCCGGAATGACCGGCCGGATTGTCACCCCCGGCGTGAATCCTTAACTTACCGTACATGGGAACCTTAGATCAGGGTTTCCCAACCTCCCAGGGGACCCTTGAGGATACGAGACGAGATTTCAGTTTTAATTAAATAAATGGGCAAGTAATATTTGGAGGGTTTATGCAACTTTCAATTTTTCGTCATATTTTTCTTTTCCTCATGTTTCTCTTATGTTTACTCATAATAGGTAAAACCCTGTTTTTGCATTTTTTAAGTGTATCAGTCTCTTTTCCCTCACAGACGGGAATGATGACGCACGCACAAAAATAGGTACTCGTTGGCCTAGTTTATTAATTTACATAACACTGAAAAAATACAGATTTGAGTTTTTTATAAAATAGAATCGATTCATAGTCCCTGAACAGTTCTATCTAACCTCCCATAAGAGAGATAATGTTCTATTTTCTTATAGAAGTGGTAACAAAACTTCGTTTCGCGAAAAAAAAAGTTTCAAGTAAAAAATAATATCCCTCCTCCTGTTAAAAGTAGAAAATGTGAGTTGCATGGTTTTTTAATGAAGCCGAAGAGCAGCTCTTAGCTACAAACAAAATATAAACAAACAAACAAAATATACAAGTAGCTTAAATTTAAGTTACGTTCAAGTTAGTAGATTTATCCCAAAATAAGGCTTCTAATTATCGTTCTATTAATATGGTAGGGATATTTCATGCGGTGATATAGATAATACACACACAAATAAATCTGTTGAATTCTGTTGAAATTCAATCTGTTGAATTGAATGAAGGACAATCTGTTGAAATTCAATCAAACTAACTTGAATATTGTAATCAAATTGATTTATTTAAGAATGGCGACATAAAAAAAATGTAACAGAAATACTATTCCATGAGAAAATAAAGAAATAAGGACGATGAAAACCATATGTACCACGTTTTCCAGAAATAGTAGGAGGCCATTCTTGGGTCACTTGGTTGGGAAATGATTAGGGAAAATATTGGTTAATCCCTATAGAAAACCAGGAAGATCCCGTAACTCTACGAGAGGGTAATAAATAGCGAGTAAACCCGTTGGATGGCTCATTCCCTCAGGGGAAAATGTAAACACTGAGGGTAATGAGAGAATGTTGATGTTTAACCTATTCTTAGTAACACAAGAACTATCAGCGACATAGGAGAGGTATTGAAAACGTACAATTTTAAATATAATAAAAAATATTTGCAAAAATTTCCATTTTTACCTGTTACATGTCTTCTTTGTTGAAATATATCTTGAAATCAACAAATTCTCTCAGTTTATACAACAGGTTTTTCACTCGAGAAAATTATACGGAGATGGAAAGTCTCAGATTTAAGTGAGGACGAACTTGAAGTAATAAAGTAGAGGAATAACCTTAGTTAATGCAAGACGTGTGGAAATAACGCTTTCATTTCTAGAAGCTAACAAAAATATCTTCGCGCTCAAAGTCAACCATATTTAGACTTCATTTTTTCCTTTGAGGGAACTATTAAAAATAAGTGGCTAATGGCCAGTTGCAGGAACGACACATATGTGTTCTATAAATTTATGGGGCCCATAAGCCATGGCAACCATAAAATAAGTGTTGCAGAAACAATCGATATAATTATTAGTTTCATGACTTATAGCATGTTTTTATGAGTTCCATAAGTAGTCAAGATGGCGCATACGCAATGAACCGCTTGGAGACTTAACCCAGTGGGGAAAGTTTGTGCCGGATTAAGTTTGAAGTAACTCAAAGTCTGTGCAGTGTTGCCTTAATGTAGACTGGACGTGCATAAGACCTGCAAAGGCTGTTCCTCGCTGCACCAACTTTACGCATGTACGGTGTGAATAGTGTTAGCATATTCACTGAACTAACCAAGGGGACTACGACAAAGGTGCTTGTATTAGCACATTCTTGGATTGGTGTATGTTGGACGTACGGTCTGAAATGCCAAAGGATCGTGGGCACGCCTACAAATGGATGTGGAGGTCGAAGATTATTTCATGTTTTCCTCCGAAATGTCTACATCTTGTGAGTGACGCACGCCTGAGTACTATAGCCTGTGTTACATTTTTTCAAAAGATCTGAATGTGAAGTAATTTTAAATGTTGGCCGAAAAAATATAGTCGACGATTGATGCAATCATCAAACGTTTTACATGCGCCTATGCCTAGGCATAATGCACTGCCTCGGATGGAGGTGGACCAAAATGTATGTAAAATGAACATCCTTTGCACGATCTAAATCTCCAGCAGGGCTTTGGTATAAGTGACCATGCTAATGTCTAAAAATAAGGAGTAAAGGTAAATTTAAGGTAGAAAACGAGACAACATATATGACAGTTATCCGTCTTTAAATGTTTTAATACAAAATCAATGTATTTCAATGTGTATATCTCAAAATCAGAGGTACAGGAGTGGAGCATAAGTAAGTGAACACAATGTGAAAGTTGAGCAGTTGAAATGGAAAGCTTGGGCTTATGGTCTGTGCGTACATACTCATCAGTCTGCATCTCGTCTTCGCGAAACCAAGGTAACACCAAGTTGTTTATCAACTCTCTACGGTGAATCCCCACTGGGTAGTGCATGGTGCGCATTCCGTGAACAAGAGATGGGCTAATTCGATCATTTTAGTGATTTAATCATTTTGATTCGAGTCACTTAAAAGATTCAATCAACTGATTCAATCATTTGGTTCGTTATGACTCGTAAGTCAGATTAATTAGATGAATCATGAGACTCACGTGAATCGAAAGACTCGAATGAATCAAGGTTGAAGAGACTCAAAAACTCGAATGATGCTAATTGATGCCATCAATCTATTTGAATAATTGATTTCGAATAATAACTATCGTGCTTAGAAATTTAGAAAGGCTGATTGATTTCAATATTCCACAAATTTTGGATCCGCATTAAATTGGAGATTTCCAAGTACTATAGTCACGAGAATATTTAGAGAGGCAAAACTGTCACAGACTCTGAATTCAAGAAGAATAACGTCAAACTATGTACATGAAAATTAAATCGCTAGCTCAGACTACACAAATTAATGTGCATGAATGTTTCCTGATCTGCAGTATTGAATTACATTCAATTAGGAGCTTTCAACTGAGCAGGTAATTAAAATTCTTATCAAATTTACCAACTGTAATGATGCGCTGGTATTGTAACAAGGGTTAATTTCATCGTTTTTAAAACGAGCACCTTGTCTCTAACTATGCTATACAAACATAAACTCACTGTCCAAATATTAATGGATTTATGCCCATGAAGATATCTCTCTGAAATTTCATGACTAGACATAACGGATAACGTACATGTGAATGTTTTTCCACTTAAAATCACATTCAATCACACGGCCGACGGAAACACAAAATGATTGAATGATCGAATCATTTTCCCGAAATGAATCATGAGTCATTTGACTCACTTGGTGATTCAATCATTTTGAACGAATCGATCATGAACGACCCATCACTACCGTGAACATCCGATCAAACATTACATCGGATAAAGGTAGACCACCATGCACAGACTATGAAGCAACTTTGAACCTTCATCCTGCTGAATGCGGTCAAAAATAGTGCACGATGCACATCCAATGAACATCCTATGCACTACTGCAGGAGCATATACTTTGCACTCGGATAGTGCGCCATTTGATACTACTTTGGACGTTCATGAAGAATATTCTCTGCACTAAAGAATATTCTTTGCATATCTTTTGCATAAAATTTTCCCCACTGGGAATTACTTGATAAAAGAGTTGTTTAGAGACAAATGAGCAGTTTGTTTGCTCTTACTGATTAATTCTTATGTGCATTAGCGATCATTCATACGCTAAATTTTCATAAACTATATCCGGCGTAAGAAGATTAGTTCGAATATTCGAAGTTATTGACTATAGGTAAATAAGTTCTGTAACTAGGAGATGTGTTCCTGCAACCCGAATATTGTAGTATGAGATATTTTACTTTATGGATCTCATGACTATTGATTCCATCGACTAAATGTTCTTGCAACCGGCCATAAGGGAATATGAAGATATTTAAAAGCATTGGATAAGATTAAAAGTTGGCAAATTCGATATTCTAATCGTAAGAGAAACGTGGCAGTTGTAAACTAGCTTGGTGCTCTTAATCAGCCATATTCGTTGGATTAAAAAAATGTCTTTCTTTTAATGGCCATGTAACCGATTAAAGTTTTATTGGACGATTGCGCATAGAATGGGGTTGAGTGAGGGGTTGAAGTCAACCAATCAATGGATGGATGACTTAATGATGATGGTAAAGGAGTATGGTGGAGTTTTTTGAAGATTAAACGCTACTACGCATCGTTTTATTGTGATTTCAGTCGATTGGCATAAACTATCTTCATCCGGGAAACCAAGGGAAAGAAAACCGTTGATGAGGATTCATTAAAAAGGGTACAGGGTGATTGCGATGATTAAACTAGGCAACGTTGCCATATTGGCCGCAATAGATCGCGGATAGAATTAGTCACCTGAAAATGGAATTCAAATGAGTTAATAAGTTGGCGATTCATGTATATTTTAAGTAAATCGAAGACGAGAGGGATTAATTTACGGTAGAAATACCGCAGGGGACTTATTTTTGTTATTGAAAATTCTTTAGCTATGTTGGAATCGTGTTAAAGGATAATATTTTTGGAGGTAAAAGGGTGACGTGTATAATGGGAGTGTGTTTAGTGGAGCTCAGTTTTTATTGTGGTCGCTTATTGTGCGCGGAAAGAACGAATTTTTGTACCAATCTGTTGGGCAATGTATCTCTCTTATTTTATCGCTTCTGTCAGATCTAGAGATGTAGTGAGGCGTCATGATAATAGTCTCTGTGCCACGCTGAAACACACAAGTTCTGAATTTTTCAAGCAAACTATGCCTAGCGAGTAGCCTCCTAGTGCCTAGGGTCTCCTACTAATCCCTCTAAAAGACGTGAAACGCAATATGTTAGCTCGTTTATAATGAAGCGTGCAGCTTTCCTTTGTATTTTATTAATTTTTTGGTTAAATATTCATGACCATGGTACCAAACGCTCGCGGTGTGGATGGACCAGAGAGAGGTGATGCATTCCGTTCAAGGTATTTCTAAAGTAATTCTTCCCAATACCTATCTCCTCCCGTTCTTGCTTGATAAAAAACCGTTCGTGGCGCAAAATGTGTTCAATGCGCAATAATTCCGGCCCAGTTATGTATCATAACTCTTTTCGCTCCAATACATCATAGCATTCCTTTGTTTTATAATTTATTCCGCTGATATGATTTTTATTAGCTAAAATTTCGTAAACATTCTCATTTACGAAAAGTTTTCGTTTGAAGTGAGGCAACTTTTGAAGCCATTAATCATTCCCGAATTTAAAAAAAATCATTACATTAACTTCAATTGCGAATTTAAATAAAAACGGTGTCATTTGCGATATGAATAATTCTTCACCACTTCCATCTTTCACATTTTTTAATTCATCACGCACCAGTCATTTGCTGGACTGTACGTGATGATTTACGTGCGACCGAATTTGTGGGAAACTGCATTCTCAGAGATCGAATTTTGCATTCCTGGAATACAAATTATTTGAAATATTCATAAGGAGAGTCGGTTATTAATTTATCAGCCAGTTCTGTGTTCAACTGAATACATATATTCGTATTGTACGCCGAGAAAATAATTGGAAAACGCAAAACGGTCCGCTTACTCTTTCAATACGTTGATGCCGGACAGAGCGCTTGATTGGTGCTGAAAACCCTGCACCGCCCCGATCGCAATGCGAACGAATGAGAGGATTGCTTTTAAATGTCAAAGCTGCAAAACCAATCATTTAAAATTATCATTCGCTGGAATTGTTACACATCGAAAAGTCATTACCCGAAAACAAATTCGAAAACCGTAATTTTTTTTTAAATGCGTCGAAGTGATGGGAATGGAACAAGCTACACGGGTATGATTTTTTTCTGCGTATGGTTAGAGGATACTGATGATTACGAATTGATCTGATTACCGTTTCATCGAGTAGAATTAACAATTGGGACCTCCTGTTCATATAATAAAGGGGACTTTTGTAATGGTGGTACTACGGAAAAAATATTTTTGATCGTGGGTTTTGATTTCAAAAGGTTTGAGTACACTTTCGAATGCCGTCAATCAATAGACGATTTTTCACGAGTGAAAATCAATGAGCGCAGTTGTTTGGATATCGAGGTAGACACAGAGAGTGAACATTTTTGTGGGTGAATCCCATTGCCAAAGTCTAAAATCAAAATTACCAGAAATATTAGTCCAGTGAAATCATAGGTTGTAACCAAATGATTTTACCGCGGTTAACGGAAAATTCGTGATTTTTGGATTAAAAACTGGAGAAGATCAGCGCAATAAAAAAGCTACCTTTGGAAATAATTCCAACACACCATTCAAACAAATTCCAACCCAGCATTCGATGAACAGTACCAGAAACGACCTGTCACTCAATACCTTAGTACCACGCTTCGCCACCATTGGAAAAGCAGACCAGGACAGATCAGGAGCCTTCAACATATGGTGCTGGAGAAGAATGCTGAAGATGAGATGGGCGGACAAAATAAGAAATGTTGAAGGTTATAGAAGAGTTGTAGAGAAAAGGATCATGTGGGACACGATACAAAAAGAAAAAACAGATGGATTAGGCATACTCATGAGGCACAATGTGTTTGTGGAGAACGTTATTGATGTTAAAATAGAGGGAAAAGTCCGCAGTGGAGCCCAATAAATTCGAAACCCAACATTTAAAAGTAATTTCCCGCTGCTCAGTAACATAAGTATTTTAGTTATAATGTCACAGAAAACTGTAAAAACATTCGTGTGGAGCGTTGCACACTATGGATCGGAAGCATGGACCATTGGAAAAGCTGACCAGAAAAGGCTAGAAGCCTTCAAAATCTGACGTTGGAGGAGAATGGTGAAGATAAAATGGACGGAAAAAATAAGAAATTATGAAGGCAATAGAAGAATGGAAGAGGAGGGGACCTTATGGAACAAACACCATAGAGAAAAGAAGAACCAGATGGATTGGACACACCATGAGACGAAATTGGTTTGTGAAGAACATAATTGAGGGAAAAGCTCCAAGGGTAAGACCCAGGAATATGTCCATGTGCCAAGTAAAGAGGAAAGCAGAGAGGAAAACCTACCAGGAAGTAAGGAAACTAGCACCAAAGAGGGACGAATGGAAGGGTTGAAGTCAATCTTAGGGTTGATTGACCAATTATAATGACATGCTATACCTTGTAGAAATTAACACGTCTGGTGCTATCTCAGACTTGTATTGCCATATTTTTTTAACTTAAGAACAAAATATCGTTACCATAGGAAACAATTTCTCACTAAGAACTCTAAACTTGGGAATACAGAGATATTACTGGGATGACAATCGAACATGACTTTTCTCACTCGCGTCCCATAACGGTATAATATCCTCGTCGCCTCGTACTTAATACGGGTAATTGACACTCTATTTTGTAATTGATGGGTGAACTTAGCTCTTTCATTAAATAACTTAATATAACTGTCTGTCAGAATGTCTGTCATTCAGCCCTGACGAGGTCTCCGGCAAAGAAGAATAAACGTTGGCCGGAAAAATTCCTGACGATAGTTATTCAAAAAATTACAATACCTGACGTACATGGACCTCAAAAGTTTTAATAATGTAACTAGTTTCTTTGTCGACCTTTCCTAGGTAAACTAATATTGCTGAATCTCCGAGGCTTAGATACATGACACTAAGTATTTATTTAACCGATACATTCCTTATAATAATTGCAACCCAATTCTTTCTATAGAATTATAGAGGTGAAAATTTATAAACCATACATATATTTGAAGTGGTGAACACATTTTGAATTCTGATTTCACAGCTATAATTTTTTTCAGTGTAACCAAACGTGATTTCAGCAAGCCAGTACATGGAATATATTACCAAATAGAATTACGGAGAGTGGTAAATTTTATTCTACTATTCAACCAGAACAAGAAAAGCCCTAATGATACTATACTATTGCGTTTCAGAGAACAGTACTTGGATCTATGGGCTTTGATCTGTGAATGATCGCGTAAAATATTCTATATGATTCCATTAACTTCTTTTGTTTTTCGATGGTTGAATATACGTTATGAATATTCGACTGGGCTGTAAAAAGTTTGAAATAATAAGGTTGTCATGAACATGAAAAAGAAACAAAAAATTCCTCTCTTGATTAATGTGCTGATCCAAAATCATTGCAATGATTCTTCATCATTATCAGCAGTCATCAATATGGAGATCATTTTTCTCCAGGTCCCCACTGCACTCGGCACGTTCGACCCGGGCGCGACTCGCCAAGTTCCCCACTTCCGTCCGAATGACGCTATCGAGCCTACCTCAACCCCCTTTTGACGCGGACGGAAAGCCGGAATGGCATCCCGGTAGCAGTTTCCCGCGCGCCATTTGGATACCATCTGCACGATGGGTATTTTCAATTAGACGGTGCATGTCCCCCACGATACCCCTAGCACCCACTGCCCCCTGCCCCCGCTCATATCCATTTTAAACAACTGCCTCGGTCCTCGGCGCTATTCCAGAAGGCAATCCCCTCTTTTTAATGTAGTCTAGTGGCCAATTAAATTGGCCCATGTCCGAACCACCCACTTCCCTCCTCCTAGCGGAGCAGAGAATGGAAATGCAATTAAATTGTTTCCCCCGACTGCACCCCTGACTATGGAAGGCAAAAAAATGTGGCAGCATTTTGTTTTGTTGCTACCAACTATTTTCCTTGGCCTCAAAAAATAAGAGTGTGATGAACAAGTCCAATTTCAGCGATAGAACAACTGTGCACGTATATATAAAATGGTCTTCTCAAAATTTTCATCAAAATTCAATTAGAGACCTGAGATAATCTATCTAAATTTTGAAAAAATAGAAGGTCTCGCGTCGCGTTTATTATTCCGCGAAATTAATCGTACAAAAGTAATCACAAACTCCTAGGAAACGGGAGTGTGGAAGTTTCGCATATTCGCAGATCGGCTTGGTCCTGTTTTATCTCGCTCTTTGCCTCCTGCAATGATTATGGAAGTATTATTTTTCAAAACCATGAATGAAGACTTTAATTACGCTCCGGATTTGAAGCAATACTCTCTCAACTCACCACTGGCTTTTGAAGTGGTCTCAATGTTTGCTCCCAGATATTTCATTCCTCCTCTCTGTACCCATTTACGTCGTCGGAAATTTAATTTTAGATTCCGCCAAACTCAATCCCAATGCTTTATTTATTTGCACCCCGAATAGGATCCGAAAGCACCCTTTATGCAATGCAACTCCAACGATGAAAAATAAAACCTGTTTTTTTTTCACTTTTTTCGAATAACATACGATGATTCTTGGAATTTCGAAATTATAATTCTATCGAGTTCACAGAGACGTAGAGTATAAACCTCATAAGCCGTTGGTTCTCAGGTTTCCGCGGAGCTGGAATGTAGATCTCGCCATGTTTTCCGGGATTTTTTCCGCGCCAGTTGTTTGTGGGACAACAGCTTCTTCGACCTGAAGACGCTGGCAGGACTGCTAGCGAAACTGTTGTCCCACAAACAACTGACGCGGAAGAAATCCCGGAAAACATGGAGAGATCTCATAAGCCGTGCCTAAAATCTGTGAAACAACCTTTGAAATATCCGTATTGCGGATAGATTGAATCTACAACTATATCTACGTCTACATATTACACTGTGAGCCGCCGCATGGGCGTGTGGCAGGGGGTGTAACACAACCAGCCGTGTAAAGATGCAAGGGATAAGGTTTTGGTAGGTGAAATGGTGACGTGTATTAATGGAGTGTATTTAGCGGAGGTCAGTTTTTAGTGTGGTCGCAATTTGTGCACGGAAAGAACGAGTTTTTGTACCAATCTGTTCGGCAATGTATCTCTCTTATTGTATCGCTTATGTCAGACCTAGAGATGTAGCAAGGCGTCATGACTTACGATGATTCTTGGAATTTCGAAATTATAATTCTATCGAAATTATAATTCTCTGTGTCGCTCTGAAACACGCCGGTTCTTAATTTCTCAAGTAAGCTAAGCCTAGCGTGCAGCCTCCGAGTCTCTAGGGGCTCCCACCTTTATCCCTCTAAAAGTTGTGAGACACTGTATGTTCTCTCGTAGTAGTTTTTAAAGAAGCGTGGCGCTTTTATTTGTATTTATTAATTTTTTTGGCTAAATCTTTATGACCAGGGTCCCAAATGTCCGCGCCGTATTTGAGGTGTGGCCAAATTAGAGCGAAGTAGCATCTCTCTTTTTCTTTTTCATCTATGAGAGAGAGAGAGAGAGAGTATTGAAAGGAAGCTATAAATTTCTTTGAGATCCTGGAGTATTGTATGAGAATTTTTCTCAGTATCTCGACTCAAAATCTATATCATTTACGATGGTAAGAGAAATGTTGACGATGAATACTTAGTAAGGTTGTTTCGTTGGTGGTGTCTCCGTTCCTAAACCCATCCAATCCTGGGTGATTGAAAGTTTACTTGGTTCAAACTCAAAGCACCTCATCTTTGTCTTATTTTTAGTTCCTGGTTTACTCAATAGTGTCTCCGTAGTTTATAGGGTAACAGCTGAAGAGGTAATCTATAAATAATATTTTCTGTGTCGCTCTGAAACACACCGCCTCTGAATTTCGCAAGCAACATAAGCCTAGCGAGTAGCCTCCGAATCTCTTAGGGCTCCCACCTTGATTCCTCCAAAAGTTGTGATACACTACATGTTAGCTTGTAGCAATTTGTAACGAATCGCGCAGCTTTTATTTGTATGTTATTAATATTTTGGTTGAATATTTATGACCAGGGTCCCAAATACTCGCGGCATATTCGAGGTGTGGCCTAACCAGAGCGAAGTAATATTGATCTACAGTGGCGGAAGAAATTAACGCAAAATTTTTCGCGCGCCAGAATGCGGCATTTTTGGGAACTTCTAGGAGCAGTACACAATCCAAAGACTGGCAACACTGAGGGAAACATCGTCTACCGCAAATATTTGAAATCCGCAATGGAGCTCACATTTGTCGGAGCCTAGAACTTAGTCATCGATCGCCTCATTTTTGAGCTTTCGTCTCATATTATTCGCACATTCAGTCGCGGTGCATCGCTGTGTTTGTTTCAGCATGGTTCTTACGTCGAATGATATCATTTATACAGAAAGACTGATTATAAAAAATATTCACTATCCCACCCAATTCAGTATACTTTATGCTAAAATCTTCATCTCCTACCACCGAGGGATATTTATTGTGGTCGACTTTCCGAGGATCTTTTTGAATGACGTGTACTGTGTCTTTTTCACCGAAATGATATAAATCGAGATTTATCCGCACCAAATGTCGATACAAAAAAGATTTAATTAAAATAAATATAGTCTACGTGATGAAATTTTTCACGATTTTCCATTTGTAGATTGACGAATTTCCTTAGACGGATATTTATTAAATTCAAAACAGATATTTATTAATGAATCGTTCTTGACCCAATATAAATCCGTTTTTATTTCGTAAGAATGGGATTAGACTATGAAAACATACGTAAATAAATATAATTTGAAGAAATAAAAATAAATGTGCTCGCATCGATACCGAATAATCTAGGCATATTTTGCCGATATTTCTTTCATCTTAACACAGGAAGCTTGATGACGAGCTGTCCACTGTTAAGCTTTATCTAGTAAATGCAGGATATACGAATAAACATTCAGAAAAGTTGACCCAAATTAGGTGTAGTTATGGATATCATATGGATGATTGCATAATATCTCATATGCTTAGCTATAAATTCGCCGCACATATGAAATTAACAAAAAGCCTTTTAAAAGACTTCAGTTTGGAGTAGAATATCATTAATGAAATAAATTAATAGGTAACGTTAATGTTGTAGCTGTCAGATGTGTTTGGATAGCTAAAGAGTGGTCCGTGTTCGATTTTTAATGAATGCAAAAGAGCTTTTATATAAACTTCCTCATATTGGATATATGAATGAATGTAATGTGTAGCTGCAATGACTGGCTGATAATATTAAATTTTTTAAATAGAAAAGAGAAAAAATTTGCCGAATAAAACTTATTTTACTTGACCAGAAATTGAATGAAAAACTCAAAAATGCCTCGATCAGGGGTTGGATCACGGTTCTTTTCTTTTTATGGTCGTTATCGTCATCCAAAAGGCTAGCCGCATCGGTTGGGCAATGCTCAAGGTCCTTGGAGCGCACTCCACTGCTATGTAGCACCCGATCTTTCTTGATGACGATCACGTTTTTGAAATCATGAGCGTACTCGAACAATGTTATTGTGAAGAACCATGATTGCAATTCAGGTTTGCAACCCAGTAACAACTACTGAACTTTCTTATGTCAAGGTGAATTTAAGATGATATTCCGTATCCTTGCGGTGAATTTATTTGCGTCCGTATGGGTTACTGTGAACTAAGTTACTTTTGAAATGAGTGGTGGTATTGTATACGAACGTTTAAAATAACTATAAGGATAGGAAAAAGCATACTCCTCTCCTGGGAATACAAACAGAAAGAAGTAGTTCTCGGATTACACCTCATCAGCCCAGACCATTCCAATCAAACGCCATTAGTTCCCCTCATGCATGGGTTTGGAGGCCAACTACCATAAGTCTGAGTTAAAGCAAAGAGCAATCTTGAAGGACTTTTGAGGATCCCTAGAGGTTCCCCTGTGTCGATACAAAGCTCCACCAATGCTAATCCATTCAAAATTGGAATGTATGAAGGCCGCATTATATTGATTTGGGAAATAGTATGCCTTTAATAAGAGTTTACTTTCCCCATGTGTTGCGGGCGATACCTTTTCTGCCATAGATAATGTTTCGGACGCCAGACGTTTAACTCACAGGAAAGAATTGGTATTTGACTTCTCTTACGCCCTTTAAAATATTTGACGGGTGCTTCCGATTTTTTCGAAGCGCGACGAGCCTTTTCTTTCTGGTGCAGCGAGAATTTGAAACCTGTGCCTTATTCACAACAACAAACCACCCCGACCATCACCACCCGGAACTTGGCTAAGGTTTACTGATGACTGCTTCATGGAGACGAGCGTCGGTAGACGAACAAGCAGAGCGGACAGCGCAAGCAGAGATATTGTTCAAAGTTTTAGCGGCCTCTCCCTAAATTCTTGGGGGAAAAAAGATCTTATTAGCCTTGAAGAATGCCTCATTTTTCTCCCAGGTGGAGGAATCGGATAGTAGGTTTGTAAAAGGCAAAAACATCCGTCAAAAAATTACCTGAAGAGGTGTTGCGCCTTCGACTTTCACCCACTGAACTTTTATCTGGTGTTTAAAAGTAAAAAAAGCCTATTTCTCACTACTATCAAACGAAAATCATTAAATTTATATCCGCTGTAATAAGAACTATGTTTAGTCAAATGTTTATCAATATTCACATTTCGTCCACAACTAGGAATACTTGCGAGTTCACAAGTGTCAAAATTTTAGGAGATGGTTCAAAACAAATCATGTAAAATAGATGGAGCGGGCTGCACGGAGCGCAGCGTTTATTATGAGGACAATGCGAGAAACAAACGTTTTTCGACCCCCTCAAACGAAACAACCCAAAATTAAGATGCAATGAGGAAAATCGTGGAGGAAGAATGGGAAATGAAGCCAATAAAAGGATACCAAAATGTGGACAACTCCATGTCACAAAGACTCAGTCAGGAAATCGAGAATGGAGGAGGATGGATTGATTATACGGCTAATAAACATCCACATTCTTTATGTAAATACCAGCATATTTCTTGATGATCAATTGTTGTGACCATGTGCACACATAACTCAAATTTAGAGAATTACGCATACATTTTACCCTTTTCCTCTCGTTGCATTATAGTGTCCATTATCAACATCTGTTAAAATACATTACTACTAAGAGATGAAATTTATGACCCTGTAAAAAGTCGTCTAATATTTTCATGTGGCGGCATTCACAACTTTAACTTCCATTGAAGCAATAATATTACGACACATTTGAAGAGAAATAGATTCTTTAGGGACGTAGCAATCGTATAATCTTTGATGGTGCACATTCCTAATTTGTACTCCATTGACTACTCTGCGGATTTATGAGGAGTATACAAATGACTATATGGAAAATATCTAATTACTGCTTAGTCGCTACATGGAAAAAGATTATTTTTAGTATTTTATCACTTTCATAGGGGAAATACGCGATGCATTTTTGTCGGAGTATTACTTACGCGTGGGTATAAAAATTCTCCGCATAAAATTTAACTGCGTAATTTTAGCCAAACATTTTTCACTGTGAATATGTCAAAAGGTACTTAAGTGATTCATTAATTTAACTTATCCTCTAAGTATTATCCTCCATCCTATAAGTTGAACTGTTGAACTACACGGCTAATATATTGTTCATAGCAAACCTAGAAAACAATGCTGGGAAAGTTTCAAAAACCGTTTTAAAGATATTTTGAAGAGAATTCCACACTTGTTTGGTCTCTCACTCAGATAAGTAATCGGTATTTACAAGTTCGGCAGATAGAAACAAGCTCTAATTCCTAATCAAAATAATTGCCCTCTTTACTAAATCATTTCAAAGTAATTTAAAGGTGAATGTAGCATCAAGTAAGTTCACTAAATCGAGTAACTGGCACAATGAGAGGTCCGGTCTATTCCCTCCTTCATAAATAGCTATTCATTGAGTGGTAAATTGGCAAATGAGTGGATATGAGCACCATACGACAGGCAGGACGTAGAAATCAAGTGGGGTCGAGTACCCGAGAATGGGAAGTAAACATCTCATTCGACGACCAAGGAGACCGCTCTGATTCTTTTACAAAGCCCGAATGTGCGTAAAATCACACACTCATGGTTGAGGTCAATGTCCATTCCCTGGGCCTTCCGCGGATTCCTGCGAAGTTTCGGCTGCAATATAGTCACATTGCGTAGATTAATTATAAAGGCACTACGAGAGGCCACGCCAGGATTTGAACCCCAGGAATTCTTGGCCGCAGACAAACGCTCTCCCTCTAGGCTACTTCATCGATCAAGAGAAAACAGCGTCCAGTGGTTCTTACTATACAACGAAAAATGGGAATTCTATTTCCTTTAAAAACTGGACCAAATAAAATGCTCTGGATTTTTTAAAGTAGTTTTCAGAAAGTAAGTAATATTACGTTCGGAGGAATTAAAAAATTTAAGTGTTTGGGATGACCTGAATGCACAAGGGCGGAAACTTAGTTTTTTAGGTAGGGTTTTAAGGTATTGGAAATGCTTGTAAAGAAGAATTTTCTCCTCATGGAAACCATTCTATTCTACCAGATTTCCCATACTTTAACTTGAAATTCACTGGATATTACGCCAAAATGTTAATTGTAATGCATCATATTTCTCGGAAGTAGTTTGAGGCCTATTAAAACGATGTTCATCCACAGCTATTCCCTGCACGCGGAAATACATTTTATGGTTAGAGAATTTGATCTGGAGGATAAAAAATTTTTATGTCCCAACAAATAATGCTTTCATCGTATTGTTTCTTAAGTTTAAACCAAGAAATTTGTTTAAACGGTCCAGAGCTCTTACAAAATATGGTAAGCATCTCTATATAATCATCTACGAATTCGGAACCTCGACTAGGTGCGGGTCGAAGCAAGCTCATCACGTTTATAACTACCAGACGATCTCGCGAACGTTAACCTTTTTAGTATGTCTATTTACATGACGAGTAAAATCGATATCTATTCGTAGAGAGTTTGAATATTCCCGGTTTCCATATGCTGTCTCAATGTTGTCAAGTTGTCGAAGGAAAAGCGATTTCAATTAGTTCCCGTGTACGCCGTATTCAGACGCCAATGAGTTTTGCGTTAATTTTTTCCGCCACTGTACATAATGTAATTGTCAATGATAAGTGAAGAAATCTAAGTACGTAGATTATGTCTAATATTTTAAGCTGTGCGTTCTACAGGTTTTCTCAATTATTCTATGAATGCAATGTATTACTTTCCGTAATACTTTTATTTAATCGCAAAAAAACTTCGGTTATTTTAGGCAATGGAGTGTCCTCATCCGCTTAAAGACACATTGAAGGTCGGTGAATTTTCAGGGTCAGCTTGATAATTCACCGACACAATCTTCACTCGATAATCCCTACTGTTTGACTTCATCCCCCTCTAAAAAGATGAATAAAAATCTCCAATTGGCCGTAATAAATTGAATCAAAATGAGATTTGACATATTATAGACATTGGATAATTTTTCTACACTTGTTAATGAGAGATCGCAGAGCTCAAACGTCCCATTTCCATTCGATAATTTTATGTTAATTCCACACACTTAATAGAAATGCCTCGGATATGATTCCTCGCGCAAATATTGTACAACCTACTATTTAAAAGTCATACATTCAGGCGTCACTTCGCGGTAGTATTTTATATTCGAATCCATATTGAAAATAAGCCTTGTACTCTTCCACGGTTATTTATTGTAAACGTACAATGCGTTTCGCAGCTTGCTGCCTCTTCAGGTGCGATTGTTTAGATTTAATTTATCGATCGTTACAATAGTAAACACCGCTAAGAAGTGAATGGAGAACTATGTAGAACAAACTGATGTTTTGGAGGGAAGGTGAGGGAACATAGATTAGGGGCTGACGAGAAGGGAAATTTTTTCGGAAATGAGTGAGGAGGGGTGCGGACAAAGTAGCTCGTTGCAAAAGTTGCTGGACTGTCTGAAAATTTCCACATCCTCCTAAGCATCCATCTTTATAAAATTTCCCTTCTCACAAGCCCCTAACCTATGTTCCCCTACCTTTCCTCCCAAAAATAAGTTTGATCTCCAAAACTCCCCTTCTTAGCGTTAGGTTACCATCGTAACTATCAATAAATAAAATATAAACAATTGTACCTGAAGATTCAGCAAGCTGCGAAACGCGTTGTACGTTTACAATAAATAACTGTGGAAAATTTACAAGGCTTATTTTCAACATGAATTCAAACCTACCAAATATATACATGAACATGTTCACGAACAATGCAAAAAGATAACGATGATGATATTTCTTTTTTGTTATATCACCGCGAATCCGACGGACGCAAGTTCGCGTTATTAAGGTTTAACTGTAATTTAAAAAAAAAACAACGATGGGATTCCGTTCTGGAGCGCTCTCACATCGAAATTTAAAGGGAGAACGGATTAATAAAAATAAAACAACTGCGAAACGCGGGCGACTGTCTGTGAGACCGCGTGGAATCGGGTATTTTGAACGGAATGTGAGTTCTCTCCCTCTCTCTCTGAAGCTCAAATATGCACTCCAAAGGGTCCGGTTAGCGATGCACGTCCGTCGCGGCAATGAAATCAATTAGGCAGGCAGGACTCTCTCATTCGCGTGCCTCGCGGTCCCCTTGACATCAAACCCCCTCTCCCCTTCCCGGGACCCTCACATCTCCCCGCTTCCCCTCCTATCAGTCCACCACCACTTTGTCCCGCCCTCGGAGAGGTTGACAGAGAGGACGGCCAATGCTTGAAGTAGGTATGTGGGCGTGGCCCGTCTGTCAGTTATGTCAACCCCGATTGACCATAGCGCTTAACGGGCTGACACACCAATTTTTTTACAATTTTTAGATGATTACCATCGATAACTAATTTTAACCCTCGAACGGTAACGTTATTGTTTTTCCTATTCCGGTAACGGGAGGTGAAAAAAACGATCCAACTTTGTAAATTCCATCTCTCGGGTAAATCACATAGTTGAGGGTCCTATAGGATCTCATTTTCTTCGTTTTTTAATAAAAAACAACGTGGGTTAAAAAATTTTTTTGCCTAAGTTCCAAAAAAGAGGTAAAAAATCAGTTAGAGTCGAATCGGAAACGTAAGCTGTGCTCTGGCGGAGGGAAATTAAAATTCACGCGGCGTGTTTTTTCACCTCACGTTACCATTCTACGGTTAAATCAGCAATATATCAGGTTTTAAAATGCATTATTTGTATTAATTTTTTTGTTTACATAAATATGAATTCGTATACCCTGCGAAAAACAATAGAAAAATCGAGCAGAATCCATACGTCCAAGCAGCAATTGTATGATTCGCGAGTTATTTACTTTAAATTTTTCCTCAGAAGGTAGACATATTATTAATTAATATATTCCCTAAGGTTTCCATTAGTTCGCGCTATCCAAAGATAACCAAGGAAAGAAGACGAAGATGCAATACGGTGAATATTTCGGTCGCCAGATTACAGTTTGATGACGTATCGCACTCTCCATCTACCTCAATCGTCCCGTCGTAATTTCTGACGACGTCGAGAACATTTTCACGTAACCCGTCTTGCCATGGTAGATTAGATGATGAGAAAATTTTAGAGTAATAGAATGCAGATATAAAAGGTTAATTTATACGCGCACTAGCTGCCACTGTGTTAATAATTAGTTTTTCCTTAGGTATTGCAGCTAGTATGATTTCAATTTCTCTTTGAAAGTTCGTCTACATAGTACTAACCGCTCGCCCCTCATGCTTGTTGAATAATTCTTGCATCTTGGAGCATTTATTTTATAGCAAACACACTGAAACAGAGAATCTTTAGTAATTGTGGTACGCATATTATGAGATGCATTTCCGTGAAGTTTCATCTCATAGCCGGTATTTGCGGTCATAGTTTCATTATCGTTAGTGGGGTATAGCGTAGTGCATGCCGGAGAAAATTACCCCCGCACACATATAGGTGGATATCAAGGACTAATGTATCTACCACGTCTAGAAGATCCTGGACAGTAGTATACAAACATAGTCAGAAGACAGTAGACAAACATAGTCAGAAGAAGGGAATAATTGCAGGTGCTGAGAGAGGGCACGTTAACGAAGTGAGGATCAGGGCCGTGATATTAAGGCGACGCATCACACCCGCTCGACAGGTCGGATTTGTGATAATTTCCGACCCCAGATTTTTTTAAAAAGTCTTACATCACCAACTTAAAATTTTTATTGCATAAATAATAGACCTTTGCCAAGGGAGGCTTGTTTCTGAAACATGGAACTATTGTCCCAGAGCATAATTAAACCATCGGGAAAACGGCAATATGTAGGGTATATTTTTATAAAAACTATTATTATTATTGAAATATCTAAAACTAATAAAGATGTATCAATCCCTCCTCTATCGGAATGCTAAGTTACAGCTGTCACGGATGTAAAAGGGAATCTGTAATTGGTATATTTCGACAAGCTACCTGAATGGTTTTCGGCCATGGTTTGCTCGGACGGTGATGCAATTAGTTCAGTCTTCTTTCACAGATCTTATATAAGCGCTGCCTGTACTTACGCGCCGGAGACTTGGCTACAACTTACCGACGACTGTTGCATTGTGCGAGAGTTATCCTGGAGTGAGAGACTCCTGTCGTCAAAACACCTCGATCGGGTGCGAGTGACGCCATCTTGTGGATTTTCGACAGAACTTTTCCTTACCGAAGGGTATGATGCGTCCTCTTAAGAGAACTCTTATTGCTCCTCCCAGTCTTTATAATTGTGACAAATTGTTTCTGCTCTAACTAATATAAGTAATCACTAAAACATCAATAAGGCATCAATATTATCAGATCGAATGTCTATACCCGTTGCAGCTTAGCACTTTATTTCTGCGGGGAAAAGCATTTTGAAAAGCTGTATAAACGATATTTTGTCTTCATTTTAGCCTACTCGCGTGGCTCGTTTTGCTGGCAAAGAATAAAATTGAGTAGACGTAAAAAAGAGGAATTACATAGAGAAGAATACAGTCGTTATCCCTGAAATGAAGAAAAGAGCTCCCACGGCCTAATTTTTATTTTATTTCGGTTGCCAGGTTACACTTTGATGTCGTATAACACTCTTCATGTACCTCAATAGTCCCGTCGTAATATCCGACGACGTCAAGAAAATTTTCCCGTAACCCAGCTTGCTACGGTAGATTGTACGATGAGAATAAATTTAGAGGTATAGAATTTATTTACGTATAAATGTAATTTGATTTAAATGAAGGTAGCGACTCCAAATGCCGTACACAATACCTGATTGGCTATGGTATGGTCTACGGCATTTGGAGTCACTTCCATGTTATGTTATGTTATTGTTATATGTTATGATATGACTACCACATATATGATAGCCGCATCATATGCATAGAAAAAATAAACCATGCAAATTATGCATAAATTACATTTTGTTACCAGTGATCATGGAGGAAATTATTCGAAAATCAAATAATGCTGTTTGTATGCATTAGCTGAAACCAAATGCCGCCAACATTTTAAATAATTATTTTTTTCAAAAATGAATTATTTTTGATTCATGGAAAAATCGCCAACCATTAAATGTGATTAATTTTATTTTAAATCAAAAAGCGTAATTTCATTCAAGAGAAAAGTCACGCGTCATTTATTGATGTTTTTGGATTATTCGTTTTGAAAAACAAAATTAATAAAAAAAGTTCTCTACAGAGAATAAGTCAGAGGAATATCGAAGGTCATAATGCAATGAGGATTGACTGAAGACGGATCATCTTACGTTGAGGAAGGTTTTCACGTAACTTTTTATGCTGGAATTTTGAGATCAACGTGAAATTTTATAAAAGCACGTTTGAGCAAAGTTCTGCGATTTTTGAGGAAAGTTAGTGAAATATCTTTCGTGTAAAATTACCTAGGAAAAAGCTTTCGGCTTCGAAGACGTAAGAGTTTAACAGTTTGATAGATAAAGCGTCATCTATTCCAGATAAGCCGCATTTCCAAGCGCTTAATATTAAAGTCGCAAATCCATTCTCACCTCTGGAAACATCAATTCTGAAGTCAACCGGGGTGACAGTTCCCCATCATACACCGATGATGAGAAATCTTTTGATAATAATTTATATTCAAATAAACAACCGTAGGATTAAGGTTTAAAATAAATTTACGATAAATTTTACATTTAAAAAATGATAAAATTAACGTCCCTTCTGGCTTAACGCAGATTTTCAAAGCGGTACATCGAAAACCTGCCTTTGGCAGCTGAATTACTGGACCCATTTTTCACTTAAATGACGCAAATGGTGGAGGCTTAGCGGGTTTTATTAAAATTTATCACGGAATCGGAGAGTGTTCTCGCCGGCAGCGAAATAACATTAAAAAAAACAGAAATCCCCGTCATATATTTCGTCGATAAAAGATGGTACCCAAAAAATACCCCCAGAAATCGCCGCCGCAATCAGTAATAATTAGCTCGTGCATTAGCGCTAATTCGTACGCTTGCTCTAAACTGTATCCCGGAATATTTTATCCGAAGCAACAAAGACCGTCAGACATGAATTATTTATCTTACCCTCACAACTCCACTTATTCTCCCAATTGTTAAATAAGCATTCGAGCAATTTAGGTACTCAAAAAATCATCCGCGTATGATTTGTGATGAAGGTGTGACATAGTTGCGGAATGAATACGATGTCTAACCTCCTGAGACCAGAGGAAAAAAAAAACTTTAATGGTGAATGAACATGAACGCACTAATATCATGTCCCATATTTAAAAAAAATGTTTAATATCTCATATAATTTATGGATAAATTACCATACAATTACAATGAAATTTATGTAAGAGCCTAAGAAGTATTAATAATAATTTTTGAACTCAAGAGTAATAAAATAATTTATCAATTTGAAGGATATTTGGTCTCTATATATCTGTCTTAAAACTTCCTTCAAGACTCAAATGCAGTAGTTTCTTATGTCTCTCTATGAGAACATCAGGTATCAGCCGGTTAAAATAATATATGATTCCCGCGCATATTAGTTTCAATTTTATGCGGATACCGCGATCAGCCACAATTTTACTTTTTATAGAGGAACCCGATGTTGCATATCAACCCGTAATCACGGGCACCCTTTCTTCTAACGTAGAGACAGACCTGCGGTATCTCAGACCGCTTGTCTTTTTTTTCCTAATTTTTCGTCAAATGTGCACGTTTTGTTAATGTACTTGTCCCATTTATTTAAATGAAGCTCTCTTTTACCATATTTCCAAATTCATGTAAAATATAATCTGAAATGGCGATGCTATGGTTTTTTCAAAATACGTTGTACACTTTACAGAACCCACGTTCGGTAGTTATTATCAATCCAATTAAATGGGTATAACCGGCAATTTTTAGTGGTGTATTTTAATATGTTTATGGAACGGGATTGAAAATACTCACGTGATCACAGACATATGGTTTTTATCCCTTGGTCTTCCGTTTGGAACCTTTCAATATACATTCTCATTCAATGACAGTCCGCACAAAACGATTGCGCATCAGAGTGGATACATTCTTTTGATTCTTCTTTTCCGTATGGTGCTCCATTGGGTCCTTCTTCTTCCACTCTTCTGTAAATTTATTGATTTCTTGTATTATCCCTCTATCTGCTCTTCGGCAGCCTTCCCAAAAACCAGGTTTCAAATACTTTCAATATTCTATGGTCTCTGAAGTAAATTGCTAACAGATAGTTATAAATGAAGTGGGAAGATGATTTAAGTATACCGTCATTTAATTATCTGGGAGAGGTAGCTTCTCATGATAAGTTTTAGTAAAAATGGCATTAATATTACATTTAATACTAGCACATTTTCTCTCTTATAGTCCTTCTTATGTACTCCTTTAATCATTAGGTTTATGTTTTTTCCCCTTGGCCCTCTCCTTAGAACCCTTTTCTCCCATTTCTTTCGGTTCAGTTCTTCACAAACCCATTGTTCCTCAGAGTGGCCAGCCCATTTGATTCTGCCTTTCTGTATCGTTTTCCGTACAATCCTTTCCTCATCTACTCCTCTGTGTACTTCTTCATCCCTTCATCCCATCCCTCTCCAGCACTAGCTTCTAAATATACCCAATCTTTTCTGATCTGATGTTCGAATGGGACATGTTTCCGATACATAAGATTTTAAAGTAAAAAAGGTTCCGCTTCGCACGAATATCTAAACACACCGTTTCCTGGCTTATGGTGTGATGTATTCTTTGATTACAGTAGATGCCTTTCCATTTGTGGAAGAGATACACCTTATAATAAATCGGATTTACGACTTCCCTTCTAGCACTATCGTAGACAGGGCTCGACCGCATTGACCAATTAAAGGTAAATTGGCCGGCTGACACGTCTGATTTTCGGGAGAGTTCTGAATGTTCGTGCTCTGGAGGCAGATGGTGATGCTTGCAGGTGATGGACGGCGATGGTGGTGAAATTATGAAGGTCATCGCCGACGGGAAAAAGGCGAGTGTTTGCCTGGAATGAGGTGGATTGCCTTTTAATTTACAGCTTTAAAGACAATGGGTCATCGCTTGCTTGTAATACAGCGGCGGTCAAAATTATAGAGCCACCTGGCCATGCCATAGACAGAGAGAAAACAGATGCGTTCAGGACGTATTACTTCTCATGGGAAGTACGTTGTACATTGCATTACGGTTCTCTGGATAGGAACAGAGCGTGTCAACTAAAATAAAAATTGACATTTGAAACTTAACAAATTGTGAACTCAGTTCATATCTCCTCTTCAAAAAAAATTGAGCTAGTCGGAAAATGCGCAAAAAATTTAAACATTTAAGCAGAAGATGACATGAAGTGTGGAAACCCGGGTCGTGCTAATAAACCTCTAGTGAAGTGAACAAAATCATTTTTATTTCGTCCAATGTGTAGGTTCGTTACATAGGTATTATTCAAACTGGCTCTATTATTTTCACTCATGGTAATCGTGCCTATTGTTCCTTTCATTCCAGGTTCTTGCACACTCCTCCATGACTACTGACGGCTGCTGATGCTAGTCCGCTGTTTGGCTGATAGGAACTGATCGCGACGAGGACTATATGCACAGCACGAGATGGGAATTGTGGTTCTTTTAGTCACCAAAAGGAGGTGGTTCTATTTTTTCGGGCTACCTTTGTACTTCTGGCATAAAATAGTAAATTTGTAATGAAGTTTCGCAACATAATCATTATTTTTTTCCCGTTTTAACAAAATCAACACATATTTTGTTTCATTTGTCGAGATTTGAGTCGGTCTTATGCCATAACGTACCTCACAGCCGATCTGAATCTTTAGTGGCCAACATTACATACCATCAGGTACATAGAATTTAATTGTGAATGCAATGATCTTTAAACGGCGCGAATAAATATCAATATTTCTCTTTTCGGAAGCGTGGGCCATTGGAAAAGCTGACCAGAAAAAGACTAGATTCCTTCGAAACCTGGTGCTGGAGGAGGATGCTGAAGGTAAAATGGACGGACAAAATAAGAAATGGTGATATCCATATTTAGAGAATACAATTTCGTACTTTTCCACAGAATTTGCGGCATCATCAGGCGCCTGATGATGCCGCAAGTCGGTGAAACGCGTTGTACCACACAAAATAAAATTCTGTGGAAAGGTACGAAATTGTATTCTCTAAATATGGATATTAACTTCCTCGAAGTGAAGCCTGAAACTGTAGAGTGTGAGACATGATGAAGTGTACAGTAGAGTAGAAGAGGAAAGGACCACATGGAATACAATAGAGAGAAGAAGAACCAGATGGATTGGACACACCCTGAGACACAATGTGTTTGTGAAGAACGTAATTGAAGGAAAAATAGAGGAAAACCCAGGAATAAGTTGATGGACCAAATAAAGAGGAAAGTACATAGGAAGAGATACCAGGAGATAAGGGAATCAGCATTAGATAGGGAAGGATGGAGGGCTGCAGTCAACCAATCTTGCGATTGAAGAACTAATGATTAAAGTTATTGCATGAATTAGCGTCTTTCTTCTCTTGACCCCTTTGCTGCGTCATTTCGATGTATCCCATCTAATATTCTCACTTGTTGACTGCGCATTAGGACTCTGTCTCACAGACTCAAGATCTATTTTTCTCACACTATGACGTTCGGAAACTACTGTGTTCCTAGAAGATAGGACAACGCACTACGAAACGGTATGGGAAAACATTCTTGTGGAGCGTGGCACTCTATGAATCGGAAGCATGGAACAGTAGAGAAGCTGTCCAGAACAGACTAGAAACAGTCTTTGAAACCTGGTGATGGAGGAGGATGCTGAAGATAAAATGGACGGACGAAATAAGAAATGATGAAGTGCACAGAAGAGTGAAAGAGGAAAAGACTAAACGGAACACTATACTCACAAGATGAACAAGATGGAATTGGACACACCCTGAGACACAATTTGTATTTTTGAGAAACATAAGTGATGGAAAAATAGAGGGAAAATTCCCCAGAGGAAAACCCAGGAATAAGTTGATGGACCAAATAAAGAGGACAGTACATAGGGAGAGATAACCAGGATGTAAGGGAACTAGCATTAGATAGGGAAGAGTGGAGGGCTGCAGTCAACCAATCTTGCGATTGAAGAACCAATGATGATGATGACTTATCTTTTGTTCTAACTCAATAATAAGTCAATTTCATTCAATCGTAAGAGAAATCGTCATCATTGGTCGTCCCAAGATAGGTTGCACAGGAGAGTTCTGAGTGTGCGTGCTCCGGAGTCAGACGATGATGCTTGCAGGTGAGAGACGGTGATGATTATGAAGTAAGATAGGCCGCAGCCGATGGGAGAAAGAAGCGGATTGCCTTTTAAAGTACGGCTTCGGTAGACGAGTGGGATATCGCTTGATTCCGAGGTCAGGCTAATTGCGCTTAATGCGCGAGGAGCATTAATCAGGCAGCTGAGTCCTTTGGGGGGGTGAGATAGGACGGTGTGAGGGGGTGGGGGAGGAGTGGGCGGAGGGAGGAGGAGGGGGTCGTGTGGGCGTAAGGGAAAGATTTCCGAGAGTAGCAAGAGTGGTATTAGTCAGAAGGAGCAGCCTTGTCTCCATTAATGAGCTCTTCCTCGCGACGCTTGAGCGCAAACAAGCGGGCAAGAAAAGAGTAGAGGCGGAAGCTTCACATGTCCCTCTGGAACGGGTCTCAATCTTCCTCAGCGTCCTTCAGCTCCATAACGCACATCCTCCTTCCTTCAAATCCATGCATAATTCATGAATATTTACATATTCATCCTCTCTCATTCATTAAGAAAATAACTCAGCAATATTTCCCGGTAATCAATTACGCATAAAACACTAATCGAATTAAGGGAATTTTTAAAATAATAAGATTAAGAGGCTTTCCGGGTGTTCTTCCGCGGTTATCCGTTTTTTACGCTTCGCCGATGCAGAGCGTGTACTGCTGCGTTAGCAGCATTTTTACCAGAGGATGTCTCATAATGGGGGACTTATGCTCTTTTTCCTGGTCTAGGGCCAACCCAGCCTGTTATAGATTCTGAACGTTATCCGTTCTGACATATCTATCCCGAGTACTTTCCTTGTTGATGAAGTCTTCTCCGGTTATCAGCCGGGTCACGATGGCCATCACTGCCAACGTTTCGATGGGCATCTCATGACCATCATTGGTCTTTCAATCCTATTCATTGGTCGATCACTCAATGATGAATGAACAACCATAGATATTGAATTGAATAGAAATGCCGTTACAGTTAGTTCCTAAGTTCGAAAATAATTATTGTTCAAATATTCATCCAAAATTTTGCAAATTTAGTGACTTCATTTCGTTCCATAATAGCTAAGGGGTGTCATCAGTAAATGTAACATACTTCTAAACGGTAGAGGTGAAATAAAAAAATTAGTATGTTTTGACCCAAGTAGTCACCAAACCCCTTAAGGTATTAGTAATGCTTCTTAGATTAGATGGGTTCACTACTTTGCAAGAATTAAAAAAATCGATTTGTCTCCACAAGAACAAGTAATTGTTGTGGTGACCCCTACGAAACCCATTCATAGTCGTACCTAATGATAATAATTGAATCGTTTTAATTCTGGTTTCGTTGCTGTTATGTTTTTTCCTTGTTAATGTTCATTCTTCTGCCAAATATTCCATAGACTATGGTCGTTATTTAATATATATCATTTACTTACTTAACCCTAGAACGGTAACGCTATTTTTTCCAACCTAATCTGGTAACGTGGGGTGAAAAAACACCCCAATTTTCAAAAATTCGTATCTCAAACCCATTATAACTATAAGAGTTCTATAGGGGCTCATTTTATTCGTCTTTTAACGTAAAATTGTGTGATATTAAGAGTTTTTATTTATAGTCAACGAGATCGGAGAAAAACGATTTTGAAAGGCGAGAAACGTGAAAAATAAGCAAAATGACATTTTTTTCGTAAATTTGCGATATCTTAATGAATTTTTACTCAAATCAAGTAAATCAAACGGCATTATAAAGGGGAGATACTAAAAGTTTAAATGGTATGACTCGTTTCCTCCAATTTTGAAAAAAGTGTAATTATTTTGAGCTATGAAAGTACACAAATTCGAAAATATCGAAAAATTGATGTTAGCCGCGGAAATGGGTATTACTAGTGAGAAAATAGTTCAAATTGAAAACAATGGCTTTATTTTAAAGGAATAAGCACATACAATTTATAAAAAAAATATACATAGTATTATTGTAATACAGCATCCGAAGATCGCAGGTTATACCGTCTAGCCATATTTGGGATCTTTGCATAATTAAAACACCTGTAAATTAGGTTATTTGATATATATATATATATATATATATATATATATATATATATATATATATATATATATATATATATATATATATATATATATATATATATATATATATATATAGGTAGTGTAGGCACTGCACGCGTAATACTTACCCAAAAAGTACACAAAAAAATATAAAAGGAAAAAAAACTCGAAAAAAACTAAAAGTATACGTAAACGGTAACGTGGGGTGAAAAAACACCCCACTCGCACTTCCAATGTTTACTGCTCGAGACAACGCGGGGCATTGATGTGAGAAACAAGCTATCCCTACTTCCAGACGATTGAAATGAGTTATGGTATAGGTCCCGAGTCGCAGTCGTAAGCCGTTTTTTTTTGACGCGCGATTTAAACGGCTCTGGGGTGTTTTTTCACCCCACGTTACCGTTCTAGGTTTAATTCTTGTCTACCTGATAAAAAATTGATTTGAGATAAACTATCGATTAACAAAAGCGGATCGCTACGTTGCTGGGTTTCACCGCCATACCACATCGATTGAACCATTCATCGTTGGGTGGTGTTCGATTTTTGCTAATGGTAATTAAAATATCGATGGACTTTAACGTAGTCATTTCAATTTTTTATGAGAGATTCCATTACACCTTCAGGTATTTTGATGTTTAGAGGTGTATTTGCTAAAAGTAAAAAATATGAGTGTCTGTAACGCTCACTTCCAATTTGACTAACGTGCAGAATTCTCCAACTTTGAATACAAGAATTTCCGCTGACCGAGCTTAAAAATTATTGCTGCCAAGGTGTAAAAAAAGATAAAAAGACCTGCAAATAGAATTAGTTGAATAAATTCTGATGGAAACAGATATATGAGTGAAATGAATGGTGCGAGAGGTAGAGGTAGGCCGAGAAAGTTGTGGTTTGAATGTGGTTGAGGAAATTCTTAGGAGAAGGAATATTAGGTGTCTGAAAAACACGAGGACGTATATGAAACAGTGCATGGGAGTAAATGAGGTAAAAGAGGTTTGCAAGGGTAGGTCAGTATGGAGGAAATTATTGAAGCAGAGTTAGGTGTACAAATATGTACTGATGACTGAAACTTTGTGACTGTGCCCACCCCGGAAGGGAACGGCGTGATTGGTATGTATGTAATTCTGATGATTTTTAACTACTGGTGTTTAATTTATAAATTTAAGTCAGAACGACAATGCTACGTCAAGCGGGCTATTCTCTACTCTCCAGCTAGTGCCGGAGAGGGGTTATAAAACATAAGGCAACGACCCTTTAAATGAGCGCAGTGAATAACCCGAAAAGCAAAAGCCTAGAGATTCTCTTGCTCGAGTACGGAACGGTTTACGTAATGCATTGAAAGCACGTCCTCTTTTCTTTTTGTCCATCGCAACGGTTGAGGTTTTGTCGGCTCGTCTCGTCTGATTCAGTTCATGCAACAGGATGGTGATTTTTTTTTTAATTTTGCGAGCGGTGCCGCCCACTCTAAACGGAATTCGTTACTACGATTTCACGAGAGAATTGAAGACAAGGCCTGGGATCGACGCAGAGCACGGGTCTTTTCAACCTGTACCGCTGCGAGGAAGCCCCATTATGTGCAGCGATTCCGAGGATTTCCGCGCCGTGTGTCGGAATGCCGTCGGCCACAGTGGGATTTGGTGCGTCGCTAGGCTTCAAGAGAGAGGGACGAGAGGCACTCACCCCAAAGTTTGCTGCGAAGTAGAGAAGTATGAGGCCTTGGTTTGAAAAAAAACTCGCTTTCCTGAGGTGGGGGGGGGATAAGGGGAAGGGGAGCGGGGTCTGCCATAAATATTGCTGGAGAGCAACCAAAGTGTGGAATCCCTCCTTTAAGACTTTTAGTTGCTTTTGTTGGAGGCAACGAACTGCCTCGGAAATGTTCCCATTCGTCATCGCTTGAAGAGACCTACCGTATTTACTCGTATATACCTCGGAGTTGTTTTTCTCGGTGATGAATAGTTACCTTTTGAAAGTCAAATTTGTTCTTCATTCAAGGACTTGCAACTTCAAAAGTAAAGAGGAAGTTATATTTCTCGTCTCCGCACTTAGGGCAGTGCGAGCGAGATAGTTCACTAATCATAATGGAGGCCATATTCGAATAATACATTTGGATTTCACCAGATATGAGACACACGAATTAAATATAGGTGCAATAATATAGTTTTACGTGACAGAAATTGCAAGTAATCAAATGAAAATATCCAAATACATTTTTAACTTATTTTTTTCATGCGGTACGTTTAACACTAGAACGACGGGACTTGGGTACTGACAAGAAGGACAGACTTAGCCTATTAGGGCTGTTTTGAGAATTTCGAATCTCGCGAGGTATTCATGGTTACGAAACGAAATCACAAAAGAGGATATGTTTTGCTCGACTATTTAAAATGTTTTTATTTTAATAAAAATTACAAAAAATACTTGTTTTTTTACCTATTTATGAGTACGTATTATTTTTCAATATTGCCGGAAAAAGCGAACAGAACAGATGAAACAATTGACACCATGAAAAAAATTCTTCCGAGTAAAATGACATCTGCAACCAATTCATGCATTAACCAGATCAAAAAATGACTTATCTGATCTAGTTAAAGTCACCCATGCTCCACCAAAACACAGTACATAAACAAATGAATCAGAACATGACTTTACAAGAATGGTGTCAGCAGACCATGATCAAAGGAAGAAATCGTTTCACCACTCCTTGGGAGGTCTATGTCTCTCTCCAGCCGAGAAATGCCTAATTATCCTGTGGAATGGCCATCGATTTTAAATAACCCTACACTGGTGGACAATTAACGGAGTCAACTAGGAAACGATCTGCAAAACTACTCAGATTACGAGGGTTTTAGAATATTTCCTGTCAGAAATATAAGGTTATATCATTTCCTCAATCTTGTTTCCAGCTGGACTACTCGAGGGAAACTGTCCGAAAAATTGATGAAAAAGAAAAAGTTTTTCATGTGCGCATTATGTTTTCACTGCTCAACTACCTCTACATTTGACCCTGAAAGACTTCTTAAGGGTGTGCAGAGGTTATTTAGCAGTGCAGAGATGATTTTTTTGAACCGACATGCTCAACACTATACACCGCACGTGCTGAAGACTTAACATTTTTTCAGTTACTTTTTTTGTTTGTTTTGCCGGACGAGTCTGTTGGCCCATATGTCCCTGGAATACCGATAGGCTGCTAAGCCTGTCATCAGGTTTTCCAGGGACCTGGCCAAGAGAAATGACATACATCCATGCCCAGGGTGGTGAAAAACTCACCCAGGCGGGACTCGAACCCACGACCCCAGGAATAGCAGTCGAGGACTTTACCCCTCCGCCACCGGGGCCGGTTTAACAAAAAAAACATTACTTTATAACATTACTAAACTACCTTAACTTGGGATCGTGGTACTGGAAGGCAAGACCCGTCCACGGCGTATAAGAGGGGCACCTGCTTCCCATTCCATCTCCTTCCCCGCCCCTCCCACTGCAGCCCCTCTCGCTTTCTGTCTGCCTTTCGGGTTCCTTGAGACGCATCCATCCCAATGGGTTTGCGTTCTCCTCTCCACGCACATACCCACACTCCTCCTCCTAATATTTCTTTCCATTTAACCCAACACACCGCCATTCTCTCTTCCTTCCATCTTTCCCCCATTGATGAGAGCACAAGCGGGTCGAAAAGACAGAATGGAATTCCATCCGAGCCACGAGTATTCATCCTCCTCTCTCTCTCTCGCCTTTCATTCTGCGGAGATGGGGCGCCCGCAACGACCGGCCTCCTCCACGCAAGCACCTCCACCAACACCTTCTCCCTCCCACCGTTCCCTCGAGGATGGGGGGAGGGGGAAGGGCTTTAAAAACAGCCCACCTGCCACCCCCGTCGGGCTCATCTCCAGGTCGGCAGGGAAAGACACCCCCCCCCTACTCCTGCCGGCCACCTGGCGCAGGCCCGGGGGTTGGGAAAGAGAGAGATGGATGAAAAACCTAATTTCTTTGGGTCCGTGCCCCCGTGGCCCTCCCAAGGACGAAGCCGGCACGGACGCACGCACACGTGTTTTCAGGGAAGAGCGCGTGCTGCATCACACGCGTTTCGGCCGGATTCAATTTTCTTCCAGTTCAACTCCGTTGCCGTGCAACGTGGATATCGGTCGATCCTTCCCTTCGCCGGGTTAAGGCGGCGGGTTAAGGCGGCGGGTTAAGGCGGCGCATCACACCCGCTCGAGTGGTCCAATTCGTCATGATTTCCAACCCCAGTTTTTTTGTTTATGACTTATGTCACCATGTTGAAATTTTCGGAAAATATATGGTAGACCTTTGTCAAGGGATGCCTGTTTCTCAAATATAATTGTTTTATCTCGGAGCAATAATTAACCACCGGGTAATTGGCAAGATATGGGGTATATTTTTACTAAAACTAATATCTCTATGGAAATATCGTAAACAAAGATAGATGTATTTATCCTTCTCCCGTCACTCCCGTCAGAATGCTAGGTAACAGCCGTCATGGCTGTGAGATAAAACCTGTCACTGTTTCTTTTCGACAAGCTACCTCAAAGACTTTTGGCGATGGTCAGCTCGGGTGGAGATGAAAATAATTCCATCTTTCCTCATGGACCTTTTATCAGCGCTACCTGTACCTATGCGCTAGAGACTAGGCCACAATTTACAGTGGACAGTTGCCTCGAGTGAGAGTTATCCTGGAGGGAGAGGCTTTTTACGTCAAAACGGCTCAATCTGGTGCAAGTATCGCCATCTAGTAAATTTGTATACAACCACTCTCTACCGAAGGATAAGATACGTCCCCTTAAGGTGAAAAGGGATGACTTGTTCCATTGCGAATGGTATTTAAAATAGCTGGTAAAACTTGTCTTCGTTGCGATTACTGAGGTGCATAGAGAGGGAATTGCATCATCAAACTGTGGTCTGACAACCGAAATAACGGCCATCTTGGCTATCCCTGCTATCTCCTTACTTTCCCATGGATTACATGATGGAATGGACGAATTAGCGGATGTATAGGAAAAATATCCATCATCTGTTTAAAATTCAAGGTAGCGCGAGCGAAATAGTTCCCTAATCATAATTGAGACCATATTCGATATATACGTTTTAATTTTACCAGCTGTGAGACACATGAATTAAATATTGCATTATTAATGGTGCAATATTATAGTTTTACATGACAGAAATTGTAAGTAATCAAATGAAAATATCATGATGCATTTTTAAATTAACTCATTTTTTTCACGCGGTACGTTTGAAACTCCATCGACTCGGAAGGTTTATTGTGATCCCGAAGGATTTACTGCGGTGGTAATGTGATTAATTATAAAAAATAGTCGAGAAAACATAAAAACTATATACCATTGATTTTTTTAATAGATATAGGCGTGAGAAATTCCATATTTGTTAATAAGGTCTCTCTGAAGTGCAGACACGTACCATTTCCCATATAAAAGGGATGGTATTATTTTGGCAAATATCTCGGAAAGTAATGTGATAAGGGGTTGAATTTTTTGTGTCAATGGAAGGGTGATATATTTTTCTTTAAGATGAGACCAAATTCATTGATTTATAGGTAAAATGATACTTCACTCAAACTAACTTAGGGCAAGAAACTCTTAAGACATTTATTGGTTACTTAATTCTATGGATTATACTCGATTTTACTATAGTTTTCACCAAGAATATAAATTAATGAAGCTTATATAAAGTGAAAATCTATAATAAAGATAGGCATGAATGCTTATTAATATTGAGTTATCGATAGTTTATTTTGTAAAAATACAAAATGAGTCAGCTCGTTAGCGGAAAATCAGGGTTAACGAAGGTGGCAGACAGGTTACGCCCATATTACAGCCTGTAGCATTGGGCAGCATAGCAAGCGCCCTCTCCATCATCTTAGTGAGTGCGATGAAGTGATTGAAACTGTAAATTAAGGATATAATGCACAAATGCGACCAGTGCAGTTAAAGAATTAAACAACTTCTATGCTTGACGCGCCATGAGAAATGACTCAGTTATTTCCTTTGCGTGATGCGGCAAGTACATGGAGGAAATAATCTCGTACTGAGCGAATGGTGATAATAAAACGCGTGCGTTTCTTGTGTTCGTTACAATGATTGAAACTCTACATCTTGAATATAAAGAGCAAATACGTCGATCAAGTTTAGTCTGTTTTAATTCTTATGTCAATAACTGCAATTTATAACGTTGTACAATTACTGCGTACCCAAGTGTTTACCCGCAGGATTCTTATATATCATGCGTGTATACAAACCTGCCACGCACTTCCATTTCCCGGAAGGCCAGGTCAGATAATTGTCGTTATTGCCGTTAGATCGGGAAAGCTGGCTAACTTTTAATGATTACTTCCTAATTGACCGCTCCTTGCGAACACTTTCTCCACATTTTCTCTTATGAATTAAAGAAAATTAAGTATTTAGAACTTTTGTGTGAAAAACTGGCTCTTTTTAAACGTTATTTCTGGGTTTCAAACCATTTGAACTTTCCACTGAAAGTTCCGTCTCACATGGGGAATGAAGGCGCATAATGAATGTCTGGTGACGTCCTGCCATTGGAAATACAATTGCTATGTTGTGGAAACCATAGTTGAGTATTTTTATAAACGTACATCGTAATTAAAAAATACATTCCATCATTATCGACAGGGAATTAGATTTAAATAAAGTTTCCTCACGCAGCACGGTTTTTTCCTAGTTCGTACGAGGGCTGTTCAAAAAGTAACAGGAATTCATTTATTCGCGGTAATGGTATAGTTCTAGAGACGTCTGTTTGGCAGCCCTGCGTTTCTCACTTCCTCCCGTGTGGCATTGGTTTTCCATTTATTAAAATCTTGTTTAGTTTCCGTCATAAACAGGGTGCGGCATAATAACTTCCATTATTCAAAACGCAATAACACCCATTTCATGAACGAGAAATTTTTCATTTTTTTATGATATTGTAGGTGCAAATCTAAAGTTTTTGTTGCACAGTTTTGAAAATCATATCAGGTAAATGACGCCCCCCATTGTCCATATACTGAATAAGCCGATTTCCGGCGTTTGTCATGACCCTTACCACCATAGCAGCGGGCATTTTGGCAATTTCTGCCCCCATTTGTGTCAATCCCCCCAAAAAACCCCAGTTGTGTTTTAAAAAAATCTAATATTTATGTCAACCGTTCAAGGACGCTACAATCCTGAATGTCAACATTCGCGCATAAATTGCCAACATGCTCGCTGCTATGCTGGTAAGGTTCATGACAAAAAATGAGGGGCGTCAACTACCTGATGTGATTTTCAAAACTGTGTAACGCAAACCTTTAGATTTATACCTACAACATCATAAAAAATATAAAAAAATTCTCATTCATAAAATGGGTTTTATTGCATTTTGAAAAAAGGAAGTTATAATGCCGCATCCTGTACTTCCAAAAGTGGAGGCTGTTTTTCGTCGCTGTGACGATTTTTTCAATGCCCCAGTTTCGGGGATTAACGTCAAAGGTTTACAAGGACATTGCTCTCAGTTGTGCGCGGTTTCATGGACGGTTTACCCGATTCGAAATTGGTCGTCAGTCATTTCCAGACGATCCTTAACCAAGAAGCCCTACAGCGTCCACTGATGACAGTATCACTCAGAAAATTGAGAATTTGTTGCGCGCCAACCGTAGTCAGAATGTCAGAGAACTTGCTGGAAATATTTTAATCTTGATTGGGTTATATCATGATATTTTAACCGAAAAAATGAACATGCATCAGGTCGCAGCGAAATTTCTCCTGCGTCCCGATGGTGGATTCCGTCATTCGCGTTGTACCGCACCGTGTGAAGGACGCTCGTCTCTCCCCTCCCCTCCTTAGCCACCGAAGATAACAATATTGGGCTCATCCCGTGGTAACACACTTTCGCGGTTGAACGAACTGCCGCCGCCGAGAGCATGGAAACCACGTAACTCCCGCATGGCAGTCAGAGGAGCGACGCCCCCGTTTCCGATCGCGTCCCAGCAGTGGCCGGCCGGCGAACGGACAGGGACAAACAGTTAAAAAATCCATTGCTACTCAAGTTTCTCTCTCCTGTGCCTCTTTGGATCGCCACCGCCTGTGGAATTTGGCGATTTTTCGAGCGATCCGCGAAACCGTGCGTCTCACATTTTTTAATTAAATCGATTCCCATCCTCTTCATATCTCATCCCTTCACTCTCTATCTTTCTTCCTCTCTCAACCGGCCCAGTACCACGGATAGGGAATCGCGACCGATCATCGAAAAGAGCTCGTGAAATTATTCCTTTTTTTCAGATACACGAAGCGCTCCTCCGGCCTGTTTAAGTTTAATACAATACACGCGGCTGCATTCAGTATCAAAAGGGAACTCGATGGAGAAGGTATGAATTGCTACCAACTTATTCATCTTGATTTCATTTCAAAAAAGTAATCATACATTGTGCTAGTGAAGTCCGAATAATCAGCAGTAACTTGATGACGGTTTAGAAGGAAACGAGTAAATGGGTACTTGCAATTTGCAAGCAGAGGAGGGGGGAGTGTTGTATGATGATACTCTTTAAATAAGGAAAAAAATGAAAGCTCTCAAGTCTGCGTGCTACATGCAAGCAAAGAAAATTATAATTCTCGAAAACGAAATACGCGCCTCATGAGGTATGGATACCAGACAGTTCTAGTACAAACTTATATTGTATGTCATCCGGTTATTAACGACTTTTCAAATATCAGTATATCACGAACGTGGAACCACTGGAAGATCATCATAACCTCATTTGACGGCATATAAGACGCTCTTCTACGTTAGATATTTAATTTCAGTACAGCATACTTAATCTGAGCTCACATGAAGAATTTGACTATATTAATTTGATCGGAATCGAGATTTTTAATATACTAATTTTCGTATTCAATTTTTCTCTTCCAATCATCTACATGGACTGAATGTTATTTTAATGAAAACTACAATATCATGAAACTTGGTTGGTTGACTTTGGCCATCAAAGCTAAGGTAGAGGTTAGGAATAAGTTGAAGATATTATACGCAGTAGTTGGCAGCGCAAAAAAATGGATTAAAGAAGACTAAATAACATGCACTTAGTGTACCTAACTCATATATGTAAAGTTATTGATTGCAATAACTCGAAGCCCTCGAATACGCTCTTTCGGGTGACTTCTCGCCTGAAATCAATTTAGGAAAACGAATAGTTAATAACTCAAAGTATTGCACAGACATGTCGGCGGTGATTCTAAAAAGTTGTACTTGTAAAAAGGAACTAGATCCCTAAAAGATATAGTGGAATATTCGGTTGTTGGAATTAAGTTTAAACAATTTTGTGCGTGGAAACTTTTGGACAAAATTTCCCTGCTAATGCCACTCTATAAATCAGACCGAACCACTTACTTTGTAGTCATTGATGTGCTAGTAGTACAAAATAAACGACTTCCATCTTGTACATACCTATGAGATTAAAAAAACTCACTTTTGATTAGCTAGTAAGTTTAATACAGTGAAAATCGAACAGCAAATGATGGAGGGTAAATAACATTTTAAATTATAAAGTAAATGGAAACACTTGTTTTTTTTACTGAGATGTCCTTCATTAAATCATGATTCATAACGTCAAATCTCGTCAAACTTCGCCAACTTGACTCACGTCAGGGCTGTGTGCTACAGATACAGATAGCATTGCTGCATGCAAAACCTCGACTGTGATACACTATGTTCATGAAATGTCTTTGAATAAGGTCCAAAATTAAAGTGCGGAGATTATTTTCAGTGAATTATCCATGCCTGCATATTCATTCCAACAGAAACATTATACGCCCTATATATTTAGATGCACCCACCGAACACCACCGGGAGGACAGATTGAGTGGACCACGCCCAACGAACTCGACCCAAACCAAAAAAAGAGAAACTAAAATTTAAAAAAGAAACGGAAAAAGAAAAAAAAACCGAATGGAGACAAGACCAAGTTGATTAGGAGACTTGTTGTGGAATACGAGGTTCCTGCATCGAAGCCACACGATAGGAGTGCGTGGGGTAAAAAGAGTTTGCCTATTCGCGCGTACGCTTGTGGTGTTGTTGTAGGCGGGGAGGAACGACAACGCCAGTGGGAAACGAGGGAAAAGTGCGGAGGAGTGAGTGACAGAAGAGTGACGAATAGAGTTTATAAGAGACGAGAGAGAAAGAGAGATGGGTGCCAGGGCATGTGGGTATCCCTGGAAATGAAAGAGCCGACGCTTCGGCGAAGGAGGCACTGGACTTAGAGGAAATAACTCTGACGCTGGTACCATACGAGGACCTTATGGATATCCTGAGAAAGGTAGCCCTAGAAGAGTGGAAGGATATATGGAGGAATGTAGAAAATAATGAACTGCGCGGGGTGAAATCGGTACTGTCAGCGCGGTCCACATCCGTCAGGAAGAGTCGCCGGGAGGAAGTCGTCATCACACTTTTGAAGATAGGGCACTGCCCTTTGGCCCACTCCTTTATCTTCACCGAAAGAGAAACGACCACCTCGTAGTGATGACTGCGACTGCCCTCTCAGCGTGCGGCATATCCTAACGGAGTGTGACAAATACCGATGCTTGTGTAACTGGCTGCATTTAGCGGGAGACATAGTGTCGATCCTAGGCGATGTCTCAGATGTTCTCAACCGCGTTTTATCATTTTTAAATGAAACTGGCCTTTTTAACAGTATTTTAAGGATCTAAAATTTATTTTAATTTTGACTAAGAGTACATGACTATTGAAGACATGTCATGGGGGAAACACATCAGGGAAATAACTAGTGTAGCAAACCGTAGATTAGGATTCGTAAAAAGGGTTCTTGGCAAATGCGATGAGAGAGTACGAGAAAGAAGCTATTTTACACTTGTCAGGCGTCATTTAGAATATGCCGCTAGTATAGTATGGGTATAAGAATTAGAGCGCGCGTGCAAAGGAGATCCGCTAGGTTTGTTAAAGGCCGTTATGATAATTGTATAAGTGTTACGAGCTTAATAGAAGAACTAGAATGAGAATTACTATCAGAACGCAGTTTAAAATGTAGGTTAAACCTTTTAAGTACATTCGAAACCGATTTGTTCACAGATGACGTTAGATATGTGTTGAGAACCCCTGCGTATTATGCTAGGTTTGATCATATGAACAAGATTAGAGAGATAGATTGTCGTACCGATAGATTTAAAATGTCATTTTTCCCCCGTACCATAAGAGAGAACAATAGGCAGCGTAGCAAATGGATAGGTAGGTGAAATATAGTTAGAGTAGTCTATAGTGCATGATGCATGTAATAACAACCAATAATCCCTTTCTTATTATGTAGATACTAACCATCTAGCTGCATGTGACCCTTTTCTTTAGCATGTCTCCCTTAAATATCCTAGTTGCATGGCAATAGTGCATGTTTGGTGATCTTCACCTCCTGCCACACACCCTCGTGGTGACTCGCAGGGTATTACGTAGATGTAGACGTAGATGTACATATTAACAATTTTATTATGATACCAATGTATGTAACATATATATTTTTATAAACATGACGTGTAGTGGCGCAAGATGACCATGTTGTCTGCGCACCCTATAAATTAAATACTACTATTACTACTACTACTACTACGAAAGAGAGATGAAGGGTGAACGCACAATTATGAATGGGGAAGAGTGTGAGAACGGAGTTAGGAGTAAAAAACAAAACACACACACGAAGCGGTGGAGGGGAAATGGAATGGCCGCTACAACCATTCATTATTTCAACTTTGGCCCACGCCGCACTCTTCCCCACCCTCCCCCTTTCCCTCTTTCCCTCCCCTCTTTCCATTCGCTTCGGAAAAGCGAATCCAATTCGCGACCCCCGACGCATTTCCCATCCGCTGTTGCCATAGCTCCGCTACCAATTCTCACACCCCTCTCCCCTTGTTCTGATTTTCGCCCACAGAGCTCTCTCTCTCTCTCTCTCTCTCTCTCTCTCTTGATCCACAGATAAGGGATGAAGTATCGATATTGTTGAAACAGGTATCGAAATATATATAGAAATGCATGTATGTGTTCTCCTGATTTTTCCAACACAATTTTAAAGCTATAATAGGGTCAATTGTTTGCATAAAATGTCTTGAGAAGTCAAACTTGTTGATGCTGTTGCCGTGTCTCCCTTCTCAATTCTCACCCCCCTCTCCCCATGTACTAATTTTCGCCCACATAGCTCTTTCCTTCTCTCCCTCTTGATGCAAAGATAAGCGATGAAGTATCGATATCGTTGCTACAGGTATCGAAGTATATGTATCGAAATGTATGGAAAAGTTTGCTTCCTGATTTTTCCAACAAAACTGTAAAGATATGATAGGGTCAATTGTATACAGGAAATTTCATCGGAATTAAGATCCTGGATTTATAAAAATGAAAACTTGACGCGATCAATCACATGCAGAGGAACTTTATTGAATTTTCTTATCCCATAGTTTAAAAAAAAAATTCTTGGTTAGGACAAGATACAGTTTTGGTGATGATGATATTCATGAAACCTGAAGAAACCACCTTCTGGTAAACCTGTAGATGACGTGACAGCCGAAACTAGTTGCCCATTCTATAATTAATTATGGAAGTTTGACTTACGACAATGTCAATCTTCCACCAAGTGAAAACTTCAACAAAGCTCGATAATTTCTATCACCTGCTCCAACTCCAGCTTTTGTTTCTTCTATCATTTCATAATTTTTTTTCACTAAAACTCAACAAATACTTGGACTTTCTACAGATCTCATTACTGTCCCATTTAATTTTAAACATTTGATTTCCCTTTCTCTTATATTAGAAAAAAACACCCTTTTCAATGGAAATAAGAGGTAGATATGAAATCGTTTCAGGCTTTACATGGTGGAAATGCGATATATCCATGATAAAATAAAACACAACAATAGTAATATCCACACTTTAATATATTACTTCAACACCGACCATGGTTTTGACATACTATGGTACTATGGACTATGGTTTCTACATATTACATACGGTATACTACCTTGAAAATGACGTAGTACGAGGGTAAGTCAATAAATAAGTCGCAAGTGTCAGCATTTCATCATCAGAATCAGTCGTAAACATTTCATTGGGAACGCTTGGAACATCCACCGTACAGGCCCGACTTAGCCCCCAGTGGTTTTCATCTGTTTGGGCCCCTAAAAAATCATTTGGGTGGCCGTCATTTTGATACAGATGATGCTGTAATCTATGAGGTTACACGTTGGCTGCGAAAGCAGCCAAAGGACTTCTTTGCTGCTGGCTTTCAAGGACTTTTAAAGAGATGGGATAGGTGCCTGAATGTACAGGGTGAATATGTGGAAAAGTGAAATAAATATCAGAAAGTTACTTTAATTATTTTTGCCTCAATTCAGTTTTGCGACTTATTTATTGACTCACCCTCGTATGTGGAAACCATGGTCGGTGTTGAAGTAATATATTAAAGTGTGGATATTACTATTGTTGTGTTTTATTTTATCATGGATAAGAGGTAGATACTTTGTAAGTTACACATATTTTATTTATACCTTGGCCCAACTTAACTTTACCAGAGTAGCCTCTCTAAAATGACGGGTATATGACGAGACCGGCTGATGTAAGTGTTACAGGTGCGAAAAAATTCAAAGCATCAGTTTCTCATGGCGATGAATAATTTCCACAAAATTTACTCATCAGCGAATAACGTGATACATCAATATTTCATGATTATTGCAAAATTTTGAAAAATTCAATAGCAATATCTAGCGTTTAATTCCATTGACCTCAAACAGCCAAACCATTCAAGTTGATCTCCCAGATGTTAACTAGGACGAAAACGTTCAAGCGATACAACATAGCCAACAATTAAATCATTGCAATAGATAATATCCACTAAGTAAACTCATCGACGAATGATGTTTAAACTTTATGTTAAATATTAGTCAAAAAATTCCGCATCGAGAAGGCATTGGTTCCATTCTTATTCCGCGATTCAACCGCGTCGTTGTTTTTCTGACGTTTCGCCTCGTATCCTGGAGGTGACTTCAGGTCAAAGATGTCAGCGCTATTTTGGGCTGGGTTTATATAAATCTACATCAACATATTACCCTGCGAGCCGCCGCATGTCCATGTGGTAGTAGGTTTTAGGACACCAGCCGTGTCAAGATGTAAGGTTTTGGGAGGTGGATTGGTGACGTATTGTGGGAATGTATTTAGTAGAGCTCAGTTTATATTGTGGTCGCTTATTGTGCACGGAAAGAACGAGTTCTTGTACCTATCTGTTCGGAAATGTATCTCTCTTATAGCATCGCGTCTGTCAGACCTAGAGAAGTAGAGATGCGGAATGATAATATTCTCTGCGTCGCTCTGAAACACACCAGACGCGATTTTCTCAAGCAACCTAAGCTTAGCGTGTAGCCTTCGAGTCTCTAGGGGCTCCCATCTTAATCCTCCTAAAAGTGTTGAAATACTATACGTTCGCTCGTAGCAGTTATTAACGAAGCGTGAAGGTTTTATTTGTAATTTTATTAATTTTTTAGATTAAATTTTAATGAGCAGTGTCCCAAATGCTCGCGGCCTAAAATCAGGTGCTCCGGAACACGAAACAAAAGTACACATAAAACGACAAACTCCACCATGTATACTCGGTCAAATAGAGAACTATCATCTTCAACCTGAAGTAGCCTCCAGGATGGGAGGAGAAGCGTTGTCGGGAAAGCAACTACACGTTATATGTTTAATGAATATGTCTATTGTGGTATATAAAGAAATGTATATACATTTTTAGCAATATCTAGCATTTAATTCCACCAATGAAAATGCCAAACCAGTGCAAGATGTTCAATGAGATGTTGACTGACTAAAAAAAAATTCAAGCGACGCCGCATAACCTACTTCCAAAGCCCTCCTCACCGATACGATACTCGATACACACCTTGCCCGGTCCCTTCCTACCGCCCGTCCCACGGGAACCCACGTTTCATCCCCCGCTCTTCCCCGTTTGCCCCCACATTCTCTCTTCTCCCGCCCCTCCTCCCCAGCTGATGGCTTTTCCGGAGCAAACTGTTCGGAATGAGTTGTCCTCTGGAGACCACCAAACAAAAACCAACACTCCTCCTTTCCCTCTCTCTCTCTCTCCTTCTCCTCCCTTGCCTCTCTGGCTCATGATTCCGAAATGAGTGGACCAAAAGGTATACAAAAGAGAGAGGAATAAAAAAACAGGCAGGCTATCATTCGCCCCCACCCCAGAAAAAAACCCACTTCCTGCAGAATGGAATGCATAAACGTCTCGCGGCAACAATACATCTCGGTTATTTATTAAAAACCTCTCGAGGACCGATGCTCTGGAGTCGGGGGGGACGGAGGGTGGGGTGAGGAGGGTATAAAAGCTGTCGACACAATTGCGGATACCCTAAAAAAAGAGTAATGAAGGGCCCGTCGATGCTAATCAGGGTTTATGCCCCGAAAAAAACTTCTGAAGCGGTTCATTACTGCAAACAAACGCCGAGTCATTGTTTGCCACGGATATGCACCAATATCAGAATCCGAACGAGCTTTCCTTCGCTAAATTATTTTTTATCCTGCAGAGTTCTCTTCGAGCTTGATTAAAGTCGCAGAAAGTCCCTTGGATTTTCTCAATTTTAGGTAAAATATACTTTTGAATTTTGGTCAAGGACGTGTGTTATTTATTCTTCCGTATTATAGTAGTGGCTTATCAAATGTAACGCTTCTGTAATGTAGATTTTTCTTCAATCTTGATTCAAGTCGCAGAAAGTTTCTTGAATTTTTTTCAATTTTACGTAAAATATATTACTGCATATTGGTCAAGGACGGGTGTTCTTTATTCTTCCGTAACATTGTACTGGCTTATCAATTGTATTGCTTCTGTAATGCAGATTTTTCTTCAATCTTGATTCAAGTCGCAGAAAGTTCCTTGAATTTTTTTCAATTTTACGTAAAATATATTACTGCATATTGGTCAAGGACGGGTGTTATTTATTCTACAGCATTATAGTAGTGGCTTCTCAATTGTAATACTTTATATTTCTATTGATTTGCAGCATTTTTTTATAGATGTGTTAGCTTTGAGCCGTATGGTGGACGATTTTTGAAATTTCACTCACAAAGTCGCAGGTGACCGAGATAAAGCAACACATATGATTTATGCACAGAAAATTAGTAATATTGTGTGTTTGAAGGGCACTTATTTTCCAAACCGCGTATAAACAGTAATTTTTACAGTCGCTCTAAGGTGTTGTTGTTTATACTGAAAGTGAACCCGTTGTTGTGTTGTGTAAACTGTTATAAACACTATTTAACAGCCCTTTATTGTTGATACGCGGGGTAAGGAGTTTGGATATGTGGAAACCGAACGACTGAATTTGCTTTCAGGTGTTGAAATGAAGATACGGCATAAAAGCTATTGGCATAAGAATGTATGTGGTATAGCCCAAAATGATTGCTGAATTTTGACGATGGAAGATGTAAATTGGGCAAATGTTTCAATTAGGCGACTTTCTATCGTGTTAATCAAAAGGGAAGAAGAAATGAAAAGGGAAAAGAAAGCGAACCTTTATTTGAGAGTGATGTACAAACGCGGGCTTAACTGCTACCGATTATGGCAGCCTAAGCTTTTAGTTATAATAATTAGAGAAATTTTTTATGCTAAGACAAAGCTCACGTGAAGAAATCCTATCATCCCCTGGCCTATCACACCTATCCCATCGCCGGCTGACTCCAGGCCTTAAATTCCTGCATTCCGTCATGAACAGGTCCTTCCGCTCTGGTCTTCTTTCCTATTTTTTTCCTTACACCGAAATGTACAATATAATGCTAGAACAAATAAACGTCCAACACGCCGCATGGAAGAACTTTATATACCACACTATCGAACATCTGTCTACGCTAGGTCTTTCCATGTCACCTCTTGCAAAGTATGGAATCAATGGTCAAACGACGTAAAAAAAATCTGAAAATGCAAGTCAATTCAAAAAGAAATACCATGAAATATTACTACAAGTGAACTAAATATTGTAAATGAATTAAATATTGTGCTACACTGTACAAAATCAGATGGTTTTTTTTATGTGTATTCATACATTTGCCTTCTTGTTAAATATTTTGTTAAATATTATGTCGGATTCTGTGATATTGATGCATCATGTAAATCTTCCTATTGTATGTACTACTTGTTGACTCTAAGATATGTATAATCATGTATGTTCCTATGGGACACACTTGTCCCGGAATAATTAATTTCATTTTCCATTTTTCGCTCCGAATCCCAACCCGCACCACTGGCAATGTGAGTCTGTTTCATACGCCCAAATTCCGCCTTTCCATTTCCCAACGATAACTATTAAACCGCTTACCTTCACCATTCAATGCCTTAACTAATAGTTCTGATACGGATTCGCCTTAATTTATAGTCACCCTACCCTTGACCTTTTCTCATCACGCAACATCTTTTCCTCCCAACTGAAACGTAATGCGTGACTTCATGTCATCCTCAACTCATGCTTGCCTTTTTTATATAGTCTTTAAATATTTCTTTTGTTTACTTTAAATAATAATAATAATGATTTATTTATTACACCACTTATTGGTACACAATAAAGCACAAAAAAAGATATCCATTTTAATGTGGAATAAAGGCACCCCAATGGTTGACCACTTGTTCAGGTAGCTCAGCTGTATTGGCGATGGAGGATGTTGGGGGAGGAGGAGGATTTTTTGGAAGGTTGTGCCATGGGCAGTCGTTTCAGCCCCTCCTATGCTAACCTCTTCTTGGGTGCCTTTGAGCAATCTTTTCTCTCGTCTTGCTCTCCTAAACCTCTTCTCTGGCTTCGTTACATTGGCGACAATTTTCTTCTGTGGCCACATGGCCTTGATTCCCTTAACTCTTTCATCTCCTCCCTAAACTCCTCCTCCTCTGTCTCCTTCACTCCTAACATTTCTGCCTCCAACATCACCTTTCTGGATGTAGACATCTCCCTCAGTAACCTTAAATTCCACACTTCTGATCTCGAGCCCACTAACAAGCAACAATATCTCCATTTTAACAGCTGCCACCCCTCCCATACTATTCGATCACTCCCCTTTTCTCTCTCTATCTGTGGTCACCGAATTTGCAACAACCCCGACACTTTTGACCTTATTCTCTCTAATCTCCTCCAATCCCTCCTTCGCAGAGGCTACCCTGAGCGTCTTCTTCAGAAAAAAATCCTACAACGACCCTCTTCTTCTAAATCTCTCTCTCTTAATAAGTGTCCTCGTGATCAAATCTCCCTCTGTACCACCTATCTCCCTGGAGTTCACTCCATCCGTCGTATAATCTAAAACCTCTACCCCATCCTCTCTGACAACCTTACCACTTCCACAATTTTCCCCCGCTGTCCTTCTCTCACTTTTAGACGCCCCCTCAACCACTCCACACTCTTTAAAATTGCTAAACCTCTTTCTAAATCAATCTCCAGCACTTCTAAATCCCTTCCGACGCCTTGCAATCGCCCGCGTTGTAAAACTTGCGGCATCCTTATCACCCAGCCTCTTCCTCATAAATTCCTTGCCGTTCATCTTCCTTCCGTCCCCTTACTCCCTTGCGTTTCCCATTATGTTGTTTATATCCTCCTTTGTCAAGTATGCCCTAGCTTTTACATTGGATTGACCACTACTCCGCTTAACATCCGCATGAATGGCCACCGCTCTAGTTGCAATGAACCACCTTCCATTTCCGTTTCCCTCCCTGTCGCCACCCACGTTTCTTCCCACAACTCTACCTTTAATAATATTTTTAAGGTTGGTATTCTCGCCTCCCTTCCCCTTTCCTCCTCCACCTTCCAACTCAAAGATCTTGAGTCCTCTTGTATTTATTTTTTCCAAGCTTTCTCTCCGCCAGGACTCAATAAATCCCACTAACTTCTTCTTGACTTGAGATAAATATGTAAATATTATTCTTGTATCATACGATAAGGTCTAAAGAATACACTAACGCGTTTAAAGTGGAATGTGGTTGGGGAATCATTTCCGACTCACTAGAACACTTGTGAGTACCGACGACAAAATATAATGTTGCCGTTTATCTGTCAAAAACTTCTGGCAACGTTATATTAAGTTTCTTTAACTTTAAACTACTATTTGTCTTACATATTTTTAGAGTTTCAGAACTGGTGTGTTTCAGAGCAACACAGAGAATATTATCATGACGCCTCACTACATCTCTAGGTCTGACAGAAGCGATAAAATAATACAGATACATTGCCGAACAGAAAGGTACAAAAACTTGTTATTTCCGCGCAAAATATTCGACCACAATAAAAACTGAGTTCCATCGAATACACTCCCATAATACACGTCAACATTTCACCTCCCAAAACCTTATCCCTTACATCTTTACACGGCTGGTGTCCTAACACCCCTTGCCACACCCCTAAGCGGCGGCTCGCAGGGTAGTATGTTGATGCAGAAATCACATGGGCACCATTAAAAAAAAATACTCACATTTATAGAATCATTCGACTATGTAGAAGTGATAAAATTGAAGTTGCAAACTTAAAAGACTGTGTGAATTGAATTTCCCTAAACTTCACGGGCCAAAATTTACGAATAATTTCTCAAATTTAGCAAAGAAAATAGGCAGCTTTTCTGCAGTAGATAACAATAAAATGACCTGCACTCAACATTTCATGAATTATTGAAACGTGCACTCTACGGGCCACGATAACCACCACCATCCACCTTGATGCTGAAGAAGGCTCTGAGTTGATGAGTGGGATGAAAAGGGATTGCCGCAGAATGGATCGCTAACATTAACTTCATACTCAGAGTTTTATTCAGTCACCCTCCGTGTGTAGCATGGGAAAGGAAATTTCATTTGTGGGATATCCAAAGCTCTCACCTGATTCATGACCCTGTTTTTGCTTTAATCTGGGTTTTTTTTCCTTCGCTGCTCGCTCTTCCAGTTCATTCCGATATTCATTATGCTAATATTCAAGAGATAAATTTTTTCTTGTACAGAATGAATAATACTATAGGTACCAATTTCTCATTGAAATGGGGCCAAGTTCCAATTCTTATTTCGATGGCAGCAAACGCAAAAAAGACTGTGGTTCTGAGAATATATTTTGGATCGTTTCTTACGAGCAAGCAGATTTCATGCGTATACCACGGGCACTTTCAAAGGATTCATCTTCATTTGCAATTAAATAGTCTCTAAAGATATACATTTATAGGCAATGATGAATGATTCTTTTGGCAAGAGTAATCTAAATAAGCATCGGATATCTTAAGAAATACCAATTTAACGCCTTAGGTTGGGTGGGGGTGGAGGGATCTGAAAATATACATTATATAATATATAATAAATGTATCTCTGCGTAGTGATACATTTATTTAATTTAAGTATACTACCGGTTAAGGTAGGTTTTGTTGAATGTCAGAGAGTATCCTCTTCGTTTTCTACACTTTCATGGGCCTATCTCTATCTAGTATATCCTTTTTCGCTTCTGCATACGATCTATCCTTCTTCATCCCGTCCATGAAACCTATTCTCTTTCTTCCCCTTCCCCTCTTTCCCATCATCCTTCCCTCTATCACATTCTTGGGCAACCTATCATCCCTTATCGCCCATCTACCCTGCCTATCCCGGATTTAATTCAGTGGAAGTATCAATTGAAATATAGTTCTGAAATAATATTTAGATTATACAAAAACGAAGAGAAAATACTTGAATCGTGTCCGATTTCAAGGGGCACAGAAAAATTTTACCTGCTCCTCATACCTCGTGGAGGAGTTGACCCTTGATAAAGTGGACCCGCTCAGACCTGAACTCGAAGTCCGAGCTTCGCCGTCGAAGGCGTCGTAACCCACATGTGGGCAGGTGGGCAATGACACCAACTGGTTAGTCGTACTATAGTAAATAACATAAAATTTCACAATACCAGGAGAAAACCTGCCCTTTGAAGGGCACTTTTTATGCTGATAACTTGGTTTTCATAATCAAGTTGGTTCAATGCACTTGATCACGCGACTTAACCTACAAGCCAATAGTTCTCAATCCGAGTACAATGGAAAATTATTCCAAATATTTAAATGAGAAGAAGAAACTATATTTTTTATACTTCGCAGGTCCTCACATCAACGCGGCGAGAGTACTTCAGAGAAAATTAGTAAATCCGGTAAAAGTAGCAACGATGCAATTGATTTAAAAGATAAAATCGAAGACAAATATATCGTGCCTTAGAAAATCGTTGGTTGAAGAAGACAGAACCGCACAGCTGAGTAGGACAGGGTAATATTGCATCTATAAAAAAATGCGAAAGCGGCCATATTGAATGTATCAGTTGCACTGTGAATTCGCCGTAAGACAGATGTAAGTGTAGGTGTGACTATTAGAGGCAAGATTGTTACGTAACGGTTGTAACTTTTTTTGGATGAGCGAAATATGTCCATATTTTCCCAAAAAAATCTACATCATAATTCATTAAATCAGTTTTAGCGAAATATCATTTCACTTAGAAATCAACGAGTTTGGTCTCATTTTCAGTAAAAGTATCTTAACTTCCAATGATACCATTATGCCATCCCCTGACCAAACTACTTTCCGAGATCTTTGGCAAATTATATCAGCCCTTTTACATGGGAAATGGTAGATGCACGCACTCCAGAGAGATCACGTTTTAAAAATGCGGCATTTCTAACTCCGTGATCTCGTATAAAAAAATTAAGAGTAGGTGGTTCGTACGTTTCCTCGACTATTTTAAAGATAAAACATATTGTCACCGCAGTAGTTTTTTTTCAGAATCGCAAAAAAACCTTCAAAAGTTGTGAAGAAGTTATGAATCAAAGAAGTTGGTCTCGTTTTAAAGGAAATAACCTCACCCCTCCGAAGATATCAAAATATTAGTCCCTACCCCACGAATTACTGAGAAATTTCAAGAAAAATGCCGGCCCTTTTACGTAGAAAATGGTACGTCATTGCATTATTGAGAAACATTATTTAAAAAATGAGGAATTTCGAACACCTAGTTCCCATAAAAAAATGACAGTGAGTAATTTGTATATATCCTAAACTTTTTTGAAAATTTATCATACTGTCACCGCAGTAATTTTCTCAGAATCTGAGTTAAAAACCTACCATTGTGAAGGATTTTTAGACGTATCGCGTGAAAGTAATAAGTCAAATAAAAAAGACTCATGTTCACATTTTTTAGATTACATAGAATATCAGTCATACACAAGTATATAATTGCACTATTCAAAGTGCATTAATTAATTCATGCTTCCTACATCTGCCAAAATTAAAACGTACAATTCGAATGTGGTCTCGATTATGACTATCTCGCTCAAACAAATCTGAAATATACGGAATGATTTCCCGCGATGGCCATGTTAGGTGGCCTTTACGTTTTCCGAAAAGAAAAAAATTGTGTTCAACTTCGCGAGTCAAGACGCGATCTGCTCTCGTTCGTTCGACGGGTCGCACCGCTCGATATGGAGTGACGATGAATTCTGCGATGGCGCCCAAATGAACCCAGCATAAATCGCCGGCGTGTGGAAAGATATACAGTCGGACAATGAAAGTCAACCAGCGAAATTCGAATCCGACGAAAATCCATCTCGCTACGTACGAATGTAAAATAAAAGTGGAGCGAGTAATAAAAAAAAGAAACTTTGTTCGCGTGTGTTCATTTTTAGCACCCATTGATTTACTTCGCTTTTTAAAATAAAAATAGAACGCTAATGGAGAAAATTCGCGGGGTTTCCTCTCGGACAACGGGATATTAATCACTCCACACGCCGTCCGTTGGATTCGCGAATGCAACTGACAGATTTGGGCGCGGGAGATTTATGCACCGACGCGGCGTTACCAGCGCCACCAAACGGGAGAAAATGGAAGTAGGAAGCTTTCCCGCGCGATTTTCCTCTCTCTCTCTCTCTCTCTCTCTCTCTGTCTTGAACATTATATCGGTGAAACGCGAGAGGAATGGCGGCAAAATACAAAAAAAATAAACTTGAATGCATGTGCATACGGGCTGCGATAATCATGCATCAGGCAGTTACGAGCGTTTTTCGTATTACTGGAATGAATTTTAAAAAATGGCCGCGCTGTTATTTTCCGTAAAAACCGAACAAAATCAACGTCCACTCTTCGTGAAGCTGACAAATAATGTCGCAGCGAAAAAAAATGGCTAGACAATCCTTCGCTGTGAATGAACAGCATGCAGGATAGGTAGTCCATTATACAGACATCACTTCGAACAGGAGAAAGTGCACAATTCATCCGTCGTGCCAAGGGAACTGCAGTTTATCTATCTAGAGGAAAGATATAAAACATTATCATGCATTTTACTCTAAACTATCCTTCTTATCATCAATTAAATATGTGTTTTTTCCCTATCTAAGAAAAAAATAATTACCATATATAGCTCCCTACTAAAGCTCCGCAGCTATCATTATTTGCCACGGATCATCGTCCGAGGCTTTACTTTTAGGCATTGAGGTGGATGTAGAGGGCGCTTGCAATTGTCACCAATACTTGAAGTTGTAATGGGGGCGTGACCTGTCCACCATCTTGGTTAACCCCAATTTTCCGTAAGTGTTTATGGGTTGATGCACCAATCTTGCAATTCGGTTGGTTGTTTTTTCACCGATAACATAATAGAAATCAATACCCATTTATTAATTTTATATGCAATCTCCTTATATATAATGTTCATGCTATGGTGGCAAATAATAGAAGTAGTAATGTGGTCGCCATCTTTGTTAACCCCGATCTTCTTTTAGCATTTACGGGTCAACGCACAAATTTTGTAATTTTACTGTTTTCCTTCGATTACTCGCTAAAAAAATCAGCCTGAATTTACTTCCTAATTATGATTTCTCCTTGCCAATATCATTTTATATATTTAAATTAATAAAAATCCACGTTTATGGAGCAAAAAATACTAAAATCGAGCATAAACCATAGCACTAGGTAGCCAATGTATGTTTCATGAGTTATTTGTCTTAAGTTTCAAACAGATGGTGGATATTATTGCTTTACATACATACATATCAATCATGCCGTCCCCTTCCGGGGTGGGCACAGTCACAAAGTTTCACTCATAAATACATAGTTGTCCACCTAACTCGGCTTCGATAATTTCCTCCATACTGACCTACCCCTGCAAACCTCTTTTGTCTCTTCATTGCATATTATTTTGCATGTAGACATATTTTTAAGGTGACATCTCCAAGCATATACTCTTCTTATTTAACTTTCATGTGACCCACTGTGTCAGTGCACCGCATATACCTCCTAGTGGTGGGTCGCGGGCAACGGTGTGCTGGCTCTCAAGGTAGTCCTTTCAGAAGGGATCCTGGCTCGAGTAGACTAGTGAAATCGGGCCTAGGGTATTACAATTATTGCTTTACATCCGCTAATTCTTCCATTTTACCGTGCTATCCATAGGAAAGAAAGGCTGTCATAAAAAAATTCTCCACGAACTCTTTCAGAAGAAACGTGAGGTGGTAACTTTACTGGGTAAACCCACCCTGAGATATGTTATTTCAAATGACGAATATCAGATCACAAGGCTAAGCAAGGGGGGTCGCGCAATTCAAATTGAAGCTTGGGTCAAGGAAATTCACAGGACGTGAAGTCATTAGAACGTCTTTTATTTGATATTGCATAAATGACTTTTCTCAATGTAAGAATGATTTGGCCCATTTATAAAAAAACATTAAGCTCTACCGATCATCAATATGTAAAAACATGCATGCTTTCTCATGTATCACTCACCACCCTCACACACCGTACGGTTGGAGAAAGGATTAAGGTTCCCGAAACGTCCCCAGGAAGACTTTCATTTATACCCTTTTATTACCCTGTCTAGTTTTCTTCGACTTGTTTGATGTGGAATATCAAATATTATCATTCTTAAATGAGCTCGGTAAACTTAATTAAAACACAGGTAAAAAACGCTCCTCATAATTAAAATGGTTAATTAGTGGTTTCGTAGTAAAGAGAACAGCGTTATTTCCGATATTTTTTGTTTGACAAAAAGAAGCGTTGGAATGTACATTTTTTTTCATAATTTAAAAAGGTCGGTAGAAAGCAAATGGAAGTGGTGGGGTGTAGCGCAAAGCCGGCCGTTAAAAGATAATTTCACGCGATACAACCTGGGTCGGCGGTGAATTTGCGGAAGAAAAATAAAATTCTCCACCGTTGACTCAAACACGAGGAGTAAGAAAGACCACTTTCGCATTGCTTGAACATGAATGTTTGTAGCAGTAAGTTAATTTCCTTCGCTCGCTCGTAGTTTAAGTGAAGTGTCTTTCGAGGACCATGTCGGTGCAATATCCGACTCAAGCTTTTTTTTTTCCGAGAGACTAAAATGATATTGTACCTGGTGGCGACTTGGATTAATAATTGTTGCATAAGATACCACCCATTCGTGTCCTGGAGGTAATTTAAAGGCTTGAGTTGCAAATTTAAGATAGGTAACACTAAATATTGTTTCGTCGTATACGGATAAGAAGTTGCTTTTCTTCTCCATAATGTTCGGATATTTTTTAAAGTTGTCTTAAAAATTTACCTCGATATTCCCCCTGAAAATTTTCACGTTTTCGTGAAATTCATCCATTAAAGAGTATTTAATAACTCATACACTTCGCCTTGCATCTGGAAGCAAATGTACCCTGTCGTAGACTATTGCATTGAAAATAATTTTTCGTCGTTATTGGACCTATGTATAATATTAAAAATTAATGATCAAAGCTACCTTTGTCAAAAATTCAAAGTTTCGTCAATATTGACGTTTTTTTGAAAACATTTCTCTTCGAAGAATCTTCATACTGTCTCGCTGAAAGTCAAATATTTACATACATTGTAGACACTCATCTTCAAACAATAATGATTCATGAGGATGCAATATCGGTGAATGGAGAAATTTGCCCGGGTTTCCTACCGGATCAGCAAGGCTGATTTGGCAACGTTTCGACAGCTTTTGACGATCCTTTAGAGCTTAAGCGTCTTTAGAGACCCAGTGCCTGCATATTTTCTCTCGAGAACTACCACCTGAGGAGCTATTGATGCCCTCCCCGGAACATGAAAAAGCATGGCTGCTAAACGTCTGTGGACATTATATTATGCAAAAAAGGGATATAAACTAAAATATGCAAAATATATGCATGCATGTGTCTAAAATACTTTAAACAAGAATGTATGACAAATGTATGTATCATTGGAGCGGGTTTTTTTGCTCTGTATAATGACCATTTTTGAATCTGCTGTTGCATATAATGTAATATGGTGTTGCCACGAAAGAAAAACATCGGAACAACACACCTGACCGACAATTGGGAGACCCGGGTTCCATTCCCGGTTAAGTCAAACAATTTTTTCATGGTGAAATTTCAACCCTTGATGCAGATATATTCACGCGTGCCAGTGACTTCGTACCGATGTACTGTTCACACCATATCATGATTTCACGACACAGATTCTCGATCAAGGCATTTAAAAATTTTTCGGTTGTTTTTTTTTAATGTAATTTGGGACGTGGATAGACTTTCCTACAAAGAAGCGGCAGTAGGATTTTTCATTCCATAATTGGACCACCACTTATCATGGGCGTCATCGGCCGGGAAAGCAAATTACTTGATGGAAAATGGACGAAAGAGGCATATTTTCCCTTCCCATGCGAGTGCGGGTGAAAATGAATAAAAAGCTCGATAAGAGTGCCGTATCGATTTATCGAACCGGACGATTTCATTAACCACTTCCACTACGAGGTGGAGGAAGAAGAGAGTACCTAATTGGCAAAATGGACTCTCTCCCTGGTAGCTCTCGATTCTCTCACACGGCAGATGCACACGCTCCTCCGCCTTTTAGTCTCCTTTCCGTCGAAAGCTTTTTTCCACGTTTGCTGAAGGACAGTAAAACCACGATAATTACGCATGTATTCATCACAGATGATGGCCCGCCACTTCCATGTAGAATTTTGCGGAAAACATTTTACGCAGTGACGTCCGCCCAGGTATGATTAAATGCAGTGCATTTGAAATTCTCATGCTAAAAAAAAACGAAATATCTCCTAGCAACCATTTACCTTGCGAAACGAAAGCGGGTGTCCCATTGAGGTAGATGGAGTGGGCGCTTACTATGGTCGCCGTTGCTAAAAGCTGCAACGTGGGCGTGGCCTGTCCGCCATCTTTGTTAACCCCCTTATTTCCTTTGGGTAGAATGAGCGGGATAGTTCCCCAGTCATAATAAACACCATATTCCACTTATGCACTTTAATTTTCGCAACAATATTTATTGCATTATTAACGGTGCTATACCTAATATAGTTTTTTATGACACAAATTCTAAGTATTTTCATGAAAATATCAACATATGTATATAATTTGAGTAATTTTTTTCCGGTGGTACGTTTGAAACTTATCGAAAATGGAAGATTTTTAGTGGCATCCCGAAGAATTAACTGCGGTGACAATATTATTAATTTTCAAAAATAGTTGATAAAACGTACAAACTGCTCACTGATAATTTTTTGACAGGATTTAGTTGTTATAAATTCCTACATTTTGAATAATATCTCGCTGGAGTGCATACACGTGCCATTTCTCTCGTAAAATGGCTGGTATTTTTCGTCAAAAATTTCGGAAAGTAAAGTGGTAAGGGTTTTGAATTTTTGGTGTCAATAGAAGGGTGGGATATTTTTCTGTAAAATGAGATCAAATTCATTGATTTCTATGCGATGTCTATTTCTATAACTGTCTTTAACGCTTACGGTCTGATGCGATGACCGATAATTTTTTTCCGATATTTTCTATCAGTGACTTATTATAAATATACATGCATTAACATCTTTGATATGCATTCTCCTTACGTATAATTTTTTATTAATTTTAATTAATAATAAGCTCCATTCCCGGTGAAAACTAACGTAAAATTGAATAGAATCTATAGAAATAAGTAATCTATGCATATGCCAGGAGTAATTTGCCTTAAGTTTCATACAGATGGTGGATATTCTAGCTTGAAATCCTCTTATTCGTCCATTTTGTCGTGCTATCCAAAGAAAGGCAAGGAAAAAGCAGTGATAACCATTACGTTTGTTATTTCGGTTGTCGGGCAGTAGCATGATTACGTAATACGATCTCCATCAATCTCAATGGGGCATCCCCTTCGGATGAAACAATATTGGTCTGATAATTGTCGTGTGGTGTTGATGGGAATACCGTAGGTTCATGAAAAAGCTGCTCATTGTGTCTAGCTCCTAAAATGAGCTGGGGTGAATGCGACCATATTTTTTATGAAAACGACTGTCCTGAAAGAGACGCTTTAAAAAACATCCCTGGACTCTTAATCAATTTGGTTGATTTCATACACCGACATTGTCGATGTTTTGTAAAATTCATGGGAAGAGTTGATGCTCTACAACCTCGTACATGCAAGTTTCGATGGTTTTGCAATCGTTAAAAGTCAAAATCAATTTCAAGAGATATCATGACCAAAAAGTAAAAGATGCATTGCTAAATTTACCCACAGTTTTACCGCGCCACACCCATTTAGGTTTAGACACAGTTAATGTCGTTGATATTGGCCATAAAATTGTAGGAATCGTGCGCACCAGACTCTGGTAGAGGCAAGGAAAATTCTGGAGAAGCAGAGAGTGAAGCGGACGAATGACGGCCGTGTTCTTCCCCGGTGTGGGAGAAGATTGTTTCCCGGCTCGGTGGTGTAACTGGCTAACACACCTGACCGCGATTATGGAGATCCGAGCAGCGACTCCATTGACAGCTTCAACAATTCCTGCATCTACAGCAATCAGTAAGAACGCCGCTGTTTGCGACCCGTCCACCGTTCTGGTTATCCAGATAAACTCTCGCTTCCCCAGTCACGAAATCAGAATCTCTTTTCCCTTTGCCCCCGTGCATCTTGCCCTCGCCAAACTTTCGACAAAGTGTTAAAAAGTATCAGACAATGACCTATTCTAGTGATGAAGAAACTTTATTTAAGGGCACATGTGAAAGTTAGACCAAAGTCATTTTTTTGTAACATGTATCATTTTTGGAAGGGGGAAAAGTCTCATTGCATTCACCTTTTTTTTGTTTTATGTATGTATTTCACGCTGTCCATCTTCATCTGAATCCTCAAGTGTTGGAGGTTTCATTATCGTATATTCATCCTCATCAGGGTATTTTTTTTTGTTAATTTGGTACGTCATCAGGTACAGTGAAATATATTTTGGTGGATTCAAATAGACCAATTTACTCGATCATTCCCTCACTTGGGACGGCTGGTGTTCCCCTCTTTCTACCACGTATATGACGTACGTGTTCCGTCATAATATATACAACCGGAAGTGCAATGTTTCCAACAGCAGCAGAACAATTAACATGCATAGTGCTAACCAGCAGCCAAACCGTATATATTCTTCCTCAGTGTTCAAATTTGTAAATATTATTCCGAGCAACTTACTTGATTTTAGCGCAGGGGTAAAAGTGGTTTCGTCCGCTGTCTAGACGTGAATTTGGCTACAGTATTCTACCCAGCGTAAACTTGACAACAGTGTTATCAAAAACGTAAATTTAGCAACAGTGTTCCCCATAGCGTAAACTGGACAACAGTGTGCTCCATAGCGTAAATTTGGCAATGGTGTTATCCACGGCGTAAATTTAGCAAAAGTGTTCTCCATATTGAAAATTTGGAAAAAACTAAAACTCCTTAAGAACCATTCATTCAAGTAAATGTGAAACGCTCGCAGTCACGGACTGTGGCGAGGTTTAGACGTCACAACTTCGTTTTCATCGACGTTCGAGTCCTCCTGAATTAGTAATCGACCCGATTCCGATTCTGATCGCAAGCATTTCGTGCATTCCGTGCTCAGCGACTGACGTGCCGAACCGATGGGTTGAATAATGCCAAAGGATTTACAAATGTCGATGTTTTCGTCCTCGCTCTTCCCTATATAGTCGTTCCATGTCGTATCCTTCCAGCTTCTTACGCCCTAGGACCCAATTCTCTTTGTTCAATCGAGCTTATTACGTATGTGCTCCCGAATATAGGCACTCCCACTCCGTATCCTCGATCAATACCGCCTTTTCCTTCCTCTATGTAATGCGGTCCTTTCTTCCCGTATCCAGGGGTATATTTGGGCCAAAGAGTAAGAGATGTAGGTCACCGACGGGTCAACGGAAAGATGTGGGTCACGAGTGAAGATTTGGGTCAAATGTAAAAATAGGACCCGAATAAGGTCGACCATGCAGTGTGACCTGCTATTCGCCAAACTCTTAGATCAATGTTCAAACAGTTATCTTTCACGAGTGATGACATCACATTTCAGTGCTCTACCGGATGATTGATGGCCTTCCTCTGTGAAAGAGTAAAATGTTTAATAGTTGTGAAAGAGTACGGTCAATTTTATTTCGTAAATATCGATTTTGTTCAATATATTGATCGCCAAAGGGATATGACGAAACAACGATATTGATGGAAAAAATATCGAAGGAAATTTAAACGATTTTACTTTTGTCGAAATTCGATCGAATTATTGAATAGATGTCATTAATATTTTTACGAGTGAGGAGTATATTGCGCTGTGTAACGTTGGTTATGGGTATGGAACATTTCGGCTTGGCCTTTTGGGCGCGACCGTTTGGGATGATAATTCATAGCATTGTTACGTCGTCCGTAATATTCAACAGGCCTCGCACCGAAAAGTCCCTGCGCCCATGCCTCCTCGCGCCCAAATGTCCTTGCGCCGAAACGGCTCGCTCCCTAACGGCTGCCCCCAAACTTTTGCGCCCAAATGGGCGTGCCGAAATGTCCGACACCAGTCAGTCTTTGTGAAGTCTTGGTCCGGTATGGTTAGTCGTTACACGCGGTATAGTTAAATGTATTTGTCCACTAAGTCCAAAGCAAGATTGCCACTGACAATATATTGATCACAATTATTGAATAGTGTGAGGGTACTCATTTTTTTTACCACATATTGCTTCAGTAATTTTGTGCGTTTGATGTAGGCATAAGAGAGATTCGCACAGAAAATGAATCTCCATTAATACCCATACTTTCAACTGAATGTGAAATCCACAAATAAATAACTTTCTCACGTGGTAAATTTCTTTAATCGAGCTATTCATGTAAATGCACTGATTACGTGCATCTTACCTTTCTCATCATCGCTAGGAAAGGAAAGCATAACAAAACCAGCGACAAACCGAGAGGAAGAAACGAAAATGGTTCTCTCCGAAACTCAAAGCGTCATTAAATGACGCGAGGAGTGGTCTGACACGCCCACGACTCTCAAAGAACGACATACCAATCTTCTCGTTTATGGAGGCAGACGAGCCCACTCGGCCTTCTCAAACTCCATATTAAACTCATCGCAAATCTTTTCTTTACACGAGATTCCCGTAATCAAATTCTCACGCAGCCAGACGCCTCCTTAGTCAGCATAACTCTATGTGTTTAATCACCCTGCCACGATGCCAAATTTCACCCAACGTACTGCATATATAAATAAATTGTACAAATTCCTGCCGTTTCTGCTTTTAAATTATTGCCGCAAGTCTCGCTTTCTTAGGCCTAGAAAATGATATAACTATTCTTCTCTTATGTTTAATATTCATTCTGTACTTCACGCGATTATTTTCTTATGCAGATACAGAAGCCCGTTATCCTTAGGAAGATGATATAAACTTCTAATAGTCCCGCTGAAACGTCGCTGTATCACCACCGCCATTCATACCCAAATCCTACATTGTGTGAATTGGCGTTGGTAGTCATCAATATTGACTTTCTAAAATATTCATGACAATCGATATGCAATTAACAGCATGATTATTAAGTTGTGGTCAATAAATATATTTCTCAATACCGACGTTTCGTCTATAATTTTGACATCTTCAGGGCATTGAAATGAGCAAAGTTGAACCATCAAACAAAGTAAAATTCAACTCTTAAGCAGCAAAAATATAAAAGGATTTATTTTTGTTGAAGTTAATTTTAATTAACTGTACTTATTAATTCCTTAGAGTTGACATTTATTTTGTTAAATGATTCTATTTTTACTAATTTGAATGCCCTGAAGATGCCAAAAGGTTTGGCGAAACTTCAGTAATGAGAAATACATTGGTTGATCACAACAACTCAATAATTTTGCTGTTATTTATTGATTGTCATCGTTTAACCAGAACCAAGGTTGCGGTGAAATCCTTATGGTAACTGATTTATTGTATTGCAATTTTAATACGGAAAGTAAGACTTTCTTTTTACTCTCGTCTTTTTACCCCCCTGTAAGTTTCCTCTATATTTGTGTATATATATATATATATATATATATATATATACACGATGTGGATAGGATGGAGGAGATAGACACACAAAAAAAGAGACGATCACACTTACATAGCTAGCTTTCGGAACTAGTCCGTCTTCAAGGCGTATCACGGAACAAATGTCGTGTGCGCTGGTGAGGATAGGGGTAGGAGGGGCGGTAGGTTAGGGGAGTGGGGATGGGGGAAGGGGAAGGGGTTTTTCCCAGCGGTTGACGAACGGTTCTTGAAAAGGGGAAATTTTTACCAGCTCGTGTCTTGGCCGGAGAGAGCGGAAGGGGTCGCAGTGAGGGTGGGGGGGGGGAGAGGGAAGGGAAGGGGGTAAATGGAAAACAACGGGGAGCGTGCGATTAATGTATTTTATTTAATCCGGGCGCGGCGTACGATTTTAGCAACCAGATTATGGCCAGCTCCTTCTGGCGCACTTCAATTAACGGGGCGTCCGGGGGAAGGGAGATCAATATTGCCACCTCAAAGCACTTGTCAAAGGACAAGCCATGCTTCCGCACATGAGTAGGGACGGGGAAAGTGGAAGATGGGTCTTTACAGGTGCACCGATGGTTATTCATTCTAATATTAAGGGGTGTAATACATTCGCCCACATAAAAACCGGGACATAGTTTACATTGTAACACATAAACTAAGTTGTGGGAGTCGCAAGAGCCGGAGGCTTTGATGTCGAACGGCGTCTCTGTGTTAGGACTCTGAAATGAGGATAGGGGGCGAAACATGTTGCACGTTTTGCACCGTGGTTTGTTGCATCTCTGTGTGGTGGGACGGGGAGTGTCATTCGATGTACCCTCTCGCGAAGAATTGGAGCGAAGAAGATTGGCTAAGTTAGGTGGACGTCTGAAACATACTGTGGGGCATTTGGGTAGGAGATTGGCTGTCGATCTGTTAGTATCTAAAATTGGGAATAAGTCTTTGAGGATGGTCTTGAGTTTTTGGACGCCAGGAAAATATGTGATGTGAAGATTTAGGGCGTCCAGGGGGGTGTCTTTTTTACGTGGGGTGAAATTAGCAGAGGAGGGTAAAATACGTTTTTTTAGAAGTGGCTCGGGATAATTTCTGTTGGATAAAGAATTGTGAAGCTTATCAAGGTATTCGTGAAGTTTTTCTTTGGAGTTGCAAATCCGGTGGCCACGGATCGACAGCGAATAAGGAATTGAGTGCTTAGTGTGTTTGGGATGGCAGCTGTTGTAATGCAAATACAGTTGTTTGTTGGAGGGCTTGATATGGACCGAAGTCTCAAAGGTGTTATTATTTGTGATGGAAATGTCTACGTCGAGAAAGGTGATTTGAGAAGGAGAAGTGGCCGATGTGAAGCGAATGGATGAGAACTGATTTAGAGATTTGAGGAAGTTCGCTAGGGTATCCTCGCCGTGGGTCCATATGATGAAAATATCATCAATGAATCTAACCCAGAGCTCCGGTTGTAATTCCTGGGTGGCGAGGAAATCACTTTCGAGCTTTCCCATGAAGAGATTGGCATAAGAAGGGGCCATTCTTGTGCCCATAGCCGTTCCCTTGGCTTGAAGAAAGAAACGCCCATTGAAAGTGAAGGCGTTGCGTTTCAGAATGAATTCAACTAACTTGATAAGGAAGTTGGTGGAGGGAATGCTAGGGTGATTTCTTCTCGAAAGGAAATGGGATATGGACTCTAGACCTTCATGGTGAGGAATCGAGGTGTACAATGAAGTAACATCCACCGTAGCCATGATGACGCTTTTGTTGGAGGGAATATTTACTGCTTTCAGGATGTCTAGGAAGTGATAGGAATCACGAAGGAAGGAAGGGAGTTTAGCAACTATAGGCTGCAGGTGATAGTCCACGAAGGCCGATATGCGCTCCGTTGGGGAATTGCAGTTGGAGATGATAGGGCGTCCGGGGACGCCTTCTTTGTGTATTTTGGGAAGGAGATAGAAATACGGGGTTTTGAAGTGAGTGGGCGAGAGAATATTGATGTCGGACTTGGACAGTCCTTCATCAGGGCCTGTTGAAATTAAGAAGTCATGTATTTCCGCTTGATACGCCGCAGTTGGATCCTCTGTGAGTGGGAGATAGGAAGAAACATCACCGAGTTGTCGCATTGCTTCGGCGACATAATCCTCCCTATCTTGAACCACAACGGTTGATCCCTTATCCGCTTTACTGATGGTAATGTTGGGATTGCGGCGGAGGCGACTGAGAGATGACAATTCCTCTCTGTTAAGGTTTGGGGCAGGAGTGAGGGAATTGAGAAATTGAGGATCTGACACACGATTTAGAAGTTGGTTGCAGAATACCTCGATTGGGTGATTATTGGCCAAAGGTTTAGGTTCATAGTTGGATTTAGGACGAAATTTGTTGATGGCGGGGTTTAAATTTGAAGTGTGGCCGTCGTTTTGTTAATAATTTGGCCAATAATCACCCAATCGAGGTATTCTGCAACCAACTTCTAAATCGTGTGTCAGATCCTCAATTTCTCAATTCCCTCACTCCTGCCCCAAACCTTAACAGAGAGGAATTGTCATCTCTCAGTCGCCTCCGCCGCAATCCCAACATTACCATCAGTAAAGCGGATAAGGGATCAACCGTTGTGGTTCAAGATAGGGAGGATTATGTCGCCGAAGCAATGCGACAACTCGGTGATGTTTCTTCCTATCTCCCACTCACAGAGGATCCAACTGCGGCGTATCAAGCGGAAATACATGACTTCTTAATTTCAACAGGCCCTGATGAAGGACTGTCCAAGTCCGACATCAATATTCTCTCGCCCACTCACTTCAAAACCCCGTATTTCTATCTCCTTCCCAAAATACACAAAGAAGGCGTCCCCGGACGCCCTATCATCTCCAACTGCAATTCCCCAACGGAGCGCATATCGGCCTTCGTGGACTATCACCTGCAGCCTATAGTTGCTAAACTCCCTTCCTTCCTTCGTGATTCCTATCACTTCCTAGACATCCTGAAAGCAGTAAATATTCCCTCCAACAAAAGCGTCATCATGGCTACGGTGGATGTTACTTCATTGTACACCTCGATTCCTCACCATGAAGGTCTAGAGTCCATATCCCATTTCCTTTCGAGAAGAAATCACCCTAGCATTCCCTCCACCAACTTCCTTATCAAGTTAGTTGAATTCATTCTGAAACGCAACGCCTTCACTTTCAATGGGCGTTTCTTTCTTCAAGCCAAGGGAACGGCTATGGGCACAAGAATGGCCCCTTCTTATGCCAATCTCTTCATGGGAAAGCTCGAAAGTGATTTCCTCGCCACCCAGGAATTACAACCGGAGCTCTGGGTTAGATTCATTGATGATATTTTCATCATATGGACCCACGGCGAGGATACCCTAGCGAACTTCCTCAAATCTCTAAATCAGTTCTCATCCATTCGCTTCACATCGGCCACTTCTCCTTCTCAAATCACCTTTCTCGACGTAGACATTTCCATCACAAATAATAACACCTTTGAGACTTCGGTCCATATCAAGCCCTCCAACAAACAACTGTATTTGCATTACAACAGCTGCCATCCCAAACACACTAAGCACTCAATTCCTTATTCGCTGTCGATCCGTGGCCACCGGATTTGCAACTCCAAAGAAAAACTTCACGAATACCTTGATAAGCTTCACAATTCTTTATCCAACAGAAATTATCCCGAGCCACTTCTAAAAAAACGTATTTTACCCTCCTCTGCTAATTTCACCCCACGTAAAAAAGACACCCCCCTGGACGCCCTAAATCTTCACATCACATATTTTCCTGGCGTCCAAAAACTCAAGACCATCCTCAAAGACTTATTCCCAATTTTAGATACTAACAGATCGACAGCCAATCTCCTACCCAAATGCCCCACAGTATGTTTCAGACGTCCACCTAACTTAGCCAATCTTCTTCGCTCCAATTCTTCGCGAGAGGGTACATCGAATGACACTCCCCGTCCCACCACACAGAGATGCAACAAACCACGGTGCAAAACGTGCAACATGTTTCGCCCCCTATCCTCATTTCAGAGTCCTAACACAGAGACGCCGTTCGACATCAAAGCCTCCGGCTCTTGCGACTCCCACAACTTAGTTTATGTGTTACAATGTAAACTATGTCCCGGTTTTTATGTGGGCGAATGTATTACACCCCTTAATATTAGAATGAATAACCATCGGTGCACCTGTAAAGACCCATCTTCCACTTTCCCCGTCCCTACTCATGTGCGGAAGCATGGCTTGTCCTTTGACAAGTGCTTTGAGGTGGCAATATTGATCTCCCTTCCCCCGGACGCCCCGTTAATTGAAGTGCGCCAGAAGGAGCTGGCCATAATCTGGTTGCTAAAATCGTACGCCGCGCCCGGATTAAATAAAATACATTAATCGCACGCTCCCCGTTGTTTTCCATTTACCCCCTTCCCTTCCCTCTCCCCCCCCCCACCCTCACTGCGACCCCTTCCGCTCTCTCCGGCCAAGACACGAGCTGGTAAAAATTTCCCCTTTTCAAGAACCGTTCGTCAACCGCTGGGAAAAACCCCTTCCCCTTCCCCCATCCCCACTCCCCTAACCTACCGCCCCTCCTACCCCTATCCTCACCAGCGCACACGACATTTGTTCCGTGATACGCCTTGAAGACGGACTAGTTCCGAAAGCTAGCTATGTAAGTGTGATCGTCTCTTTTTTTGTGTGTCTATCTCCTCCATCCTATCCACATCGTGTGTTCATCGCCGCATGGCTGACTCCAATCCATCAACGTATTTATATATATATATATATATATATATATATATATATGCCAACCTTACCTATATATATATATATATAAGCCAGCGAGAATGCCAACCTTAAAAATATTATTAAAGGTGGAGTTGTGGGAAGAAACATGGGTGGCAACAGGGAGGGAAACAGAAATAGAAGGTGGTTCATTACAACTGGAGCGGTGGCCATTCATGCGGATGTTAAGGGGAGTGGTCGTCAAACCGATGTAAAAACTAGGGCATAATTGGCAAAGAAGGATATAGACAACATTATGGGAAACGCAGGAGAGTGAGGGGACGGAAGGAAGATGAGCGGAAAGGAATTTATCAGGCAGAGGCTGGGTGAGAAGGATGCCACAAGTTTTGCAACGTGGGCGATTGCACGGCGTCGAAAGGGACTTAGTAGGTCGGGAGATTGATTTGGAAAGAGGTTTAGTGATTTTAAAGAGGGTGGAGAGGTTGGGAGGGCGTCTAAAGGTGAGAGAAGGACAGCGGGGGAAAATTTTGGAAGTGGTTAGGTTGTCAGAGAGGATGGGGTAAAGGTTTTTGATTAAGCGACGGATGGAGTGAGCTCCAGGGAAATAGGTGGTACAGAGGGAGATTTGATCATGAGGAAACTTATTAAGAGAGAGAGATTTAGAAGAAGAGGGTCGCTGTAGGATTTTTTTCTGAAGAAGACGCTCAGGGTAGCCTCTGCGAAGGAGGGATTGGTGGAGATTAGAGAGAAAAAGGTCAAGGGATTCGGGATTGTTGCATATTCGGTGACCACGGATAGAGAGGGAAAAGGGGAGGGAACGTTTAGTATGAGAGGGGTGGCAGCTGTTGAAATGGAGATATTGTTGCTTGTTGGTGGGCTTGATATGGACAGAAGTGTGGAATTTAAGGTTACTGAGGGAGATATCTACATCCAGAAAGGTAATTTTAGAGGCAGAGATGTTAGAGGTGAAGGAGACAGAGGAGGAGGAGTTTAGGGAGGAGATGAAAGAGTTAAGGGAATCAAGGCCATGTGGCCACAGAAGAAAAATATCGTCAATGTAACGAAGCCAGAGAAGAGGTTTAGGAGAGCAGGACGAGAGAAAAGATTGCTCAAAAGCACCCAAGAAGAGGTTAGCATAGGAGGGGCTGAAACGACTACCCATGGCACAACCTTTAGTTTGGATGTAGAATTTGTTATTGAAGGAGAAAGCATTATTAGTAAGTATAAAGTTGGAAAGGTCAAGGAGAAAATCTGAACTAGGGGCGTGAGGAACAGGCCGCTGGTCAAGAAAAAGACGAATGGCGGAAAGTCCTTCAGAGTGAGGAATAGAAGTGTAGAGAGAGGTGACATCTATGGTGGCCATTAAGATATCACAGTCTGAGGGGAGTGGAGTAGATTGGAGGCGTTCAAGAAAATGATAAGTATCTTTTATGTGAGAAGGTAGAGAGAGAACAAAAGGTTGTAAGTAGTGGTCAACGAAAGCGGAGATGCGTTCGGTGACAGAGTTATAAGAGGAAACTATTGGGCGACCAGGGTTGTGAGTCTTATGGATTTTGGGAAGAATGTAGAAATTGGGGGTGCGAGGGTGTGGGGGGGTGAGAAGAGATAAATCATGGGAGGAAAGACCTTCGTTGGGACCTTTTTCCTTGAGGAAAGAGGTGATGTTTTGCAGAAAAGTGGGGTTGGGATCATTTTTGACGGGCTGGTAGGAAGAGGCATCCGACAACTGCCGGAGAGCTTCATTTAGATAGTCAGAAGAGTTTAGTACAACTACCGTGGAACCTTTGTCGGATGGAGTAATGACAATATTAGGGTTGCGGGTGAGGCTTTTTAGGGCAGAAATTTCGGAGGGAGAAAGATTGGGAGTAGGTTTGAGGGAGTGGAGAAAAGAGGGTTCAGAGAGTTTGGAAAGGAGAAGGTTGGTGAAAATTTCTAAGGGGTGATTCGAAAGAAGGGCTTTGGGCTCATATTGGGAGGAAGGCTTAAATTTAGAGAGAGCAGGGTGCGGGGGGTTGGAGGAAGAAGAAAGAGAGGGCCGCGTTTCCCAGAAAATCTTCCATTTTAGTCGTCGGCAGAAGAGAATGGCGTCGGAGAGGATGGAGATAGGATTGATTTTGGGAGTGGGAGAGAAACTGAGTCCTTTAGTTAGCAATGAGATCTCGTCGCGGGAGAGAGGGGTGGACGAAAGGTTGACAACTTGCTCAGGTAGCTCAGCTGTGTTGGCGGTGGAGGGTGTTGGGGGAGGAGGAGGGTCTTTTGGAAGGGTGCGCTTAAGGAAAGCCAATGACGTCGGAGGAGGCGGGGGGGGGGAGGCTGAAACAAGTGGCGAGGTCGGGTTTGGCTGAATGCAAGGGAGGTTGTGGAGGGGGGGGGTTGCCAACTGAGTCGGAAGGGAAATACCGTTACTAAGGAAAGAAAGGACGAGGGAGGAAAGTTTACGAAGGGATTTAGCGCGTCTAGTGGAAAGAACGCGGAGGGCAGAGTCGAGAATGCGTTGGATACTAGGGAGAAAGTGGGGGCTGCAGAGACCGATGATATTGATGAGGGAATGGATACGAGAATGGTATTGAATGACCAGAGCATGGTAATGTAAGAACACCGAGTGACAGAGGTATCCAATAGTTTCCTCTTATAACTCTGTCACCGAACGCATCTCCGCTTTCGTTGACCACTACTTACAACCTTTTGTTCTCTCTCTACCTTCTCACATAAAAGATACTTATCATTTTCTTGAACGCCTCCAATCTACTCCACTCCCCTCAGACTGTGATATCTTAATGGCCACCATAGATGTCACCTCTCTCTACACTTCTATTCCTCACTCTGAAGGACTTTCCGCCATTCGTCTTTTTCTTGACCAGCGGCCTGTTCCTCACGCCCCTAGTTCAGATTTTCTCCTTGACCTTTCCAACTTTATACTTACTAATAATGCTTTCTCCTTCAATAACAAATTCTACATCCAAACTAAAGGTTGTGCCATGGGTAGTCGTTTCAGCCCCTCCTATGCTAACCTCTTCTTGGGTGCTTTTGAGCAATCTTTTCTCTCGTCCTGCTCTCCTAAACCTCTTCTCTGGCTTCGTTACATTGACGATATTTTTCTTCTGTGGCCACATGGCCTTGATTCCCTTAACTCTTTCATCTCCTCCCTAAACTCCTCCTCCTCTGTCTCCTTCACCTCTAACATCTCTGCCTCTAAAATTACCTTTCTGGATGTAGATATCTCCCTCAGTAACCTTAAATTCCACACTTCTGTCCATATCAAGCCCACCAACAAGCAACAATATCTCCATTTCAACAGCTGCCACCCCTCTCATACTAAACGTTCCCTCCCCTTTTCCCTCTCTATCCGTGGTCACCGAATATGCAACAATCCCGAATCCCTTGACCTTTTTCTCTCTAATCTCCACCAATCCCTCCTTCGCAGAGGCTACCCTGAGCGTCTTCTTCAGAAAAAAATCCTACAGCGACCCTCTTCTTCTAAATCTCTCTCTCTTAATAAGTTTCCTCATGATCAAATCTCCCTCTGTACCACCTATTTCCCTGGAGCTCACTCCATCCGTCGCTTAATCAAAAACCTTTACCCCATCCTCTCTGACAACCTAACCACTTCCAAAATTTTCCCCCGCTGTCCTTCTCTCACCTTTAGACGCCCTCCCAACCTCTCCACCCTCTTTAAAATCACTAAACCTCTTTCCAAATCAATCTCCCGACCTACTAAGTCCCTTTCGACGCCGTGCAATCGCCCACGTTGCAAAACTTGTGGCATCCTTCTCACCCAGCCTCTGCCTGATAAATTCCTTTCCGCTCATCTTCCTTCCGTCCCCTCACTCTCCTGCGTTTCCCATAATGTTGTCTATATCCTTCTTTGCCAATTATGCCCTAGTTTTTACATCGGTTTGACGACCACTCCCCTTAACATCCGCATGAATGGCCACCGCTCCAGTTGTAATGAACCACCTTCTATTTCTGTTTCCCTCCCTGTTGCCACCCATGTTTCTTCCCACAACTCCACCTTTAATAATATTTTTAAGGTTGGCATTCTCGCCTCCCTTCCCCCTTCCTCCTCCCCACTCCAAATCAAAGATCTTGAGTCCTCTTGCATTTACTTATTCCAGGCTTTCTCTCCGCCAGGACTCAATAAATCCCACTAACTTCTTCTATCACCTCTGCCCATACTACTTCTTCTTTTCGAATTTCTTCCACTTCCCGCCTCCCGCCCCCACCTTTCCTCTCCCTCCCCCTCCTCCCCTTCCCCTGTCCCTCCCCTTCCTCCCTTCCTTCCGCCTCAGTCCTCCCTTCCTACCACCTCAGTCCTCCCTTCCTTCTCAGTCTTCGCTCTTGCGACCAAGGTGCTAGTGGCACCGAAATATCAAGAAACTTTGTAAGTGTGTTCATCATTTTTTTGTTTTCTGTGTTTGTCGTCTGCCTTCCTCTGGCAAACTTTTATATATTCGTCACTTAAGTGATCCTAAGTGTATTTATATATATATATATATAAATACACTTTATTATATATATATACACAAATACACAAATTTATATATATATATATATATATATATATATATATATATATATATATATATATATATATATATATATATATATATATATATATATATATATATATGCATGCTTAGAGGGCACAAAAGGTATAATCTTTGCGAAAGGGCAACGATTTAATTTTTCTCTGAGCGTTTTGATACGGGATCACCCTTTTGTAAATGCTTGCGTGGATGAAATGAAGGCGAACAAGAAATTGCAAGAGCCTTAAGGCCACTTTACACGGTACATTTTATTGTCCAAACTTATAGACCATACATTCTACAAGATATTGCATGTAATTAGAGCAGGCTCTAATTCCGGTTCAGTCATTCAGGTGAATATACAATTTGCCGAGTTACATGGTAAAATGTTCCTCATGACATAGTTCATACATTCATTTGGACAATGAAATGTACCGTTTTAAGCGGCCTTGAGTAAAATTGTACCATATAAAGCGGCGAATTGTATGATCGTCTGAATGACTGAACGAGAAATAGGGGGGGATCGGGTTGGTGTGGTGGCTGGAGCACTGGCTAACCATACGGGTGGCCAGGGTTCAAATCCCTGCAGAGGAGGACGTTTCCCATTGGAAATCCGATCCCTACTTGAATGTCTTGTGGAGGGCACTTCAAGTGCAGTACTCCGCCGGTGGGATGAGACGTTAAGCCGTGGTCCCCTTGGCGCCCTATGTTAAGAGCAGGCTAAAGCCGACGCCGGATTTCTATCCACCCTTCCTCCCGTACCCATACCTTAGCAGTCGGTCGCCTCCCCAAAAATCCAATACAATCCACGAGAAATAGAACCTGCTCAAATTCCATTCATTTTCTTGTATAGTCTATGAAACATTTGTTTGTACAGTAAAATGTACCGTGTTAAGCGGCCTGTAGGGAAGTCAGTAATAAATATATTGCCGACTTCCCTACTGGGTAAACATAGCAAGAAAATATTGCATACTTGCCCCTTCTTCACCTGCCCCCCCCCCTGATTCGATTCCTTTCCGTAATTTTTCGGAATCATTTTCCCGGCCCATATAAGTGAGGACCGGGGAAGAGAGCTCAGAAGATTTGCACGAGTGGGTTTTAATGACCACACACACTCTCAGAGACACATACCTACAAAAGCGTGCACTCACCTAAAAGGAAAAAAGAGAAAAGTCTTTCTTTTTTTTTTAAAACAGTCCTAATCTTCCCAAATCTTTCTCACGCGCACTTTTTGCCCTCCCTATCTTCGGGAAGGAGGAGAGAGAAACGCAATCGTTTTGTTTCTTCCTCGCCGAGGTCGGGTAATATATTATGATTGATGGATGGAGCCCAATGATTGAACGAATCGGGGTCCCCCCCCCCACATTGGTTGGTTTTCCAGAAATAAAGGAAAACCCCAAGGGAGGAAAAAGGGGGGGGGTTGTGGGAGAGAGGATTCAAAACGGTGATAAAACGCATTTCGTGTTTCTCGGTCGATTCATCATTTTTTGTATTCTCTCCATTTTTAACGACACACAAGCGTCGAGTGGAAATCATTTCCACGCTCTTTAAATTTTGGTCGTGCACATGGACTCTTGACCAAGGAAGCCTAAATAATGTTTATGTATTATCGCACACAAAAATATAACTGTACTTTCTGAAACTCAGACGCAATATTTCAACGAAATATCACGAGGCTGAAGATAAATGAACGGTAAGTGAATAGCGATACTCGCCGAACTATTCGCCGGTATCTTGTGCCTCGTATGACAAGGTTCCCCTCTGTAAATTACTCGCGAAGTTAACATCATACGGAATAGACAGTAATATAGTAGGCTGGATAGGAGACTTCTTACACGAACGCGTTCAAAGGGTGGTATTAGATAGTGTCAGCTCAGACGAAGTAAAAGTTACATCGGGTGTTCCCCAGGGAAGCGTGATAGGCCCAATTTTATTTCTTCTGTACGTAAACGACTTGAATACAGTAGTAAAAAATAGCAAGCTCCGTCTTTTTTCCGATGATGCAGTAGTGTATAAGGAAATTAGAAATGAAGAGGACAGACGGTCTTTAGCTAAGGATTTAGATGCGATTGATGATTGGTGTGATAGATGGCAACCAGAATTAAATTTGAAGAAATGCGCGATTATGAACTTTTGGAAAAAGAATGGCTTTCCCCGGAATAATTATTGCCTCAAAGAAAACAAAATATGTAACGTAGATTCAATTAAATACTTAGACGTCACCACCACTGAAGACATGTCATGGGGGAAACACATCAGGGAAATAACTAGTGTAGCAAACCGTAGATTAGGATTCGTAGGTTCTAAAAGGGTTCTAGGCAAATGGGATGAGAGAGTACGAGAAAGAAGCTATTTTACATTTGTCAGGCCTCATTTAGAATATGCCGCTAGTATATGGAATCCGTACGAGGAAGGTTTGATAAAAGAATTAGAGCGAAAGGAGATCTGCTAGGTTTGTTAAAGAACGTTATGATAATTGTATAAGTGCTACGAGCTTAATAGAAGAACTAGGATGGGAATTACTATCAGAACGCAAGTTAAAATTTAGATTAAACCTTTTAAGTAAATTCGAAACAGAGTTGTTCACAGATGACGTTAGATATATATTGAGAACCCCTGCGTATTATGCTAGGTTTGATCAGATTGACAAGATTAGAGGGATAGATTGTCGTACCGATGGATTTAAAATGTCATTTTTTTCCCGCGTACCATAATAGAGAACAATAGGCAGCGTAGCAAAGGGATAGGTAGGTGAAATATAGTTAGAGTAGTCTGTAGTGCATGATGCATGTAATAACAGCCAATAATTCCTTCCTTATTATGTAGATACTAACCATCTAGCTGAATGTGGCCCTATTATCTAGCATTTCTCCCTTAAATATCCTAGTTGCATGGCAGTAGTGCATGTTTGGTGATCTTCACCCCCTGCCACACTCCCTAGTGGTGGCTCGCAGGGTATCACGTAGATGTAGATGTAGATAGTAGGTGTAACGTCACGCGGATAACTTCCAAAATGGCGCGCAAAAAGCGGCATCATCTTTTCAATTCACTGAAATAGTTCAATAGTGGAATAGTTCAATAAATATCGGTCCATTTGAATATTTTGATAATTTTCACCCAGGTATGTTTTACGGGATTAGGAATGTTCATTGGGATAAATGTTTGAATGCCATAACCATTTGAGTGGCTTGTTTGATGGGCTCGCGGGATTTTCAGCGTCTTCAGTATTTATTCTGATAGAATTTACGAGTGATGTTAAAGGTTACTCGGGTTTTCCACATGGTCAAACTCTCCATCTTGGCAGAAGTTTTGATGAACGAGTCGTCCATCATCATGCCCTGATGATTATGGACGACTCGTACATCGAAACGTCGGCCAAGATGGAGAGTTTGACCCGGTGGAAACCCGAGTAACCTTTAACATCATAGTACGCCGGGAAAACCTTAGATTTTTCCCTAGCATTTACGCCTCTTTACTTTGAAATCCATGCATATTTAAAATCCTCGCAGGAATTTATAAGTAGGTTGTATTATCAACGACGTAAAGTTATTTTGAATGGCTGAAAGTATCAAAAAAACAGAGCAAAATATGTCAACATAATGGAGGTCGCAAATGCTTCTCGCTGGGTACAGAGGACTACTTCGAAACGGCAGTTTTTTCGACAATTACCAAATTAAAGGAAAAAATGTGATACATCAAATGGTTTTCTAACATAGTCGAGAAATTGAACAAACTACACAACATTACTTCGTACGTTTCCATGGCATTAGATGAATGCCTCTCCCTTTCTTGGGTTTCCACTGCGTAGGTTGTTTTTGAGACAATAACTTCGTACGTGTTACAACAGGCGTCTTTAGGTCAAAGTGGGAAATGTTTTCGATTCCCTTCCCCTTCGACCTGAAGATGCCCTTTGGAACACGGGCGAAACTGTAGGATCAAAAACAACCTACTTTGTGGAAACCCAAGAAAAAGTATTACAGAATGAAGTTTATCAGCGGCTGATATTTCGGTATCATTAGGATAAAGAGTAGATTTCCTTTCACAACTTGAGTGCTATGGACGTAATGATACGTCCTCCAATATTTTATGAGATGGACGATGGACGTACTAGGACGTCCATGGAATAACATTATTGAACGATAGCTGGACGTAATGCTATGGCTGCAGTTTTTATGGTAGACATGCATTGAACACATAGTGCCAGCGTAAATTTTGATAGTAAAAGTTCATTAACCTCGATTTTAGAGTCTTCTTTCACAATCCAAGTTTTTCCGAGAGGGCCTTCAATTTTGAACCCAGAACGCCAAGTGCTAAATAGAGGATAACGAAATCGCATTATATGTACGGCGATATCTCAATCATACTAAATTAATTTAATAAATGACGTCTAATTACTGAGCGTATTCCACGATTCGTTTTCATCAGCCCCACAACGCGAAAAAAATTCCGCTCTCGGGAGAATCCAAAAATTCCACATCAATTCTCATCAGTTTCATTCGAGTTCCCTTGAAGGTTGATAGCCTTGAAACTAAAAGAACGAAGGGCAGAGAAAAACGCGGGCGAAGCAGCTGCGGCGTCAGCAGACTTGTGACAAGTAGTCATGGGCCAAGGGGAAGATGATGATAATGGCGGTGGTGGTGGTGGTGGTGTGGTGGGCCGTGGGGGTGGAAAAATATCCGAGAGGTGCAAGGGAAAGTGGGCCGAGAGAAAGGAGACGAGTGGGACGGCTTCCGAAACCGAGAGATTCGGAAGTAACCGCCAGAGGGGGGAAAGGGAAGGAATCATCGCCATCGGGGATGAGAGAACGGGAGGAGAGATGTAAAAATGAGCCCCCTCCTATACCCCGAAGAGGCGCTAATACTTTGTTATTAATTACACCATGAATATATATTATGGATTCGGATGTTTGGCATTGTTGACTACGCTACGTGTTGCCTAAATTTCCACTTTTACTTCACCCAGTCCTTGGCGCCACTTCGATTAGAGTCTTTTCTGTTGTTATTGTAAATAGACGTAGTTCATTGTTGCTAACGTGAGGCTGTGGTGAATATTCCATAACGATCGAGGAGATATGAATTAATTGATGCTTTGAATAATACACTGCTATTTTTGTTGTCTAAAATTTACTTTTTAAATGCTAGAGAGGAAATAACTATTATAGGACATCAGTTAGAGATTATTTGAACGTTCATCGTGCGCCGAATACGTTGTTTGCCAGAATCCGATTATAATTGGAATGCATTAACCCTGTTTTGCCTAAATAAAGAATTCAGAATGCCTTGTTTGAACAGAACTTGCTTCGTACCAGGCTGCAAAACAGGGTATGCGTCTAAGAGGACCCAAAATAGGAGACTTGGATTGAAAAATAAGAATCTGTTCAAGACGGCGGTAAGTGCATTCCTTTTTGCCTACACTGCAATTGTGGCCATGAGGAATACTCATGAAGTCACCTCGCATTATTATTAAATTACCGAACAGCGATAATCTTCAAGTGCTAAGAAGTTAATTGTGCATTTGTGTAATTAAATTTGGAGAGGAATTAAATATATCTGTAGACCGGACGACATTAAAAAAGTGATTATTTACGTCTCGCGTGTAGCACTACATTTTTTATCCACTGCTTTATGATTAATTATAAATAAAACCCATGTATATTCATGGTAAAAGAAGTGCGACGTGTTTATTTACAAACTATCGACTCTATTTACATTTGAACTTCCGCCTTTCATTACTAGGCGGCCCCTGTTTCCACAAAGTTGTTTGACTACGGAATTCTAGACAGCAGTTTTTGGCGACGAGATCCAAATCCATAATATATATTCATGGGCGCTAGCCTAAAACGGGGTCCACACTCATGTTTTTGTTACTTGTTATATTCTATTGTTTTTGTGTGGAAATAAACATATTTTGACTTGACTTGATAGGGTACGCTCCGTCATATTTTCTCTGGGAATGAAAAATTTCATGTGTAAAGAACTAGTTTCAAAAAGGGAGAATTGACGAGTTGGGGGTCTAAGTAGAGACGCAAGCGTCATTTAAGTATTAAGTAAGACGTTTTTGGGGATAGCGGGTTGGGACCATCTTACTCTGTCTTATGAAGGGGAGGGGGCAGGAGGTCTGGAACCAATTTATTATTTCTGTTCGCCTTGAAACATTGTATAGTTTCCAAATATCCTGTGGTTCTTCTCAACTACATCGGCTGTGTTACTTTTTCGCTTTTATTTTTAATGTACGTGGTACTCCAACACTGCATAGTCATACGACATCCAGTGCTCAAATCTGTATGATGGCTTCTATGGAAAGATGCAACAGCAGAAAGCGAGCATTTAACGAAGAGGAGACACAAATATCTAACGTCTTACGTAAGACTGAGAGGGAATGTGGGGAGGTTGGGAAAATCTTACATTATCTTCCATTTTGGGAGAGGGAGGTGAAAAGTGGCATAAACGTCTTACGTAATATTTTAACGGCCCCTAAATATGCGTAAAAAAACTGCATACATACACCGGGCTCTGAATTCTGCGAAAGAGAAGCATATAATAAACAATTGGATTTATTTGAATTGTATATTTTTATTGCATATTATTGCATTTTTCATCCAGTTATGAATTATTTTTAAAGTTTCAAATCTCTAGCTTATCAAGACGTTAGTTGAAAATCGATTGTGTTAAAGTGTGTGTGTGGTTGTGTGAAAGTGAGTTAATAAAAAAAGTGCTTCAAAAAGGATTGTAACAACCCGAATATGGGGCGTGGCGCCTTACGAGTCGGATACTTGGACACGCGAAGGGAGGATGTACGTAGACTTGAGGCGTTAGAGATGTGGACGTGGAGAAGAATAGAGAGGGTGAGCTGAGTTGCGAGAAAGACGAACGAAGAGGTATTAGATATTGAATGTTCCTTTTTCTGGGATTCATTCCGCGATGTAAGTTTTAAAACAACAATATTCCGCTGGTCCTCCTGCCAGCTTCATCAGGTTAACTGAACTGATTTATTTGTCTCGCTCGTCTTTATATATATGAGTCTGGACTCCCATTGTTGCCGGAATTTAAATTTGAAAAAATTCGTTTTAGACTGCTACTCAACTTGTAACCGTGTTCTCGGTTGACGTTCTCCGGTCTCTTCGCAATTTCTATAGCCTCCCTGATTAATCTTGGGTAATAGCGTATTTCCCTAGCTATTAATCTTGCCTCCTCAAAGTTGAAATTATGAGTGGGGCCGCTGAGATGGTGTTCGGCTGTTGCAGAAATGCGGCAATTATTATTTTTAATTGCCCGTTGATGCTCTTGGAGGCGTATTTTTAGGGCTCTGCATGTCTGGCCTACATATGATTGTCCACAGCTGCACAAAACTTCATATATTCCTCCGTAGAGGTTCCGTGGAAGCGGGTCTTTGGCTTTCCGAAGTACGTCCCCTGTCTTCGTCGTGCATGTGAATCTGCTAACTATGTTGTACCTCGATAGAAGTCTGGAGATTTTTTCCGTAGTTCCAGATACATAAGGGAGAGTGGCATATGCCTTTGGTTTCTCTCTGTTTTCTGTCGGGTCAGTGGGATTTTTATTTCGGAGGAGGCAGAAGAGATGGATGGAGGACGTATTGAAAGAAGAGGGAATGTTAAAGAGAATAATAGAGGGGAGAACAATGGGGAAAAGAGGAAGATGAAGGAAGAGGAGAAGTATTCTGGACGAATTAGGACCAGGAAGAATATACGCATGAGGATTTTCATGGGGTCTAATAGCGGATCACGCGTAGGAGGGACAGCAGTAACTGCCAGAAATTAGGACGTTAGAATAAGTGCTGCCCAAAAAGCTACCAATCACCTGGTAAAATACTGAAATGAATAACTGAATTCCGTTGATCGACCATTCGAGATTTAATTTGAACTTTCTTGACTTATTTCGGATATATCGCCAATAATAGTTGCAACAAATATCTTCTATGCCTTGAATCGACTGATCTGTACGAATCTTTTGTCAGGCGTCATTTTCAGAACGCTAGCACTCCGGAGTCGCAAGACGTGTTGCTCTGAAAATTATCGCCGACGCTCAAAATGGAAGCCGATCACCACGCCCCCTCCCTCGCACACGAGTCACGCGCATGCGCAACGCCAAATGGAAATCGTGCATTCATTGCTGTTTTCATATAATCAGCCGAGATAACAATTATTGTAAATGTGTAATTCATGAATATATATTATGGATTGTGATCTCGCTGCCAAAAACTGTTGTCTAGAATGCCGTAAACAAATAACTTTTTGGAAAGTGGTGCCGCCTAGTGATGAAAGACGGAAGTTCAAATGTGAATACAGTCGACAGATTGTAAACAAACACGTCTTACCGGTTTTGCCATGAATTTCAAATTTCCCAAATTATTATTTGGATAAATCGGTTTTTACTTACAAGTAATCATAATACAGTGGATAAAAAATGTAGTACTACATGGGAGACGTAATTATACACTTTTTTAATATCGTCCGGTCTACAGATATATTTAACCTCTCCAAATTTAATTACACAAATGCACAACTTCTTAACACTTCGTGAATATCGCTATACGGAAGTTTAATAATTATGCGAGGTGTCTTCATGAGTATTCCCAATGGCCATCATTGCAGTGTAGGCAAAAGGAATGCACTTACCGCCGCCTTGAACAGATTCTTATTTTTCAATCCAAGTCTATTATTTTGGGTCCTCGTTGACGCATACCCTGTTTTGCAGCCTGGTACGAAGCAAGTTCTGTTCAAACAAGGCATTCTGAATTCTTTATTTAGGCAAAACAGGGTTAATGCATTCCAATTATAATCGGATTCTGGCAAACAACGTATTCGGCGCACGATGAACGTTCAAATAATCTCTAACTGATTTCCTGTAATAGATATTTTCTCTCTAGCATTTAAAAAGTAAATTTTAGATAAAAAAAATAGCAAGATATTATTCAAAGCATCAATTAATTCATATCTCCTCGATCGTTGTGGAATATTCACCACAGTCTCAAGTTAGCAAGAATCAACTACGTCTATTTACAATAACAACAGAAAAGACTCTAATCGAAGTGGCGCCAAGGACTGGGTGAACTAAAAGTGGATATTTAGGCAACACGTAGCGTAGGCAACAATGCCAAACATCCGAATCCATAATATATATTCATGGTGTAATTAATAACAAAGTATTAGCGTTGGGATGCACACTAATGAAGATACATAGCTATTTCCGTCCGAGGAATCGATTGTTGCTTCGATATATTCCACACGAAATGGGAGAAAGTAAAGACATAGAGACCCAGTAGGGGCCCTATCGTCTCAAACACGTTGTACTTCCAACATTAACTGAAAGAATCGCTGATTTTGGGTCTTTTAGCCAATCCCCGGAGACGACCATTTCCTCTTAAAATATGTGGTTATTTCATGATCGAGAAATCCATACAAGATTACGGATGTTATTTCAAAACACATTGTCATATACTTCCTGGATAACTATTGCAGTATCTCTGGATAATTCATACTGTTGCAAAATGAAGTAGCACTCAAAGTTGCTTCATCATTTGTTAAATAATGCATAGTTCATGTAGGGGAAAACTTACTTTCATGAATTTAGAATGCTATGCATATTGGTGAATACTCTCGCCACGCCCCCCAGCCAAATATTATCAATTATTAGAAAGAGTAAGTTTCAATCTCTAGAGGCAGTGAGAGCTTAGAAAACGCCGTAGCCGAGGATTGAATATCTTAGGGAAGGATCAAGGTGGACGAATGCAGATCGAGATGAGAGAGGAATTTACGTTTTCCAAGTCCCGTGGGCCGATTTCTGCTCAGATTGGCCTGGCATGGAAAGTTCTCGCAATGATTCATCGGTCGAGAGGGTTGAGGCCTCAGCTGGCAAGAACATCTGTGCATTGGAGATCGACCCTGACCTTAGGGGACCCCTTCAAACGCCCTCCCTCTCCGAGGGCATAAACTCCTCGCGTGCGTGTCGCAAGAAGAAGCAAGTGCCAGGTCGGAAGAGTGGAATGACCCGCTAGAACGAGGCGAAGCACTCGGAATTCGCCGAGTAAAACATTTTTCCCGATATTTTTCCACGCATTCATGATGGTTGATTTGGCATTTAAGACGGTTCCGGCAATTTATGTTTATTTACAGATTTGCGTGAAAAATTTCATATGCGGAGTCATTAGTTACATGTATAGACGAAAGCGAAAAAAAAACTGCACGTTTCCAAATTGGTCTCTTGGCAAATCAACGCTAACGTGACACGTCGCATGAGGAAATTAGCATTTATTTTGAAATAATTGGATGAGATACTTACATATTTCCTCCTAAACGAGAAAACGTACAATACATTTTATTATAAGGCTTCCTACTAATTGTCAAGTTAGCATGCCGAATTAGGAACATGTATTTTCATGCAGTTTTTGCTTAAATTTCGATTTTCGCGCTGTAAACTCAAGTCATAACAATGCTTAAATTAACACAAAACAAACATTTTTCAACAAAGCTTTAATGGAGAGGAAAACTTGACAAAATAAGCCTTACGTCATTTATCTTACATCATGTACGGTTATTTCCAACGGATAAATTGCTAAACATAAAAATGTGTGGTCCCAGAATTGATTTTTAAATTACTTGAAAATTTATGTTCGGAATAAGATTATAGCTCTCGCAAAAGTAACTGGCGCTGCGCTGATGACAATTTTGAGATGTGAGCCGCGGTTCTTTCAAAACGCTGAGAATCGGGGAAGGAAGGATGTTAAGTGTCGAGGGTCGATCAGGAATCCTATTTTAATTGGCAACCGTCGCGAATTCTTCGAGATTTGGTATGAGTCACTTCCACATGCCGTCCCATTTCCGCTCGCATCACAATAATTTCTCAAGATAGGGTCCCTGGTAAAGTCATAGCGATAGATTTTTTATGATTTGATCACTTGCATTGCGCTTACGTACCCTCGTGTCTTTTTTCGCGAGATAGTCAAGTTCCCTCTACCTCACTGTCTCAATTGTTGCTTTCCTCTTTTCCCCTTGGTCCTTTCCTTTCACCCCGTTCCTTCACTCAAACCTCCCCTCCAATCCGCGCAGGTCTCCGCCAGGAACTTTTGCGAGAGCGAATTTTTTTAATAACAGTTTATGCTATTTTCAGCTTTTACTTTTAATTTGCCGTTGCTAATCCCCAGATCTTTGGTTTTCAACATGTGGTAGAGTATAACTAATAACTGCAGGTTTAACTTTGTGAAACCTCTCCATACTTAACGGAAATTAAAATACACTTTCTATAGGTTCACTAGACGGGTTTATTGAGAACGACCATGGTTTCGACACATAATGACATCTCCAGGTGTCATTATGTGACGAAAGATGTCATTCCTGAAGATGTCATTATGTGACGAAACCATGGTCGTTCTCAAGAAACCCATCTAGGAAACCTATACAAAGTGTATTTTAATTTCCGTTGTGGTAGAGTTATTGCGAAACATTTTAGCATTGATTTCGATATTGTACGGTCGGATTCAAATGTATTGTAAAGAATCGAGCGGCGCTACTTACGCTTCTCAAGGAAATCGAGTTTCACCTACGGCGCTGTTATTCTTTGCTACGCAACGCTATCTATTCATCTGTTTATTTGCACGTATTCAAATGATAAAAGTTGAGCAATTGCCTACTTTGTGCTAATTTGTCATTATACTTTCGTTTCGGTTTGGATTTTCGATTTGAGTTTGGATAATTGTTATCTATTAATCACAACTGTCACTCTAAATGATACAGTATGTAGTTTTTGCCGTAGGTATATTGTATGCCAGGAACGGTCTGTGTTTAATAATAAAGATTGGAGTTTCAATTAATCAATACGTCGCAGCATGTCATTGTTATTCGAACTGATCATATTATGTAATAACAAGTCAGCACAAAACAAGCAATTGCTCAACTGTTACAATTTAGATATGTGCAAATAAACAGATAAATAGATAGCGTTGCATAGCAAAGAATAACAGCGCTATAAGTGCAACTCGATTTCCTTGAGAAGCGTAAGTGGCGCCGCTCGATTCTTTGCAATACATTTGAATCCGACTGTACATCATTATCGAACGAATTACGATCTACAGCAATGACTTCTCTTCAAAGATGGAATGAGATTTGATTAGCATAACACTTTTGTAAAGCTTTCGTTGCCTCTTAATGTAACAGACGCAAATATGATACCGACTTGAAACAATAAACTATAGAATACATGTTCGTTCGCATGTTTCCGAGGCTATTAACAGATTATATCAATATTTTTCCGGGTTGAGTCCGCGTATGTTGTTGGAAAATACTACAGTTTCGCCAGCTATCCCGCAACCCGGAAAAATGCAGAATACGTATCCCTTGTACATACTTCACGACCAAAAGCAACCACATCTCGACTGTTCATACCTTCAAGTGGAAAGGTTGAGGGAAAAAAAATAATTATGAGTTCATCGCTGAACTTCGCGTTAGAGGAAGACGCTTTCCATCCAGGATATGGGCATAGATAGAAGAATAGAGTATATGGCGTATCGATGCAAAAAAGAGAAACCTTTTATTTATAAAAGAAGGACTTCCCAAACATGGCTATTCTGCCCAATTTTTTCCTTTAGTTATATGAACTATTCATTCCTTCCTTTTGGAAATTATCCCATTTTACATTTTTTCTGGCCGAATAATTATGATTACGCATTATCTGCTAAAAATGTTCAATAAAAAAACCCCTGAACCTGATTTATATCGCACAGTTGAATCCAGACCTTTTTTTTATTACCCCAGTCTACACAACACCATCTTTCGGAACTCATTCCAAATAACCTCAACGATATTTTGGAACTCTCGCCCTGTAGCTTTGAAACGAAGTTCATTGGTTAACCCTTTAAAACCAAATTATACGAATATCTTATTCAACAACAGCACACTTGCAGTTGGGTATTTGGGTATCATACCTAAACATTGGTTATTAATATAAAAGAACCACGAAAAAAATGTGTACTGAAGTCAATCGAATTATGAATGTAATCAATGAATCAATAACACGTATGTTAAATGGCATTGATGAATAGCGACTTGTAATTTTAGACTTAATTTTTGTGACAACTTTGGCAAAAGCCGCGCATAGTTTTTTCACTAAAATTTACTTGGTCTTACATGGAATGCCCTAGATCAATAAACTTGTATCTATTTATCTATCTTTTCCGTGTTTACGCAGTTGTTAACAGCTATATTTTCGGCGTATTAAGAGCGCAAATAGACCATTTCAATACGGCCGATTGCTTATTCATGGGATTCATTGCTCAGCTATCCTATGGATCCGTACGTAAGTCTCTTCATTTCTCTTCTTCATTGTATGGATAAAAACCACTCATACATAGACAACAGACTTTGTGGCACACAAGTAAAGACAAGTAAACCATGACGGAAATCTCATGCAGCTGTTTATAATCCTAAACAAAAACACCTGAAGTCTCCTCTATCATCGCAGACATCTTTTATTTCCCTGAAATTGGCCTCTCGGTGGACTTTTGGAATGTAACTCGCGTGGGCGAAATATGACAAGACTCTAAAGAGCGTCCATCACCTCCAGCGATGGGCCATCCCTTTTTACAGCCAATCGTTCTGCGAAATTCATGGGTATTTTACGATACCAATGAAACCGCTTGGTTCTCACTGCCAGCTGAATATTCTCCCAAGTTCATCCTAGATTCTATCTCCCGGGAAACGCGAAGGCTTAGTTAACTAATGCGATGAATCACGTATTCATCTGGAAATAAAAGAATTTCATATATTCCCTCTTCATACTTTAATCCTTGTAGTAAGAATATTGTCTCTTTGCCTACAAATTTCAATTTGCTCCCGAATAGTTAAAAATAAGAAGAAAAAAACATGGAAAATTCCCGAAAAAATGCGTCAGAACATGTATATGCAGTATAACGATGCATTAACATTTTCCTGTCACATTCGTACAGTGAAAAATACTGTAATTTTAATAAAAAGATCGAATGCATTGTTTACGAGTATTTTAGTATCTCATATTTTTGTATCGAATATCTCAATGTTAAAATGGTTATGCATACGTGTTGCGTGCAAATGTACGCGTAAAAATATGAGAAAAAATGAAAGAATCAGTTAATATATAAAGTCTAACAGTGTTGTCATGTAGGCGTGGCTAATTTTTCGGAATGTCCTCCGCATCGATTCATCTTCGCACGACGGTTTAACCGGCGTTTCAGCAGGCATCTTCAGGTTTTAAGCGTGGATTCAGGTATCTGCCCGTCTTATATTGGCTTAGGTTATTCCCGTGTCCTAATCCTGGTTACATATCCTGATTTCACTCTATCAATGCTTTCTTGGCTCATCTACTACTGAAATTAACCCCTACTCTGCACCTAAAAGTGTTTTGCTGAAGACCTCCCCTCTTCGTCTACATCTACGTAATACCCTGCGAGCCACCACGAGAGGGTGTGGCAGGGGGTGAAGATCACCAAACATGAACTATTCACATGCAACTAGGATATTTAAGGGAGACATGCTAGATAATAGGGTCACATGGAGCTAGATGGTTAGTATCTACACAATAAGGAAGGGATTATTGGTTGTTATTGCATGCATCATGCACTACAGACTACTCTAACTATATTTCACCTACCTATCCCTTTGCTACGCTGTCTATTGATCTCTCTTATAGTACGCGGGAAAAATGACATTTTAAATCTATCGGTACGACAATCTATCTCTCTAATCTTGTTAATATGATCAAAACTAGCATAATCTACATCTACATCTACGTCATACCCTGCAAGCCACCCAAAGGGTGTGTGGCAGGGGGTGCTTTCGCACCAGGCATGCATGAATGATATGGTAGAACACCGACATTACATTGAAACCCGCGTACCACACATGCAAAGCGCCAATTACAAATCTAATACCCAAGAAACATTCTATCTCCAATCGTTCTAACATGTAAGGGATACAAAGACAACTACTACAGATTCAAAATATCATGCATAAATAAGAACATCATTATTTACATCATGCATAAATAAGAAAGAGGAGAATATAATGAGAAAGATTTACTGCCTGCCTATTGTCAATACTCGAACTATTCATGACGACGATCACAGCTGTTATGGTCCCGAATGGTACGCGGAAAAAATGACATTTTATACCTATCGGTTCTACAATCTAGCTCTCTAATTTTATTGGCGCGATCTAATCTGCCGTAGTACGAAGGGGTACGTTTTTTACGTCGTCAGTAAAATGATTTTCCTGAAATTTATTTAGGAGGTTAAGCCTATAATTTAATCTACGCTGTGATAGCGATTCCCATCCTAATTCTTCTAACAGTCCAGACACACTAGCCAACTTATCGTAGCATCGTTTCACAAACCTAGCTCCTCTTCGCTGGACGCGATCTAACTCTGATATCAACCCCGTTTCGTATGGATCCCATACACTAACAGCATATTCCAGATGAGGCCTAACGATTGAAAAATAACAACGTTCTTTCACTTTCTCATCACATTTTCCGAGTACTCTCTTGATAAAGCCTAGCTTCCTATATGCTTGACCGCATATTTCCCTAATATGTTTTCCCCAAGATAGGTCGTGACTAATTGTGACTCCTAAGTACTTAACAGACTCGGCGTGAATAATTTCTGTATTTTTAATTCTGTAAGCCCTAACTGGCCAATTTTTCTTTTTCCAAAAGCTGACTGCTACGCACTTTTTTATGTTTAGTTCCATCTGCCACTTTTCGCACCAAGCATGAATAGCAAGTAGGTCGATTGTTAACGAATCGCTATCTTCGGAATTGTTAATATCCCTATACACAACCGCGTCGTCTGCGAAGAGTCTAAGCTTACTTTTAACGACGTTACTAATATCATTAATGTACAAGAGAAATAAAAGTGGACCAATTACACTTCCCTGAGGAACACCCGATGTAACGCTAACTGTGTTTGACATGAAACGCAGGGGTTCTAAATATATGTCTAACGTCATATGTGAACAACTCGGTTTCGAATTTACTTAAAAGGTTTAACCTAAATTTTAACCTGCGTTCTGATAGTAATTTCCATCCTAGTTCTTCTATTAAACTCGTAACACTTGTACAATTATCATAACGGCCTTTAACAAATCTAGCGGATCTCCTTTGCAAACGCTCTAATTCTTTTATCAAACCATCCTCGAACGGATCCCATATACTAGCGGCATATTCTAAATGAGGTCTGACAAGTTCCTTCCGATCCCTAACCTTAGAATTCCTCTACCAGCCTTGACCTTGTCCCTCACAGAGGGCGTCGTTGCAATTAGGGGGGGAAAAAACTTTCTCCGGCTCTTTTCCCCCAACCCTCTTGCAATAAGCGTCCACAATCGCGTTAAAAGTAAGAGAGCGGCGGACTGAAAATGACGATCCGGTCGAAAAATTACGCCCCTACCAATCCTCGCTCTCGTGCGTTCGACCTGCGTATCGCGATTGCGAGGATTAGCGCAATCGCCGCGGTTAAATCACCGCCTGATGAAAAGGGGTTCGAATCGCACGCTTTTTAAATCCTCTTTTGCAACGCCGTGTTTCCATTGGCGCGCAGTGAATCGAAAAGAAAATGAAAACTGAAAGCGAGAGGGTGTCTTTTTGTTTTTTAAATTTTATTTCCGTTCTCTTTTTACGCATGAATGGCTCACGAACTTCACCTACTTGCGACTCAGCCTTGAAAACGCACGGGATTAGCTTCGCGCTTTTGTCTTTTAACCCACAAAGCGAGCATTATTTAAATACATGTACGAGCTATATGTATTGATTTTATCGAAAACTAATCACCCGATCTGCCCGAATGAGGGCATTAAATGCGGCTTTACATATTGAAGTTGACTTCTATGGAAGTAGCGAGTGCAGCGATATCTCGAATCGTATCGCCAATTGTAGGGAATCGTCCTGCATACACTCAACTTCTACATCTACAAATTACCCTGCAATCCACCGCAAGGGTGTTTGGTAGGGGGTGACTCATCACCAACATGAACTACAGTGAAGATCTACATCTACATACTACCCCGCAAGCCGCCTCAAAAGGCGTGTGGCGGGGGGTGTTAGGACACCAGCCGTAAAAAAATCTAAGTTCCGCCTAGCATTTATTAACGTCCTTAATTGTTCGGGGAAAAACGAATTCCCATATCTATCCAAATTCCCATTCCGATTCGTCAAAAACTGCTACGGCCGTACAGAAAGCGTTACTCAGATTTTGAACGATTTAGGGTGGGAGCCGCTGGAGACTCGGAGGCTACGTGCTAGGCTAAGATTGCTTGAGCAATTGAGAATGGATATCTTTCAGAGCGACACGGAGAACATCATATTAGAACCACATTATATTTTCAGGTCCGACAGAATCGATAAATGAAGAGATATTTTGCCGAACGGATAGGTATGGGAATTCGTTTTTCCCCCGAACAATCAAGGACTTTTATAAATGCTAGGCGGAACTTTGTTTTTTTTTGTTTGTCGACGGCTGGTGTCCTAACATCCCACGCCACACGCCTTTTGAAGCGGCTTGCGGGGTAGTATGTAGATGTAGATGAAGAAATGTACTTTCACCAACAAACACCACAGTATCGGTTTACTACAAATGCTACAGAAAAACAAACTTCCGGCTCTTGCCAAACAAAGGATTCATAGTAATCACGAAAATCACATGAATTTGGCATTACTCGTCATATTTTGGCAATTCTTATATCGCTGTTTGAACCCATAGGCGATCGTGTGTTAATTAAATTTAAACGAATTACATTAAATGTTTTAATTTAACACTTTATTTGTTTAAACGTGCATTTTATTTTCCAGATGCCCCGTGGCGTCTTCAGTAATATAGCTCACACAAAATAATAGTAACTCAGAAAAACTAACTATTATGAGAAATGGGTAATCACGATCGCTTTTGAATAAGATGAACAAGTATTTAATTTCCCACTCTTTTCCCTCCCGTTTGAGTATCAACGCGCGACGGGCAATCTGCTGGTAACCTAGAGTGATGAATTGGGCCCATGAGTAATCGACCTGGGAATCATCCCGAAACGAATACACTTCGTGCGAACTCACATTTGGGATCCGGAGCCGTACAGAAGTGGCGAAAGTTGGATGAACGCGCTTGTTAAGATCACCTCCGGCATTCCTTTGACACGTTTACCCGGTAATCCGTTTTCCCGCGTCCTAATCCTGATTTCACTCTGTCAATTCTTTCTTGGCTCATCTACTGCTGAAATTTACCCCAACTCTGCACCTAAAAGTGTTTTGCTGAAGTCCTCCCCTCTTCGTCAACGTCTACGTAATACCCTGCGAGCCACCACGAGAGGGTGTGGCAGGAGGTGAAGATCACCAAACATGCACTGTTGACATGCAACTAGGATATTTAAGGGAGACATGCTAGATAACAGGGTAACATGCAGCTAGGTGGTTAGTATCTACGTAATAAGAAAGGGATTATTGGCTGTTATTACATGCATCATGCACTACAGACTACTCTAACTATATTTCACCTACCTATCCCTTTGCCACGCTGATTATTGTCATCTCTTATGGTACGCGGGAAAATGACATTTTAAATCTATCGGTACGACAATCTATCTCACCAATCTTGTGAGATCACTGGTGAGTTTAACCTTGGTTTCGTTACATCTATCTCCGATTGGCATCGTCGGTATTTGATGCCATTATAGTGTTTCGTAACGCTTGAAACTCTGCGCTACTGCAAGTAGCCTTTTCTGAAAATTTCTCCTTTTGCCAAAAATTGTCGCAAATTTTTTCGTAAAATCCTTATTCATGAAACAAGTTTCATGCACTTTGTCACGCGAGGAGAGGAAATTCTTGAAATTGTTGCTGACCGGGTGATGGACTAGATGAAAATATTCAATTAAGAAGACATCGTCAGTGAGTAATCGGTGAGAAATGAAAAAAACAGCCAAGAGTTTTTCTCCGAATCTACGAGCCTAAGTATAGTTTTTAACAAGTAAATAAGTTTTCCGGTATTCCAATGTTATTTTTGAACGATTAAGTTTTTTTCGGGTTAAATATGCCGCTGTACGTCGATTAAGTTTGATATCGGTTTGGTTTTGGTAGTTTTTGCGTTTTTTGTGATTGTTATCAGAAGACAATTTCATGACAATATCAGCAGCACTAAATTCCCCGAGGAAGGATTTTTTTAAAATCTGACACGTCGGCAAACATAAATTCGTAGTTTTATTATCTGACAAAAAGCTCAATGCAAAAACTAACAGAGGATTTGATGCTGTACTCAAGAAAGAAAATTAAAGTAAATAACTTATCGCCTGAAACAACAACCAAATTGAGTGCATGAATGAATTGCACGAACAAGTATATTGACTCACGATAATGCATATACAATTACCAACCCAGGAATTCCCTAAGTAATCGACGACTTATCGATCAAATCGTAATTGGTGCCTTGGCAACCGGTGTTTTTAAATTGGTAATCAATAAAGACTGCTCAAGAAAACAAGTTTTACAGCTATCTTTGCACTGAGTTCATTCAGTTGTTTATCGACAGGGAGAGCTAAATCTCGTGAACACCAGTGAGATTTAATACTTCCATTTAAAAACATACGACCTTTCAAACATAGGCGGTGCTGATTTACGAGATTTGAGCTCTTTCAGTTGACGGTCCCCTGTGGGACCGAAAAGAAGCCTTAGGAATCAAAAAAACCCATTGCTTTCGGCGACAATTCGGATAATTCTCGGGAAAATGGTCGAGACGCATGCGTGTGAGAAAGCAAATCATTGCTCGTGTTTCGTCAGTAATTCAAAGTGTCACCCGAATAATTGAAACATACAGAATATTGACTCTCGCATGTGCAGTATGTATCTGAGAGTTACCATGAATTATTCAACATTAAAGCGGTCAGAGCGATATTTTTAAGAACAGATATGCGCGATACATGAACAGGTGCGTCTGCTCACTGTATGCAAAATTAATAATTTATTTTCATTAAAAGTGTTGCCAACAAATTTCCGGCTGTCACGCCGATTATAATGTACGAAAAATAAATATATCATTGCAAATTCGTCAAAATTTCAAATGTCGTGCCCGAAATTCTAAAAACTACATATTTTGATTAAAATTTAAAATATATACTTCCTGTATCAGTTCCATAAAAGCCCGCATAAAGAATGTTAACGAACAAAGAGATTTAGCTGAAAGAAACGTTTTCCATAACTTTTTTGGACTTCCAAAACAAATGCAGCGAAATCTGTGTTAGGCGGCCACCACCGGACCCATTGGATGATGGCTGCATAAGGAGATGACCGCTGAAGGAAGGGAACTTTTTCATCGCTAATATGTATTGTTGGTGATGGTTGGTGTGATAGATGGCAGCTAGAATTAAATTTGAAGAAATGCGCGATTATGAATTTTTGGAAAAAGAATGGTTTTCCCCGGAATAATTATTGCATCAAAGAAAACAAAATATGTAACGTAGAATCAATTAAATACTTAGGCGTCACCATCAGTGAAGACATGTCATGGGGGAAACACATCAGGGAAATAACTAGTGTAGCAAACCGTAGATTAGGATTCGTAAAAAGGGTTCTAGGCAAAAGCGATGAGAGAGTCCGAGAAAGAAGCTATTTTACACTTGTCAAGTCTCATTTAGAATATGCCGCTAGTATATGGGATCCGTACGAGGAAGGTATGATAAAAGAATTAGAGCGCGTGCAAAGGAGATCTGCTAGGTTTGTTAAATGCCGTTATGATAATTGTATAAGTGTTACGAGTTTAATAGAAGAACTAGGATGGGAATTACTATCAGAACGCAGGTTAAAATTTAGGTTAAACCTTTTAAATAAATTCGAAACCGATTTGTTCACAGATAACGTTAGATATATATTAAGAACCCCTGCGTATTATGCTAGGTTTGACCATATTAACAAGATTAGAGAGATAGATTGTCGTACCGATAGATTTAAAATGTCATTTTTCCCGCGTACCATAAGTAATAACCATGTAATAACTACCAATAATCCCTTCCTTATTATGTAGATTTTAACTTGTACTATACTGTAGTAACTAATATTTTATTGTAATAACTACTGCAATTACTTGTAATAACTAATAATCTACTGTAGTAACTAATCAACTGTGACCCTATTTTCTAGCATGTCTACCTTATATATCCTACTTGCATGGCAATGGTGCATGTTTGGTGATCTTCACCCCCTGCCACACACCCTCGTGGTGGATCGCAGGGTATTACGTAGATGTAGATGTAGATGTATGGGAAAATCATTCCTTTACCGAAAAAAAATTGGCCGCTTGGAGATGCGACCGCTTAAGATGGTCGGAGCGATTTCCGTTTACGTACAGATTTGCGCGAAACTATAAATTTACTTACTAGGAATATGTACAGATATAAGCAAAAAATACATGTCGCCGATCAGGTGTCTTTCCAATTTGGAGAGTTGAGACCTCAGCTGGCAAGAACATCTGTGCACTGAAGACCGACTCTGACCTCAGGGGACCCCTTCGAACGCGGAGGTCTCTCCCTCTTCTAGGGCATAAACTCGTCGCGTGCGTGACGTAAGAAGAAGCAAGAGCCAGGTCGGGAAAGTGGCATGACTTACTAGAAAGAGGCGAAGCACTCTGAATTCCCCAAGTTAAATATATTTTCCTAAAATTTTCCCTCACATTCGTGATGGTTGATCGGCTGTTTAAGACAGTTCGAGCGATTTTCGTTTTGTACGGATTTGCGTAAAATTTTTCATTATTTACATATGCAGATTAATGCGAAATTATTTGCACGTTGCTGATATGGTATCTTGGGGGAAAATAACGCAATTTTAACACGTAGCCTAATTGAATTCGATATGTATTTTGAAATAATTTGATGATATAAGCACAGATTTTCCCATAAGTGCGATATATAAGTTTCGTATCATTAATATGGGTCCTAATGGACATCAAGGTGCCTGCCGGATAAAAGGTACATATTTACTCGCGATTTTACCTTTATATTTCGAACACGGTGCCTAAATTCCAAGTGACAATAATGCTTTGACGAAGAAGAAAGTTTAAATGCATAAATCATGCATCAGTGATCCAAGTGCAAATGCCATCCATAATTTCAACATGATCAAACAAATGGCATCACATTCATTTTAATTATTCCCGTACGTTACCGATGCATTCATTCCAAATTCTCCCCGGACCCTATAAGTTCCGTTCCTCTGACATTTTTTTCCACAATAATTAAGCTTCAGGGAAATAATATCATCAGTGAATGCCGGTAATCGAGTAAAAGTAATCGAATTACCGGTAACGATTACTTTTTGAGTATTTTTTACTTGTAATCGTCACTTTTAAAAGAAAAGTAACTGTACTTGTAATCTACTCCTTAAATACTTTGAGTAATCGTTACATTTAAGTAATCGTTACTTTTATCTGCAGTGAACTCTTTGTTAATTCGAGATTTGAGAACCCGCCGCCATGGCGTCATTTCGTGTGCCTTTTCACTGTGGCGATGTGCCCAATGGGTAGTGCTGGTTCAGCGATATATCGATGTACGTCGAGGTATCGCTGATATGGTTAACTTCCGGAGATTCTGAAAGATTTCACGTGGTTACCATTTTCGCGACTGTCACCATCGTCACCATTAATATTCTTCTCTGGCACCTCGTGGAAGGAAATATCAGATTTTGCTGCTGTCTTGAGTTGGTACTGCTAGTTCGTTGAAAATTGCAAACTACGAGAGTAGTACAAATTCAACCATGGATAGCGATTAATGAAGTTCTCTCGGGCTTCACACCAGGTTACACAGTGTTTAACTGCCAACGTTTCTGCGGCTGAGTCCGCCACCGTCTTCGTGGCACAAACTGACATTTTTTAAATACCAGTAAATTAATTTTTTTCACACCGAAAAAAAAAGAAAACATTAATTACTGGTATTTAAAATATATTAGTTTGTGCCCCGAAGACGGTGGCGGCCTCAGCCACAGAAACATTGGCAGTTAAACACTGTATAACCTGGTGTTAAGCCCGAGAGAACTTTATTTATACGATTCGCCAGGAAAATTTGAAATCATATATGGATAGCGATATTAGGGAATTTCCGTTTCCTTATTTAAGAAATTTCTTCGAGTTAGAGGAGAATTGTTCGAATTTAAATATGACCCTTCGCTGCAAACTGCGACGGCAAAAAATTCTAAATTCGGCGTGGAGCATATCATCCCACTTACGAAAACATATAATGGTAAGTAGAGAAAATCCGAGTATTTCTTTCTACAAATTCTAACTTACTCATATGTTTTCGGAACATGAGGTGCTCGTGGTCTTTGTGAGTGTGCGTTGTGGATTTAATGTTTTTCTCTGCTATTGCGTAGTTTCGAAGCGAATTTGATCGTTATAGTTAATCGTTTGTTTCGGAATCTTAATGCATTTCTTTCCATATAATCCGAGATTTTTCTTATCCTAAAATTGTTTCTTCACGTATTCGGTTCAGCGTTGGTTCGTGTGCATTTATAGTTCGCTAAATTCATATTCAGCCTCATGCCAACAAGAGGGAATTATTGAAAGTAAAACGAGTGGTGAAGAGTGGTGCCTCCACTTTACGATAGGATCACTTAACCGTGGGTTCACATTTCGATCTGCTAGCTAGGAATGATCAAGGGCGCTGATTTGCAAGCGAAGGTTATTGCGTAAATTAAATTATAAGTGCTTATAATATAATAAATACATATGTAATTATAAGTGGGGCATATATATTATATAATTATAAGACAATAGGCAGACAGTAAATCTTTTTCTTTATATTCTCTACTTTCTTATTTATGCATGATGTAAATATTGATGTTCTTATTTATGCATGATATTTTGAATATGTTGTAGTAGTCTTTGTATCGCTTGCATGTTGGGACGATTGACGATAGAATGTTTGCTGGTTATTAGATTTTTAATTGGCGCTTTGCATGTGCGGCACGCGGGTTTCAATGTAATTTCGGTGTTCTACCGTATCATTCATGCATGCCTAGTGTGGAAGCACCCCCTGCCACACACCCTTTGGGTGGCTTGCAGGGTATGACGTAGATGTAGATGTAGATGAAGTGGAATTTCAAAATTGTATGTCGGTGTCCACGTGTTAGCTTGGTAGTAAGTGTGGTAGCACCTCAAATATTTAACTGGAAACAGTGAATTTTGAACAAAACTCTCCCGATGCCTTACATCCTAGAAATGGCTAGCAGTATCTCATGTCTGGGCATGTAGATGGTGACAACTTGAATCCTGTTATTATAACATACGTAATAACATACATGCAGGCCCCCTAAAATCATTTTTGGAAAGGAGAGATTAAAAGAATGAATGCCAATGACAAGTAGATGCAAAATTAGTAAGTAAATTTTAAGATTAAGGTTGTTGGAACGATATGCATTTATCCAACGATTTGCTTGAAACTTTTCATGGTTGTACTCATTCATATTTTCTACATATTAAAGTAAAATAATTGCATGTTACCGATTTGATTTCTTGGCAACTTAGTGCTATTTTAACAGGTAGCTCATAGCACTTGACATATGTTTCGAAATAATTATATTAAGTACGTACATTTATTCTCCTAAACACAAAATAATACGTTTCATATTATTATATTGGTTCCTAATGAATATCAAGGTATCATGCCGGATAAAAAACACCTATTTATGAACGGTTATTGAGCAAGCGAAACTGTTTCAGGCGTTACTTTGAGGAAGTTTTGGATATTCCTGATGAAAACATACAAATTTCCAAGTATTGCATGTAGCAAATGATGTGGTACGAAGTCACTCGCACGGGTGCATATACACCAGGGTTGAAATTCGCCGCGAAAAAATAATTTGACTTGACCGGGATTCGAACCCGGATCTCCCAGTTGCCGGTCAGGTGTATTAGCCAGTTACACAACCAAGCCATCTTCCTTGTGTAACTGGCTAACAAACCTGACCGGCAATTGGGAGATCCGGGTTCAGATCCCGGTCAAGTCAAATTATTTTTTCATGGCGAATTTCAACTCAGGTGAAGACATACAACTTGTTTATAACTGCATATAACTGTATACAACTGTATATACCTATACTCAGCCACTCAAGTCAGTCGCACCTTGAAAAAGGCACTCAGTTGCTGAAACCCGGGTCGGAAAAAATCTATATAACCTAGCTAGTCTCCTAGAACTGATCTATCGCAACTATTATGGTCCCTTATTGTACGTGGGAAAAATGACATTTTAACGCTTGATGGAAAAAAATTTTCTACATAAGTAAAAACTTTTTTCCTTCCAAATCCCAATCAAGGGGGATAATTTATACCAAGCCCATCCATTTTAAAAACATTTTTCCCAAAATAGCCTAGAATTTTGGTACGAGCGTGCCGAAAACGTCCCAATGGGCAACAGTGGAATAACTTACATGGTTACTGAGGCACAACGATTCTGGAGGTATGTGCCCAATTCGGCACACCTGACGTTAAAGGGTTAAATCTATCGGTTCTGCAGTCTATTTCCTAAATCTTAATCCTGCGATCGTTTCTGCCACAATACTTTGGCTACAGCAAAATATGTTGAAAGTCCGGCTAAAAAATAGCCTACATGAAACTTTCGTAAAAGGTTTAACCTATATTTTTCTCTTTTGTTGGATAGAGGAGATCTTTACATAGTCGGAGATTACCGAGAATTGCCAAGATGGAGTCTCACGTTGTTTACGATGACCGCATGGGGATCGTCAGAGCAGAGGAGATCGGTTATATACGCGCAAGGAAGGGTATTGTGGGGGGGGGGGAGAAAGAGGGATGGGGAGGCATAGTGACTCACCGTTCGACGCGGAGGAACACTTGGTTCGCCTCGACGGCTGGCTGTCTCGACCCCCGAGTGTAAAAGGCCTTTAAGAGTAGATAAACATCACAATCCCCGCCCTGGGTCCGAAGGTCGCGAGGTCTCCGTCGAAGGTGAGTGGAGTCGGCAGATGCGACACGTATGGGATCATCCCAATTTGCGCCCTGACCTCAGTCCGATGCCAAATCCATCTGCGGTGAGCACCAAGGACTCTTCAAGAGTCGGAAAGAGGGAACGCTCCACTTGACTGCTTCTCTACGCATCACTTTCCCTGTTTCCTGGTTTGACCGCGCATTGTTATCCTGATTTTTTTTGGTCTGCGCCTAGCAACTGAGGGAACGTCAGAGGTTCTGATTTGAACTGGGACGTGTGGCGCATGCCTGGTGTGGAATCACACCGTGCCACACACCCTGGTGATACCTCGTAGATGTAGATGTAGATTCTCGAAGCCAATTCTCACCATTGCACTGGACACTTAGTTCAGTTCCTACTCTGGCTCACGAAGACGTTGGTTGAGTTTGAAACTCGTCAAATCTCCGCCAACATTAACGGGTAACTTAATGTTTTGCGTCTGTTAGGCTAAAATCTTCTCCAAACAAACTATTCTTATACACTCCCGCTGTTGCTCCACCAACTTGTGCGCTCATGCCTTCTTAATTTCCTTTCACCCTCCTTGACGAGCACAGATTCTTCCTCCAGCAAACAAATCGCTTGAATATGAGGGAATGATAGAGGTTGTTACTTGACAAAGAGACACTTCCTTGAACGTAGGTTTAGTTGCACATTAGCAATAACGGACAACAGTCGAATCCAGAAAGCACAATCCACGCGTTGTAGTCACCGGCTGCGGACACCAGAATACGCGACGGCATAAAAACTGACGCAAGGGTTGCGAGTTCTAAACCAGCTTTTGTGATATTACTTTAGCCTAAAGAGTGAGGTTTTAAGCGACGGCGGTGCGGTATGACCTTAGCGCTTGGAACAGCTTATGCCTAACAACTAAGTTGGAGATTTGCGAATACCAAGCAAAACGAGTAACGACCGCGAGACACGTCCTTACTCCTCCGACATGGGAGTAGGAATGCAGGAGTTATTCGCTGTGCTTCAAGTTCAGTTCACGAGCGCTGGCATTGCATATGTACGTTTCGCCGTCAAATAGAAGTCTCCTCCAGGGTAATAGTTAGGCCATTTCGATTCGGGCGTTGTTGTGAGCCTTCACCCCCTCGGCTACCTTTGCTGCCCGTGTAAACATCTACATCTACTTATTACCCTGCTAGCCACTACGAAGGGTGTTTGGCAGGGAGTGACTTATAACCAAGATGAACAAGAGTGAAGAATTTAACCTACACCAACATGCACTTTACTACGGGTATTCTACAAATACTACAGAAACTAGTAAAATAATCTGTAATGTATCTATGTGAACGTGACTTAAGAGTTATGTAGGGAACATGCAAAATATGGTGTTACCACTACTCGGCAGATTTAGAAACATGCATTAGGGGTAATATGAATTAATCGGCTCCACTTCCTGTCAACTAACCTACCTCAAAGTCTTAACGCAGCAATTACGGTCTCAATGGCGGGAAAAACGGCATTTAAAAAAATTTCTGTTCCACAATCTCATCTCCCTTATTTTATTCTCATCATCTGATCACCCAAAAGTATGATTTGACTCTAAGTTATAGTGAGGCTGATTGTCCAAAATTTTCAATTTGAACCATCCTTTCCCTTATTCGTTAAATTTCAGTTACTCCCAATGTATCAGCGCGCTAGGCTTGGTTTGCTTGAGAAACTGAAATCTATCATGTTTCAGAACGACACAGGGAATATTATCATGACGCCGCACTACAGCTCTAAAGCGGACAGAAGCGATAAAATAAGAGAGATACACTGCCGAACAGATAGGTAGGTTAAACCTTTTAAGTAAATTCAAAACCGTTTTGTTCACAGATGACGTTAGATATATATTGAGAACCCCTGCGTATTATGCTAGGTTTGATCAGATTAACCAGATTAGAGAGATAGACTGTCCTACCTATAGATTTAAAATGTCATTTTTCCCGCGTACCATAAGAGAGAACAATAGGCAGCGTAGCAAAGGGATAGGTAGGTGAAATATAGTAAGAGTAGTCTGTAGTGCATGATGCATGTAATAACAACCAATAATCCCTTCCTTATTATGTAGATACCAACCATCTAGCTGCATGCGACCCTATTATCTAGCATATCTCCCTTAAATATCCTACTTGCATGTGAATAGTACATGTTTGATGATCTTCACCCCCTGCCACACACCCTCGTGGTGGCTCGCAGGGTATTACGTAGATGTAGATGTAGTTAGGTACAAAAACTCGTTCTTTCCGCGCGCAATAAGCGACCACAATAAAAGCTGAGCTCCACTAAATAGTCTCCCATAATGCACGTCGCCATTTCACCCACCAAGAGCTTATCCCTTACGTCTTTACACGAATGAAGTCCTAACACCCCCTGCCACACGTCCATGTGGTGGCTCGCAGGGTAGTATGTAGATGTAGATGAAGTTGAGTATGTAATAGCCATTCAGACAGACCTGATCATATCAGGAAAAACAAACGCACTCAAAGTAGGACAATCCGTCAATTAATCATTATTGGAGGTATTAACACTTCTTGATCCGGTGCCTTTTAAATTTGACTAGCCCTTGGGGCCGGCCATTTTTTGCATTTTTGTTGGGAAGGTACATGTATACAATTAAATTCACACAACTCCAGAGCTAATGTATTATTTTTAATGAAATTCTCATTCGTTGCATATTATATAACAGACCGGACCATTACCGCTGGTGGCGGAAACACGTATTTTTACGTGAGCGGACTATAATGTGTTAACATAAAACTAAATTGCTCACTACTCATGACAAATAAATACAAACGCAAGTACGATGCATAGGAGTGATTACATCAAGACACCATATTCATTCACCATTTTAATTCAGAATCTTGGCACAAATATATAATTGTATCGTGATATAACGTCAACAAACATTTTTCAAATCTTTCTAGGTATTTTGTAGATGTTCTTCAAGCCTTGAGGAATCGAATTCCATGTACGACATGATTTCATATAAAAGAAATTTAGAAATATATAGAGTGGTCCTCGATAGGGTATAAATAATTTTATTCAATTTCTGGTATTCATTGTTTATTTTTTAGCTTTGTTATCTCTAATTAGGGCTAGAAAAAGCAGAATGGAGAATCAGTTTTTCTAAGTGTTTTACATGAATACTCCCATTTGTAGTTTTTTGTAGTTTCCATTTAACGTATCAATTGTCAAATCTATCCTGCCGCGGTAAATATGATGTAATTTATACTTAACTCAGTAACTTAAGCAAGTTGTTTGAGCATATTGACTTGTGAATGTGCAGTTCGGATATTGCTTGGCCCTATGTGAAGAAGTACAACGGATATCAAGCGGAGAATAGATCAAGCTAAAAAGGCGTTCATGGGAGAAAAAGAACCATTGTGGTCTAAGAAGATAGGACTACACACCAGAGAACTCTATGTGAAATCTTTCGTGTGGAGCGTGGCACTCTATTGATCGGAAACATGAACCATCGGAGATGCCGCCCAGAAAAGACGAGAAGCCTTCGAAACATGGTGCTGGAGGAGGGTGCTGAAGATAAAATGGACGGACAAAATAAGAAATAATGAAGTGTGTAGAAGGTGGAGAGGACCATATGGAACACCAAATAGAAAAGGTGAACCAAATGTACTGGATACACCCTGAGACATAATGAGTTTGTATAGAACATAACTGAAAGCAATATAGAGAGTAAAGTCCTCAGAGGAAGACCCAGGAATCAGTTCATGGACCAAATAAAGAGATAAGTACATATAAGATAACCAGGAGGTATGGTAGCTAGCATTAAATAGGGAAGGGTGGAGGGCTGCAGTCAACCAATCATAGGGTTGAACGAGTAATGATGATGAAGGATGAAGTCCGGAAAGATAAAGTTCCTCAATATTTCCAATAAGGACTAGAGACCATTTAAAAAAATTGCGAAATTGCTCCCGTCATCAAAATTGAACCTCTTCATTTATCGCTCTTGTTCTGGATGGGCAAGAAGCAGAGGACACGTGTGAAATAGAGAGAGGGAGAGAGAGAGAGACCAAAGGAGAGAAAGGGGTTGCTACTAACGCCTCACTGTCCGCATTGGCCGTTCGCTACCAGCCCGATTGACGGAGACTGGAAGCGGTGATGATCTTGCCAGACAGACGGGCGCTTCTAATGAGGACGACTCCACACACCCGCAAGTTATGTCTGCAGTCCGTACCCCGTTTTTCTCATTTCCTCTGCACCTCAGCCGAGTTCTCTCCGAATGACTCGATTGGCAGGATAGGGTGATTTTTTTGTGTAGTCTCGCTCTATTGCGGCGGATGGCGGGAGATTAAAAAAAAGAACTGCAGGATCGCCCGATTCGTCGACAAATGGCACCGAATTCATACGACGCAGTGAAAAAAGGCTTGACACGATGGAGCCTTCCAGATAGGAAAAAACGAGGTGAGGTAAAAAGTACAGGGGAAGTAAGTTTTTTTCACCGTCCGTTAGTCTTACACTTTTTAACCGTTTCTTTTCCCGGATGACCGGGCGAGCAGGTACTCTTTGGCCGTCCTTCCCGGTGGGGCATTTAATTCGAAAGCCTCGATCTGAAACGTCGGCGCCTCTGACTAAGACGAACGTGGAGATCGGAACGGGTTCAACTGATCGCTTATTTTTTATTTTTCTTTCAAATAAAATAGTCCACCAACAGCAACATTGTCAATTTAAAGCTTACCTGTAACAAACGCATAAGGGCATACACATATAAACAACAAAAAGTTAACTTAGATGACCTGGAGATGTCGTTTAAGTTCATAACTGCCGAAGTGCGCAGTCTATTTAAGGAAAGATGGCTGTAGCCAAGTTGAAGAAGTTTTATTAGTGATGGAGAGAAGGGATATATATCAATAGAAAGTGAACTTACTAGTGAGGAGGAACGGATGAGGAGCGAATGTTTCATCATTGGTCGTTCAATCCTAAGATTGGTTGACTGCAGTCCTCCACCCTTTCCTATCTAATGCTAGTTCCCTTACCTCTCATATCTCCTCCTATGTATATACTTTCCTCTTTATTTGGTCCATGAACTTATTCCTGGGTCTTCCTCTGGGGACTTTTCCTTCTATTTTACCTTCAATTATGTTCTTCACAAATCCTCTGTGTCTCAGTGTGTGTCCAACACATAAGGCTCTTCTATTATGTATGGTGTTCCATATGGTCCTTTCCTCTTCTACTCTCCTGTACACTTCATAATTTCTTATTTCGTCCGTCTACTTCATCTTCAGCATCCTCCTCCAGCACCGGGTTTCGAAGGCTTCTATTTTTTTCTGGTCAGCTTTTTCGATGGTCCATCATTCCGATCCGTCGAGTGCTACGCTCCACACAAATGTTTTCGCGTGCTGTTTCCTTGTTTGTAGTCCTATCTTCTTTGAGCACAGCGGTTGTCTTTTTCCCATGACCGCCTTCTTAGCATGGGCTATTCTCCGCTTCATGTCCGTTGAACTTCTTCCGTCCCAAGTGTTGGTGCTTCCGAGATAGGTGAAGGAATCCACTTGCTCTAATTTCTCTCCTCTCAGGGTGAGCGTTTCTATATTCAGCTCCAAGTATTAGACAATACATCTTTCATTTAAAACAATCTAAGGTAGAAGCGCTTTTTAGCTCATCTGTGATAGAACTTGTATAAAGAATTTGCATTGACTCCCACAGTCGCGGTAGTGTTTCATTCAGTCGTTATGCCTCGGAGAAGGTGGGTGGTCATACATTCGGTCTTCTACACACACCCCTCCACTGATTCCCCACCCTTCCCCCATCTCGCTCCCTCCCTACCCCTTTCCTACCCTTCCCAACCCCAACTTCACCTCCCTTTCCGTATTCTCTCCTCCCGAGGAGACTAAAGAGCATTCGTTCCCCTCTACTAGTACGAATCGTTCGTCCCCCGCAAGAGGTGAAAGAGAGAGGAAGCCTCCCCAGCCATTCATTATGCATGGACCACTGGGAAAACCCCGCTTCCAATTCGCATGATTCCCGCGTTATTTTCCACGGGATTAATTCCAATATCGCCTTCCTACCGTCTCGGCTCTCAGGCGCGCGCCCGCATTTTACACACACACACACACACACGTCTGGGTCCGTCTGAGAGAGCGAGATTGGGCAATATATATCCACCTGGAAAGGAAGATAAATAGATTGGATTTATGTGGATGACTTTGGGGTGGGAATCCACTACTATCGTTGCACCGTTGGTTTAAAGAATAGGCTCAATCTCCTGAGTGAATTTGGGGCGAATTACTCCTACAAAGACGCCGAGAACACTTTATTTTTTAGGAGCACTCTTAGCTAGCTGCAAAGACAGGTTAGATTAATTGATAGTATTGGAGAGATAGAACTCAGGAAGAACATGTTACCAAATTTCTTAATAAAATTTCGACAGACCTTTTTTGTCGAGTTCATAAACTTAAACGAGAACTTAAAAATCTTCAGACACATTTAATGCCTTGGAATTATTTTCCAATCATTGCATTGTCAAATGATACTCGCACGGGCGCATATGTATACCAAGGGTTGAAATTCGCCATGAAAAAATAATATGGCCTGACCGGGATGATTCGAGACCACAAAATCAAAAGTAGTGGCCACCAATAAGGTAGAGCGGTTACGGTAAGCGTTGCTTTTTTCCACATCTTACGATTTAATTGTTTCCCTAATAAATGAAATGGGGACTTAATTACACACATTTCGTGCTTTTTCTTTGCATTAATATGCGCAAATTTTGCATGCTAAGTCTGATGACTCAGGCGATATTGTACTGAACCGAAACATCGCAGAAAAAAACACATAACAGGGCAAATGACAAGAGTGGAATATGTATTGCGACATACGCATCACTTGTTACCACATCATCAGGTTATTAATCAGCTGTATCATCGACTTGATGATGCCATAACAAGCAAAACCCAGGTCGTAATAAAAATTGTGCACATAAAATTCGCTCTATTTTTTGACTTATCGATGAAATTCCTGACAGCATGCCCAAACTTGAAAAAACAATGTTTCTTTTGATGCACCAATGCAATGTCTATATTCCATTAGCATAATGAAAATGGTCAGTCTCAATTTAGGTGGGCCAAAGGCATCACCTGCTACAGGGCCCCGAGTCTCGGGTCCGAGTCCCAACTAGGTGTATTGTTCACCACCTAGGACATAGTATTATTTGTTTTTTCCTGATATCACGTTACAGTACTCAATGTAAAAAGTCTTCACTGTTTTTGGGGAAAATTGAAGAATATATAACTAATATAGTAGAAGCCGCAATGAACGTGAATACCATCACAGGCGTCTCTGGAGGTATTTTGAACGAGCTATTACACTCTTCAAAACAGTAAAACTTATTCGACCTTAATTTTTTTAAATTTAAGCAGATGCAAGAAGCATGAAGTAATGAAGAAAAATAAAGCCCTAGTCTCCTAATTACTTTATAACCTAGATCGAATAACAGCCTACGTATATTCTCTTTCTGTTGTGAAAATTTAGGATGAATATTTTTAAATTCACATTTGAATCCTGCTATTGAGAGATAATGTACGAAGAAAACGGATATCACCTTTATAGTAAATCTCAAGTTCGAATCGATCCAGGAGAGGGACATAACTCCTCATGTTACAATAAGTCACGTCACTAGAGTATGGTTAAGTTGAATAGCAGCGTTACAAGTTCACGTATCAAGCAAATGGGAGGAGGGGGAATAACTTAGGGGGGGGATAGACGAATGTGGCCTAGGATAAAGATCCGCCATACATCTCTCAAAGTGTAAAGATTGGTTGAGGCTGCGAGGCGGTCCGCTGACCTGGCCGGAATTTTCCCTTGAACGCCCCCGCGATACTTCTTCAGCCATCTCCTTACGTATGCGTTCTCGTGCAAGCAAACCCAACTCCCGACCAATATTACCTCGATAGCCGTTGCTGAGAAACGCCCCAAACAAATGAACTGAGCGCCTACCGAGCGTATCGGTACCCAGTTCACAGATGATTCCGACTGTGAGTATTTTTGGCACTAAAATATTTTAATATTCCAAAACTATTATCAGTTATACATATTTCAGGTTTAAATATACATACCTATATCAGTTTTTTCACCCCGCACTCTAGGTACGGTCGGATTCAAATGTATTGCAAAAAATCGAGCGGCGCCACTTACGCTTCTCAAGGAAATTGAGTTTCACTCACGGCGCTGTTATTCTTTGCTACGCAACGCTATCTATTCATCTGTTTATTTGCACGTATTCAAATGGTAATTGTTGACCAATTTCATATATTGTGCTAATTTGTTATTACACTTTCTTTTTGGTTTGGATTTATGATTTGAGCATGGATAATTATTATTTATTAATCACAACTGTTACTCTAAATGATACATTACGTAGTATTTGCCGTAGGTATATTGTATGCCAGGAACGATCTGTGTTTAATTATAAAGTTTGGTATTTCAATTAGTCAATACATCGCAGCATGTCATTGTTATTCGAGCTGATCGTATTATGTGATAACAAGTTAGCACAAAACAAGCAATTTCTCAACTGTTACAATTTAAATACGAGCAAATAAACAGTTGAATAGAAAGCGTTGCATAGCAAAGAATAACAGCGCCGTAAGTGAAACTCGATTTCCTTGAGAAGCGTAAGCTCGATTCTTCGCAATACATTTGAATCCGACTGTATACATATTTACTGCCGACGACTATTTTGATTAATGCTGCGAGCGATTGATACATTTTTTGTAATTGTTGAGAATTAGTAAAAACTACACACAACTTAAAGTCTGACGTGATCTATGAGTTAAATATTCTTCATTTTTAAAAATAAAGTCTCTTAGGACTGCTTACTCAAACCATTTCTCATGTAAAAGGCCGGGAATTAAGAAAAAAATATCTCTAAAAGTGTGTTGGTTAAAGTTTGACGTTATTTTTTTTATCATTGGAAAGATGAGACTTTTTTCTTTGAACGATGCCAAATTTATTCAGTTTCATGCTAAGTGATATCACGCTCAACCTATCTAAATACTAGAATTATGCGCAAATCTGGCGCCGGTAATGGAGCATATGCATTCTTAAAAGAATCACTCGAATTTCTGAATCGAGGAATGAATTTTTGAATCGAGGGTCTCCTGAGGTTTTTTCTTTTTCTTCATTGTTTAAATGCAAAGGTGTATTTGTCTTATAGAGTGTATTACATCTTTTGCACAATGGATGGTCCGTAAGTATTTACTGTCTTTTTATTTCTTTTATTTTGTGACCAATGTACTTCAATATGAGATTAATAAAGAATTATTATTTTAAAAAAATATAAAAAAATTTGCAGAAACTATATTTAAGTATCAAGGACATTAGTTTTAGTGAAATATAATGCTACATTAGGCATTGAAGTATTTGTTATTGAAAATTACACGCGCGTTGCTTGATGAAAAATAACATTTGCAACTCAGAAATAATTGGAATTACGCATTAAAATCATTGAGACAAGTCAACTTTAACAACGATAATTTGCTCTGTAAATATTGCAATTTGCAATGAGCTGCCATCGGGGGCGCAATCACGATTCTCCATGAGGCGTCGTTCTTGCGTTATCTTTACCTTTAATTTGCGCTCACGAGGCCGAAAATGTGGTCGTCGTTCTGTAAAACGTTATCGGGAGCTTTGAATCTATGTAGTGAACTCATAGAATGTCCACTGGCGTTGCTTTTAGTATTTCTCTACGAACTATCGTTTGAATATTTAGGGAGTGAGGAAATTTGAAAACGCTCCAAGGGATAAATCCACGAGAAAAACTGATTTAAGGAGAAACATGCCCTTCGAATTACTATTTTTTTTAAGATTAAAAAATGCTACAATGAGGAGATTTAGGTGTACTGTTGCCTTGTGTTTTTTAAATTTTTTTTCAAATTTCATTTAAGTGCTCCATCGGGTAAATCTGATACGACAAAGCGCTAAACCGTAGCTATTACAACGTAACGAAAGCCAGTAATTATACGGACTCCAGCCTCCATTGTTTTTATTTAGAATTTGATATCATGATTTTTTTTACAAACTGTGGGAAGAGGATAATTATCTTCAGACTTAAAACATTTAGTAATGTTTATAAAATGCCTAATCTGGAAGTAGTTTGCTAAGAAATTTGGTAGACAAGGCTAGCAATAAAAGTTTCCCCTGGCAACTTTGCAAAATTCGTCACAGAATGTCGGCTGTGGGATCGGACGAAAATCGGAAGTCTGCCATTTAAACCTGAATATAAGTGTTATATTACGGATGATTTGAGCTGAAAACGTATATCAGGTGCATCAATATCTAGTGCATGATGTACAATTTTTTGAACAATTTCTTTTAGCGAAAATTTTAACTTTTGTACTTAACCTTATCATAACAATGTATTTCAACAACAATTTTTTTAAGCGTCAAAATTCATCATTTTTAAGCCAATATATCTTCTTTAAAAAAACGATAACCTAGTAATATTTTTACACCATTCGATAGCAGAAATCTTACTTTATAGCACTATTTATTAAAATCAAGGTAGGTTCTCGGGAATCACTAAAATATAGATCTTTCCTTAATAAGAAGAAAATATTTGCAGGCTTTACTTTGTGGAAGTTATCCATTACGGAAAAATAAAATTAATTTGCTCACTCAACTTGAGGTCTATCAACACGACCCGGATTTCGACACTCTGTGTCATCTTTAGGTGACCTGACGATGACACACAGTGTCCTCTTCAGTCACTTAAGATGACACAAAGTGAAATTAGAGCTGGGAACTGAAGTAAAGAAGATGACAACACAGTCACAACACGCGATATCATCTTCAGTACTTCATTTACAAGGGCACCACACTCATTTTCGCGCACCACTTTTCTCGCGCACCATGTCCGTCTTGCCGAGCACCACATCACCTACCGGGAGTACTTCAGGTCATCTCAAGATGAAATATAATAGTCGAAATCCGGGTCTTGTTAATAAACCTCAAGTGAAGTCTCTTTATTTTTTCGCGATTTAATAAGGGCTAAAATAACTTCAGAGATGAAAATTCCACTGGGTTGGAATATGGGGGTAACTTGTCGTTCGGTCCCAATTCGGTCCATTCTCTTTAAGGACAACGCGTCCGGCAAGGGTGCGAGGGAATCAAGACGTCGAGTGGGATCAGGGGGATATGAAGTTTGAAGAGGGGAGGAGGGTGGATACCGCAGGGGGTCGAAAGAATTGGATGCGGATGAGAGGCCGTCCCGCAGGCCTCTCTCGTTCATTCTTCCCTCCCAAAAGAAAAACCTCTTCATTGCCGCCCGAGGCGCTCTGAAAGGCGAAAGAGTCTCTCTCCTTCAGTGCGGCCAGGCGATGGAGTCGAAGCTCTAACAGCATCGATGAATCCGAACACCTCGCTCACAAAGGACACTGTTTTTGGACCGAAGGAGCAAATGGAAGAAAATTTACATCACCTCAAGGTGGCTCTGGTCTCAGGGTCACTGATTCTAGATTTAATGAAAACTTGAATGAGAATCTTTGAATTGCGTTTCAGAAACTGAGATGGAAATAAAATAGGATTTCTTGGCTTGTTTTTACCGTTATTCGGTCTTGAATGTAGAAATTTTTGCAGGTAAATGTTTGTAAAACAGGTTCATCGATTATTCTTTATAACTCACTTTCCATACGTTCTACAGATGTGATTTATACCTCATGTAAACCTTAAACTTTGTATTTCCTCCGCATGCCTCTTTCATTTCCGTATTTTTACAATTACAGCTTTCCAAACCGTTTGAATATCACGTATTTTAACTGCGCTTCGCGCCATATTGCCGAGTTTCCATTTAATCATTGTTTACTTTCCAATATATTATACACCCGTCTATATATTATGAAATAACAACCGGCGGGATTGCTCCGTAGGGGCGGGTGGGTCGGGGCGGAGGGTTATAATTCTAAGGTAAAATTTCACATCGCTCGCGCAATAACAACCTCGGGAAAATTAAAAAATATCCTGTATAAATAAGATTTGTCAGATTTGAAAGTCAATCTACCTGCCTGCGACATCTGGTGTCAATTTTTATTAACTATCCGAAAATGCAAGACGGCCGTCTCCGAAAAATACGATTCCGGAATGTAACATTATCTCATATCCATCATTCTTAAGATAGGTCACAATTTTGTTTACCAGAAACATTTGTATTTTATGCACATTATTTCTTTTAATTTAAGTGGAAAAACAGCGGTATTTAAGGGTGGAAAAAAATGTTTTTCGATTGACCTGCTTCACGAGTATTAACAATTTTGCACGGTTTCTCATGGAGATTGCTGAAGTTAGAGCAGAAAAACTTAAACTTGGACGAGAAAGCATATTCAAGCTTAGAATTAAAATTTTTTATGAGAATAGGAAGGCGCAGGTAAATAAAATAAAAGTATAATACACCATCTTGCCTCCATTTTTTCATTTAATTTAATCAGAAAGTTACTGCCATTATTGAAGCCCAAATGTTCCTTGCAAAAGGCGCTGTATTCGTCACCTATGGCTGGACAAATTCGGCCATTAAAATATATTAATTGCTTATTCAATTCTAAGATTGGTTGACTGAAGCCCTCCACCCTTCTCTATCTGATGCTAACTCCCATACCTCCTGGTAACTCTCCCGAAGTATATACTTTCCTTTTTATTTGACCCATGAACTTATTCCTGGATCTTCCCCTGGGGACTTTTCCCTCTATTTTACCTTCAATTATGCTCCTCATAAATCTCTTGTGTCTCAGGGTGTGTCCAATCCATCTGGCTCACCTTTCCTGTATGGTGTCCTATATGGTTCTTTTCTCTACTCTTCTGTACACTTCATCATTTCTCATTTTGTCTGCCCGTTTCATCTCCAGCATCCTCCTCCAACACCAGGTTTCGAAGATTTAGAATCTTTTCCGGTCAGCGTTTCCAATGGTCCAGCCTTCTGATCCGTAAGAGTGCTACTCTCCACACGAATGTTTCCAAATACTATTCCCTGGTTTTCAGTTCTATCGTCTTCGAGCGCAGCAGTTGTCTCTTTCCCATGAATTCTTTCTTAGCTTCGGCCATTCTCTCTTTGACATCCATTTTACTTCGTCTGTCCCACGTGATGGTACCTCCGAGATAGGTGAAGAAATCACTTGCTCTAATATCTGTCATCTCAGTGTGACTTCCACATTCAGCTCCTCTCTTCCGCATGCTAGTATTTTAGTCTTCAAATAATAAAAATATATATCCGTGGTATAATTGCCCATTTGGTTCCATAATTTTCGTTTTCAGTCGGTAGCCCATTTAATAAGAAGAAAGCGTAATCTTAAACTGAATAAATAACAATTCGTTATTCAGAATTTTTCTTGACTCACGTGGTGATGCGGGAGCCACCTAAATGAATTCGATATTAGCCAATCACGAACTCGGGATGGGATCCTGGTGCCTTAATTTGCATGGTCGCCATAGTTCTCCAAAAGCGAAAACTTCGATTTGAGAGCAATGATCACAGCTACTACTCTGAGACTCGAACCGCTATGGAGAACCGTGATAGAGAAACCCTTTTGAATTCTCAACAGCATGCATCCTACACGTCGTTCCCCATCGTCGATTCCCGTGAAAATATACGCTCTGATGAGAAAGTCTTTTAAATGAAAGTAGCATTGTAATTCCACATGACTTTTATTTAAGATGATCCGGCTTTCGACGTGGCACGTCACTATCAGGTGCACATAACACAGAAGACAAAGAATCTATAGGCACAACATATTAATAATAACTTGTCTCTATTGAGAAAATTTGGGACTGTAGAGTCCTCTCTTACAATTAACTCATTTGACGAACACAAACATCCATGTCCAGGGCAGTGAATAATCTACCCAGGCGATATTCGAAACCGCGACCCTTGGGTTAGCAGGCAGGGGCTTTACACCACTGCCACCGGGGCCGACAAGGGTAAGGTTTTTACTGAATAAGGTCCCAGAGTGGGCAATGCTCCGTTCGTGATAGAATGTTGCATACCAAAGTAATAATCCAACCAGCGTATAGGTATACCTATACATGGAGAGGAGGACCAGTTTCAGCTATAGATCGAATACAGCGGATAGCAGACATTTGTAAAATAAATGTTACGATTAACATAGCAGAGTTACTGAATTGATTGAGGAATTTGGGTGAGAACCTTTATCTAAAGAAAGGAAAAAATATAGATCCAATCTTTATGAAAGTTTTATAACAAATGAAAATACAAGCTTAACAGATGTTAAGAATAGGATCACCAAGGCCAAATAAGCTTTCCAAAGGAAGCGTAACCTCTTGGTGAACAACTACCTCTCGATTGATACGAGGAAGAGATTTGTGAAGACCTTCGTGAGGAGTATACTGAACTATGGTTGTGAAATTTAGACAATAAATGGGCGAGAAAATGACAGGCTCCAGGCAGCCGAAATGTGTTTCTGGAGGAGAATGACTACAACAAGTAGAGTCATGAGGAAAACAAATGAGCAATTCTTGAAAGAACGTGAAAAAAGGTGAAAAAAGAACGCTTCTCCAAGCGATTTACTCCAGGAAAATTAAACTTGTCGGTCACTTAGTAAGACATAACGAGTTCATCAAGAACATAATTGAAGGAAAAGTATTGGAGAAGAAAAGGAGAGGACGACCTAGAATATCTTTACTTCACAGTGTGATGTCAATCATGAGCAGCAACTTCAACGGAGAAATTAAAAAAGCTGCCTTAGAAAGAGGCAATTTGCTTCAAAGACAGCGACAAAGCCTGGCCTTTTGAGGGGCGACGACGACGAGAGTTTTATGTTGACAATTTTATGACGGACCTTCAACATATTTTGCTAGAGCCAAACTATTATAGTAGAAACGATCACAGGCACAACATTAGAAAATATACTTCAGAACTGATAGATTTAGATTTTATTTTTTCCCTCGTACAATAAGAGACCCTAATCGTGGCAATGATCAGTTCTATGTTCCTTTGACCCTCACTAGGTGGAGTAGATTTTGTACTTGTGGTTAATATCTTACCATCATTACTGACAACTCACCCCGCATGAAATTTCCAAAATGATTTTACTTCCTTCATGGTTTAGTACGGTGTAGTGCTATTTATTCATCGCATTGATAATATTAGAGACTTCAAGACGGATTTGTTTGCACTTCTGAAAACAATACTGCGTTGACTATACGATTTATTCTTTTAAATAGTCGAGGAAACATACAAACCAGATACTATTTATTTTTCGACGAGATCTAAGTGTTAGAAATACCTCATTTTGTTAATTGTGACTATCTGGAGTGCATTGACGTAAACTTTCCCAGTGAAATGGCAGGTATTTTTTTGGGCTAATGTTTTAGAAATTAGTTGGGTAAGGGGCTTGCACAGTATTTCGCAGATGTAGACGTGGTCAACATAATACTCTCCAAGTTTTTAGTTGACCGCGCATTGTTATCCTGACTGCTTCTTGGCCCAGCGGCCGGGGGAAAGTGCGCGTTTGTGATTTGAACTGAGATGAGACCGACAAGCCTGGAGTGGAATCACCCCGTGCCAAGCACCCTAATGAAGGCTTGCACAGAATTTCGTTGGTTTAGATGAATATAATGAGGTGCCAACACGTGTTACAAATAAAAAAATACCTATATTAATAAAATTGAAATAACTGGGTAGTAATTTCCACACTGTTTTAATTAACACCGAACATGGTTTTGGCACTTTATGTTATTATCACGGTATAGTGATATAAAGTGCATTGACATAAAATGTCTCCTTGATAATGAGATAAAGTGTCAAAACCACGGTCGGTATTCATTAAAACAGTGGAAATTACAATCGAGGTATTTCATTTTTACCAATATGGATATATAATATTTCTACAAAGTTACGCCTAAAAGTCTTTCATACTTTCATAAAAAATACCTTTCAATTATGGAGAAAAAGGATATGCACATGCGTACTAATGGAATCATACTGAAAACATTTAGGAGGGAGCATCCATCCTCCAGCTGGCCATTGGCCTTTATCGAACGGGAGAAGTATTGCTTTTGCGCGAGCGGAAGGAAGGGAATGGAGGTTAAAGAGAACGCGACCAGAAGACAATCCTTCTCCCCCTCGCATCCACCGCTGCCTCCCCGACCACGCCCCCCTACGCTCCGGACGCGGGGCTAATATTTGTTGCTCCGGTCCTCCGGAAAGCGGGAAGGATTGCGGATTAGCGTCCCCGGAGTATCGCGGGGGGGTGGGGGAGAGAGGTGGGAGGAGGACGGGCGAGTGGGGGGGGGGCGAGAGGCGGGGGTAACGGGGGATAGGATGTATGTATCAGAGTGATATACGGCGGGCCAAGCGGTCGAACCGATAAATGATGTAATGGCCGGGGAGAAGGTCGATCCTGGGGACGGGCGGTAGGTACCTATGGAACGCGCAAATCTTTCCACGAGTATTTTATAGCTCGGATTACTCGAAGTTATTGCCAAGTCGGACGGAAGACGTCGATACGGACCAGATATCGCGTGTGGGGATACAGAGGAGAGAGGGAATTTGGAAGTTTCGGGAGACTGTTGGGGGAGGAAAAAAAGTATGTTTGGCCCCGAAAATCGTCACGGGATTCGTCGCCAAGGGAACGAGAAACCCCCCCCCCCTCCCTCGTGTGTACGCGTGTGCAAGCAAACAAACGCCGCCTACATGCATAAACTTTCGGGGACTTTGGGAGAGAGAAAAATTTTGATCGATTTCCTATGCGAGAAAACGTTTTGTTTTTTTTTTGCATCCGAAAGGAGGGCAATGAGTTTATCGGAGGTACCCCAGAGGGAGGACGATACGGAAGCATGACGAAAGACAAACGGACCACAATACACCGGAGTTCAATCGGTGGAGACGGAGCTTCAGAAGATTGAACGGAAGGGACTATAAAGCTTTAATTGAATTACTTCGACGGCGAAATGGATTAAAAAAGGAATCGGGAGGAAAAAAAAGGAATCTTAAAAACGACATATTTTTTTTTGTACGTGCACTCACGGATTTATTCGTTTCGGTCGTTCGCTTATTTTCATTTCGGGCGATTGTGTGTGTTTTTGCTCCGATTTGGTGGATTATTACTCGGAGGGCAGTGAGACGAAAATCCACTTAACGTGGGCATCCGAAGATCAAAGGAGTTCCAAAGAGCTAAAAAATAATTCCTCAAAAAATGCATGATTCGTCTCTCAATGGAACTATTAAACAGGCAGGCTATCCGCTGAAAGGAGATATTATTGATATCATGAACTTTTAACTTACTGAGGTAAGGGTATAACTATCTTCAGGCTTGAATAAATTAACAACACACATTGGATGCCTAATTTTGAAGTAGGTTACTAAGAATTTTGTTGAACAAGGGAAGTTTTACTTGGCAACGTTGCGACATTCATCACAGTATGACGGCTCTGTCCTCCGAAGAACACCAGAAATTTGTCTACTCATTTATTATTAGGATATTTAAACCTAAATGGTCTTGTTAGAGTTTCGATGACCTGAGCTAAAAAATAAATATGATGCCTAAGCTTCAATTTTTATTATTATTTTTTTTTAATTTATCTTCACTACCCCGAATACAGCACAATGGGCCAACTTACGTCGGGTTAATAACAGTGAAAACGGTAACAACGGACGAGATACAAATACCCATGTCCTATGCAGAAAATATTCTACCCAGGTGGGACTCGAACCCGCGACCCTCGGATTGGCAGGCGAGGACTTTACCCCGCCACCACTGAGGCCGATTGCATAATGTTCAAGTTTTCGTAACCCAAGGGTTGAAATTCGCCATGAAAAAATCATTTCCCTTGATCGGATTTCGAACCCGGGTCTCCCAACTCCTGGTCAGATGTGTTGTTTCAATGTTTTTATTTTATACCAACATTAAATTGCATTTTATTCATTAGAATTTTCAAAAATGGTCATTATGCAACGCAAAAAACTCCACTCCAATGACACATACATTTGTAATACATTCTTGTTTTATGTATTTGAGACACATACATGAATATATTTTACATATTTTAGTTAATATCTCTTTTTCACATAAAATAATGTTAAAAGACGTTTGGCGACCTGGTTTTTTTCATGCTCCGAGGAGGGTGTCTGTTCATTTACTATTTTAATTTTATCGATTGAAGCCAATCTTATATTTTTACCGACCTGTGCGACTTTCCACAAAGATAACAATTAATTCTTTTAAAATTATGATTTCCTTGGCGGGAAATTATTTAAAGTTTAATGTTAACAGATTCTCTTCTCTAATATATCCATTCTTACATTTATCAGCCATATAAAGATAATTTTGTCAAAAAAAACAAAAAACACCAGAAATAATAACAAAGTAATTGTACCCTGCCGCAGAACGTCTATGTATCATAACTATTTTTATGTAAATTCATGCATTGTATGGAATTATATGCCGCAAACGCTGAAAAATATTAAGTCAACCGAAATATTTAAAAAATGCTTGCTCTCTTATTATCTCAGTGAAGGTTAATATTTTGTAAAATATCTTGGATTAAATTCATGAATATGCTACCTTTGTGATTGCTACAATGTATTGAGCATGAAATCGTAATTCTGATGAAGGCTTCCGCGGGGCTTTGATGGAGGTTGATTCCTTCTGTCGGGTTTTCCGCCGCGTTGGTTCATTTTGAGGACAATATTTCGCCGGCTGTCCTGCTGGCTTCCTCAGGTCCATGTAACATGGACTTGAATGCATGCATTGAAGCATGGTCCATGTAACATGGACTTCCTCAGGTCCATGGAACATGGACCTGAGGAAGCCATGGACCTGAACAAGTTACATGGACCTGAGGAAGCCAGCAGGACAGCCGGCGAAATATTGTCCTCAACATGAACCAACGCGGCGGAAAACCCGAAATAAGGAATCAATCTCCATGGAATTGTAATATTTGTTGTGGGCAAGTGCTGTGATTTGATAAGATTCTTGTAAATAGTGACATGTTTTCCATGTGATTGTTATTATTTTTTGCCTGAGTTGTAATTACTTATGCTGGCTCCAAAGGAATTCTTTCCTAGAGCCAATAAATCTTATCTTATCTTATCTCCGAACGTGTCGAAATCTTTAAAAAAATTTAAAATTATTTCCCATTCCCTGTTTGGTCCTTTACAACCTCGTAATTTCTGAACTATATTGTTTATCATTCCTCATTTAGGGCATACCGGGCTATCGCAAAATTTAGCGGGTTGCACCACCAAGCCATCTTCCTTAAAGACGAATTTCGAGGGGGGGGGTTGATCCGAACTACATGATCACATGCCTCAAGTCTACATTGTAGCGCATGAGACGATGGTCGTGCTTACAAAGCCACTGTCGCTGCGGATGAACCCAACATTGTCGTTTAAATAACGACAAAATTGACGGATTACCAATCATTGTATTCGCACACACACCTGCCCGGGAATTGGGAGATCCGGGATTGAACCCCTATCAAGCCAAGCGATTTTTTTCATGGCAAATTTCAACCCTTGGTGTATATGCTCCCTTGCGAGTGATTTCGTAACATATCATTTGTAAATGCAATGACTGGGAAGTTATCGAACTATATTCCTGTGGCGGAAATTGAGAAAAAAAAGTTACTTGAAGGGATACCATCGCACTGTCATTAAGACCACATTTCAGAGTAAATATTCATAGTTTATAAGTCAATATATCTTCGTTAAATGACCAATGACCTAGTAATATTTGTGCACCATTTGATAATAGAGGTCTTACTTTATGACTTCAGTCATATGAGCGTAAATATAGTGTCTCAAAAACTTTTAGAAGGGATTAAGGTGGGAGCCCCTAGAGACTTGGAGGCTACACGCTAGGCTTAGCTTGCCTGAGAAATTCAGAACTGATACTTTTCGGAGCGACACAGAGAATATTATCAAGACTCCTCACTACATTTCTAGGTCTGACAGATGCGACAAAATATGAGAGATACACTGCCTAACAGATAGGTACAAAAACTCTTTCTTTCCGCGCACAATAAGCGACCACAATAAAAATTGAGCTCCACTAAATACACTCCCATAATACATGTCCCCATTTAATCTACCAAAAACTTACATCTTTACACGGCTGGTGACCTAACACCCCTTGCCACACGCCCATGCGGCGGCTCGCTGGGCATTATGTAAATGTAGATATAGAAAAATATGTCATGATTTGAGTGGGTTATCGTGCAATCGTAAAATGAATCATCCTTAACATAAAATGGAAGTGGTAATAACTCCCAGGAGTGAAATACTCGAGTAGGTACTTAAATGAGAAAAATCGTGACGATTTACCATGAATGGAAATATTCTGTCGCACGGATGTGACAGTCGGCAAAGAGATGTCACCCTTTTGTAAATATATTCATGCGGACATTTCTATTGTGGCCATCAATTAATTTATTCAATAAAGGGCCATTTCATGTCAAATAAACCAAAAATATGACATTTTCAACCTGACCATATTTGTTTTTTTGTGACGTTACGTAGAATGAAAGAACCCGTAACGTGATTACTGACAATGCATTTTCATAATTTTTTAATATCATTGTTAACACGTACTTAAATATTGAACACCAAAAACATGCGGAAAATTTTCCTAGAAGAGCAAATTATGAACCCTTTTACCATTTTATTTGGGAGAGGTATGCAAATATACTCAACGGTATCTGGCGAGATGTTGTGGAACATATTTCAACAATGAAAGAAATTTTTGTCATGTCCACTTAGTTTTTTATTGGTACAATTGGTCCATTAATTACGTTTGGCGATTTTGGTGATTTTTCGACCCCCCCTCCTCTCATGGTGAGATGTCGTGAGATTTTGCTCGAACCCCTACTCCCTAATCTCACGTGAGATTTTTCAATATGCGTATATTTAGTGTAACTACGTTGATCTGTGCTTGATCGCGTTGGATTCATTTAAAAGAACATAATTTGGTTAATTATTTTTATTTAAGACTCTAGTTAAGACTAGTATTTAAGACTACTAAGAACGTAGTCTAGAATCACAGTGAGAAAATCGAACAATTTAATACTAAAATAGGAACTACTAAAATTCGTATGGCTGGTCGGTGGCGGCTAAACGATCGAGGGGCTACTGTGCTACTTTGTGGCGTCCGCATAACCGCGATGAATATCATTGTGTAGGATGTAGCTATATTTTAGTGGGGAAACATGTCTTACTTAATTCAACCCAGTTTTCTTGCAATTTTACACTGTTTCTTGCGGAAAAAAATTATCTGATATTTGCCGAGACCCCCCGCCCTCATCTCCCCCACGTGAGATTGGGTGAGATTCGGCTCGACCCACTCCCTCCCCCCCTTAAACGCCTCACGTAATTAATGGACACCCCCGAACTAGTTTCAACGATTACATCGCCATCATCAGGTATAAACAAAATCAGGTTTGTACCTGATATTGACGATGTAACCGTTGAAACGCGTTGTGTCAATAAAAAACTAAGTGGACTCTACAAAAATTTCTTTCATTAGTAAGAGGTATGCAGTTCATATTGATGGAATTAAAATGTATAGGATTGGCCATGAATGTAATATACGGAGTGTATCGAAATGAATTAATACCTGATTTTAGAGTGTTATAATTACAGCTGTAATAACTCACCCATTTTTTTTAAACCTATATGACAAATGAGGGATGAACAGAGCAGGTTAGAAGGGGAGCATGCTGACGGACATATGTGGGGAGCATGCTGACGAAAGATCGGAAGGGTGAGGTAGAGATTAAGTCAAGAATAGCTAGGGGAAAGGAAGCTTTTAATAAGAAGAGAAATGTGTTATGTAGCGGTATGGACCTATAACTGAGGAAGAGACTGGTGAAATGTTACGTGTGGAGTGTTGTATGTATCCGAAACGTGAGCCTTGGGAAGAAGTGTGAAGAATAGGATGAATGCTTTTGAGGTGTGGGAGTGGAGGAGGCTAGAGAGAGTGAAATGGGTGGATAGATATAGTAATCAGGAGGTGCTGGGAAGAGTTAGGGAGGAAAGAACACTACTGAAAAAATGAAGAAGAGAAAGGGAAACAGGATCGGGCAAATTTCGAGGGGAAAGGGGATTTTAAATACAGCAGTCGAGGGAACAGTGGAGGGAGAAAAGAGAAGAGGAAGAAGAAGGCTGAAAATGACAGACGAAGTGAATATAAAAAGAAGTTAACAAGGAAACCGAGAAAGAGGCCCGGGACAGGACGAATCGGAGACAGCTTTAGTGTTTGGGACATGCCAGTAGGCAGAATACCAGCAGATGATGATGACGATAATTACAGAACAGGGGGCATTCCGAGAAGAAAATGTGTGTCAATTGAATGGACGTCTGGCTATCATCTAGATGCTGTCCGTGCTGTAGCTAGTGGACATGTGGAACATATGTAATACCACAGCTGAAAAGTTTACATTTAGTGAGTATTTTGAAATTTTACGCGTTTTTATAGTACGTTTACATCAATTAATATAAAGTTTTACAATCAGGTCATTCATTTTGATACACGCTGTACATAAAAATTTTGTAAAATTAATATTTTGTGATAAAAATGTCAAAGTATGTTCTTAATTATTGAAAAATTACAACGCCATTCATATTAATGCTCATCACAAAGCTGTTGGAAATAATTTAACCTGGTGAAGCGGTAGAACTAACGAGACAATATCTTTTTTACAAGAGGGCGTGATAAAAACGCGTACCATCTCCGTGTAGTACTCACCCATTTGGTTTTGCTTTGTTAGGTTCTGACGTTCCCAACCTATAGTTAGCATTTAAAGGAGTAAAATAACACTTAATCTGGGAAAGAAGACATGCTGACGAAAGATCGGAAGACCACCCATTGAGACCTCATGAGGCCATCAGTACTCTAATATACACAAATTAAATAAATGTAAAATCTAAAACTAACAAGCATCCATTGAAAGGTTAAACAAAACCGAATGCCTGCTAAATTATTTAAACTCATAAAAAGAATACAAGTTTCACAAAGGAAATGGTTCCAGGCTTGACTTTGTGGAAGTAATTCATAGTAACTTAAATAAAACTTTGTATACTCCACTATAGGTTTAATAACACGACCCGGGTTTCGACACTTCGTGTCATCTTCAAGTGAAGAGTATACAAAGTTTTATTTAAGTTAATACAAGTCTCGTTAACCGAAGAGATGTATCTTATGAGGGAAGCCATTTTTTCTTACCATGGTTTTTATCACTACCGGATGCATATTTCATGAGTTAGAAATATCCATTTAAAAGATATATAATAGGGAATTAGCAAATTTTCAAGCGCTCTAAATTCGGAACTCTAAAGATGAGCAAAAAAATTCAAGTTTTTGTGGATACCTTTTCGTGCACGACATTGCCTTTCTTTAAATTTCAAACTAACAACCTCACTATTAATTCTTACTGCGAGTAAAATCAACTTCGAAAATACATCAATCTTGATAAACCACTAAATTTAGACGAGATTTATCCGTTTGAAACGCATTACTAAAACGCTAGGCTGAGTAGTTATGAGTCGCATAGTGCAAACTCTCCCTATGAATCGGAATCATGGACCATTGGAAAAGCTGTCCAGAACAGACTAGACTCCTTCGAAACCTGGTGCTGTAGAAGGATGCTGAATATATGAAAAAATGGACAGAAAAAATTATAAATGAAGTTTATACAGATGAAATGACAATATGAAACACTAAACAGAAAAGAAGAACCAGATAGATTTGACAACCGTGAGACACAATGGGTTTGTCACCCTGAGAGGAGAGAAATTTGAGGATGTAGATTCTTTAAACTCTCTCGGAAGTACCCTCAAATGGGATGGACGAAGTGAAACAGACATCAAACGCAGAATAGCCCAAGATAAGAAGGCGTTCATGGGAAAGAGACAACTGCTGTGCTCAAAGGAGATAGGAATACAAGCCAGAAAATAGTATGCGATAACATTCGTGTGGAGCGTGGCACTCTATGGATCGGAAAAGCTGACAGGAAAATACTAGAATCCTTCTAAACCTGGTACTTGAGGAGGATACTGAATATAAAATGGACGGAAAAAATAAGAAATGATGAAGTTTAGAGGAAAAGAACAGAAAATGATCGCGATATGGAACGCAATACAGAAGAGAAGAACCAAATAGATTTGACACATTATAAGGCACAATGAGTTTGTTAGAAACATTGTTGAAGGTAAAACAGAGGGAAAAGTCCTCAGAGGAAGACCCACGAATAAGTTTATAGACCAAGTAAAGAGGAAAGTACATTGGGAGAGATACCACGAGGTAAGGGAACTAGCATTAGATAGGGAAGGATGGAGTGCTGCAGTCAACCAAACTTAGGATTGAACGACCAATGATGGTGAGTGTAAACTCAAGCTCAACGCTGCAACAAAAGGAAATGCAATAGTATACTTGCGATAAAGGAACACTTAATTGAAATTAGAATGCCATGAAACCCAAGCAGAATGAATATTATGGGGTTCATACGACTCCTTCCTTCGCCTCATGGCAATATTTCAAATCCTTCGGAAATTTTCTTGTTATTTTTAATCTTCACGATTCGCGACCTACTTTGAAACTTCATTCTGAAGAACCTGGGGAGTCCCTCAGCTCGTTAATTTATTTTTTCGAGAGCACGGTTCGGTTGGCTTCCTCCCTCATTGGAAGCTAACACGACCATCGAATTACACGAGACCGCTCGGAATCCGTCGCAATGCCATTCCAAGGTTTGTGTGTCTACACGTTCGTTCCTCCGTTTTTCTGCCGCGCCGAGCGCGGGCTCGTTCACCACACTCAGGAGAAATAACAAAACGGTACCTCGAACACGCCGTGTGCCTATTTCCTGCGATAAAGAAGCGCACTTCTCCAGCGAGAGAATCCCTATCTCATTCACACAGAGCCGTCCGACGAGGCGTGAAAATCAAATAAGCTATCTATTCAGCGGAAGGAAAAGACATGCATTCTTTGCTGTAGATTATTTAAGCCTTGGAATCCAGCAATACAAGTGTGTTCCATGAAATTTCATCTCGATCTAAAAAAAATTGTGAAATGTACAGAGCAACGAAAAGTTTGGATATAATATGAGTTTAATATAATGCCTACGGGCAATGATATACTTCATTTCTGTGCCTATAATATATTTTACAGCGTCACTAATGGAAGAGAGGAAATTATCTAACATGGGTTCAGGAAAATGTTCACAGTGACGATATAATACACAATATTTAGCAGTTATATGATTCTACATGAAGGTAGAGGATTTCCTTTCACAATAAGTGAAAAATAATTTAGCAAAATACGTCATATGCGTCACGCGTGCCCATCACCTGATTTTCGACTAATTGTCGTTTCTTCCGCGGTAGAATTATTACGCAGAAAGCATAAATCGAAAAGTTACGACACTTATTGTAGTTAGTAATCCTTATATCAGTGATTTGATTAACAGGTTATATGAAAGTCGATTAAACAGAGCCGTAAAATAAAAGTGCGTCGACGTCTTCGGAATTGTATTTGGCCGTGATATATACAGTCCCATAAAGTGATACCCTGATTGTTTAAACGGTTCCATAACACTTTATAGTGCTGAACTTTTCTGCATTGGCGTTTAATGTTGAAAAAACATTATATCACATTCAATTTTTTATCAATCTCTATATTTTCCACTGTGTGGTAAAGTCTTATAATGTGTAAATTAATTTTAATGCATATTTCTCCTAAATTTAAAAAAGTATAGCCATAACCGAAGTCAGAATACGTTAGTTCAACGCAAATGTCGCCGCAGTCTACCAAAAAGAAAAATGTTCATTATAAATATAGTCTTCGATTAATCGAACGTGTGCCTTACAGTAGAGCGTCGATGATCCGGATCAGTTGTTACCGGACCCAGTCCGGATTATCAAAAAGTCCGAATTTTCGGACAGATCCAAGAAACAGGCAAACCTAAAGTCCGTAGTACGATTCCCGGTCAAGGCCGAATTTCTTTCATGGCAATTTCATCAAAAAAGACCGTTTGATGCCTTAAACACAAAGAAACTTTGCTGATAACTGTAAAATCAGGAATTAACTTTAGTACTGTAACTAAATAATAAGAGCAGATAAATAAAACTATTGATTAATATGAACTTATTACGTAATATTTCAATTAAATATACTGTCATACGTCTTTCATCCACGCTTTTGACAAATATGTACACTTCAACTAATTTTTCGCCGGATGTGAATCCGGATTATCGACGGTTCGGATTTTTGACGCTCTACTGTAAGGCACACGTTCGATTAGTATCTTTCTCGTTTTCTGATTTCGACGGCTCGATATCAATGTTTTGACCTGGATATTGATGGTCGAGGAGGGCCCTTTCGGGTCACTCAGGTCAATTCGGTACTTGGTCATTCTTCGAACAGTCATGTAGCCGATACCGAGGAGTCGAGGCGAGGGCCACGATACCCGTGCACCAGCAGCCGGAGCCCTGCTAATAAATTCCTTAGCAGTTGTTCTGTAGAACGTAAGGAATTCTACAGAAATTAACTCTTTTTCTTCAGAACTAGTTCCTTTTCTAAGGATCTATACGGAACATGAGAGCCTGACTCTACAGAACACATGTTCCGTAGAGTTATTTTCTGCAGATCAAAATAACTCCCTACAGGCTGTTCTGTAGTACTTCAGCAACTCTACGGAAATATGTGAGGTTTCCGTTGACTCAGTTCCTTTTCTAAGGACCTATATGGAGAGTCGTAGGGAGTTCCACAGAACGTCCTAAGGAATTCTGCAGAACGTCCTAAGGTATTCTGCAGAACATCCTAAGGTGTTCGTAAAATGGCGTTTCAATACTTTAAGGAATATCTACAGAACCTTTTAAGAAATTCTGGAGAAGTATTTATAAGTAAACTATACAGATTTTTTTTTAGCAGGGAGGACCATAAATCCTTGCCTTTACCCACAACTTTTCTTCTTCCCGTGACATTGTTATCATCAAGAGGTTTTGAAAGGAAAATGACAGTTCATTTAATGTTGTGCGCGCCGCGCGGAGACAATGCATGCCGACACGCGGCAAAGATCGAGAGAGTGAGTTCTTGCCCTTGGTGTCGAGGAACGAATAATCACAAAGAGGTTTTGAAAGGAAAATGACAGTTTATCTAAATCGAGAAGAGGAAAAACAATTGTTTCCATCTGGAAGAGATGGGAATTCGACAACCAATATCCAGGTCACATCATCAGCGATGGCAAAATCTTTAAAGCAACTATAAAGGAAAGATCCATTTCAATTTTTGTCAAGTGTGACTTTTGCAGTAACACCGAAGCTTGTTTTAACATTATGTATTTACACGGAGCATTGGGTTGGTATTACTTCTATTCCTCCACCTACCTAGCCCCCTCATATTCGGCCCGTACAACGTTTGAGCTGACGAGGAAGACAAACACCAGACGCCGTGGGGCGCATTCCCTTTTCCATCCCCGAGGAATTTTCATTTCTCCCCGGAGCTCCTTTCTTTTCTCCCAAGAAGAGGTGTCTTCCGGAACCAAACTATTCCCTCCCGAAGGAATGAACTCATTCAAAAGATAGTAAAAAGAAATTGAGGTAAGAGAGAGATAGAGTAAAAAAAGATGTTCTCGGTTACATTTCGAGTTGTTCTACCTTCGTGATAAGGGAACAGATTCGTGATAAGGGAAATTTTACCATATCCAATCGTTAGGTGGACCTTTATAAAACGACCGCCACTAAATTTAACCCCCACTGATTTCAAGTTGCTCATCGGTAGTCTATTGAGGCTTTAAAAAAATAGGTGAGACAACATTTAAAAAATTGTTTCTACAGTCAAAAGCATAAGTTAAAGCTTAAAAAAATATGTATGCATGTTATTTTCCCCCAAAGCTTACTTACTGTAAAAATTAACGTGTTGTTTAGATTAAAAAAATTGTTGAAGAGTGTTATGCAACAAAGTTTTCTCGGGCTTTCGTTCGGGTGAGTGGGTCCATGTTTACCAACATTTCGTCATACACCTCTGCCCTGGGGACGATGGTCGATTCGAGCATCGAAACGTCGGCCAACATGGACCCACTCACCCAGACGGAAGCCCGAGAAAATTTTGAGAAACTCGAACGCCGGAAAAGCATCAGATCTTACTTGTTATGCAACACTGCGTCACACTTTTCAATTATTTTTTCAATCAATACTATAATATAATAATATTGTATTGCAGATGGTACTCAGAAGGGAAAACAATATGCATTGAATGCATGGCATAACCAGGATACCCTAGAGTGCGGTATGACGTGATTCCACGTCAAGTGTACCGTGAGTAATAACTTTTACAATCCACTGTGGTCAAAAGCAACATGCACGATCCGGATTTCGAATGCTTAAGCATCATCACCAGCTGCTAAATGTCATTCAGCACCATTCAGTAGTCATTCAGCACCTGATGATAATGCTTTAGCATTCCAAATCCGAATCGTGCTTGTTGCTTTTGACCACAGTGGATTGTAAAAGTTATTATAATTAATCCATTTAAAATATAATTCCACAAAGTCACCACAGTTTGAATTTCATTTGTACCGTGAGTGTTCCAGCTTTCACTAGGGCCCCCTGCTGGAAAGCTGGAACCCTCACGGCACCATGACGTGATATCACGTCATGCAGCACTCACAGGGTTAAGATGTTGAATGCATTGTATATACTACAACGTAATACGTAATCTTCAGTTAGTCTTTATTTTATTAATGGCACCTCCACATTTCGTGATTCTGTATATTTACAAAGTTTTTTTAGTGTTAAATCGCTTTTATGTCAGGGAACGTCTTGACATTTGGCAAGGCAAGGCATAAAGACTGATTTTCTCGATGGAAAATGTGCCTCATGACTCAGAATTGGGACTCCATCAATATCTCAAACATACAGTCAAGTTTCAGCAATTTACCTGAATGATTTTAATTGAATTAATGTGATTTAAGTGTTGATTCCTCTGACAATAATGAAGAAACTTAAGCATAAACGATTTAAAAAGATATATAGACGTTAATAATGTGGATGGTGGTTTTGACCACTGAGACATATGGAGAGGGCAGTACCTACGTCATCAAACTGAAACCTGGTGGCCGAAATAACAACCACATTGTTTAAACCCTGCTCTCTCTCCTTACTTTCCTATGAATAGCACGATGAGATGGACTAATTAGCGGATGTATAGGAAAAATATCAACTGTCTGTTTGAAATTGAAGGCAAATGACTCTTGAAACAGGTATCGGTTGCTTAGTGCTATGGATTCTTCGTGATTTAACGATGGTTTTCATCGAGAATGCGGATGATTATTGACTTAAACACATAAACAGAATATGTAAGGAGAATTCATATTAAGGAAGTAGGTGCATGCTGATATCCTAATTACTTATCGATAGAAAACATTAAAAATTGCAAAATTAGCGCGTTATCCCGCAAGCACTATAGGAAATTGAGGGTTAACGAAGATGGCAGATTGACATTAGCTTCTAACATTGTCCAGCATAGCAAACACCATCTCCATCTGATAATTATGATAATTTTATTACTCGGACATAGAATGCGTAAAACATAATATCTTTGGTTAAATCGCGGAGTAACTTTAGGTAGCCATTGAGCTAAACCTGAATTGTGCCTACCATCGTTTACAGAATGCGTTATGCTAATATGCATAAAGTAAATCCAGCATTACAAAATTTCAGTACATGTACTAAATAATATTACAGTTATAAGAAAACATCCTCTAGACTTTCTTTAGTAAACAACCAAGATCGTACATTTATCATTGTTTTTCTTAGGATTTTTAATTAAAATATGACACAGTTAAACATTTTAACACCTTAGGTCTAATGCACAGGAAACATCGTTTGAATCTCGTCAAGTTCGGCTTGAGTAAGGAAATACGTACTTTAAGTAGGGTGTAGGGAGAAGAATTGTACAATAATAACCCATTATACTCCTTCTTATGTAAAAATGACGTAAAACTTTATAAATAAATTGACATCTTAAGGGTAGGAACCCAAGACAAGGGTTTTTACCAACTAATTGCACTTTGTTTTCGATCTACCTAAAGGGTTTTGACCAACAACGTCGAAAATACTTTTCAGTCCAGAGAATATAATTCTCTATTTATCACAGGATCCTCTTCCACGATGTATTGCCCATCACTGTTAAAGAGATCTTTGACATAAGTTGCGACTTCAGTCCCAGCTATCGTAGTCCTTAAAATGACATGGAAAAAATGGCGCATTGAACCTTTCAAACCGTCGAAAATACTTTTCAGTCCAGATTTGACACTGATGTAACTTACTCTAGCGGCGACTTAACAAAATAAATCACATTATCTCACACACAGGCTTTTAAAAAATAATTTCCGGTTAGTCCCTCCAAATGTTTATTTTAAATCAGAGATCACTTAGATCCGAAGCTTATAGGTTAAATAGCGTTAAGCAGGAGTGCCCAGTTAGTGAAACATAGGCTGAGATTCCCATTCGGAATTTCGTTATTTCTAGTTGAACCGTGGCTGTTTTCATAAGATAATTGGAAATGGATCCTCAAAGCCCTAAATCAATACGTTTTGATCCCGGTTAGGAACGTCTATGAACAATCAAAATCTATCTGCCTCTTAATTTACTTAACGATGGGGATCTCGGGATTAAATCTTGAGCCGAAAAAAATGTAATGTAAATGAATGTGTAATCAGCACCGATTTGAGCTCCGGAATTTTGTGCGGTTTTTTTTAAGCACCAAATTTGTGATAAATTCTACATGTACAACATACTGCCCTGCAAGCCACCACGTGGGCTTGTGGCAGGGTGTGTCAGAACACCAGCAGTGTAAATGATAAGGTTTGGGGAGGTGAAAAGATGAAGCGTATTAAGGGAGTGTTTTAAGTGGAGCTCTGTTTTTATTTTGGTCACTTATTGTGCGCGGAAAGAACGAGTTTTTGTATCTATCTGTTCGGAAATGTATCTCTCTTATTTTGTCGCTTCTGTCAGACCTAGTAATGTAGAGAAGCATCCTGATAATATTCTCTTTGTCGATCTGATACACCAGTTCTGAATTTCTCAAGATCTCTAAGCCTAGCATGTAGCCTCCGAGTCTCAAGGGGCTCCCACCTTAATCCCTCTAAAAGTTATGAGACACTGTATGTACGCTTGTAGCAGTTTTTTACGAAGCATGCTGCTTTCCTTTGTATTTTATTTATTTTTTTGTTTAAATCTTTATGACCAGGGTCCCAAATTCTCGCGGCATATTCGAGGTGTGGCCTAACCAGAGCGAAGCAGCATCTCTCCTTTACTTTTTCTTCCGAGGACCTTCCTATTATATGCTTAACAAAACCTAGTTTCTTTAATGCTGTGCCGCATATGTTTTGTATGTGTGTTCCCCACGATATATCTGAAGTTAAGGTAATTCCAAGATATTTTACTGTATCTGAAGTTCTTATGTTTACTCCACCCACAGTATAGGTATGGCCTTTTTTGTGATGACTTCCGCAGGAAGTGAACTGTGGTACATTTATTAATATTTAATTCTAACCCCCGTAGCGGCTGCAGAAATATTTATTCGGCTGTGTCTGGAATCTGAAATTTTCACCATTCAATCGCTTTCTAGGCCGAGAAGGTGTTTAAATTGCATCAACGGGAGCCAACCAGAGGATAGCCTTTTCTTTCGGAATTGGCAAAATGCCTCTCCAGGAGTATATGAGAATTAGTACTTGTCCGCAGACACGTAATGCGCCGCGTAGAAAAGTATGCTCCTCCCGACGTGATAACATTGCTGCGAAACCCGGGCATGCCAAGATGAGTATAGAAGTCGGCTGAACGCAGTGAGTGTGGGGCACCGGAGAAGTGTTTGTGGGCAAAGTATACATAATGGGTAGGATTAGAAATGTTTGGGTGAGAAAATAATGTGAGCTGTGTCCTCCAGTAGTGGACATATAAATGGAGCGCGCCCTGTCGGATTGGCCATGTGGAGAGAATGTAATGGTCGGTCAAAGAAGGGATCAGATGTAAGTTTCACTGCTTCAGGAGTAATCAAGTGGAATTTCGTCGTAATGAGAAGAACAATCGCACATTTTCGCAGTTATTCATTACCAGTACTAAGCGATTCGACTAACGGAGTCATCATCAGGCACAAGACAGGTGGGGTACCTGAGAAACGTTTGTGGAAAAAGTACTATGGGCAGGGTTAGGAATGATTCTGAGAGAGAACGAAAAGAAAAAAGCTAAGAAAGAACCTCACGAAAGAAAAAAAAATCACGTTTCGATTCACAGTCGATAATGACGCTGTGAGTCGAAACGCGTAGTACTTGCAATAAAAAAGTTGTCTAACAGATGTAAGTAGATTTAGTGATGTGAAGGGAAGAGGCAGACCGTAAAAGTCATGAGTGATTGTGGCTGAAGAGACTCTGAAGAGGAGAAATATCTGTAGCCTTATGAAAAGGAATTCGCTAATAAAGTAGTCCAAGTGGGTAAGAAAAGCGAACGTGGTCACTAGGGATGGGAATTTAAGATGAAAATTAATTAACGTGAGTCAGTTTTCTTGGTCAAATGGGAATTACTCACTCTTTGACGTTTTCTACCTCAAAAGGGAATGGCCCGAAGAGTCTATCATTCTTGATAGCTCTAAATATTTTGAGTTTTTTAATGTACTCAATCATGTATTCATTCATTGGTCGTTCAGTCCTAAGATTGGTTGACTGCAGCCCTTAACCCTTCCCTATCAAATGCTGATCTTCTTACCTCCTGGTATCTTTCCCTATGTACTTTCTTCTTTATTTGGTCCATGAATTTATTCCTGGGACATCTTCTTGGGACTTCTCCCTCTATTTTGTCTTCGATTATGTTTCTCACAAACCCATCGTGTCTCAAGGTGTGTCCAATTCCATCTTGTTCTTCTTTTCCGTATGGTGTGTTCCATATGGTCCTTTTTCTCTTCTACTCTTCTGTACACTTCATCATTTATTATTTTGTGCGTCCATTTTATCTTCATCATTCTTCTCCTACACCGGGTTTGAAAGGCTGATACTAGTCTGTTTCGGTCAGCTTTTCTAGTCAGGTCGGCCCCGGTGGCGGTGGGGTAAAGTCCTCGCCTGCTAACCCGAGGGTCGCGGGTTCGAGTCCCGCCTGGGTAGACTATTATCTGCCCAGGACATGGGTGATTGTGTATGTACTTGGTTGGGGGAAGAGGGAACGGTTACGTCTCACCCAACCCAGGATAAACTAACAATAATTATTATTATTATAAAATAAAATAATAATAATACTGTTCCATGCTTCCGATTTATAGAGTCCCACGCTCCGAACGAATGTTTTCGCATACTCTTTCCTGGTTTTTAGTCCTACCTTCTTGGAGCAAAACAGTTTTCTTTTTCCCATGAACGCCTTCTTAGCTTGGGCCATTCTCCGCTTGATGTCCGTTGGACTTCTTCCGTCCCACATGATAGTGCTTCCGATATAGGTGAAGGAATCCACTTCCTCTTATTTCTCTTCTCTCAGGGTGACTTCTGCAGAACATGTATAAAATACTTGATATAGTTCTCGCCGTCTATATCATCACTTGTACTTGAATCTCAAAACAGTTCACAAATTTAAATCCGATAAACGTGATAAGGCGCATCCCAGGTATTTATCCTGTTATTCTACTCTAACGCTGGATAGTGTTTGTAAATTTCCCCTCACTCGCACAAAATGATCATTGTGGCCTCTCAATTTTGAAAAATATATTAAAGATCCCTCGACTCAATGGTGTTACTCTTCCTTTCGTTTTATTTTGACAGTTTTATTTTTCAATGCCAGTAAGAATTGCATATCAGTTAACTTTCTCATACGTGTGATCTAGTTACATCAGACTACCTTAGCAGCTATGTGAAAATGTGCTAACTGCTTACCTTCTCTAGAGAGGGATTTCCGTATATGGATCCCGGCATACGAATGTAGCGACAGTACTTGTGGGAGTGTGTTAAATGATTTTACACTTCGCATTGCGGCCTTACAATACATCCTGTTCTTGGAGCATGAAAATGCAACAGGCCATGGAGTGGCAACCATATCGACTCATCATAGACCCGATGTATATGCATGTTCGAGATTAAGTCACTATATAACTCGCGAAACTTGATAGAGGAAATAATCATCAAAGTAACTTCCTGAAATTGGCTTCACTTTTCTACATATTCACCCCGTGTATTCATACACTTATCCCATTTCCTTACAGACCCTTGATTTCTGGCGGCAAAGAAGTCTCTTGTTTGCCGTCGCAGCCAACGAGTAACATCTTGGACAACGGCATCATCATTTTTAAAACGTCGGCCACCCATATGATTTTTTAGGGTCCCAAACAGATGAAAATCACTGGAGGCTAATTCGGGACTGTACGGTGGATGTTCCAATGATATATTTACGACTGATGCTGACGGTGAAATGCTTAATTATGCGACTTATTTTTTGACTTACTCTCGCGTGTTCATTTCAAAATTGTTCGTCTAACTTTTTAACCTCACAATGAAACATTATTAATATTTTCGACTCAATATTCTCAGCATGTTTGCGGATTATCTATGGTTTGGTGCTGAAATACACCACTTCGTCACGAAATTTCGGAAGTCCATCAGCAAAACAAGGTCGACAATATTGACGCCGATGCTAGTCAATCGTAATACACCCCTCCTTTACTCAAAAACGACCGAAAAATCAATGCCGTCGACCGTTTCTGACACTTCGGGTAACGTCGATCGTAATCTCACCTGAAGGGAACACATTGAACTGTCGATCCTGTTACAACAAAGATCGCGAGCGATTCGTTGAATTGGATACACGGTCCGGAGAGAACCTGTAGATTTTTAGGTGCCAGAGTCTTTTTGTGTGGAGGGAGAAAAAGAGCAAACAGAGATGAGAATGAAGTAGGAGACGGAGCAGTTTAACACGAGAGTGACGGAGAAAACGGGAGCGAAAGGATGGAGAGACGACTGGGATTCATTGAGTGAAGAAGAGAGGACAGGTAAATGAGAATGAGATGCGCAGAACTCGGGAGGAACGGGCGTCGGGAGATTCCTAAATCCCCTCTCGCTCTCTCGAGGGAATGAATGAATAGAGGCTTCAATTGCTCGTCCGTGACGGTTTGGTAAACGGAAAAGAAGGAATGAAAGTTTGGGAGACCAATGGGAGAGCACCAAAAGGCGTGAGGAATGACGTAAGGGAAAGTTTGTTGAGAGATAACGGCGCAGGTGGCGAAAGTGACATAATGCTCTTATCCGTGGATGGATCGGCATCGCATCATGACTACCAAAAAAGCGACAAGTAACTCTCTCTTGAAGAAGGAACCTTTTTTTTAGCCACGCCCAAATGCATACCTTGATTCTAACATACAAAGATAATAATAAATTTCTTGAATATTTGGTCATTAATATATTTCACTCACAGCCACAGTTTCGTCGAATATATTGGCATCATTAGGGCTTTGCAACTTAAAACAAGGAGACATACAGCCAGGTAATTACCTGAAGCCCTGCCCTGGAGATACCAATATATTTGGCGAAACGTTGGCTGTGAGTGAAATATGTTAATCATCAAATATTCAAAAATCTTATTATTATATATGTGTTATTAGTTGAGGAGGTTATAGTTGATGGGTTATAAAGTAAGATTTTCACTATCGAATAAGGTAAAAATATTATTAGACCATTGGTCATTTGATGAAGATACATTGGTTAAAAGATGATGAATGTTTACGTGGAAACACACTGCCGTTACGGCACATTCTTCACATATACACACACACATACGGCACATATACATACACACACACATACGGCACTTCTCTTCACGTAACTTTTTATATCTCAGTTTTCTCCCGAATAAATTTGTTTAAAAACTTGTACAACATGCACTAGATATTGACGCAACAATATATTTTTCAACTTATGTTATTCACTGCATTCACCGATCGGACTCAGATCGATCTGATCTCGGACCGATCTGAACATTCTTAGCCAGCTGACTCGGATCGCCTGGTTTACCAATGCGAAATCCATTGAAATATCGATTTAAATCGGTTCATAGCAATTTGAAATCTCTGACTGGCAGAGAAAGCGGGCCGAGTTAGCCCGCTTCTCATATCGACCTCGCTAGCCCGTTGCGTTTACCATACAGAGCTAAACCGGCCAAATCGATCTGAGTTCGATTGGTAAACGTAGTGATTGACGATATAACACGATCATTTGGTCCTAAATGACACACTTCTTGTTTTGGTCGGAGCTCCGAGCCGACATGCTGTGATGAATGTTGCAACGTTGCCAAGGGAAACTTTTGCTGTTTACCTCGTCTATCAAATTTCTTAGGAAAACGATTCAAAATCAGGAGTTAAATATACAATATTAAACGCTTTAAGCCTGATGGTAATTACACCTGTCCCTCAATTCGTTGAAAAATCATGATATCAAATCCTGCCCAAAAGCAATGGGGGTTTAAGTAAGTATTACTGGTTTTCGTTACAAATAAAGTGCTCCAGTTTCACGCTTTGTACAATAAGATTTCACCCAAAGACGTATTTATATGAAATTCAATAAAATACGCAAGGAAACTTAAACCTTAAATTTACTCATTACCGCAAATTTTATATACCTTAAGAAAACAATACCTGGAAGCCCAGGTTCTACCTCGACTACCGAAATTTCATTCCCGCATCACCTCGATGTGATGAATTTAAGGTTACAATACCATTTATACTCTGTCTCATTGTAGAAATACATGCCGTCTAATGGTATTCACGACCAGTGCATACCTTTCCACGCTATTTGAGTCTCAGATCAAACTTGATATTTAATGGAGCCAATGCAATAATTTGTGAATCATGGGGAAAACAGTATCCTTCTATCTAAGTTAATTGGCATTTCGGCAAAAATATGTTTGCAATAACTAAAAATTAAAAAAAAATATTAAAAAAAATAAAAACTCTATAAAAATAACTGCCAAATATTATGTTGGCGCATTATCATTTATTATTTCTGCAATTGGTAATTAACTGAAATAATTGACGTCAGAATGTAGTAATTCTAGAGAAAGAGTGTTCTTCAAAGATATATTTATGGAAAAGATGTTCTTCAAAGATTGATAAAAATGGCTCTTAAAAGATAAATTGATGGAAAAAGTGTTCTACAAAGAATAGTTGATGTGAAAGTGTTTTTTAAAAATTATATTAATGGAAAAAGTTTACTTCAAAGATTAATTGATGGAAAAGTGTCCTTCAAAGATATTCTGATGGAGAAGTGTTCTTCAAAAATATATATTGATGGACAAAGTGTTCTTCTAAGATATATTTGTTGAATAATCTGATAATTTTACACCTTAACTATTTTAATAGCTAAATCATGTTATCAGAGGGGGGATTTAAACTAAAAACAAAGTAAAAGGTGTTGCTTAGTATTTTCTATGACTCCAGTTGAAGCAAATATGTATCCCGTTGCGGTGTACCTAATTCCTTAAACAGATTTCTTGTGATCCACGGATTTTACGAGAAGTTTATAAAGTATTCTTGGTTATTCTGATCAAAGTTGAATTAATTCTCCCAAGTATTTTTTTTAGAAAACTTCTCCATTTCTGAATCAAGATTCGCCAGTTCCCATGCGTGCCCATTAAAGTACCTGAAAATATAATATTTTTTACTCCTTTTCTAAAAAAAACCAAAGACATCATTTAGGTTTTTAGTGGATCATGTTGCAAAAAAAATATTTCAGGCTTCATCACCAGTCTCGTAAGATATTTGTAGTTTCTTATTTCGGCAATATAGCATGGAAGAAAGAAACTCTAGCTTCAAAACACTTCTTCTTTCCGTAGCTTTCCAAACAACGCCCTCCCTGAGGATAAATTGGTACAAAAAACAACAGAGAACCACACAATTAACGTCATCGTGAATTTACCTTGTTTGGTTGAGTACGTAGGTTCGCCCGTCCTCTGCACACATACGATATAAAGAAGGAAGACGAAGGGGTTTTTGGTTTTCACGAGGCAGACCCCCCCCCCTGAGGGTACGGAGTTCGGGAGAGGATAAGGGGGGGGGGGCGTGGATGATAGGGAACAGAGTGTACAGTAAGGGGGGAAGCCGGTTGCATTTCAAGCCGCAGAGACCGCAGACAAAACAAACGAACATCCGCCGCTAGGCAAAGAGCAAAGCTTTAGATGGAGTGGGGGAAGGGTGGCTGTTGAGAAACTGAAGAAACGCCGTATTTTGCCCACCTCCCCCAACCCTCCCCTCCCCCCAACCCCCTCCACCTCACAGACCGCAGCTGAGAAAGAAAAGGAATACGCCGTGATTACCTCCTCAGGTGGGGAGGGGAAGGAAAATGAACGAGGAAAGATGGAGGGGGTTATAAGAATGGAAGCGGAAAAAATCGAAGAGGAGAAAATGGAGTGGGAGGAGTTGTGTGCAGGGCTTTGGAGATGGAGCGGAATCTGACGATGGAGCCAAACGGGAGTCCATATTTTTGCTGGAGCCGGTGCTGAATCTGGAGCCAGAGCTGAAGTCGGAGTTCAAAACTAAATAATTCACCCACCTAGTTTCCGACCATAAATTTTCACTAACCCAACCGACAATGTGGTTATATGTTCTGATCGTGGTAAATAGATACAATTCCTCTAAATCGTTAATGTGTAGAAAATTACTAATTATTCCAATGTACTTTTGATCGCATATTAAAGTTATCCGCACAGTTTTATGAAAAACTAAGACATGAAAGTGAACCCCTTATTCCTTTCTTCCCTTGCTCATTATTATCTCATGAGACTTTGTCAAACAAGTTTCATTCTGATTTCGAGGAATATTTTCTTCGAGCTTCTCACAGAAGCCGGAATAAAAAAAATGGCACAATGGAATCTCTTGCGGCTTCTCAATCAGGTCATTCTGCTCATTCAGGGTTGATACAGCATTCATTCTTAACGGGTGAAAATCGTTAGAGTTCGGTCATATTTGCATGTAATTTTTTGACGAAATTATTGACGAACAAATCATGACAATCTATATGCATACTACGAAGAAAATAAAAATTTGAAACAATAAACAAAAATCAGCATTAAAAAAGAAAGCCACCTATGGTTATCTGGTACGCTATAGGCGGCATCGATCGATTCGTACGACAGTGGTCCATAATCGCACGCCGAAAAGTGACTTTTAAACAGGCCCAGCCGGTTACATTCATCTATAGTTTTACACATGCAATAGAAACTACCGAAGTTGAATAGATTTTCAATAAAGTATCCATAAGGTCTTCTGAGAAGTTCCTCCCCTTACTGTGAATGGTACGATGAAGATAATACGCTGCAGAAAGAAACTTGAGTAAACTGGTTCTTTTGGGTATTCGTTAATTTACCAGCCATCTTACTTCTGCCATTTCTAAGCAAATGACCCTTGGAAAAATAACTCTTCAGTGGCAACAGAGAAAAACTAAGCATTTCAGATTGTAAAAAGAGGCATCGCATGTATAGACAGGAAGAGAGTGAAAATGTCCCTGTTGCAATGGTACTAAGAAGGCATTCATGGGAAATAGACAACTGTTGTGCTCAAAGAAGATAGGACTACAAACCAGGAAACAGTATGTAAAAACATTCATGTGGAGCCTGGCACTCTATGGATCGGAAGCATGGACCATTGGAAAAGCTGACCAAAAAAAATTTGCAGCCGCCGAAATCTGGCGCTGGAGGAGGATGCTGAAGATAAAGTGGACGGACAAAATAAGATATGATGAAGCGTACAAAAGAGTTGAATAGGAAAGGATCATATGGAACACCATACAGAAAAGAAGAAGAAGATGGATTGAACACACTTGGAGACACAATGGATTTGTGAAGAACATAATGGAAGGCAAAATAGAGGGATAAGTCCCCAGAGGAAGACTCGGGAATAGGTTGATGTACCAAATAAGGAGGTATAGTAAGAAACAACCAATATAAGAAATATTGAAGTGTACAGAAAAGTAGAAGAGGAGAGGACAATATGGAACACTTCACAGAAAAGGTGAACAAGAGCGATTGGACACACCCTGAGACACAATGGGTTTGTGAAGAATATAATTGAAGGCTAAATTGAGGGAAAAATAGTCCGCAGAGGAACACCCAGGAATAAGTTCACGGAACAAATAAAGAGGGAAGTACTTAGGAAGAGATACCAGGAGGTAAGGGAACTAGCATTAAATAGGCAAGGGTGGAGGACTGCAGTCAACCAATCTTAGGATTGTACGACCAATGAAAAAAATGCAATTTTACATTTAAAGCACTCGAAAAAGGGAACGAAATACATCATACTCTCAGAAGATGTTCATCACTATAATGTCCTCGATATGGCTGCATTAAATAGGCTACAAATCGTCAGGAATAACCCGAGGTCTAAAGTGAGGCGCTGGGAGACTAAATGGACTTTTCCTCATGCATTAATTCAGCGAAAGGGAAAAAAAATACAGCAACATATATATTATCAAGTTGAAATGATGTTAAGGGAAGGAAAGGCGTATAACGAGAAAGAGGGGAAAAAGTTAGCGCCTCCGTTATCAGTAAATCGGTCGCTCCCCTAATTGAAGGATTTAATTAAACCTCTCTCTCTCCGCTAGAGGTCGGAAAGAGATCTTCAACATGGAGGGTTGGGCTGGGAGAGAAAGAGAAAGGACGGGTGGTGGGAGGAGGAGAGGAAGGCAGAAGGAATTGGAGGTGAAAGGTTGAAAGAGAGTAGACAAGGATAATCGACGAGGAAGAGAAAAAATAGGAAAAACAAGATCGAGATTTGGGAAGCATCGACACAGCACATGTACGTTTAAAGGTGTCTTCATTATTCTGAAATAAGCTCTCATCAGAGTTATTTTTTTAGAATAATGAGGATGCTTTCAAACCATAATGTATTTAAAATCTGACCACTTGATCGAATTTTATTTGTGATTTAGTTTGGAGATGCGGCGCGCCAATTTTCGCTTACTTGTAATATTTGTGATATACTTGTGATATTTAAAGTGTCATAACTTTTACTTTAATCGACGAGAAAGAGAAAAGAGGAAAATAAGATGGAGATTTGGGAAGCATCGCCTCGGCGCATGTGCATTTAAAAGTACCTTCATCATTCTAATATAAACTCTATTAGAGTTTTTTAAGAATAATAATTTAGCATTCAAAGCATCGCATTAAAAATCCTACCACTAGATCGTCTTTTATTGGTGATCCGCTCGATCCGATCCTTTTATTGGTGATATATATAAGTCGGACCTACGGCGCGCCAATTTTCTCTCACCTGTGATATTTGAAGTGTCATAACTTATAGCCAGTTGCAGGAACGTAACATATGTATTCCATAAAGTTATGGGACCCATAAGCCATTGAAACCATTCAACAAGTGTTGCACTAACAAACAATAAATTCATCAGTCTCATAACTTATGGCATGGGGTTATGAGTTCCATAAGTAGACAAGATGGCGGATGCGCAAGGAACCGCTTGGAGTCTTAATTACTTGATTAAAGAGTTGCTTTGAGACAAAAGACCAGTTTGTTTACTCTTACTGACTAATTATAATGTGCATTATCAATTATTCATAGGCTAAACTTTCGTAACTTTTATCCAGCGGTGGAAGATTAGATCAAATATTCGAAGCTTGTAACTATTGGTAAATAAGTTAAGTAACTAATAGATGTGTTCATGCAACCCGAATATATTTATGAGTTCTATAACTTTATGGATCTCATAACTATTGATTCCATAATTAAATTTTCTTGCAACCGGCCATTAGACGTTTATTAATATTGAAGGCTAAAATCTGGCAAATCGACTTTCCTTACTGTATCCATCCTTTGCGACAAAAATCGGAGATATTTGGGTCACGAGTGCATAGCCTTTGGTTGAATTTTCATAGCATTTGGTTGAGCTGGCGCGGAATCGCCGTAATGACAAATGTGCAAGTGACAGAAGAGATGGATAGAGGACGTTTTGAAAGATGAGGGAATTCTGAAGAGAGTAATAGAGGGTATATCAATGAGGAAGCGTGGAAGAAGATAATAATTCTAAACGAAATAAGAAGGGGCGACGATATGAGGAATTGAAGAATAATCTAATGGCGGTTCTTACACAGGAGTGAAAATGGAAAGACATGCCAAAAATCAATAATTTAAGATGGGTACTATCCAAAAACCTACCAATCAGCTGGTAGAATACGTCAATGAATGAAAATATCTTCTCAAGGTTATCTAGCTCCCTGGCTGTTTGCGATTGCTGGTCTGTATATTTGTTGGATGCTGCTAATCAGGCTGTCAGCGGAAAACTTCTGCCCACGCAAACTATGCAGTCGCCAATGGGATTCCGAAAAAGCTGCCTTGCTATGGGAAGTACACGCTGAGGACAAAGGACTAAGAAAATTAAGTCAATTTTTCCAAACAAATGTAAATTTTGTACTTTTCTATTTCATTTATAACTCTGTTTTTCTGTCTCTCAAAGTGTTGACGAGTCAAATTAGTTTAATGAGTAAAATAAACGTCATTACTAAAAACGGCGTCCCGAGTCTGCCTTATGCCTATGGGGCCTCAGATTCTGAAGTCAGAGCATTATTTTCCTATCAAAATTGTATAGTTCTTTCAATTATGCTTGAAGTCTTATCTTTTCTTAATAAAAAGCTGATAATACTCAATCATAGACCATTTAATTTCAGGATCTTTGTAGCAGATCAAGCAACTTCGTTTACGGAACTAAGTTTACAACAATAAAGGACCATTTAAAAACATACTCGTATATTACTATAAATAAGCACTGTACGCGATTATGATTCCGAAGGACCTGGTGGATTCCGATTATGATAACTTAAAATCCTTGTTGTACGATTTATATAGCAGAACAACTTCAATGATCGCAACTATTCGGGACGATGTCTCACTGCTGACTGATTAGGAATCAAGGAACCGGAATACGAGGCTATGCAAACAGAAAAATTTAGACTTCCTTTGCCACAAGACACTCAAGAATTTCAAAAACATTTTACCGGCGGAAATTCAAATTAAGACAAGTCTTATCAAACAAGGACCCCAAACATTCTCATTTACTTACATACATACCAATTACGCCGTTTCCTTCCGGGGTAGGCACAGTCACAAAGTTTTGCTCATAAATACATATTTGTACACCTAACTCTGCTTCAATAATTTCCTCCATACTGACCTATCCTAGCAAACCTCTTTTGCCTTATTTACCCCCATACACTGCTTCATACACGCTCTATTTAAGACTCCAAATATTCCTCCTCCTAAGAATTCCCTCAACCACATTCAACCACAACTTTCTCGGTCTACCTCTCCCTCTCGCACCATTCATTTCACTCTTATATATCTGTTTCGTTATTCGACTCTCATCCATTCTCTCAATATGGCCAAACCAACGAAGCACACCTCTTTCATATATGTCCATTACTGGAGCACCTAACCCACATTCATTTATTACCCATTCATTCCTGACCCTATCCATCCTAGCTTTGCTGCAAACACTCCTCAGATAACTCATATCCACGGCGTTTAGTCTACTCTTATATCTATCCTGACATACCCATGATTCATTGTCATACAACAAAGTGGGGAGAAGTACACATTTGTACACGGCGATTTTCGCTTCCTTAGACAGGCACTCATTTCTTGATATGCTCCACATGCTACCTACCACTTTCCTTCCAGCATTCGCATGTCTCTTTATCTCCTCATCTATCCGTCCATCTTTCGCAAACGTCTTACCTAAGTACACAATATCATCCACTTGTTAAATTACTTCATCATTCGCCCTCATCATACGGTTATTCTCCCCATTCTCCTTATCAAAAACTACTACTTTAGTCTTGCATACATTTACCCTCAATTTCATCCTCTCTGTTGATTCACAAAACTTGTCTAGGAGCTTCTGTAATCCCAGTTGGCTCTGTTGATTCTCATTTACTTTTGCCGAATAATCTTGCATTTCGAATAACTGCATGGATAGGCTACACGTTAAAGTATTTCCAACAACCTTTTTGCCTCGCCAAGCCGCCAGCAAGGCCTTCCGGAATGAAGGCGGATAGGGTAAAGGAAACGAAGTGAATGAGAAGGCAAAAAGAGTGTTAGGGAGATTGATGTACTGAGGATGGGTGCGGGAGATAAATGGAGGAGAAGAATTGGCGGGAGGGAGGAGGGGAAGTGGGAGAAGGGGAAGAATGGATGAATGAATGGAGAGAAAAAATGGAGGGGGGGGGAAGAAGAGAGGGGAAGAGGAGGAGTTGGGGGTTGGAGGGAAGGGAGAATTAGATTCTCCGAGGGTTGCCAACCGTCCCGATTCATTGAGAGGGATTTCCCGCATCCGCCCTGCTCCTATTAATGTCGATAATGGTAATGGAATTCCGGGGAGACGGGATGCTGGAGTGGAATTGTTATTACCCATTGCTAAGAGCAGCGCAGCGCTCACTACAATCAGAGCTGGGTTTACAGATCTAGTATGGGCTTAATGGGCTGTAGCCCAGGGCGGCAGAATTTTGGGGGTGGCAAATTTTTGGGAGGAAAGTTCAGAAAAATATAAACTGCATACTGAATAGTATATTTCGTCACAAGGACCGAATGTGGTCGGAGAGCATGGGTAAAGTAGGTAAAGATTAACATAAAAAAACATTAGTAATAGGGCGAAGGAGAACAGTGTGGCGCGGGGGGGGGGAGGAGGGGCGGCGCTATCTGGATAGCCCAGGGGCGGCAAATTTTCAAATCCGCCTCTGACTACAATTCGTTATTGACACTCCAGTACTCGCTTGGGATACAACGGTATCCCATGGTCATGTATTTTGGATTTTCTGACTTATAAAAAAATTTATCCTTCTCAACGTTTCAATCCCTTCCAAGCAAAGCTTTCTTATCCACCCACTGTCACTTCAACACTGATAGTTTCTTTGTATACACCGTTAGTGACTCGTATCAATGTCGTTTCGGACACCTGAGTGTCCCACACAACATGTTACGTGTCAGTTTTGTACAGACAACATGAAGATTTTCTATTCATCGGTAATCTACATCTTCATAATACCCTGCGAGCCGCCGCATGGGCGTGTGGCAGGGGATGTTAGGTCACCAGCCGTGTAATGATGTAAGTTTTTGGGAGATGAAATGGTGACATGTAATATAGGAGTGTATTTAGTTGAGCTCAATTTTTATTGAGATCACTTATTGTGTGCGGAAAGAAGGAGTTTTTGTACCTATGTTTTCGGCATTGTAGCTCTCCTATTTTGTCGCATCTATCAGACCTATAGATGCAGTGAGTAGTCATGATAATATTCTCTGTGTCGCTCTGATAAATGTCAATTCTGAATTACTCAAGCAACCTAACCCTAGCGTGTAACCTCCGAGTCTCTAGGGGCTTCCACCTTAATCCCTCTAAAAGTTGTGAGACACTATATGTACACTCGTAGCAGTTTTTAACGAAGCTTTCCTTTACATTTTATTAATTTTTTTGTTAAATTTTTATGACCAGGGTCCCAAATGCTCGCGGCGTATTCGAGGTGTGACCTAGCACTCATGTACACTCGTAGCAGTTTTTAACGAAGCTTTCCTTTACATTTTATTAATTTTTTTGTTAAATATTTATGACCAGGATCCCAAATACTCGCGGCGTATTCGAGGTGTGACCTAACCAGAGCGAAGTTGCATCTCTCTTTGAGTTTTTCATCCGAGGACCGTAGGCAAAATGGTCTTATTTTCCTAAATTACATTCCATATCGCACACGAATTACAACCTCGGGAAATTAAAAAAAAATATCGCGTATTCGTGAAAAATACGAAGAAGCAAATATAGGAAATTCACACTACCACGGCGCCAGCTGGTGTCCATTTCCATAAACAGCAAGATGGCCGCCGCCTAAAACCACGTTTCCGAAATGTAATGTCATTTGATATCCGTCATTTTTAAGATGGGTCAGAATTTTGGTTGCCATAAAAATTTGTATTTTGTGCACATTACTCATCTCTCTTTTAGTTGAAAACCGCGACATTTAGGGGTAAAAAAATGGGAATTGATGGATCTGTCTCGCAAAAATTCACCGCATGGACCATTGGGATAGCTGACCAGAGCTGACTAGAAGGCTACGAAACCTGGTGCTGAAGGAGGATGCTGTAGATAAATTTTTCGGACTAAATAAGAAATGATGGAATTTTTCGGCGTCGAATTATATTAGGTCATACCGGACCGATCCTCTTGGTCCGCGCCCTCAACTCCTTCCGCTGAGACTGCTGCCTCTCAGAAGTGGAGTCAATTCTGGTAGCGTGTAAAAGTTGGTTACCACAGTCAGGCATAATTTTTCCGTCAATTAGTCTTGTACCTATGACCTTCAGAACGGGTAAAGAACCCGCTACTACTGGTTCAAACAACTGGTTCATTATTCAAGCCACTACATCTATCAGTGAAGATTATATTCGGTCCAACCATTGAGATATATGGAGAGAGCACTATGTCATCCAATTGTAGCCTGACGACCAAAATAACCAAAAAAATTGCTAATCCCTGCTCTCTCCTTGCTTGCCTATTGATATCAAGACAGAATGGATGAATTAGCGTATGTTAAGCAAGAATATCAAACACTTGTTTGAAACTTTAGGCAAGCAACTCATCAATCATACATTGGTTACTTAGTGCTATGGATTCTACTTGATTTTACCCAAGCTTTCATCTGGAATACGTATTATGTTTTATTTAAATAAATAAACAATAAACGCAAGGAGAATGCACGTAACAGAAGTGAGTGCATGCTGATTTCTAGTAAGTTATCGATGGAAAACATAGTAAACTTGCAAAATTAGTGTGTTAGCCCGAAGGGGCTTTAGGAAAATGAGGGTCAACGAAAATGACGGACTGGCTTTAGCTTCTTGCATCGACCAACATATCAAGTACCCTCTCCAAACTCAATGGGTTTAACGCAGTTATCTAGGAGAGCTGTACGCCTTGGGAAAATCATTGGTTGGCAACTCTGAAATGGCGCACGGTGAGTTGGACTCGTGGCGGAGAGGGGAAAGGGCAGGAGGGGGAGAAGAAGAAGCAGGAGGAAGGAAGGAAGAGAGGTGCCCGAAGAAAAGGCCGGAATTGAAAAGGTATTTGATAATTCAAGGGGTGGGAACACGGGGGATGAGCCGGGGCATGAAATAAGCTGAGGGGGTGAGAAAAAAGGGGATGAAAGGAGGGCGACTGAGGGAGGAGGGGTGATTAATGGACGCAAGGGCAAGGCGTGTGCCCTCACTATTTCTCCCACCCTTCACCCACCGTCGAGAAGCTGAAGGGGTGTATGGCGGGGGTGAGGGGGAGGGTTGGTAAAGAGCCGGTCGGAGAATCCGCGGTTGATTGAAGAGGGGAACGGTCAAGGGTCAGTTAACGAGATGGACCCCGGAACAGGATCGCCACAGGTCAATTCTTATTGACATTATGCGTTGACACAATAAAATCAATGGTTTCATTATTAATTTGTGCTCAAAAACCCAGCAAGGGATGAAAATTCACCGTGAAAAAAAATCATTCTGCTTGACCGGGATTCGAACCCGGTCCTCCCAATTTCTGGTCAGGTATTTTATTCAGTTACACCACCAAGCCATCAAAGCAAATATCTACCGGGATTTATCTGGACTTGGTGTTGTCGTCCCAAGTCCACATAGTGGCACAGGAGACGATGGTCGTGCTTACTGAGCCACTGTCGTTTCTTGGAAAATTTCATCCCTTCGTGTGTAAGCACGTGCGAGTGACTTCGCACCACATCATTTGTTTATGCAACGATTGGTACAATTTTCAAAAACCCAGTTTATTTCCGCGTTTTAAGTTTGTCGGCAGGTATTTCCCATTAGTGATTAGAACAAAAACAGCGTGACACGAGCATAAAGTCGGGTTTACATCAGCAAGTTTACCGCGCTTTTACAGCTTGCAACTACCAACGTAAACTGCTCGTCAAATCGGCTCATTAAGTTCGCTGGTCGCACTTTTAGAAGTTTCGGAGAAAGGCTTGCAGAAGCATGTACACTGACAAGTTTGTCGGGCAAGTTACTTGCTGCTAAGTAACTTTATACTTAAATTGCAACTGTAATCGGCTTATTAAGTCCGCTGTCAGAACTTTTAAAAGTTTCGGAAAGGTGCCTACAGAAGCTTATTGTTACCAATTTAAAAACCAGTCATTTGACTTCGCTATTGAAGAAAAATACGTTTTTACATTAACGTTAATGTGGTGTCTACTTCATCTACGTCTGTGTAATTCCGCGTTATTTCTCTCACTAAACCAGTCCTTGGAGCCAACTCATTCCACTTACTCCTCCGTTCGGTATTCGATCCTGCGAGTGACAGGAATCGATATTGTCCCCTCTCCGGCGAATGAATAATTTGAAAGGTAAGCTCTTAATATCATTCGTATCTCGACAAAATACCCTTCTACCCTCAAGTGGTCATAATTTAGACATCGGTGTCATGCGTTGTCAAACATACAATTACAGACGCTCGATACAGTTCCCATCCGCTCCTTACGCATAAATCAAACCGAAAATGGGAATGTCCTGCGTGTTTCCACTCCAGCAAGGCAATATTTTGAAGGTGAATAAGTGTAGCACATGCAGTGATGTTCGGAACAAAATAAATAACGGCAATAACATACTTAAGGTGGTTTGATCGAGATAGTACCCCAAGTCATAATGGAGACCACATTCGAACTATACGTTTCAGCAGCTGTAGGTAGCATGAATTAAATATTGTAATGGCACAATAATATGCTTTTACATGACTCCTCAATGATTAAAAAATCCTCAATGATTAAAAAAGGATGTCTGTATTAGTCTTTAACTTGACTAATACAGAAAAGCCCGCTCTATGCAGGAGTGATGTTCTATAACTCCCTACCTATTAAAATTAAAAGCATTAAATCTATCTCACTCTTTAAGGTAGAACTGAAAGAGTATCTGATAAAAAATGCATTTTATTCGGTGGATGAATTTCTTACCTCTATGTAATTGAGTTAACTGTACGCTCTGTATTTTTGTATTCAATCTGTGTATATTTTGTCATTGCCATTCTGGTATACATATTATACATATACATTGTTGATTTGCCAATTGGAACTGTCCCATACATGTAATCACGTGTCCCGGGATTAATAAATAAATAATTATTTTCACGCGGGACGTTTAAAACTCCTTCACAACGGAAGGTTTTTCACGCTCCTGAAAAAGTTTCTTCGGTGATTATACGATTTAGTTTAAAACTATTTGATGAAATATAAAAACTACTCTCTGCTAATTTTTGGACGAGATCTAGTTGCTAGGAATTCTCCGTTTATTTTCAATACTGCATCCTTGAACATCGTTTTTCTTTTAAATTCAATAGTTTCAGCCTTAACTTTGTAAAACTTTTCCATGTTCAGGAATTAACAAACTGTAGGTTTTACTCAGAATATTTATTGTACGACCGGTTTCGTCGAATAGTCGACATCATCAGGAAACCGGTCGTACAATAAATATTCTGAGTAAAACTTACAAAGTTTGTTAATTCCTGAAAATTGTTTTTTTTGTGATTCTGAAAAAAAATACTGTTGGGACTAAACGATTTATTTTCAAAACTATTTGTGGTAATGTAAAATACTACTATCTGTTGATTTTTTTGACGAGATGTTTGAACGTGTTTGGAAGATGTTGTAGACATGTTTGAACTTCCTAATTTTTTTAAATAATGTCTCACAGGAGTGCCTGCATGGACCATTTCCAAGACAAAATGGCGGGTATTTTTATGAAAAATATCTCGTGAAGTATTTCGGCAAGGTGCTGATATTTTGATACCTTAGGAAGTGTGAGATATTTTTCTTTGAAATGAGTCCAAATTTATTAATTTCTGGATGAAATGATATTTCGCTCAAGCTACCTTAAATCTGATTAAGACTATGGTGGAAGCTTGTTAAAATTTAAAAAAATGTTGTCATTAGTATGAGCTTTCCTATCTATTATTTTTTCCAATAAAGACTTAATCATAACATATACGCCTCTTTATTCTCGAAGTCCTCAAAACAGTAAACAACCGTATCTCGGGTAACATATTAATTAACATAACATAGTGTTTGCTACATATTTGGGTTGCCAATACTCAACAAAATCGAGTAGCTTAGAAGAGCTGGGATATCAAAAATTGCTCATATGCCCAAGATGGCACAAGTATATGTTAAATTACCAGTACTTATGTCGTACACGGACTACAGGTTTTTGCGGTGTACAATAGCGTACACACAGTATTAATTGGAAGATTATACTTTTTTCATTACGTGCATCATTAAAACTGATACCAATGGGGTATCTATTCATTTATAAAGTGCTTTGACTATTTTAAGTATAAAGTGAAAAAAACAGTTGAAACCTTCGCGAAGAATAATATAATTTGCGAGATAAATTTCGAATAAAACTATAGTAAAATCCAGTGAAATCCATAGAACTAAGTAATTAATTATAAAGCCCGCTCTCAGAACTTTTAAAAGTTTCGGATAGGTGCCTACAGAAGCTTATTATTACCAATTTAAACACCAGTCATTCCGTCTTCACTATTGAAGAAAAATACGCTTTACATTAACGTAAATGTGGTGTCTACTTCACGTACGGCTATGAAATTCCGCGTTATATATAACATATATATTCCGCGTTATATATGTTTTAAGAGTCAATTACCTTAAATTTCAAACTTCCTTGACATATACATCCGCCAATTCGTTCATTCCGTCGTGCTAATCCAAAGGAAAGTAAAAAAAAGAGCTAGGAAAACGAATAGGATTGTTCTTTCGGTTTTCGCGCTGCATACTGTATACGCATTGCCCTCTCCATTTATGTTGGGGTAGTGGACACATATTTCATAATGGGCGCTCATTTACTACCCTGTTACCACGATCGCCACTACGTGACGTTGCGCCCTACTTCCGGTGTCTGAGTAATGTGTGGCACGAGACTACACGATGACTTATCCTCGCGCTGTCGCCGTTGTATGTATCTGAATCTACTTGCGTCGTGATGCATACCGATCACTGAATTACCTATAGTTCACTTTCGATCCACGTATTCTTCTACAATTTACTTCAATTATTCACGACAATAATTGATTACCCGACAAACTAATTGACATTTGGATGTTTAATCACCTCTAATTATCATGTGATCTGGATCTTTTGCGGTGCTATTCTATTTCATCAAAAATTTGTTTCATGGAAAGATAAATAAATCATTGATGTACTCTCCAAGTGCGAAGCATGCGCAAGAACTTGCATGATATTGGAATCGCTCTGATGTTAAATACAGCGTGTTAATTTCGCATAATATCCATTTTTTCACGAAGCGCATTTTGACATCGAGTTTTCAGTCTGTGAGAGGTAGAACGGAGCAGAGGCACTTTTCCGCATAAAGTGTGACACCAAAAAAAATATAAACGTAATGTATTCTTGGCGATGCGATCTACAGAGTATCAGGTTATACTTAGCAATTGGTCGGACGAATAAGTTAGCTGTGATCTATTTTTGCGTTGTCGTGCGAAAATTTTGCATAAAATATTCCTCAACTAAAAGGCTTTCGGTGGTAGAGATATCAGGTACCCTGGCTAAGGAAAAATTGATGAAAAGAAGGGGCGACATGAGGGCAGGCAAAGTCTTTGAGGGACTCAAAAGAGACCTAATAGCGAGCAGTGTTGGTGAAAATACTAAGAAAAAATAACTGGGCTCGATTACAGTTAATTTATAAAAAAAGTAATCAATTACAAGTTCAAATTACAGTTTTTAAAAAGTAATCAGGAAAATTACAGCAACAAATACAATTACTTCTTGTAAGATCGTCCACTTTATAGACCACCCGGCAACTGTCGAATGGTGCCGTAGAAATGTGGAAAAATTGAGTCATAGAAATTGCTATAGCCTGCAATTTCACTAGCAATACATACAATTGTAAGCTGAAACAACACAAGTGGTGTCATGTTTTGTACCCATCATGAGCAGGCTACAACATAAGGGTGGCTGAACCCAAACAGGCAAATTATGATACTCAGGGATTCGAAGTTGTCTGTAGGCCTAGGTAAATCAGTGAATAAGTTAATGCGATGAAGGAAATTATGCCAACAATGCTACTTGAAAATTCACGCGATTGCGAGATACGTCCTTGAACGCTTCCCTGTTCAAGCTTGCATAGAGGCCGGCGAAGCTGCCTGAAAATAATTAAAGTTTACATGGGAGCGAGTGAAGTAATCGTCGATTACAGGCAACTAACGATTACGACGAAAGTAACGATTCCTCTTTCACCGTAAGAACTAAATTACACGTGAAAATTACATTTCGTAATAAGTGTTCGTTACAAGTACAAATTACTGCAAAAGTAGTCGTTACAAGTAATCCGATTACTATTACTCGATTACTTACCAACACTGATAGCGAGCCATCTCTATGAGAAAATGTGGAAGGAGAATCAAAATGGGGAATAAACAGATAAAACACTGAACAAAAACAAATATTTGATAAAAGTTAGTTAAAGTAACTTTGTCGATTCCAAAAAATCTTTGTAATAACACTGCACAACTGGCTTCACCCTTTAGAGTATCATCAGATACAAAAAATAAAAAAATCATAAATTCAATCGTGACAGGCTTCACTTAGTGAAAATTCATTCTGAACAAATTTCAAAATTACTTAGTACATTTTCACAGTGTTTTATTCTTAGTCGACCTGTTCTGTCGCATAGGCGAATTCATCAGGACGATGCCGCCAATATGACCAGGTGATGTCACCTATGCGACGAAACCAGTCAGCTAAGAATAAAACACTGTGAAAAAGTACCAAGTAATTTTGAAGTGTATCCAAGAAAAAATTGTTGAATATCCAAAGTTACTTTAATTGATTGTTATCATCATGAGTCAATTCCACCAAGTCACGCCGAACAGTATCAATTTCACGAAATATAAAGTAATCATATTGTTGAATACCCAACGGTGATGATCAAGAATCACGAAATTTTATTTAGGGTAAACACCATTACTATAAAAGTACAAAAATTAAATATATCACAAAATGGTCACAATAAACACATAATTAAGACGAAGCTATATTCCTATAACACAATAATTAGGTAAAAAATACCCTCAATTTCACAACAGTGACATGCCCAATCCATTAAAAACGTCACAACACTTCACATAAGCATTATTTACATTACATACCGATCAATTGAATTAGGCAGATTGAATGACCTCTATGTCAATCCAACAGCCTGTAATTATCGTAATTCACTAAACATTCAATTAATTTGTATGGAGAGGAATGAAAAAAGTCCAAATCTACTTTGTTAGCTGATCGCATCATTCTATTCCATGCATGGCAGAAAAAAAGAACAAATAGTGCGATACCAGTTAGTTGAAAACATAACTTATTGCCTATTACTTTTTGGGGAATGTGAAAATTTAATTGTGCAAGAATATTTGAACTGTCTAAAATGAATGAATTTATTTGTAAAGAAAGATTACTTCAATATTAAATTGTCTATCTTCAAGGTTATTTAATTTTAGATTTATTAGAAGGTGCTGACAGACTATTTCTTCTCTAGGAATAACAATCTGGCAGCCTATTATTTTTAAGAATTTTATTTGGACTGATTCCAAACTATCTACATGCGTAGATTGATAAGGTATCCAGACTTGAGTGTTATATTCTAAATGAGGTCTCATTAGGGAACTCATTAGAGAAAAGGAGACGAAAAGTAGAAGCATTAGAAAAATCTTATGAAATTCTGGTGATACAACCCAAACGTCTCAATGCTTAATTTTTAATTGACATGATTCGATTTTGAACATTAAATTTGGGCAAAAAATTTTGATTCTTCCACCAAAATTACTGTACCACCTTACAATTTAAACCCTCCTCAGCATACTCTCCAACTTCCCACAAGGTGGAGCCACTATAAGTGAGTGAGAGGGGGTGGGGTCATTTTTTGTTCCCCTCGGTCCTCTGATTCGTTCAGGTCCCCATCAACCAACCTTGAGAAGTTTCGCCTCCCTCATCTGAATTTCCCTCCCCATGCTGAATATTTCCCCCTGTCCTTAAAAATCCCCCAAAAACCACACCCCAAAAAGAGGGGGAGGTGGCCGGAAATGCCCATGAAAGATTTCTACTGCCTCGAGTGACCGAACCAGGGGGAAAGGGGTGGGATCAGTCGAAAGGGATCATTATGGCAGTCGCTGTAGGTATCTTTCCACCCCCTTAAGCCACCCCCCCGCCTACGCCCCAAATATCCCGAGCCTCGAGAAACTTCCCATACAGAGTTTCCGTCAGCTGCAACTACCAACTTTGACGAAGTTCCTTTCTAAATGTAAATTTGTCGGAGCGATTTGAATGAGCCGGTGTACGCTTTCAGGTCCAACCTGGCCTCTGACGGCTTTATTGATTATATAATGATCGTGTTGCGCCTCTTGGGTTATTATCTGACAATGCGACGGAGTTTTATCTCCAAAAAGCTTCGACACTTGAGGTGACTGGAGTGATTTAACCCTACAATGAGGCCGCCCGGTCTCACAGACCGACAGTATAACCTTTCTGGTGACGAGGGCGAAGTATGAAAATTTGCAGTTCATGCTCTTCAGTAGCGTACCATACTATACTACTCCCTCGATATCATCATTGGTTGTTCAATCCTAAGATTGGTTGGACTGCAGCCCTCCACCCTTCCCTATCTAATGCTAGTTCTCTTACCTCCTGCTATCTCTTCCTATGTACTTTCCTCTTTATTTGGTCCATGAACTTATTCCTGGGTCTTCCTCTGGGGACTATTCCCTCAAACTTGCCTTCAAAATAGAGAAAAAAATATGATTTTGTGTAAGAATATTGTAATTTAATTCAACTTTCGGTCCGACTGACCGTGCGTCACCACTGGCGTATTCAAATACAACCTACTTACTATGTTATGCTACGTTAAAGGTGATATCTTGAAAATTCGGATGATTAACTACTGAATTTTAAAGTAAATTAATCCTTGTTTATATGCCGAAACATTGTGACGGCTAATTTTCTGTTACGAAGAATACCAATGCCCTAGTCCACATATTATTACCCAACTGATGAGAGAAACTGATGAATGGAAACTCTGAATAGAGATTGTGAGAGAAGGACCCCGCAGATACCTTATGGAAAAAAATGTTTCGGTCAAAGTGGCTGAAACTTTGGGATATGAGAGTTATTGAGGAATAAATCAAAAATGTTAATGGGTGTCAAGTCGTAAAAATTCATATTTCCGAGTCAAAAGTCTTTAAAGTTGTGATTTTCATAGCATGCTGGGGGGTCCATTTCAATTTCATTACCATTCATTTTCCGTGTGCTGTTCCATAGGGTCCTTTCCTTTACTACTCTTCTGACAACTTCATCGTTTCTTACTTTGCCCGCCCACTTCATCTTCAGTAATTCTCCAAAATAACCAAAACAACAAAGAATTTAGCATGAAGATTCCATCCATTGTCTTCAGGCTATACTTTTTAGAGTGCCAAGATTGAGAAAAATAAATTTTATCATCACTGGATAGTTGATTTGTTCGACCACGCTTTCTAGGATGTGGCGTCGTTTTTAAAGACAAAAAAAATGCCTGTCTTGATAGCGACGATATCGCGTCGAAACGGCTGTCGACCAAATAAGCTATCTAACGGTGATAGTGATTTTTCATATTTTTATATCGGAATAACTCACGTATTTGGAAATGACAGAAAGTCAACCTTAAACGTTACTCCCGCGATCGGCGAGAATAACTGCCCATTCATCTTTGGGTTGAAGGGAATGGGAAGAGTTCCGAGGTCTCCCAATCTAAAAAAAAATGACCAAAGATATAACGAGACTGTTACGACAAGCAGAAATTAAGATTTCACCTGCCAATCAAATAACAGCCCGGCACGGATCTTCCTGCGAGTCATCCTCTGATCCCATTTGGTCTAATTTTCGTCTGTCATCTTCCCTTATCGCCTTCTTCTTCTTCCACACGCGTCCACGGAATGATTTGCGCGCACCCGAGGCTCCGGCTGATTCGGACCTGCCTAGTCATCACAGATGAACCTCACCACGAGATGGTTATCCCTCCTCTCGAGAGCGGTCCGAGTGGGCGAAAAGGCACCTGGCCTTCACGATGTCTCCCTAATTAAGTCCCGGGGATCGATCGGGGCGAATAGAGTATAAGGAGCTGTAATCGAAATTGAGAAAGTCGGACGGGAGCCGATTGAATAGATTACCACGGCGTTTTTATTTGCAAGCACATGGATTAAAATTAATAGTCTTTAAAAATTAGATTGGGATCAGAGGTCATATTTTAACCTGGTTTAAAAGCTACCTAAATAATAGAGAGGTTAGAGTCCGAATGAATGACACATATAGTGACACTGATATAGTGCAATATGGAGTTCCTTAAGGCTCAATTCTGGGGCCTCTCCTCTTTTTAAATATATATATATATATATAAATGATATTGATTTATTTATTAAACATTGTAAAATTATAATGTATGCTGACGACATAGTATTTATTAGTACTCATAAACAATTTGAAACAAGCCATAAAAGAATCCAACTCGATTTTAACAGATTAAATTTATGGTAAAAATGACAATAATTTAATAATAAATAAAGATAAAACGTCAACTATGCATATATCCTAAATAAGCATTGTGATGTCAATGGCACTAGTCCAACTTTGGTTCAGGTGGAAAAAAAACAGATATCTTGGTGTCATAATGGATGGCCATTTAAAATTTCGACATCATATAGATGAAGTAGGTAAATAAAAAAATGAGAATTGTTGCACACCAAATCTATATGCTAAAAAGATATAGTAACTCTGCCCATAAAACTTATGATGTATAATATAATAAATAGAAAGTATTTTGAGATATGGAATAACAGCTCTTCCTATGTACTATCCTCTTTATTTGGGCCATGAACTTTATTCCTGGGTCTTCCTCTGGGGACTTCCCCCTCTATTTTACCTTCAATTATGCTCTTCACAAATCAATTGTGTCTCAGAGTGAGTCCAATCCATCTGGTTCTTCTTTTCTCTATGGTGTTCCATATGGCTCTTTCCTCTTCTACTCTTCTGGACACTTCATCATTTCTGATTTTGTCCGTCTATTTTATCTTCAGTATCCTCCTCCAGCACCAGGTTTCGAAGGCTTTGAGTTTGTGTTGGTCAGTCTCCGATCCATAGAATGCCTCGATCTACACGAATGTTTCCGCATATTGTGCCCTAGTTTTCAGCCCCATCCTCTAAAAAGACAACAGCTCTGAATCAGTCTGAAGCATACCAGTTCTGATTTCACGAGAAAACTAAGCCTAGCGTGTAGCCTCCGAGTCTCTAGCGGCTCCCAGTCTTATCCTTCTAAAAGCACTATATGTTCGTTTGAAGCAGTTTCCATGGAAGCACCCAGCTTTTCTTCGTATTTTATGAAATATTTCATTAATTCTCTCTGTCCATGGTACCAAATACTCGTAGCGTATTCAAAGTGTGGCATAACAAGAGCGAAGTAGCACTTCTCTTTTACTTTTTTCATCCAAGGACCTTCCTATTATACTCTTGATGAATCCTAGTTTCTTAAATGCTGTGCAGCATGTATTTTTACGTGTGTTCCCCACGATATGTCTGAAGTTAAGGTAATTCCAAGACTGTTTGACTTTATCTGAAGACTTTACGTTTACTCATCTTACTGTGTAGATATGGCATTTGATGGCTTCCACAAAAGGTGTACTCTGGTGCATTTACAAAGATTTAGTTCTTGCCCCCACTCCTGACACCACGAATAATCGTTATTTACATCCGATGACAGACCTTTTAAGTCCACGTTTCCGCTTATTTCGCCGTAGGTGACCACCATGCTAATATACAGGGTGTCCCATAAATGTCACGCCACAGTGACACTGGAGCTAGGGCAGCCTAAGAGAAACCGAACCAGCCTAATATGACCTCAGTAAAAGTTGCACGGTTTTCGAGATATTGCCAAATTAAAGCTTTTTCAAAAATTTCACTTTTTTTACATTTCTAGTCCCAGAATTCACTTGAATAGCTCTCAAATTAAGTTTTTTTTTATTGTACGATATAATCAATCGGTTTATAAGCTGACAAAAGGGTTATTTTATTGATAACTGATGTAAAATGAGGAAAAATACAGCATTTATCTTGACTTAACTTAGCAGCAAAAAAAAACTACGACTTTAACCGCCTGCCGTGAAAAAAAATACTAGAAAGTAAATGAGATAGTAACTTCAAAAACTTGCGTATGTTATGCCGATTTTAAAATGGTATGAGTAGGAAAAGTAGCGTGAGTTTATTTAGTAAAATACATGTATCATACTATTTTAAAATTGGTATAACATACGCAAGTTTTTGAAGTTACTATCTCATTTACTTTCTAGTATTTTTTTTTCACGGCAGGCGGTTAAAGTAGAAGTTGTTTTTTTTGCTGCTAAGTTAAGTCAAGATTAATGCTGTATTTTTCCTCATTTTACATTAGTTATCAATAAAATAACCCTTTTGTCAGCTTAATAACCGATTGATGATATCGTACAATTAATAAAAACTTAATTTGAGAGCTATTCAAGTGAATTCTGGGACTAGAAATGTAAAAAAAGTGAAATTTTTGAAAAAAGCTTTAATTTGGCAATATCTCGAAAACCGTGCAACTTTTACTGAGGTCATGTTAGGCTGGTTCGGTTCCTCTTAGGCTGCCCTAGCTCCAGTGTCACTGTGGCGTGACATTTATGGGACACCCTGTATATTCACGCAGAATACACACGCTAGAGTATGCCCGTGTTAGTCTGATTGCACGAGTCGGGACATGCGCTGGCGTCGAAAGGGAAGTGTGGAGATGTTGAGGTAAAGGCTTCAGGGAACGGTGGTGCTTTTGCGCGGTTTTTCGGGGCCGTAAAGAAAGGGTGGTTGACTTTACGAGGGTTCGTGAAGGATGGATGGCCACGGTAAGGGTGGAGGGCAGGGATAAAGTCAGGAAAGCGAAAAAGGGTGCTCATGGGAACGACACACACGAGAATATGGAGATGGAACGGATGTGGTTTCCCAAAAAAGGGGTCGTGGAAAAAGTATGCGTTTCGCGGGAGCGAACGTCAACTGGTCGCATTACAAGTCAACGGCGACACCCTCCCGCAACCGGAAATCAACCCGACAGATCCCTTCCTAAAGTACTGGAAAAAAATGAAACTGACAGCCATACATACAGCCTTATACATTCGACGCAAGTGTTATGCTGAACCGACGTGAATGGAAAAATTTCATAAAACTGAATCGTATTTTTTATCTAGAAAATCCATGGATTCCTTGATCATTAACTCGCCGATAAAACCAGAAGAATTGATTACAGTAAGAATTTCAGACTTATTCTCTGCTTATTTTTATATTACGACGCATTTAAATGTGTCACAACATTATCATCAGATAATGCTTATCGTACTGTGCTATGGATCACATGTCAATTATACGGCTATTCGTGACAATCGAAACGCGTCAATAATAAAATAAATAATCAGTGGGTAAGCCCAAAATTCTAACTTTAATTGCTGTAGAAATCTCCACATACCTATTACTGCCTGTATCCGTGAATTATATAACTGTAGTTTTGGCATCATCTTACATGATAAGAATCACATAATCACATAGATCAATTCTCGCATTACAAAAGACACTCTTTAACCTATGAATCCATAACTACTAAAACGTTTCGTTTCACCATCAAAACTGAATATATAATATGATACTAAAAAAATACATGCAATTACTGGTCAGAACATCAAGGCATCGGTGGTTCAGTGGTAGAATGCTCGCCTGCCACGCGGGCGGCCCGGGTTCGATTCCCGGCCGATGCACATTTTATAGTGCTATTTTTTCCCTGGTGATAGCTAAATACTTGCACTTTCTACTTCATAACGCTAGTTTCACTTCTTGTTTTGGTGTGAAAGTCAACGAAGGATGAATAAGGAACGATATCCAGCCTAGAAATAACCCCTGGTTCATACCCTAATGGCTGACCGAGAAAAGAGCGACCTAGATGAAGTAGGGGCAAGCATTTAAGATATTTCATCCTTTTCAGAGAATTAATTGAGGACGACATTCACTAATTAGAAACATGGTGGATCTAATGTGGGGAAAAGCAAATCTTTAAAAATAAAGGGCGCTTAAAAAACTATGAGAATTTACTTCAATGCCAGTAATTTTGCACGCCATTTACATGTAGTACTTCGATGGACAAGTACTTAAATATTCGTGGATATCCATAGGAATAGCAAACAGCACACTACCGACTACGGTTCCAAACTCATACGGTAACTATACCTTATACTTCACAAACTACCTTGTATCTACTTGACCTGTAAGTTGCATCAAAGTTCTGAAAGTAAATACAGTGAAACCTCTCACGGACAGTAACGGTCCTAGAAAATGTGTCCGTAAGTGAGAGGTGTCCGTAAGTTGGAGGTGGCCCTAAGAAAACATAATTTTTACGCTTTATTTTACCACGAAAACATTATACTGTAGGAATTTAAGGCAGCTGAAAGAAATCCTTTTATTTCAAATATCACTTCTGAATAATTAAAAATAATTTGGAAATAATAAAATAACGTAATGCATTTACTCATATATATTTAAAATTCTCGAAGCATTTACACATTTTAATATGTATACATACAAACACGAAGCTCACTTAGGCGTAAAGAAATCATTGATTTTGGTTTGTTTATTTCTTTTTGTAACAAATTCTTTTTCAAAATTTAACTGTACATCAATAAGGCTACTTAATGCCTCGCTGTTGCCTTTTGAAATGCAAAATATTTTTAACAGTTCAATTTGATGCAACACACGCATACGATACCACAAGCATCTCTTCCACTATAGACTCAGGCTCACTGTCATCACTTTCACTGATTTCGCAGTTTTCTAGCAGCACGGGTAACCTTTCAATCCACTCCGTAGCACCTTCTTTGCACACCTCTGCAGCCTCCCCGCACACAGCTTTAAACACGATATTATGTCTTAAACGGAATTTTTCCAGCCACCCATTTGAGGCCTTAAAGTTCTCTATACCCAGTGCCACTGCAACTTCAAGCGCTTTTTCCTGTAAAAGTGGTCCGGAGACTGGCAAATTATTTGCCCTCACTTTCGTGAACCACTCGAAAAGAACAGCGTCCAATTTGTTTCTCGAAGGAATCACTTTTTTAACGTTTTCATTATGATTTTCCGTCCACAACTTCATGATGGTCTCCTTCTGCTTCAGAATATCAGCGATTTGAGTCTTACTCACACCAAAATGAACCGCTAATTTACGGACACCACTCTTTTCTTTATCCGCAAGTTCCAACACCTGCACTTTCTCTCGTAAGGAAAGACTTTTACCCTTCGGCATCGCGTAATAAAAACGAGATGGCCCCTAGCACCGTAAACAGTACAGTAACAGAACTGTCAAAACGCACAAGTGACGACAAGGTGGCACAGTTGGAGAGGTTCGAAAGGTACTGAAAGTGCATGATCTGTCGAAAGCCCTTAAGAGTTCTACATCCAACAGTAGAAGACGGCTGGTAATTGGCTGCGTATGAATCATAGGCAGCCGATTGCTCGAGGGCAGCGGTCACCCTACGCGCGTCTTACCGAGGCTTTCTTCGTGGCCGTGTCCCGCAACCCTCGGGGCCAAGGCCTCCGTGAGGTGCTCCTTCGTTTGGGATTAGCATTTCCAAGAATTCATTCCAAGACACCCTTTTGTTTATTACCCCTCTGCGAGTTGTGTTATCTGTAGACTGCTGCGTACGAATCATAGGCAACCGCTTGCTCGAGGGTCCTACGCGCGTCTGGGCGGGGTACTCTTCCGTTTGGGATTAGCATATCCAAGAATGCATTCCAGGACACTCTTTCGTTCATTCCCCCATATGCGCATTCTTGTATCTTCACAAGTTTGACCATTTTCCCTGTTCTCTTTCCCCCAGCTATTCATAAACGCTATTTTTCGAGGAAAAACTTTCCATTTTTGAGATATGGGTCAGAAAACCCATGGCGATGGTGTCCGCATAAGAGAAAAATTTTGCCCATCAAGGTGTCCGTGTCCGTAAGTGGGAGTGTCCGTATACTAGAGGTACGATCCTTATGCAAATGCATATCCTTCTGCCGGGGAATTGAATACTGTCCCTAAGTCAGAGGTGTCCGTAAGTCAGAGGTGTCCGTGAACAGAGGTTTCACTGTACTATCATAATTAGTTTTATCCAGATCACCATGACTAAAATCATCATTCAGAAATCTAAACAAAAAATTTTTCGGAAGAGATATACATGTTACTGGAAATTTTTTTTTTCGTCTTTATATTCATTAAAGATAAGATATCTTTAAATTGAACAATAACAAATACAATAATTCTAACGATTAATATGCTTAAAGTTGGAAATGCATACATTTAATACAAAGCATTCGAATTTATAAAATTCACATATGCGCCTGGACCGGATCTTGAAGGCGACGATGAGCATATGTATTGATTGCCATAAAAAAAGGCGAATTTTCGAAATTGTCGAGAACGATATTTACTTCCGCTATTCATTTTGTTTTTAACAAAAAACGATATTAGTGAGTAAGGAGAACCGTCTTGCAAGTTTGAAACAAGTCAATAAAATACTGTATTCATCATTTTCCTAGTTGCCACCTTCGATTCTTATGTACGCCCTCAGGTGGCTTGAAAGGGTGGGTCATTGAGTGATCATTTCATTAATTTTGAGAGCAAGTAGAAAAAATTATCTTCGTCTACATTTCACTGAAGTGTGTCTGTTTAAACGGTGAAACTCACAATGCATGATATATTGGAAACGGTATGAAAATTATATTTAAAATATGTCTTATGACTTGAGTTTACATTGCGATATTCGAAATATAGAAGAAAATATATTAATATGTGCTTTTCCATTCTTTGACCCTGCGTGATTCCTTGGTAATTTTAGCCACAATGGAATCATTAACATTAGAAACGTGTCATTATTCGCAGGAAATCAGTACACCTGCAATTGAATTATTAAGAGGAATATGTCAAACACAAACAAAATGTGCCAAATATCACCAGTGAAGACAAGTATACAAATCGCGGAAATCTGTGCAAAATGAAATTTCGCTCCAACCATCTTATGGCTTTCCCATTACCTTTCCCCTGTCTCTGAAGGTTATTTTCAGCTAGTTTCCGTTGAAGTGGAGTAAAGAGGTCGTGATATAATCTTATGGTCGTTAGCTCGAATCCCGCTAAAGTGGATTTTAAACTCTTCCCCCCAAGTGTAATAATCTAAGTAAAAAGAATGAAACGTTGGATTGCTCAATGTGCACCAAATTTAACTAAAATAAATTTTCTAATATAAATATCATTTGTTTCTCCGGAGCATTACGGTAACGCAGAATCACCACTATAAAACAATTGCGAAAGGGGTTCACTGGGTTTGGGTTAAAACTTTGAATTCTGCGAGAGCCAATGATCAATCTTATGTTTTAGTTGATTTATTCATTCATTTTTCAAATATTGAGTTTAATTTTGTAAATATAATCGTTTGTTTGTTACAAAATTTTCACCATTTTGGATTGATTGTCAAAGCGATATGAACAAAAAATAATGGGGTTTGTTAGCAGAGAGGATCATGCAAGAAGGTTTATGAGTACGAATTGAATTGAACTATTGAATTAGATACTGAATGCAGGAAAATAAAAGGTGCAAAGGGATATAAAGAATTCCGTTTCATTCGTTCTGGCACGATAAGCTGTTATAATGTAAGTGAAGTATATATAAGTAGTATATATGTAAACTAGGTAAATAAAATCTGACATGAATTTCAGGTCGTGACCTAAATGAAACCGAAAAAATAGTCAAATCTAAGAACAAGAATGAAAAGAAAATGTTGTTAATACTTCATAATTTCAACTGTTACTCTGAAGAGGAAACCATTGAATCGATGCAGTGGTTTCTTTCCTTTGGTGTTTCAAACAATTCATACTCAAGCCATGGGGTTAAGGTTTTTTAATATTGGACAGCCAAAAGAAAGAAAAACCGCACAGACTTGCCACGATGACTATATGAAACTGAATGAAATGGGTAGAAAACGATGAAGCTCTGAATAATAGGACGTGCTTAACAAATAAAACCATTTGTTACGATGTTTAAATTGGGTAACGACGAAAGTTCAGCCTAAAATGGTGCCTCAGATACACCATACGGGGTCAAGTGTTGACGGAAACCTTTGACGGAGTCAAGCAATTTTCTCCTGCCTACGCACTCCCTTCACAGATGTAATTTCCAAAGTAAGCCAACAAAATCGAAGATGCCTTTATATGAACAACATTATATGAAACCTCCTTTCCGCCCTCACATCAATCAAAGTTCAAAAAAGGAGAGGAATTTGTAGAGGCTATTCGAATGTTCTGGGCATGAAGTTCCAAATGGAAGCATTACTTTTTTCACTTTCCCTTGGGAGGAGAAGTTTCGGTAAAAATGACCACTCAAGGAGTTGAAGTGACACTGCAAAAAGACCTCTAAAACGCTCAACAGAATGTCAAGTTTATTGCTATGCTGATATACTAAAAAAAGAAATCAGCTCTCAGAAGATTACTTAGGGTAAAATATTGCCACTAATCATGGTGCGAAATAATATTACAGTGGAACCCCTCTTAACAACCACATTGCCTTCGAAACCTCGCGTTGCAGGAGGATGCTGAAGATAAAATGAACGGACAAAATCAGAACTGATGAAGTTTACAGAAGAGTGGAAGAGGAGATGATCATATTGAACACCATACGGAAAAGAAGAACATGATGTATTGGACACATCCTGAGAAACAATGAGTTTGTGAGGAACACAATTGAAGGCAAAAATAGAGGGAAAAATCCCGAGAGGAAGACCCAGGAATGAGTTCATGTACCAAATGAAGAGAAAAGTACATAGGAAGAGATACCAGGAGGTAAGGGAACTAGCGTTAGAAAGGGAAGGGTGGAAGGCTGAGGTCAACCAATCTTAGGATTGAATGGCCAATGATGATGAAGATTAGGTTGATAGGTTAAAAGCAGGAGGGTAGTTTGATAGGATAAGGGTAGTTTGAGCGAAATATTTATTCTCCTAAAAATCAATGAATTTGGACTCATTTTAAAGTAAAATATCGCACAGATCCAAAGACACCAAATATCAGCCCCTTACCGAACTGCTTTCCGAAATTTTTGACGAAAAATACCCGCCCTTTTACATGGAAAATTGTACCTTCGTGTATGCCCTCCAGAGACATATTATTTAAAAAATGATAAAGTTATAAATTCTTTATCTTTAAAAAATTGACAGTCTGTAGTTTGTATGTTTTCTGAACTACTTTTAAAAATAAGCCATATTGTCAACTCAGTAATTTTTTAAGGATCTCAAAAAACCTTCCGTTGTGAAGGTGTTTTAAACGTACTGCGCGAAGAAAATGAGTCATATTAAAGATTTATGTGGATATTTTTATGTATTTACTTCGAATTTCAGTCAAATAAAAGTAAAGTATTGTTCTATTAATAATGCAGTATTTAATTCATGCTGCCTACAGCTACTGACATTAAAACGTAGTCAATAGTTCCAGCCTTAGCTTTGTAAAACTTATCCTTAGTGATCAGGAATGAAAAAAACTTTGTATTTTTTATGTAGAATATTAAGATCTGAATGTTATTAGAATATTTTAGACCTGATGATGTCGACCATTCGACGAAACCGGTCGTCCAATATATATTCTACGTAAAACTTACTCTGTAATTTCAGGCTCCATAGAGTGGAAACGGAACATCTACATCTACGAAATACTGTGCAAGCCACCACTAGGGTGTATGGCACGGGGTGATTCCACAACAGGCATGCAGCACTCATCCCAGTTCAAATCAGAACCCCGCACGTTCCCCCGAATGCCAGGTGCAGATCAAAAGCAGTCAGGACAACGCTACGCAGCCCAGAAAGCAGGAGAGTGATACGTAGAAGAACATGCTACCATGCTACCATACAACATAACTGCAGTATGAAAAAATATGCAATTTCCACTGTGATAATATGTATTACGACCGGTTACGCTTTTTACCTGAAGATGCTGTAAAAAGCGAAACTAGTCATAATAAATATTATCACAGATGAAGTTGCTCATATTTTCACACTGCAGCTGCGTAAAACGTACAAAGTTTTTGTAAATTCCTCAACATTAAAACGTAATATTCGAATATGGTCTCCATCTTGACTAGGGAACTATCTTGCTCTCCACCTCATGAGGGTGAGTTTCGCTGGGCGGGCGATGAGGAAACATCATCACTGCTAGATATTCTTTGGGTTGGATGGACGGGTTTACTGCGGAGGAGAGAGGGTAGAGAAGCGACCCGGAGATGGGTAGACGGACGGTTAGCTCCGGGCGAGATTGGATGGATGATATCCACGAGAGAGAGAGAGAGAGAGAGATCTCGTTTGAATCCGCACGCGTGGGAGAATGCACATACAATTTATACATATAGGTACGTGTATATATACGAAGGTAACCCACGCACTCATGCGTGGTTTTCCGTCAGAGGAGAAGCGAAGATAGGATAGCGCGCGAGGAGGGAAAGATGTCGGAGTGGATTGGCTTGGGGTCGGTTAGATGCGGAGTTATTTTGCATGAGAGCCAGCCGATGCGATGGGGTTAAACCCGGGAGCTTTAAAAGGGATACGAGAGGATTTCGACGGTGTCGGAGAGTTTGGAGGTCCCAACTTGGAACTACGGAGAGACGATGAGCAGTGGGTTAGCTATAGTTTGAGCCGCCTTGGGGCAGTCTGTCAATTACTGCTTTTTTCTTTGGAAAATACTTTAATTCAATAGCACTCACGCAAAATTTCAATGCTTAGGTATGGGAAAAATAATTTCAATATGTAAAATCTAACATTTTAAGGTTTTTTTTCCTGCATTTTACCATCAAAGTCAATGATGACACCGTTTCTGCATTTCATTTGTTCTTAAAAAAATCTTTTACTCAATTTCATAGAGTGAATCATTCTCTAGTGAATGCCAACTAAGGATTGAAATAGAGATCACGATAAAATGTACTCCTACTCTAATCCTCCTCTACTCCTCTACTCCTCTACTAATGAGAAGGATACCTTTACTTTCTTAAAAAATCTTTTACTCTATTTCATAGAGTGAATCATTCTCTAATGAATGCCGACTAAGGATTGAAATAGAGATCACGATAAAATCTAAATAATAACAAGGTTCTTGAATATTTGTTCAAGAATCTTGTTATTATCTATATTGAATTGATAGAGAAAGTTATAATTGATTTATAATCACAAATATCGAAATCTATTCCACATGTGTAGTTATTTTATAGATTACATCGGTGTCTTAGTTTCAGATGAATCGTTCCGCATTTGAGCTTAGTTTTTTGTTTGGATTCGGAAAGATTAAATTTTTGAAACTCCTCATCATTAAAAAAAGTTTTAAAAATGCTTCAGTAGCGGCAAAATGCCGAAAAACAGCTTGAATGGCGAGGATAGGAAAAAAAGATTTCGTCTTCGCGCTATTTTTAAATTAAAATACAAACTTTTGAAATACAAACACAAACTTGTTTTTCTGTAATTTCCGGAATTCCCCGATCGTTAAAAAATATACTTCAAATTTGGTGTCAATGTCGAAAATGTGACTGCGATAAAAGTGCTACGCAGGGTGGATCACTCCCCATCCGTCTCACCCCATGGCTACCGCCCCTGACGATGAGGACGAGGGAGAGATGGAAGAGAACTTACTGGAAGCGTGGGATTGAGAGTGAGTTGTCTCGAGGTTGTTGGAAGTCGTATGTACAGATGAGAAGGATACCTTTACAAACCCGTTCCAGGAGGCATTCAACTGCTGGAGGATCAGGGCGCCTCTTCTCCCACAAAATCTCCCTTCCTTCCCTTCTATTCACTCACATAAAAATGAGATAAACATTTTCCACGAGAGCGTAAAAAACGGTTCGCTCCGTAAGCACTCAAGTTAAACGGTAAATCACGAATCACCTCGAATCAGTGCTTCTTGATCTCCTGTTAAACCCTTCCTCAGTCCGGATATTTGGCTGGGAAAACATTCTTATATTTGAAATTAAAATGAAAAGAATTGCAAATATTTTTCCAGGCACTTTCAATGTCAACAATATTTATGTAATTTTGTTTCTATATAGTGCTTATCGATTTGGATTGAAATGGAAACGTTAGTGAAGGGAAATAAGCTTGCTTTATGTCCAACATTTAACACGCATGTCCAAAATCGAAGCTCAGTCTATCATAGACTACACTATTAATCCGGTTACAATTAATAAGGCATAAACAGTGAGTAGCAATTTCTAAAATCCTAGTAGTGAACCCTGCTAAAAAATTCCTTAGAAGTTGTTTTGTAGAGTAGAAAAGAAATTGACTCTTTTTCTTCAGAACTAATTCCTTTTCTGAGGATCTGTACGGAACATGAGAGCCTGACTCTACGAAACATATGTTCTGCCTTTTGCGGGTTTTGCGGTCGAAATGAAAAAACCGGAATATTTTAGTCCATTATGACTTTAGGTCTTTTCGACGGAATCGATTTGGGAGAACTTCAGGTGGTTTTAGGGAGTTAGCTCCCCAGTCATAATCTATACCATATTCGAATTATGCGTTTCAATTTCTGTTTCCGGGAGAAGCAGGAATTGATCATTGTCTTATTAAAGATGCAATAATATACATTGATATGACTCAAATTCGAAGCATGTAAATTAAAATATCAACATAAGTTTACAATATGACTCATTTCTTTCTCGCGGTAACTTTTAAATTCCTTCACAAACGAATTATTTTTTGCAATTCTGAAAAAAAATTGCGGTGACAATATGATTTATTATAAAAAATAGTCAAGAAAACATACAAACTACACATTGTTAATTTATTGACGAGATATATGTGGTAAAAATTCCTCATTTTTTAAAATAAGGGCTCTCAGGAGTGCATTCAGGTAACATTTCCCAAGTAAAAGGGCTGGGATTTTTCATCAAAAATCTCGGAATGAGGTTCAGTAATGGGCTGATATTTTGGTACATTTGGAAAGGTAAGATATTTTTCTTTCAAATTAGATCAAATTCATTGATTTCTAGGTGAAATGATATTTCGCCCAAACTACCCTAATCAATAAAAATTGGACCACGGTGGATTGGGAAGATATTACTAGCAGCTGCATATTACTTTTAAATAACGATTTTTACCATTATTTTCACAATCACTCCTTTCCTTTAAACGCGGCTCCATTGCATCTTGCGAGAGCTACGTACTTCGGCCGAAAAGGCCCTTTTCGTTCTGGCTTCAACCTCGGCCTAGGGCAGATCTTCGTATTCCCCTCCGTTACCCGCCCGGAAAACAGCGTCTCTGAAGGATTATCCGTCCCAAGAGGTAAGGAGAATGTTCACAGTGACGTAATAATACACTATTTTCAACATTTTCATTATCTTATATGGAAATGAAGGATTCTCATTTACAATAAGCGCAAAGATTTCTTGAAACATAATTCGTACGCGTAATGGCGATCACCGGATCTTCGACAATTTTACGTTCTTTTTGCGGTCAATATAGTTACGTAAATAGAAAAAAAGTGAAAAGTTACTACACTCGTCGTTAATTCTAATTCTTATTCTTGAACTATGCGAAAACAGACTTGCTTTACGGCCGTTTTACACGGGGCACGAAATTGCGCAACTTAACACTGCATTAATTCCGCAATCTGCCGTGCAGTAATTATTGCGAAAACGAATGCGTGACTGATTTACACGGTGGTCGTCAGCATGCATTCATTCGTGAATTCCAAGCGTCTGATAAGTACGCTAAGAGCGAGTGTTTTGTTCAAACATGAGATATACGATATTCTGTACACGACGTTGTTGACATTCAGTGAAAAATAAGGATGTGGTGATTGTGGGATTCTGTGATATTAACATTGAGTCAATCTCTCTCTCTCTCTCTGTGAGAAAAATAATAGATCAGGAGGAGGCTGCATTGATTGCTGCAGAGCTAGCAGTAGTTGGAATTATGATCGGGGCCGCAGAGCTCATAGAAAGGCGTAACAGCAAGATAAGAGCCAGACGAGCACTTTGGATGCGGGTGTGGATCCGTAGGCGAGAGGAGGGAACGGGCATTCTCAATATGGTCCAACAGGAGCTAGCTGTAGAAGACAGGAATGCCTACCGCAATTTTATGCGGATGACAGAGGAACAATTTAACGAGCTATAAAATATCTATCTAAATGAATAACAATATAAGTAACTGTAAATATCCTCCCACACAAAGAATGACTGTACACACCCATCGCTCAGGTTATCGAACCTTTTCGTCAGTCAACTTCCCGTGAACTTGGATGTCGTAAATACTGCGACCGCTAGATGGAGTGCTATTCGTAGAAATTGCAAGGATGCGACCACCAAATTAGAGCAGGGGCTATCCTGACGTCTCGCATTCATGCATTCGTGCATGCGTTCTTGAATTTCGCCGCTTTACACGGTGCATTTTGAAATTCACGATGGCACATACATTAGCTTTTGCAATTACGTGCCCCGTGTAAAACGGCCTTTATGGTAGTTTGAGCGAGATAGATCCCTAGTCATAATGAAGATCATATTCGAATTGTACGTTTTAATTTCAGCAGCTGTAGGGCACATGAATTAAATATTGAATTATTAATGGTGCAATATAATACGTGTATAGGACTGAAATTCTAGGTAATCAACTAAAAATATCCACCCAAGTATTTGATTTGACTGATTTTTTTACGCGGTTCTTTCAAAACTCTTTCGCAACGGAAGGTTTTTTTTGCGATTCTGAAAAAATTACTGCAGTGCCAATATGATTGATTTTTTTAAAAATAATCGACAAAACATTCAAAACACACACCGTTGATCTTTTTAATGAGATCTAGGGGCTATAAATGCCTCGTATTTTTAATTAGATCTCTCTGGAGGGCGTAACCTACCATATCACTGATATATTTCATTCGGATACGATGCAATATTTCCAGACGGACAAAAATCTTACTTAAATTGGTTCCACACCCTCAGCTCCTCCCCCTGCATAAAGGCCGTTTTACACGATGAATGATCGTGCGCAAGGTCATTCGAATGATCATGCGAATGAACATCATTCACCGTGTAAAACGGAAAATGCGGCGAATTTTCCGTCATTCGCGTGATCATGCGAATGAAATTAGAGCATGTTCTAATTTGCTTGAATGCTTCCTTGAATGAAATTTGCGCGCGGCGTCCATCTTGTCCACTGCCACCACCTCGGAATTTTAAGATCATATATTACAAATTTGGAAGCACATTATTCCAAATGATCACTCAAATAATTAATATGTGCTTTGGGAGAACGCAAATTCACACACATCAATTCTCTAGGGTGGGTCATTCGGTAAAACCATATGAGATTTTTAATGAATAAAAACGTCGTTTTTCTTCTAGATTTCATCGATATTTTGTTTAATTTGCAATTTTAGAAGTATGAAATGTTAAGCGAACACCTAATCTTGGAGTACAAGGGGAAATTATTTGTTGAATCTTGTTTTCTCGGAGGGCAGATTTTGGGGAGTTAATTTTGGCTGCGTGAAGCTGGCTGTTATGTTGCCTATCTTCAGGAAAATCCGGGGTTAAACAACCACTTTTAGTAGTCACTCTTAAATGAAAATATTGGCTTTCCGTCACGTCCGATGATAATTAATTATATTTACAGGGAAATGAAAATGCTTTAAAATAGAAAGTTATCGCCAAAGTCAAGAAACTAGTTGTCTTTCAAAGATGGAATATTTTCGCGGCAGCATTTCAAAGAAGCTGGAGGAAACTTCGCCACAACACAAACTTCGACCAACACACACAGACGCTAGTAAACAAAGCAGCTGGTCGGAAATGCTGCGCGATTTGATATGCACTATCGATAGTCGCACCTCTGCGCATCGTTTCTGCGCCGAAAATTCGCCGAATTTCATTCACCGTGTAAAGCAGACGTTTCAAGCGATAATGCGAATGAATTTCATTCGCATGATCATTCGAATGACCTTGCGCACGATCATTCATCGTGTAAAACGGCCTTAAGGCAATGCAAAATGATCCCAACCCCCCTCATCCCCAAGAACGTCTTACGTAATACTTGACTGGCCCCTAAGATACCGTTAATTTTGATAATAAAAAACACCTGGTTGTTATTCCACACTTTATTGTGAGGAAACGACCCGGGTTTCGGCATGTCACGCCATCTTCAGGTACAAATGGTTGGGTGGCTTACACTTATATAGGAATCCGATGGCCTTGGGATTGCTTGTATAAGAAAACACAACAAAGGAAGGGAGGGGGGGAAGGTTTCCCAAAAGGTTTAAAAAAGCATGAGGAAATTAAGGTTGAGGGTCGTGGAGGGATAGTAGTGTGACATAAAGTAAAGGAAAAGGTCCCCTCCCAGTCACCTTTACTTTATGTCACACTACCATCCCTCCACGACCCTAAATGGGGGTTCACATGCACGCTTTCTACGCGAAACTACAAAGCGCTAGCGGGACTACTAATAGCGCCAACGCATCTGAATTGGATCAAGAGGCAGTTTAACATCCATTCTATTATCGAAACAAGCGATCTCACTTCGTAAAACATTAGCTTCAACGAGCAATGATGTGCATTGAGTTCATCGGTACGCACGCAGATCTTCTATTTTTCACATCTTCCGCTATCCGCCGCTACGTGTCGCCATGTGCAGTTGACGCGTAGCACGTCGTCGACAACGCTTGCATGTGAACCTTTCGCACAGTTTCGCACGAAACTGCGCGCACGCGCCGCGTGAAACGCTTGAATGTGAACGGGCCTTAATTTCCTCATGCTTCTAAACCTTTTGGGAAACCTTCCCCCCCTCCCTTCCTTTGTTGTTTTTTCTTATGCAAGCAATCCCAAGGCCATCGGATTCCTATACAAGTGTAAGCCACCCAACCATTTGTACCTGAAGATGGCATGACATGCCGAAACCCGGGTCGTTTCCTTACAATAAAGTGTGGAATAACAACCAAGTGTTTTTTATTATCAAAATGAAGGAGTTCCACAGAGTAGCGCCGGAGACAGTGTCTTATATACCTACCGTTAATTTCCTCCACATGTCCAACGCGCTGAGGCATATGTTTTTAAAATTCATAAGTCACGGCGATGTTGCAAAAAAGACTAACGGAGCGTTAAACGCAGCATCTCCTGGTGGAATAAATTCTTCTCGCGCCAATTTGACGCGGGAGCCTCGAAAAAAATCCGCCGCCGTTGGAGACCCGATCGACGTGGGCGCACGTTCAAGTAGCTGAGAGAGACTCAGCCGTAACCCGCGGTGATTCGAGTGACATTTTTCTCGTGGGCGAATGGCCTACGCCGCGCCGACTGTACCGTAGTAGGCGGGAACGCGCATGCAATGTGTCGCCCTATCCCCCCCGAGGGGGGCAACAAGAAGTCTTGAACGACAGCGGGCGAAGCAGGTACGCGTAACCAACGGTAAAATTGAACGGGTGAGCGGGAGCTTTCAGGTAGCTGGAGCGAGAAGTAGCGAGCGAGCATTTCCCTAGAATTCAGCGAATTTGGCCTCGATATTCGATGAAAAATATCTCACCTTTTCCGAAGATAATGAAATATCAGCTACCTAGATACCGAAACACATTTCGAGATGTTTTCAAAATAATATACCGGCCATTTGATATGGGAAATGGTACAGCTATCCATTTCAGAGAGACATTTTTTTTACAAATGTGGAATTTCTACCGAATAGATCTCGTCAGAAGTTCAAAAGTGTGTATTTTGTATGCTTCCTTCGCAATTCCCCTAAAATAGATCAATCACTCAAAACTACACGTTACGTGAGCGCTAGGGATGGTATCAAGAGAAAAGAGGCTTGGAGTGACCCATTTTGCCCTGTACTCACGGGGTGGATTATCACTCATCACAGCGATGTTTACAGAATAGCAAAAAATATCCTTTTTTTATCAGTTGTGACGGGTGATTGGGGTTGCGCGCGGAAAAAATTAATTACTACTGCCCCGAGTCAAATATAACGCAACTTCAAAAGTGTTTTTTCTAAATACAGACAAACGTATTTTGTTTTCTCCCGGATGATATAAAAATGAAAAAAAATCAACAGAAAATTCTTGCGGGGGTAAAAATTAAATGGGTATTTAAAATTTGATTAAAAAGCTGAGTAAAAGTGACATTGAACTTATATTTTATAATCTGCATGTTGTTTCTCATATGTCGAAGGGAAATTAATTTTTATGTAAGTTTGGATATATTCTACGTATGGATTAAGTATTAGTGATATTGGACTTTATTTAAAAATCTGTTTTTCGGTTTTCTTATGTTGTATAGAGACGTTTTTTATGCAATGATTTTCATGTCATCAAGTTGTTGTAAAAACTAAATTGTACTAAACATTCTAAATTTTAATTCCGTATGTATCTATTGCATGGTTTAACTGTTGGTAGCCCCTAAACAGGTGAACATTAGGAGCCACCTAATCTTTCACAATTAAAACTTTCCAAAAAGAAAGAACGCACGCGCAGTTGTATCTCTCTTGCTTTCACCCTCACCTTACTCAAACAACATGAATTTAAAAACCCTTCCAGATATTTTTTAAATAAAAAAATAATCTGAAAAAATATAATTGGAGATTTAACAAAGAAAATTATCAAGTTACTATAATTATTACGAAAATACAAGAACATTTATAGTGAACTTTAAATTACAATATTTGAAGGAACAATGTTGTCTAGAGTAACATCCACACCCTTGATTCAATAAATTGTTCAAGACCAGTAAATTTATTAATATTACAAGGTAATATTTATTTTAAAAATCAGTCAATATAAGGATAATTGAAGTTAACAATCAATCACACTAGCATTTATCAACCAGATACACAAGCATTTTTAATTTGAATTGGTATTGAATTTTCAGCATTCAATGTTAATATATTGAAAGCTACAAAACTGACTGACTGACTCATCAAAACTCCTGGGCATTTCTAAACGAGACAGGTGGGTGAAATTTTCAGGGTAGAGTTATAATTATGTGTCAAATTGGGAAAAAATCGAAAAAAAGTCGATTAGGCTTTGATTTATTGCAATCGATAGCTTTACATGGTTTTATATGGGAAAAATGAAAAATTTTAATGTGGATCTTTTTTCTTTCGTTCATTAAAATATGAAATAATTAAGCTACAAGATTGATTCTTTCACTTATATGAGGCTGAATGTTTGATAAATCTTATTCTTGCAATCGATTATTTCCTATCTACCGTGAAACTGATATTTTTAAACTTTTATCTGGGATTTTAGCAATTTTTTCACTTTCGTTGCTATGGATATATTTCTTAAAAGATTTAAGTTTCTCCTGGTGAATATTATCAATAAACTCTTCTCGGGCTCTGCACCAGGTGATTGGCTTCATGTTTGCCGACGTTTCGGAAAACGACTTGTTTTCCATTTTCAAGGCGTGTTACTCTGTCCGTGCCATTTACGAGTTTACAATCTGGCACGGACAGAGTAACACGCCTTGAAAATGGAAAACAAGTCGTTTTCCTAAACGTCGGCAAACATGAAGCCAATCAACTGGTGCAGAGCCCGAGAAGAGCTTATTGATATATTTCTTCATTGTCGCCGGGCCGAGTGCCGATTCGAGGTTTGGAACTCAGCGAGGCGGGCCAGTTTCAGGGGAGGGTTAGATTTATGCGTCGATTGGAGGTAAAATCGGAAAAGTTAAAAAAGTCGATTAGACTTCTAGATATTGCAATCGATAGCTTTACATATATAAGTTAGGTATCCTAAGTGCATGTTATTTAGTATTACATAGTGCATGTGCTTCTTTATACCATTTTTTGCACTGCTAAGTACTGGGCATAATTTCTTCAACTTTTTCCTGTTCTCTACCGCAGCTTTGATGACCAATTTCAAGCAACCAAGCTTCACGATATTTTAGTTTTCATTAAAAAACATGCGGTCCATGTAGAAGATTGGAAGAGAAAAATTGAATATGAAAATTAGTATATTAAAAATCTCGATTCCGATCAAATTAATATAGTCAAATTCTTCATGTGAGCTCAGATTAAGTATGCTGTACTGAAATTAAATATCTAACGTATAAGAGCGTCTTATATGCCGTCAAATGAGGTTATGATGATCTTCCAGTGGTTCCACGTTCGTGATATACTGATATTTGAAAATCGTTAATAACCGGATGACATACAATATAAGTTTGTACTAGAACTGTCTGGTATCCATACCTCATGAGGCGCGTATTTCATTTTCGAGAATTATAATTTTCTTTGCTTGCATGTAGCACGCAGACTTGAGAGCTTTCATTCTTTTCCTTATTTAAAGAGTATCATCATATAACACTTCCCCCCCCCCTCCTGCTTGCAAATTGCAAGCACCCATTTACTCGTATGTATATAGTCAGGAATATCATTCCATACCATTATACACAATACAAATTTAAAGTTTATATATAGTGATGGCAGGGATGTTATCATACGTGACATATTTTTGCGCGCGCATTTCCTCCATGTAAAAATTTCCACGCATTATTGGTAAAAAATAGTGTGCGTGTGAATTTCGGGCAGTTTAGTTGCAAATAGCACCACTTGGGCGGCTAGTAGTACCAACTCTGCTCGCTTGCTCAACCCTGCCCTACACTTCGCTACTAACCCTCACACGATACTTAATGCACCTGTGTGAAGCCCCTCTTTGCGACCACTCCTAATAAGCGACCACCCCTCCCAACCGCCATTTTTCAGAGGAACCGACGGTGATCCCTTAATTCAGGTTCAAATTATGCACCAGGGTTGAAATTCTCTATGAAAAAATCATTTGACTTGACCGGGATTCGAACCCGGATCTCCACCACCAAGTCATCTTCCTTCAAGGCGAATTTCGAGGGGGGTTCATGCGAACTAGATGTTCACATGCCTCAAGTCTACATTGTAGCACATGAGACGAAGTCGCGCTTACAAAGCCACTGTCGCGGTGGATAAACCCAACATTGTCGTTATTAAAACGACGAAATTGACAAATTTCCAAACATTGGATTTAACAAATGATGTGGTACGAAGTCACTCGCACGGGTGCATATACACCAGGGTTGAAATTCCCTATGAAAAAATCATTTGACTTGACCGGGATTCGAACCCGGATCTCCCAATTGCCTGGTGTATATGCACCCGTGCGAGTGACTTCGTACCACATCATTTGTTTTGTTCTGGAGCAGTCAGATTATGGATAGGATTTAACAAAACCATCGATTCAAGAGTTTTTCCATTTCTTTCACAAATCAGCCGCCCATTCATTTGCACTATTTGTAACCCTAAAAAATGAACCCCTGTCGAACGACCGCCTCTCTCTACGACCATTCGTCAGAGGTATCGTCGCATCGCTGGTCGCTTAAGGTAGATTGAGCGAAGTATCATTTCACCTATAAATCAATGAATTTGGTTTCACTTTAAAGAAAAACATCATACTTTTCAAAAGAAGCCAAAACATCATCCCCTGAAAGAACAATTTTCCGAGATTTTTGACAAACAACACCAGCCATTTTACATAGGAAATGGTAGAATACGCTCTCCAAGGAGACCTTATTTTTTTTAATGAGGCATTTCAACGCCTAGATCTCGTCAAAAAATTAACATAGTGTAATTTTTATGTTTTATCGATAATTTTTGAAAAAAAAAAAAACATTTTCACTGCAGTAATTTTTTCAGAAACGCAAAAAAATACCTTCCGTTGAGGTGTTTTGAGCGTACCGCCTAAAAAAAATTAATCAAAGCAAAGATTTATGCGAATACTTTTATTTGATTAATTAGAATTTCAATCATTTACAGGTATATTATAGGTTGTGGAATTTAATTCATGCTTCCTACAGCTGTTAAAATAAAAACGTATAATTCGAATATGGTCTCTATTATGACTAGGAAACTACTCGTTCAAAATAGCTTAATACAGGTCTCCCTGTATTATGACGGCGTTTTCACCGTAGGGCGTGAAAAAAAATGAGTCAAGTTAAAGACTTTCGTATGATAATATTTAATCACTGAGAACTTCAGTCGCATAAAACTATATTTTTGCGCCACGGATACTACAATGTTTATGTCATGCTTCCCATAGTTGCTAAAATAAAAAAAAATGAATTCCGAATATTCTCTCCATTGTGACGTGGTAAATACTCAAGCTCAAACTACACGTTATACGCGAGCGCTAGGGATGGCAGTAAAAAGGAATGAGGCTCGGGAGTGACCCATTTCGCCTTGTATCACGGGGAGGAGAAGGCGAGAGATGCGTACTTGCAGTAAATCCCCGCGTCCTCGTTCACGAGCAGAGGTGTTCCGCGATAAAAAGCCTCTCGCCAGCCATGCGCCGGCGTGAACGAAACGGAGGGGGGGGGGGAACTAGTCCGAGGAAATTGCACAACTGCGACTGCCCGAGGAAATAATTTCGTTCTGTACTCCCCCTTTATACACTCGTCAGTCGCGAAGTACGAGTAAAAATAGATATCACGCGGAAAATCGCGCTGGTACGGCAGCGATCAGCGCCGTTCTCCTGAGGGCGTCAATTGCTATCTTTTGTTGGCAGTATTCCTCGATAAATAAAGATGTCAATAAATAATCAAGTACACCTGGTTTCGAAGACTGGAAGCCTTCGAAATCTGGTGCTAGTGGAGAATACTTAAAAAAAAAGGACGGACAAAATAAGAAATGACGAAGTGTAAAGTAGAGTAGGTGAGAAAAGGACCATATGGGACACCATACAGAAAAGAAGAACAAGTTGAATCGGACACACCCTGAGAAACAATGGATTTATGAAGAACATAATTGAAGGCCAAATAGAGGGAAAAGTCCCCAGAGGAAGAGCCAGGAATAAGTTCATGGACCAAATAAAGAAGACAGTACATAGGGAAAGATACCATGAGGTAAGGGAACTAGAATTAGATAGGGAAGGGTGGAGAGCTGCAGTCAAACAATCTTAAAATAGAACGACCAATGGTGAAATAATCACTTTCAGTAGATAACTAAAGCCTATATATTGCAATTGAATAACATTATACTGACAATTTAAGAAAATATGAAGATCCAACGGCTGTTTCCATGAATCTTCTTATTTCGTATGGCAGAAATAGGTTTGCAGTGGAAATATACTCTTCGAATATAAACTCCTTAGAATAACTTGAGTGTATTTAGAAGGTAAGGAAGGTAGTCAATAATCATTGAATAAAGATAACCTGAAAAAATTATGAAATTTAGACCAAATTTCAATGTTTAGGCTAAGAAAATATAATGTCGATACATACAAAAACACATCAAAGTTTTTCTTGCATTTTTACTAGAAAACTCAACGATGATTCTTCGCTTTTTTTGTTCTAAAAAACTGATGCTTGATTTCGTAGAGCATATCATCCTCTAGCGGATGCTACCTAATTATTAAAACAGAAATGCTGATAGCATCATACAATTATCAAAATCTATTTCATACATGAGCTGGTTTTATAGATCACATATGTTCAAACTTACGTTATATGAGTTATTAAAAATAACTTCGCCAATTATGATTCAAAAACTTGGTTTTAAATGGTAGATACCCCAAGTTTATTAAGATAACGAAGATTGGATATAAATTATGTACCGTGCTTCAAGAAAAATGCTTCCAAATTCTGGCATCGTTTCTTGCGTCACTTTTTGTATAGTCTTACAGGAAGACGGCGCAGATGTCGACGCCATTCCCGTCCGTGGAAAAAAATACTGCTCACGGGAAATGAACCACGTATCAAACAGAACTAGGCGGAATAAAAACAAGTGAGCGCAGCACAGAGCTGAGTTGAAAATCGTAAGGAGAAGGTATGAAAAAAAAACGGACAAGGTTCTCCACGCTTGACGACAAGCGCAGATTTCAACGCCACCCGACAGTTCGCCTCGAGAGCAAGCGTTCCGTGATTTGCCTTTTCTTGCCGCCAAAACCACCGAATCAATTCATCTTGTGAAGACGAGAGCGGTTTCTAGCTCTTCAGTTTTTTCCCCCCGCCCACTGCGTAAAGGTGAAGATGGAAACGAGAGGAGAACGGGAGCCGATCCGGTTTCTTTTTTTTTCCAGCTCTGTTTTTTTTAATCGTTGAGGTAGATTCGAGAGAGCGCGACGCTACACAATCATGTGACCACCGGCCGCCATGTTGGTTAGCCCACTCTCATTGAGCTTATTAGGATTCTGGGGTGCGATTCTGTTTCTTCGTAACACCATAGCCCCGCGACCATGCGGTAAATCAATGGGTAGCTCCGTGACAATGCAAATCTGTTTTTCGGATCTCGCGCCATTTTAGCTTTCGCAACGCTTATTCATCGCATTGTCCCAATGGCCGTGGCGTCGGAAGAAACGAAATCGCGTGCGGCGCCTCGCTAGCGACAGCAAGCGCTATTATATCACCGCGTTATGATAGCGTATGTGGAAACAGAATAGCCCTCTTGGTAAGTTTTGACGTGCTGTGCGCACGGCAGATTTTGGAAGTTTGGTGTACGTAATATAAGGCCATTTGCCATACTCATTGAAATACATGATGAGAGAATTAAGTCATCAATCTGAAGCTTGACAATCGAAATTACTACCACGTTGTTTAACCCTGCTCCCTCCATACTTAAATTTCCTATGGATAGCACGACGGAATGGAAGAATCAGCGGATGTAAAGAAAGAATATCAACCATCTGTTTGAAATTTAAGTCAAATAGCTACTCAAACATATATTGATTACTTGGTTCTATGGATTCTACTGGATTTTATCCTAGTTTGAAGCGGGAATGCGAATTATTTTTAACTTAAATAAAAAATCAAAATACACAAGGAGAATGCATCTTAACCCTTAACTACTATCGTGGTTTTTTGGCCACATACACACTACCCTCGGGTCTTTTTTGACCCAATTTTTCGAATAGCTCGGAAGCAACAGCCGTCACCCGCAATGTCTCAAGTTCAACTGGCTCACTCCCCCCTCAGCCCTAGGATTACAATGTAGCCAAGGTTGCTGCGAGCGGCCGTTTAACGACTACAAAAGAAGAGCATATTCTTTTCGACCGGTCGTCTTATCGTCGGGTTAAAAAAAGACACGACGATAGCAGTTAAGGGTTAAAGATGTAAGTGCATGATGATTTCTAGTAAGTTATCGATGGAGGACACAGTGTGATTGCGAAATGCGTTATTGCGTTAGCCCGCGAGCGCTATAGGAAAATGAGGGTCAACGAGAATAGAGGACTGGCTTCAGCTTCTAGCTATGGCCAGCATAGCCAGTGCACTCTCCATATACCTAAACGGTAATACTTCTACCATCAGAGTCAACAATCCGATATGTAGGAGAAAGTAATTATTAAACTTTTTTGAGTCCAAACATTGAGGTATATGGAGAGAGCATTAGGTCATCATGAAATAAATATTTAAATGAGGCATGCTAGAAAATAGGGTCACATGGAGCTAGATGGTTAGTATCTACATGATAAGAAAGGGATTAATGGTTGTTATTACTTGCATCATGCACTACAGACTACTCGAACTATATTTCACCAACCTATCCCTTTGCTACGCTGCCTATTGTTCTCTCTTATGGCACGCGGAAAAAATGACATTTTAAATCTATCGATACGACAATATATCTCTCTAATCTTGTTAATATGATCAAACCTAGCATAATACGCAGGGGTTCTCAATATATATCTAACGTCATCTGTGAACAACTCTGTTTCGAATTTACTTAAAAGGTTTAACCTACATTTTAACCTGCGTTCTGATAGTAATTCCCATCCTAGTTCTTTTATTAAACTCGTAACCATACCATAAGTCTAGGTAGTAGGTGGGAAGGCTTCAACGGTGCTCCGATGACATAGGCTGCTTTTGGTGAAAAACCCCAAAATATGCAGGCTATATCATAAGGCTACGTGTTAAAATTACATTAATTTGCCGAGAAAACAAATCGCTAACGAGCAGTTGTTATTTCGATTGTATATGAAAAATATTACCAATGAGTACGCGCATGAAAATGTTCACGCACTTCTGCATATAAACGAAAATCGCTCCAGCAACCTCAAGGGAAGTGGTCGAAGAGACAGGTTTCGCTGTATTTGTTTTGATCCACACTGTCAGTTCTAAGTCAGAGGGAAGACGGTAGGCCGCGAGAGGCAAAAAAACATACCACGTTGAGGAACAATGGGATCGAGACGAAACTCAAAGGGAAGAAAAAAATGCCAGGAGAAGAACGAGTGAGTGCTTAGCAATAGTAAACGGTATTCGACGACTCTGTGTAGTTAACAGCGCTTCGGACAAGAAATCCACGGTTCGTGAAGGGAAAACAAGGGAGAACCACGGCTTAGTTTCATGCATCGTTTGACTTCCCCCCTCCATTATTTGCGGGCCCTTCTCACAATATAAAACTCGGAAATGTGCTCTTCGCTAGACGCTAAAAAACATTGAAAATCAATTTCCAGGCAATCATAACGCAACTAGAAAACATTCATAACCACCTTTGCAGCAAGAGTTATTTTCTTCCGCGTGAAAAACGCAGTTTCCCTCTCAGAGAGCAAAGACACTCAGTGCTAAGGCAGTGTAGATCACAAGGCACACAGAGATTTAATCATGAGTTTTGGTTCTCGGTTCAAGTCTGAGTACGCTGAGAGCCATTACGTAGGTTTCTTCGAGAAAGTACACAATAGAGGGCACACGCAATACCTGCACAATGCATTGTTTACGTGGCTTCGTGGCTCATACTCGGTGGAGCCCATTTATCTAACGTGGTATCCTAATTAAGTCACTTCTAACGTATAGTAATCTACATGTTCATGTACATCTACATACTGCATCCACATACTTCATCTGAATGAAAATTTAGCCTAGTACTGGAAATAATTACATTCAATTCAAGGAAATTAGTCACTACATGACAAGACCACAACGAAAAGCATAGAGAGCGACCTCATTATATGTTGCAACTTCACTTAAGTTCATTTAAAGGTAGAAGAAGAACTTGTATATTCAAAGCTCTCTATTCCATTGAATACCAAAATCTTCATATTTATGAATTTAAGTTGATATCGAATATGAAAGAGCGCCCCACGCTTTTTGTTGTGATCTTGTCATTGTGTGGATAGTTTCCTTGAACTGAAATTAATTATTTCCAGTAGGTACTAGGCTAAATTTTCATTCAATTGAGAAAATATGATTTTTTTCTTTTTTAGTTCGATGTCAAGATATTTCTGTTTTTAGATTTTTTATATCTTCTAAGAAAAGCACTTTTAGATATTTTTATTTTATTTTATTATTTAAACCTAAACCATCGTGTTATTATATCGATTACGTTATAATAATATTTCTTTTTTTAGATTTTTTAATAATATTTTTTGGAAAAATCATGCTTAAAAATTCTATTATCGTGTTTTTATTTCATGACGAATTTCATCATTTGGGGTATTCTAAATGGGAATGAAAGATTCCCATTTACAATAAGTGCTAATATTTTAAAATATATTCGTCGTACGCGTAATGGGCATCGCCTGATTATCGACAAATTCTCAGTTATTCGGCAGACGCAATGGCTACGTTGAAAGAGAAAAAGCGAAAATTTACGGCACATAATTTAGATATTGGGGGCCTGCCCATTTATCTCACGTGGTATCCTAATTAAGTCACTTCTAACGTATAGTAATCTACATGTTCATGTACATCTACATACTGCATCCGCATACTTCATCTGAATGAAAATTTAGCCCAGTACTGGAATAAATTAAATACAATTCAAGGAATTTAGCCACACAATGATAAGACCACAACGAAAAGCATAGAGAGCGACCTCATTTATATTTTGCACCTTAACTTAAGTTCATTTAAATATTTTCCAAAAATTGTATATATTATAAACTCTCTATTCCATTGAATAGCAAAATCTTCATATTTAATGAAATTCTGTTGATATCGAATATGAGAGACGAAAAGAGCGCCCAACGCTTTTCGTTGTGGTCTTATCATTGAGTGGCTAATTTTCCTCGAATTGAATTTAATTATTTCCAGTACTGGGCTAAATTTTTTATTAACTTGAGAAAATATTTGAAAATCTAAAAAATAAATATCTTGACATCGTACCAAAAAAAGAGAAAAATTATATCTTCTCAAGTGAATGAAAATTTAGCCTAGTACTGGAAATAATTACATTCAATTCAAGGAAATTAGTCACTAAATGACAATGCCACAACAAAAAGCATAGAGAGCGACCTCATTATATGTTGCAACTTCACTTAAGTTCATTTAAAGGTTGAAGAAGAAATTTTATATTCAAAGCTCTTTATTCCATTGAATACCAAAATCTTCATATTTATGAATTTAAGTTGATATCGAATATGAAAGAGCGCCCCACGCTTTTCGTTGTGGTCTTGTCATTGTGTGGCTAATTTCCTTGAATCGAATTTAATTATTTCCAGTGCTTGGCTAAATTTTTCATTCACTCGAGAAAACATTATTTTTTCTTTTTTAGTAAGATGTCAAGATATTTCTTATTTTAGATTTTTCATATCTTCTTAGAAAAGCACTTTTAGAAATTCTTTTTTTATTTTATTATTTAAACCTAAACCCTCGTGTTATGTTACCGATGACTTAATCTGGAAAAATATATTAGTAGTCTCATCATGTAGTGCATGTCATACAATTTTTTTGAACTTCATTATTGGGGCGGAAATTGAGAATAAAAGTTTTGTGGAATGGCATTGCACTGCCGATAAAGTAATGTATTTCAGCGTTAATATTCGTCTTTTTTTAACCAATATTTCTACGTTAAATGACCTAGTGTATTTTTACATCATACGCTAGTAGAAGTCATTCTTTATTATGTAAGTTAATTTTAAGATAGGCTATCGAGCACGCCTAAAATGGGAATTCCTCCTAAACTCCGCGTAATCTCTAGTTCAAAAATGAAAGCGGGGGAAAGGTATGATTGTTTTGTTATATCAATCAGATTACGGATTTCTCTGTTCAGAAAATCATGGCAATGTCAATTATTCGTATTTTCGATGAGAATAACTTAACATGAATGCCACTTGCACACTTTTTGCACAAGAGCATAGCCCTCTTCTCTCCATTCCTCATCTCTTCCTGGACCTCTTCATATCTCCAATTATAACTGTTCGCGGGCATTCGTCACGGTTCGCAGAGTCTGAGGTAAGGCTTTCGGTTTTTGCACCGCTCTGAGTGATGTGGGATATTTCGTTCCTCGCGCGTTGTAGTTGGTGCATGTTTTTTTTATTCGGGATTCGTTATTTTTCTCATTTTTAAAACATAAACATAATGCCCCCACAAGCCAACTAAAGGGCTTGTGTGGCAGGGGATGACTCCGCACTAAGCAATAACTGGCTAACCATAAGGCGGGCCAGGGTTATAATCCCTGCAGGGGAGGATATTTTGCAGATGAAACCCTATCCTTCACTTGAGTGTCTTGTGGAGAGCACTTAAAGTACAGTACTCCATCAGTCGGATGAAATGTTAAACCATTGTCCTCTTGGCACCTTTCGTTAAGAGTATTACAATGCGTCGCATGGTTTCTCTCCACCCTTCCTCCCTTATCTATTTCTTGCGTAGGTCGTCCAACTATCCCCATGTATATGTTGTGGATGGCGTTAGCATAAATGCGACAGATGAAGTGAAATACCTGGGAGTTACGATAACTTCGAACCTATCGTGGGGGACACATATAAGAAATATTTGTGGCAGAGCCCTTAAGAAGCTAGGATTTGTCAAGCGTGTTGTGGGAAGATTTTTGGATGAAAAAGTGAAAGAGATGTGCTATTTCGCACTCGTCCGGCCACACCTTGAATATGCAGCGAGCATATGGGATCCGGCGGAGAAAGACCTAGTCCATGAACTTAATAAAATACAAAGGAAAGCTGCGCGATTCGTCAAAAACTGCTATGGCCGTACAGAAAGCGTCACGCAGATTTTGAACGATTTAGGGTGGGAGCCGCTAGAGACTCGGAGGCTACACGCTAGGCTTAGATTGCTTGAGAATGAACATCTTTCAGAGCGACACGGAGAACATCATATTAGAACCACATTATATTTCCAGGTCCGACAGAATCGATAAATTAAGAGAGTTAATTTGCCGAACGGATAGGCATGGGAATTCGTTTTCCCCCGAACAATTAACGACTTTAATAAATGCTAGGCGGAACTTTGTTTTTTTTTTGCTGACAGCTGGTGTCCTAACACCTCCCGCCACACGCCTTTTGAGGCAGCTTGCGGGGTAGTGTGTAGATGTATCTTCACCCCATGGCACAAATGACCTCAGCTGTCGGTCGTCTCCCCAAATATCCAATCCAATTCTAATTATGAACCATTTGCCAAACTCAATGTACTATTGTAATTAGACATTTTAATAAACATATCGCCTAAAATCCTAGTACACGGACAACAAAAGCTGAATGCCGAAGTCACACTGAGAGGAGAGAAATTAGAGTAAGTGAATTCGTTCACATATCTCATGAGTACCATCACGTGGGACGGAAGAAGAGCAACGGACATCAAGCGGAGAACAACCCAGGCTAAGAAGGCATTCGTGGTTAAAATACAACAGCAGTACTCAACAAAGAGAAGCATACAAACTAGGAAACAGTATGTGAAAACATTCATGCGAAGCATGGCGCTCTATGCATCGGAAGCATGGACTTATGGAAAAGCAGACGGGAACAAACTATAAGCCTTCTAAGCCTGATGATAGAGGAGACCGCTGAATGTAAAATGGCTGTACAAAATAATAAATGATGAAGTTTAGAAGTAAGTACAAGAGGAAAGAAACCTATGAAACAAGATAGAGAAAAGAAGAACAAGATGGATTGGACACACTCTGAGATGCAATGGATTTGTGAGGAACATAATTGAAGGTTAAATAGAGAGGAAAGTCCTCCGAGGAAGAACCAGGAATAAGGTCATTTACCAAATATAGATTAAAGTACAGAGGAAGAGATACCAGGAAGTAAGAGATCATGCATTTAATAGAGAAGGATAGAGAGCTGCAGTCTACCAATATTAGGATTGCACGATCAATGAATGATGACCGCATCACACGGCAGTATAAGCGATATATCCTTCACGTTGAATTGTATGAATTTTTTTGATTAAGAAAAACATCTTATATTTCTATCGGTAAAAAAATTAAACCAATTATTAATATTCTTTTCGAGATGTTTGTAATAAGCACTAGACATTATGTGTGGGTAATGTCACAGACATGCACTCCTTAGATACTTATATAGATACATACCAATTACGCCGTTCCCTTCCAGAGTAGGCACAGTCACAAAGTTTCACTCATTAATACATATTTGTACACCTAACTCTGCTTCAATAATTTCCTCCATACTGACCTATCCTTGCAAACCTCTTTTGCCTCATTTACCCCCATACACTGTCTCATACACGCCCTCCTGTTTTCAAGACTCCTAATATTCCTCCCCCTAAGAATTTACTCAACCACATTCAACCACAACTTTCTCGGCCTACCTCAACCTCTCGCACCATTCATTTCACTCTTAAATATCTGTTTCGTTATTCGACTCTCATCATTTCTCTCAACATGGCCAAACCAACGAAGCACACTCCTGTCATATGTCCATTGATGGAGCATCTAACTCACATTCATTTATTACCTATTCATGCCTGAGCCTATCCATCCTACTTTTGCCGCAAACATTCCTCAGATATCTCTTATCTCTTTCTCTCTCTCATAAGGCTTAGGAGATACTTGATTTATAAAATTAGGAGTTTCAAGCTAATAGATTTTGTCAGAAACTAATTGCAAGTAATATGTATTATTTATGAATCTCGTCAACTATTTTCAAAAACAAATCAATTCCTCACCGCAGTAATTTTTACTGACACGCAAAAAAAAACTTTGGATTGTGAATTCGTTTTCAGCGTGCGGCGTACAAGAAAATTAGTTTTTTTAAACTTTACGACTGAATACGCATAGAAAACTGATGGGAATTTCAATAATTTTAACCAAAGTTTTTGCGTTCATAATTTAACAATATTCACCTCATTCTTCAAATCAAAATCAGCATAAGGTTTGTTAATAGGGAAAAAACTTACTCTACGTGCCTAAGTGTTCCTAGATAGGGAAAGATGGAATGACCGAACCATAGGTGCAAGATGTGCCGTTCTGTTAAGCAGAGCTCACCACAACCGGTGTTACGGCAGAAATACTGCTTCCCGGGGAAACAATATTAGTGTTTGAAATTGTGATGGGTCGTTCATGATCGATTCGTTCAAAATGATTGAATCACCAAGTGAGTCAAATGACTCATGATTCATTTCGGGAAAATGATTCGATCATTCAATCATTTTGTGTTTCCGTCTGCCGTGTAATTGAAGGTGATATTAAGTGGGAAAACATATTCACATGTACGTTATCCGTTATGTCTAGTCATGAAATTTCAGAGAGATATCTTCATGGGCACAAATCCATTAATATTTGGTCAGTGAGTTTATGTTTGTGTAGCATAGTTAGAGACAAGGCGCTCATTTTAAAAACGATGAAATTTAACCCTTGTTGCAATATCAGCGCATCATTACAGTTGGTAAACTTGATAAGAATTTTAATTAGCTGCTCAGTTGAAAGCTCCTAATTGAATGGAATTCAATACAGCAGATCAGAAAACATTCATGCACATTAATTTGTGTAGTCTGAGCTAGTGATTTAATTTTCATGTACATAGTTTTACGTTATTCTTCTTGAATTCAAAGTCTGCGACAGTTTTGCCTCTCCAAATATTCTCGTGACTATAGTACTTGGAAATCTCCAATTTAATGCGGACCCAAAATTTGTGGAATATGGAAATCCGTCAGCCTTCCTAAATTTCTAAGAACGACAGTAATTATTCGAAATCAATTATTAAAATAGATTGATGGCATCAATTGGCATCATTCGAGTAGTTTAGTGTCTTCAATCTTGATTCATTCGAGTCTTTCGTTTCACGAGTGTCTCGTGATTCTTCTAATCAATCTGACTTACGAGTCATAATGAATCAAATGATTGAATCTTTTAAGTGACTGGTATCAAAATGATTGAATCACTAAAAATGATCGACTTAGCCCATCTCTAGTTTGCAGTGTTGTTTGAGTAACTGTTGAAATTTAAACTTTGTTCCACTGCAATGTCTTAACTTAGAGGGGGAGAACCCGAAAGTGGAGAAGATAATCAGGACGTTCAATGGTATCAGGCTCAACTATGTGGAAGTTGATATTCACAAATGAAAAAACGACTTCGTTTTCTTCCACTGATTTATTTTTTTGGTACGACATGTTTCGACACATAGAGGTCATTTTCAAGTACAAAAAATTTTTCAAATTCAAGCAAATATATACCTGGAAGGGTCTTGGGGGAGGTTGGAGAGGGGTGGAAGAATGAGTGTTTGGAGGGGCGGGGGGGAAGGGGAAACCCGGAGAGAGGTGAGGGGTGGCGGTTATGGTGAGAATTAGGGAAAACCCTTAGGAGGACCGTGTTGGTGAGAAAGGTGGGGGCGGGGGATGGAAGGTAGAGGGAGGGGTGGGTTAACTTGGAAAGGGTCGTTGAGGTGGAGGTGGGTTATCAGCGGGTGTGGAGTTGGGCGGGAGGGATCTGGGTGTTCGTCTTTCGGTGAGGTTTAGAGAGACTTGTAGGAGGGGGGAAATTCTTTCAAAAAGGATGTTGTTTAGTAATTTACATTTACTCATGTTCCTCCTTATTTCTAGCTCCTCCTTCTTGTCCATCTTCCTCCCTTTTATCTCAAAGTGTAGTATCTCCGGTTTGAAGTCGCTCTCGTGGTTCTCTTCCCAGAGATGTTTGGCGAAATGGGACTGCGACAGATTGCAGTTCCGGTAACATCTCTTATGTTCCTCGATTCTTCTCTCGAATGTACGCCCTGTCTGCCCAACATATGCAGCACCACAGTCGTTGCACTTTAATTTGTAAATGCCACTTCTTTCAAAAGGTTGCACTTGGTCTTTTGTGTTACCCAGGAATTTTTTGAGGTTTTCACCGTTATAAAATGTCACTCTATACTGTTGTTTTGGAAAGAGGTGTCCTATTTTTTCAGAGATCATGCCATAATATGGCAATTTACACCATCGAATCTTTTCCTTTTCCATTATTACTGGAGTGAAGAGCAATTGCTGTGCTTTGAAAGAACGTTTTTTTTTGGAGCATTTTGTCTATTATGTTTATGTTGTAACCGTTTGAGATACGTTTTTGTACTTGAAAATGACCTCTATGTGTCGAAACATGTCGTACCAGAAAATAAATCAATGGAGGAAAAAGAAGTCGTTTTTTCATTTGTGAGATAATCAGGACTTTATGAGCAATTTAGCTTTCAACCATCGTGCTATTCAAGCGGGATGATAAATACCCACGTGCATCCCTAGGGATCGTTATAGCAACCGTTTATGGTAATAAGCCAAATATATTAAAATTATTTAAAAAATATAGAGAGATAATACAAACATAGACATTAAATTATCTGTCAAAGATTAAAGTTAATAATGGAATACAAACGCGTCGAAGACAGTGCCACCTATAGTTACTATCGACGATTAAAAATAAAAACTGTACTGCCCACTTGTTTTAGCCTGATTTGTACGGTATATGTTTCAACAGTCAATCAGCCACCATTAAGTAACATCCCTTCCCCGAGATACCTAAAGGCCGACTTCCGCCGAAACACGTGCGGTACAAATTAGGTTCACTTAAGTGGACAGTACAAAATATAATTCTCTATTTATCACAGGATCCTCTTCCACGATGTATTGCCCATCACTGTTAAAGAGATCTTTGACATATGTTGCGACTTCAGTCCCAGCTATCGTAGTCCTTAAAATGACATGGAAAAAATGGCGCATTGAACCTTTCAAACCGTCGAAAATACTTTTCAGTCCAGATTTGACACTGATGCAACTTACTCTAGCGGCGACTTAATAAAATAAATCACACTATCACACACACAGGCTTTTAAAAAATTATTTCCGGTTAGTCCCTCCAAATGTTTATTTTAAATCAGAGATCACTTAGATCCGAAGCTTATAGGTTAAATAGCGTTAAGCAGGAGTGCTCAGTTAGTGAAATATAGGCTGAGATTCCCATTCGGAATTTCGTTATTTCTAATTGAACCGTGGCTGTGTTTTCATAAGATAATTGGAAATGGATCCTCAAAGCCCTAAATCAATACGTTTTGATCCCGGTTAGGAACGGCTATGAACAATCCAAATCTATCTGCCTCTTAATTTACTTAACGATGGGGAGTCTCGGGATTAACTCTTGAGGCGAAAAAAATGTAATGTAAATGAATGTGTAATCAGCACCGATTTGAGCTCCGGAATTTTGTGTGGGTTTTTTTTTAAAGCACCAAATTGGTAATGCATTGTACATATACAACATAGTACCCTGCAAGCCACCTCATGGGCTTTTGGCAGGGTGTGTCAGAACACCACCAGGGTAAAAGATAAGGTTTTGGGAGGTGAAAAGGTGAAGCGTATTAAGGGAGTGTTTTAAGTGGAGCTTTGTTTTTATTTTGGTCACTTATTCTGTTCGCAAAGAGCGAGTTTTTGTACCTATCTGTTCGGCAAAGTGTTTCTCTAATTTTGCCACTTTCGTCAGACCAAGGGATTAGTGAGGCGTCATGATCATATTCTCTATATCGCTCTGAAACCGACCATTTAAGACAAACCAGCGTGTAGACTTTTTGACAGGGGTTTGGGATTTTAAATATTTCGTTCACTCCGGTCAGTCTCTCCAGGAGAGCCACGTATTTCACACGTTTGCACTTCTTTTCCTCTTTTTCTTTCGTGGCAAAAGAATCAAGCGTTCTCCTTTTCGGACGTCGCTTTTAATGATCTCGCGGTGAAAGAGAGGATAAAAAAACGACGCCGCGCTGAAAATCTCTGTCTCAGCATTTGGTCCTCGTGCCTCACTCACTCGCAAGACCAACCAACCACGAATATCTCGGCCACAGACTCTCTCTTCAACCCTCGTGCTGTTAGGAAGGGGTGGGTGAAGTGAAGTGAGGGGCGGATGGGGGTTGAGAGGGGAGGCAGGCAAGGGAAAGCCCTCCTGGGGCCATACTCCTGACCCTTCACATCAGCCGGACAAGCCCTCCCCCCCCCTGGCAGGGACGGCGATGGTCCAGAGACCGTCTACGCCTGTGGGTCATCCCCCAGTCCGCCCGCCCCATGAGAGTACTTTCCCTTGATGATCCCAAAAGTGACCCTTTTCTCCCATTACCCTTCTCCCCCACCCATCCCATGCATACGTACCCTATTCTTCCCTTTCGTTTCCCCCCCCCGTCCCCAGCCAGCATCTCCAGGGTTTCTAGTCCGGACCGGAAACGTAAATTTTGCACGCCAGGCAGCTCTCCGCAACCGAGGCGGGAACGGAGATTACCTATTTTACGAGATTCTCCACGGGGACAATCGTTAAATTTTCTTCGATAAGGAACGGTTAGAGAAGAAGTTAGCCCGGCAGTGAGAGGATATAGGCTATTTATTTACAAACGCTTTTATAATACTGTAGCGGAGGAATCTTCGAGAGGATTCTGGAAACGATGGTTGAAATAGGGAAGCTTCCAGAGCCTTGGCAGCGGGTGATTGTCGACGAGAGAGAGAGGAATAAAACAAGGAGTGATTCGGAAAAGAGAGTATCTGCGAGTGAATTTGAGTGTTACGCTGTGTACACTTTTGGTGAAATAAATGTGCTAGGGCGTTCCGTAAAAAGAGTAGTTAGTTTTGCACCCACGCACGCAGCAATACTAATCGTTAGTTTAACCATAAGAAATATGCTGCATACCCGTCTGCGTAGCACTCTCATATTTTCTGGTCTGACCGCGCATCGATCTGGTATGAGTGCTGCTTGCCTGGTGTGGAACTACCCCGTGTCACACGCTCTATTTCTGGTTTTCACTAAAAAAAATTATCGATGACAACTTTTACTAAAACCACTAGATTTATTAAAAAACGACCTAGGTTTCGATGTGCATTCACATCATCTTCAGGTAAATGGAGGCCGATGTGCAGGCCTTATATAGTAAACGTTACCAGGTGGGGAGAGGGGAGGGGGAAGAGAAGACAATCTGGTTTTCACGGTATTTCGTAGATGTATATAAGGATACGGCTTCGGCACTTGACAGCTCTCAATTATTGGGGAGCATAAATTTTGCTCACTCAAGCCTATACTAACCGCCATCGTTCTACACTATCTTCTGATATTTTAATGTTTTTTGCATGCATATTTAAGTATTTCAATAAGTAACGTAGGTATATTTAAGCAGGTTTGACTAGTACCACGAGGTTGACATTGGGGTATATCACAAGAGATCCTTATATGTATGTATTTGGGCTTTCATTTTTTTTAAATTAAAGGCGAGACAAAAAGAAATATGATTTGGAAGCGGGCTTCAATTCTATATATACGACCTTTGACACACAGCTGTGTTCAAGGAAGATGCATCTATATATTACTAAAACAACTTGTGACCCCAGATTCGCTACCACGCACATTATCTCCAATGAATGAGCACTTACTCGCAATTTACCCCTAATATGTCAACTACTCAATTTTTGCTATCAATCAACAGTAAGAAAGGAATTGAGGGTAAATGCGTGCAAGACTAAAGTAGTAGTTTTGATAAGGAGAATGGGGAGAATAACTGTATGACGAGGGCGAATGGTGAAGTAATTGAACTAGTGGATGATTTTGTGTAATTCGGTAAGATGTTTACGAAAGATGGGCGGATAGATGAGGAGATAAAGAGACGTGCGAATGCTGGAAGAAAAGTGGTAGGTAGCACGTGGAGCATATCAAGGAGCATATCATGTGCCTGTATAAGGAAGCAAAAATCGCCAAGTACAAAAGTGTACTTCTCCCCACTTTCCTATATGGTAGTAAAACATGGGTATGTCAGGATAGACATAAGAGTAAACTAAACGCCGTGGGTATGAGTTATCTGAGGAGTGTTTGCATCCATCCAACAATGGCGAGTTGTAGAAACGACACATATGTATTCTATGAAGTTGTGGGGCCCATAAGCCATGGCAACCATTCAATAGGTGTTGCAGGAACATTTAATAAATTTCTTGCTCTCATAACTTATGGCATGGTTTTACGAGTACCATAAGTATCCAAGATGGCGGATGCGCAATAAACCGCTTGAAGAATTTATTACTTGATAAAATAGTCGTTTTGACACAAATGACCAGCTTGTTTACTCTTAATGACTAATTATAATGTGCATTAGCAATTATTCATTGAAAATAATTAAACAAATTTTATCCGGTGGTAGATGATCAGATCAAATATTGTTAGCTATTAACTATGGGTAAACAAATTATCTAACAAACAGATGTGTTTCTGAAATCCGAATGTATTTATCAGATGGTAGTGAAACATGGGTATGTCAGGATAGACATAAGAGTAGACTAAAGACGGTGGGTATGATTTATCTGAGGAGTGTTTGCGGAAAAATTAGGATGGATAGGGTCAGGCATGAATGGGTAATAAATGAATGTGGGTTAGATGATTCATCAATGGACATATGACAGGAGTGTGCTTCGTTGGTTTGGTCATGTTGAGAGAATGGATGAGAGTCGAATGACGAAACAGATTTATAAGAGTGAAATGAATGGTGCGAGAAGTAGAGGTAGGCCGAGAAAGTTGTGGTTGAATGTGATTGAGGAAATTCTGAGGAGGAGGAATATTAGGAGTCTTAAAAACAGGATGGCGTGTATGGAGCAGTGTATGGGGGTAAATGAGGCAAAAGAGATTTGCAAGGATATGTCAGTGTGGAGGAAATTATTGAAGCAGAGTTAGGTGTACAAATATGTACTTATAAGAAAAACTTTGTGACTGTGCCTACCCCGGAAAGGAACGGCGTGATTGATATGTATGTATGTATCTATAACTTCATAGATCTCATTATTTTTGATACCTTAACTAAACGTTCTTGCAACCGGCCATAAGTTATGAGACCATTCATTCAGGCAATTTTAAATTATTATTATTCATTCACCTTAAAAATGGTTCACACCATATTAAGTGTCGTCACATTATGTACTCATAAATACAAACATACATATAGCAATAACATTATACATTCATACATATCCCTCTCTTAAATTTTACTGAGTTTACATTCATAGTACTCTTTCATTGAATAAAGAGGATATCTTATCAGCCAATCTCTTAGCCTCTTCCCAAATTGAATAGTATCTTCTGCTCTAATGTGAGTTGGTAGCATGTTATACATTCTGATATTTACCTTGTGAAAGGATTTATAATATAATGACAATCTGCAGTAATCAACATTCAAATTGCCTCTGCTCCTCGTGTTATAATTGTGTACAATAGATCGGCAGGTAAAAGTCTCCAGATGGTCCTACACATAGAGAAGTGCTCTAAATACATATGAGCTATACACCGCCATATTTCCAAGTTGCGGGCGGGTCATTTCCAAGTTTCCAAAACGCGCGCTCCACGACGAAAAGAGGCTTACAGTGGTCAAGTGGGTGGGCATTAGCAATAATTCTGATAGCTCTTTTTTTTCCAAGCAATAAAATTTGCTTGGCCGAATTAGCATGCCCCCCTACGGGGAACTAGGGAACTATCTCGCTCAAACTACCTTAAGAGAAATTTCAGTTCCACGTGAGGGAGCATGCTGAGCGAGGAGTGGGGAGTGATGTGTTTCTTTTTTCCTCTCTCTACTCCCCGTTACTTTTTTCCGCGCGGTTCCGCTCTGTACCCTCCGCGTCCTTCGCGACGTACTCTCCTTGGGGAGATTCGGTGACAGAAACCGACCATTATCGGCCTCGCCGCCACGAAAAAATAAACACCGGTAAAGCTGTCTCTCCTCTCCTTACCTATTCCCCTGTCTCTCCCTCCCTCCACCCTCGTATCGATCAAGTCATTCACGCTCGAATTCTGCCTCAAACATAATGAGGAATTAAACTCGAGACCATTTAAGGGAATGAAACTCGATAAATCTCCATTAGGGTTGTTGAAATAAATGCAAAAAAAAGTTCCGACGAAGATAAATCTCGGCGGGGAAAATCTATTCTTGAGGTCGGAAACGAAAAAGAAGCAGAGAGAGAGAGGAGGTGACCATGATGGAAAACAACGGAAGCAAAAACAACTGAGGCAGTGGGTTACGTTAAGGGTCAACGACCCCATTTGTTTCTCTTCAGTTTACAAATATCTAAAAAACAGCTGAGATTCCATCAAGTGGGACGGGAGAAGTGCAATGGACATCAAGCAAAGAATAGCTCGAGCTGAGAAAGCGTCCTAGGTGAAAAGACAATCGCTGTGTTCAAAGAAGGTACGACTACGGAATTGGCAACTGTATGCGAAAAACATTCGTGTGGAGCGTGGCCCTCTGTGGATCGGAAACGTGGACCATTGAAAAAGATGAGCAGAACAGAGTAGAAAGCTTCGAAACCTGGGGCTGGAGGAGGATGCTGAAGATAAAGAAATTACAAATGAAGAGGACATCCAATCTTTAGCTAAGGATTTAGATGCGATTGATGATTGGTGTGAAAGATGGCAGCTAGAATTAAGTTTGTAGAAATGCGCGATAATGAACTTTTGGGAAAAGAATGGCTTTCCCCGGAATAATTATTGCATCAAAGAAAAGAAAATAACTAACGTAAAATCTATTAAATACTTAGGCCTCACCATCAATTAAGACATATCATGGGGGAAACACATCAGGGAATTAACTAGTGTAGCAAACTGTAGATTAGGATTCGTAAAAAGGGTTCTGGGCAAATGCGATGAAAGAGTACGAGAAAGAAGCTATTTTACACTTGTCAGGCCTCATTTAGAATATGCCGCTAGTATATGGGATCCGTACGAGGAAGGTATGATAAAAGAATTAGAGCGCGTGCAAAGGAGATCTGCTAGCTTTGTTAAAGGCCGTTATGATAATTGTATAAGTTTTACGAGTTTAATAGAAGAACTAGGATTGGAATTACTATCAGAACGCAGGTTAAAATTTAGGTTAAACCTTTAAAGTAAATTCGAAACCGTTTTGTTCACAGATGACGTTAGATATATATTAAGAACCCCTGCGTATTATGGTAGGTTTGATCATATTAACAAGATTAGAGAGATAGATTGTCGTAACGATACATTTAAAATGTAATTTTTCCCGCGTACTATAAGAGAGAACAATAGGCTGTGTATCAAAGGGATAGGTAGGTGAAATATAGTAAGAGTAGTCTGTAGTGCATGATGCATGTAATAACAACCAATAACCCCTTTCTTATTATCTAGATACTAACCATGTGACCCTATTATCTAGCATGCCTTCATTAAATATCCTAGTTGCATGACAATAGTGCATGTTTGGTGATCTTCAGCCCCTGCCACACACCCTCGTGGTGGCTCGCAGGGTAGTACGTAGATATAGATGTAGCATGGTCACTCTCCTCGTTTCTGGTCTTACCACGAATTGTAGTACATGATGCATGTAATAACAACCAATAATCCCTTTCTTATTACGTAGGTACTAACCATCTATCTGCATGTGACCCTATTATCTAGCACGTCTCCCTTAAATATCCTACTTGTGCCTAAAATAACCTACAATAGTGCATTTTTGGTGATCTTCATCCCCTGCCACACACCCTCGCCGTGGCTCGCAGGGTATTACGTAGACGTAGGCGTAAAGTGGACGGACAAATAAGAAATGTCGAAGTTTACCGAAGAGCAGAAAAGGAAACCATGGAGATATGGAACAACATATAGGGAGGAACAACCGGATGTATTTGGACTCACCTTAGGCACAATGGGCACTCGGATAACGAGTGGTCTAAAACTTTTGAAAGCATCTTTAAAACAATAGATATGTAAATAAATATTCTATTTCTGTAATGAAAGATGTGGATATGGTTCCAGTGAATTGATTACATTACAATTAATGGCATTGCATTATATTTTATTACATTACATTACATTATATTACATTACATTATATTGTTATGTAATGCTATGCTATGCTATGCTATGTTATGCTATGTTATGTTATGTTATGCTATGCTATGCTATGTTATGCTATGTTATGCTATGCTATCCTATGCTATGCTATGCTATGCTATGCTATGCTATGCTATGCTATGTTATGCTATGCTATGCTATGCTATGTTATGCTATGCTATGCTATGCTATGCTATGCTATGCTATGCTATGCTATGCTATGCTATGCTATGCTATGCTATGCTATGCTATGCTATGCTATGCTATGCTATGCTATGCTATGCTATGCTATGCTATGCTATGCTATGCTATGCTATGCTATGCTATGCTATGCTATGCTATGCTATGCTATGCTATGCTATGCTATGCTATGCTATGCTATGTTATGTTATGTTATGTTATGTTATGTTATGTTATGTTATGTTATGTTATGTTATGTTATGTTATGTTATGTTATGTTATGTTATGTTATGTTATGTTATGTTATGTTATGTTATGAGATGTTATGTTCTGTTATGTTATGTTATGTTATGTTATGTTATGTTATGTTATGTTATGTTATGTTATGTTATGTTATGTTATGTTATGTTATGTTATGTTATGTTATGTTATGTTATGTTATGTTATGTTATGTTATGTTATGTTATGTTATGTTATGTTATGTTATGTTATGTTATGTTATGTTATGTTATGTTATGTTATGTTATGTTATGTTATGTTATGTTATGTTATGTTATGTTATGTTATGTTATGAGATGTTATGTTATGTTATGTTATGTTATGTTATGTTATGTTATGTTATGTTATGTTATGTTATGTTATGTTATGTTATGTTATGTTATGTTATGTTATGTTATGTTATGTTATGTTATGTTATGAGATGTCATGTCATGTCATGTCATGTCATGTCATGTCATGTCATGTCATGTCATGTTATATTTTATCATATCATATACTATTCTATTCTAATATGAGAACAAATTAAGATCAATAATAGTAAAAAATACTACCCGGTGATTTCTAGCGTTTCATCTACATATAACGCAGGGACCAGCAGAGACCATGCCACGAGTATGCGCGGCCGCTCCGAGGTGTCCTAGACCCACGTTGCTGAACTCTTCCGTAAGTATTCCAACCTTTGACGTCACGCCATTCCATTGCCATGATCGCTTCCAAGTTCCGCTACAACTTCAAAGACGAACCAGAAGATACTACTACGGAATAGTGAACCCTTTAAAGCATTCTTACACACCTTACGCAGTCGGGAGGCGACAAGAGGTGGCGGTAAGCAAATCCACGCATACATGTACGAGGTTTTTCCCGGCCCCCTTCCTCCTTTTTGAGGAATATTTTTTTTACCCTCGTCACACCCTGGCGACACTTCACGACGCGCTTAATTAGGGAAGTGGAAAAATACCGCTCTCCCCTTTCTTTACATTCTGACTCGGACGCTATAAATTTTCCCTCTCTTAATCAGATCCGACCACCCTCCCTAATACGGCTCACTTCTGCGGTATCCCGGATCACCGCCTAGCAACCATTTCCATCCCCTACTAAGAACCGGTTAATACAACCTTAGTTGAAATATTTTCTAGGGATGAAATCCACCATAGCGTCATCATTTCCGATCCATAAATTAGTAAGCTCCAGACAAAATATTTTTTCGGTTTCGAAACATAACCACAAAAAAATTATTTTAAATGGTTTTATATGAAGCCACGCGAACGGATGAAAACTGATTTTACAACGGAGATTTAGATTTATAGGTCATAAAAGTCAGTTGACTTATCAAGGGTGCTTTTTTATGGAAAGGATAAAAGAGCTATCGCTCTCATCTATTTCACAAATGGAGAAAGAATGTCTTATTTCCCACGTGAAAAACCGCAGGAGGACGTGGCCTTTTAATTGGTCCTTAACCACGTCATTCTGACGGTTCGTCGACTGGAGCGTTATCGATGGGAGAACATAAGGATAATCCGCTACGACTGTGTGAGTCAAAATATTTCTATATTCCAAAGTTTTTTCTAAATTTCAATGGATAATCGATGGAAAAACTTACGGATAATCCATAACTGTGTGAGTCAAAATAATACTTAGTTCCAACGTTATTTAAAAATGGTTTTTATATCCTGCTTTCGCTGATGGAATGCGTTGGCCATTGAAAACCAAAATCAAGGCACGAAAAAAAGCCAACTATCCCACCAATGTATCATTAATGCATGCATTTTTTGCCATTGACTCTGACTGCAGTGCCACCTCTTTGGAAATATCAAGTTTTGACTTCAATTCTCGAAGAGATTGGCTAGTAACTTTTAAGCTAATACCAGAAAATGCATCTATTTCATATTTAAGCTACATATGGGGAGTCTTTGGCTCTTAAAAACTACTTTACCAGAAAATTTTATTCACATTAGATCGAAAAGTCCTATTTTTCTCCTCGTATTACCCATTCATTCATTCACTGAACGCATTTTTATCTGTAAGTATCCATGCATACCAATCACGCCGTTCCCTCTCCGGGGTGGGCAAAGTCTTAAAGTTTCACTCATTAATACATCTTTGTACTCTTAACTCTGCTTCAATAAATTCTTCCATACTGACCTATCCTTGCAAATCTCTTTTGCCTCATATTCCCCCGTACAGTACTTCATACACGCCCTCCTGTTTTTAAGACTCCTAACATTCCTCCTCCTAAGAATTTCCTCAACCTCAACTTTCTCGGCCTACCTCTACCTCACACACCATTCATATCACTCTTAAAAATCTGTTTCGTCATTCGACTCTCATCCATTCTCTCAACATGGCCAAACCAACCACGCACACTCCTGTCATATATGTCCATTACTGGAGCATCTAACCCACATTCATTTATTACCCACTCATTCCTGACCCTGTCCATCCTACTTTTGCCGCAAACACTCCTCAGATGACTCATACCCACAGCATGAAAAAAATGCGTCATCTGTTGAAAACAAAAATTAAGGTACAAAAAATGCTAACCACCCCACGAATATATTCGAATTTCAAGTGGACCCTTTTTCATCGCCATAGATGCGGACCTCGGTGTCATAGCAAGGGGCTTGAAGAGTTCAAGCCTTCAACTTTGAACAAATGGTGGATTTTCTTGCTTTGCATCCACTATTCCGTTCATTAAGACGTCTTATCCAAAGGAAAGTAAGGAATGAGCAGGGATGACTTATTTTTTTTAGGGAAGTCTTTATTTCGGTTGTCAGGCTACATTTTGGTGACGTAATGCCCTCTCATTCTACCACAATGGTTACAGTGGAAGAAAGGGCGAGAGGATGAGGTTCCAAGTGCGGGAGACAGATATGGGACACAGATGAACGGATAGGGTGTGTAGGGAGCAGGGTAAAAGGGCGGGATTGAGGCACGCAGGGGCGTGTTTACTGGTTGGAAAAGAGGGCCCTGGTTGGATTCGGCCAAAGGGTTGGAGGAGTGTAATCGCCCACGCATATATTATGCATGCCGGGCACTAAAAGCTCCAGCCCTCGCCCGGGTGAGCCCGAAACCCGTGGGACCCTTTAAAGGTGTCCTTTCGCATCCTTTTTCTCAAACGTGGGAGAGAATGAGAGGAAGATAGACGAAGACGGCGATAGGAATCAAGAAATTATAGGAATCGGTTAAGAAAAATATCATCGAGCATCCGTCGGTAGGTATGAATTTTTCACATGAGACGAGAGTGGGGACTTGATCATTAATCATCAATCCAAAGATTGGTTTACTGCAGCTCTCCGTCAAACAATGGATCAACTTATGAAGGCTTCTCGGTGGATAAATGTCTCTTGAGTATTCCGCCGGGTAAGCAGGTCAATGTCTCCCGACGTTTCGGAGAACGACTTGTTCTCCATCTTCAGGGGTTCTAAGTGATCTGCAAATCTTCAGGGCTTCAGAACCCCTGAAGATGGAGAACAAGTCGTTCTCCTAAACGTTGGGAGACATGGACCGGCTCACCCGGCGGAAAACCCGAGAGACATTTATCCAGCAGATACGCCGGGAAAATCTTAGATCATTAAGTCTTCTCGGGTTTCCGACCAGTTCAGGAAGACCATTGCTGCCAACGTTTTGATGGCTTCCTCTGCCATCATAATCAGGGCTAATGTGGGAACAAGGATCCTTCCATCGAAGGAGCAAACCATCGAAACGTTGACTGCAATGGCTTTGCTCACCCGGATGGAAACCAGAGAAGGCTTCATCAGTCATGATCAACGGGAAAATATTACATCCTCTAGAATACTTTAAAGGGTTTATATACCACGGCCAAAAACGCCCTTTTAGTTCTGGCTTCTGCCGCAGCCTAAGAGAGATCTTCGCCTCCTCTCCATCCCAAGCCCCGGACAACAGTCCCAATGATGGAACAGTGGAAAGTGCGTAAGTTATCGACGGAAAACAACGTATAATTGCAAAATTCAGTTATAAAAGTCAGTCAATAAGCGCTGAAGAAATATCGGCGTTAACAATCACTACGTTTACAATCGATCTTGAATTGATCTGACCGGATCAGCTCTGTACGGTAAACGCAACTGGTTAGTGAGATCAGTCTGAGAAGCTGGCCGACTCTGCCTGCATCTGAATCAGCCAGTCAGTGACGCTCCTCGTTCTTCTTTTGGTTGTCATTTGGAAATAACATATATTAGATATTACTCATGGCATGTGTTGTAACCAGTTGTAACAAGTGTAGGGAAGTGGAGAATGTTCAAGTGACGTTAATGATATCGCAGCAGATTGATTCGATTGGCGTAGCTGATATATTCGATTGGTCACTAGGCATCGATATTTTTAGTCCGTGTTGGCAAACCAGGCAATCAGAGTTTGTTTGCTTAGAATGATTTAGATCGGTCCGAGTTCAGATAGATCTGAGATCGATTGGTAAATGTAATGAATGGTGGCGGATGGGCTACGCCCACGTTACTTATTCTAGCATTGGCAACCATAGCAAGCGACCTCTCCATCTACCTCAATGGTTTGAATGGTACAGGGTGCGGCATTACAACTTCATTTCTTCAAAACGCATTAAAACCCATTTTATGAATGAAAATTTTTTTATAATGTTGTAGGTACATGCCTAAAGTTTTGTGTTCCACAGTTTTGACAATCATATCAGGTAGGTGACGCCCACTATTGTCCATACACTGAATAAGCAGATTTCTGACGTTTGTCATGACCCTTACCAGCATAGCGGCAGGTATGTTGGCAATTTCTATCCCCATTTGCGTCAACCCCCCCAGAAAATTATTAAGCCGGTTAATAACGGAATTAGATCGCGTGCAGCGAAAATGAGCGAGGTTTGTGAAATGATGCTACGATAAGTTTGCTAGTGTGTCTGGACTGTTAGAAGAATTAGGATGGAAATCGCTATCACAGCGTAGATTAAATTATAGACTTAGCCTCCAAACTTATTTTCAGGAAAATCATTTCTCTGACGACATAAAAAAACATACTATTAACCCCCTCGTACTACGGCAGATTAGATCGCGCCAATAAAATTAGAGAGATAGATTGTCGAACCGATAGGTATAAAATGTCATTTTTTTCCGCGTACCATTCGGGACCATAACAGCTGTGATCGTCGTCATGAATAGTGTAAGTAGTGACATTAGCTAGATTGTAGATCTCTTTCTTTATATATTTTCCGTTCTTATTTATGCATGATGTAAATATTGATGCTCTTATTTGTGCATGAGATTTTGAATCTGTAGTAGTAGTCTTTTTATCCCTGGCATGTTGGAACGATTGACGATAGAATATTTCTTGGTTAGTAGATTTTTAATTGGCGCGTTGCATGTGTGGTACGCCAGTTCCAATGTAGTTTCGGTGTTCTGCCGTATTATTGATGCATGCCTGGTGTGGAAGCACCCCCTGCCACACACCCTTTGGGTGGCTTGCAGGGTATGACGTAGATGTAGATGAAAAACCCCATTTATGGGTTTTTTTGAAATCCCATGTTTATATCAACTGTCCAAGGACCCTACAAGACCAGAAGGCCAACATCCGGGCAGAAATTGCCAACACATACGCTGCTACGCTGGTAAGGTTCATGACAAGCGCCAGAAATGGGCTTATTCAGTGTATGGACATCACCTACCCGATATGATTGTCAAAACTGGGTAACGCAAAACTTTAGATATGTACCTACAACATCATGAAAAATTTTTCATTCATAAAATGGGTTTTAATGCGTTTTGAAAAATGGAAGTTATAATGCCGCAATCTGTATTTAGTTGAAATCAAAGGTTGACGTAGGAGTCAAGACAGCGGAGGGTGAATCAGAATGACAGCTGCCGTACATTGAAAGATATACTGAAGTTATCCCGGACTAATAGAGCCGTGCTGGCTTTCAAAGTCCATTCAAAGGGGCATTCATTGGTTAAATAAACGTTCCAGATAGATACGAAACGTGAATACTGCTCAGCACTGCTGCAGGTACGCACGCTGCTTCAGCTGTTTTTTTATAGTGATTCCTTTACTGGTCACCAGTGGTCACCAACACTTCTATTACGGTCAGGGTCGTTAGATTCGATAAATCCCGTAGCTCTATCGATATGGGTCTTCGCCACCATTTCCACCACACAGCCGACATTAAGGCAGTACAAGCGAAATAGTTACCTAATCATAATAGAGGCCACATTCGCATTATACGTTTTAATTTCACCAAGAAATGCGCATTATACATATTAATTTCAGCTGAGAGGCACACGAATTTAACATTGCATTATTAATGGTGACATAACATGGTTTTACGTGACATAAATTGTAAAGTAATCAAATGAAAATATCTGAATAAGTCTAACTTTACTTTTTTTTTCACACGGTACCTTTGAAACTCCATCAAAACGGAAGGTTTTTTGTGATCCCGAATGATTTACTGCGGTGAAAATGTGATTAATTTTCAAAAATAGTTGGGAAAACACATAAACTACACACTGTTGATTTTTTGACGAGATCAAAGTGTAGGAAATGCCTCATTTGTTAAATAAGGGCTCTCTGGAGTGCATACACGTATTCACATACAATTCCCAAATAAAAGGGCTGGTTTTTTTGTAAATATCCTTGAAAGTAATGTGATAAAGGGTTGAATTTTTAGTATCGATGGAAGAATGATGTATTTTTCTTTAAAATGAGACCAAATGCATTGATTACTAGGTAAAATGATATTTCGCTCAAACTACTTAAATGTGCTCAACTGAATATTTATTGCCGTAGCAAACCCAAGAAAGCCTGCGGATATGTCGCGCAGGTCGTCACTTCGATTATAAAAGAACCTGTAAATCAACAAAAACGCTAAAAAACATTTGCCATGCTGATAAAGAATACACCAAAATAATCAAATTACTGGCGGACATGTTTATGTTTCGAAGATCTGCATCTGAGGAAGAACACAATCGATATTGAACGACTTCGTATTGCGGTAGACTGGAAATCGTGTGAACGCGAGCAAGATATGGCCGCCATTTTGACTAACATTCAACTCTAGAAATGTAAACAAGGCATCAGGCAAGACTCGCTGGGTGTATCTTTCAACGTTTTCAAAGGGAAACTTTGCAAAAAATATAGGTCTCCAAAAACATTACGGTGTCTTCAACCGTTATTCTAGCAATATGGTATTACTTTCATTCTAAAGTTTGCTCTCACTGAAACTTATCAACAATGATTGCGTCAAAACTAATGGTGCAATATACATTTATACTTCATCAAACAATGAGAGGAAATTATATTTATCTGGTTTTAAGAATATAAATACTAGTAATTTCATTAATGTATTTTTCGCCGATATTAGCCGTCATTAACTCACTACATTCAACAATTAACTTGATTGCTTCACATTATATAGTTGCCACAAATATTTTTAAATTCACATGATTTTACAAAGAGTTGGTAAATTACAATTTATCTCATCCAAAAGTTTAAAAAGATGCATATTCAGTGTCCAAAAGGCAACTGTCATTTAAATTTACCTTCATGAATAAGCAATTGAAAAAATATCGCAGATGGGTGCTCCTTAAAATGTTACAATGCAATTTTGGCTAGTATTTGGTTTCCGCTTAATTGTTATTAGGTTATTTTTATTGATAGCCTATTTTGGTGGTCATAATGGAAAAAATGAACAAAACTTTAATTTCCAGTTGTGCGACCGTCATGCATAAATTATAACAGATTCTGCATCATTTTGAGATATGTTTTTTATGTTACAGTGCCGTTGCGTGGGAAATTGTGATTGAGTTTGTTTTTAAATCTTCGAAAATAGTCCCGACGAATAGAACAACGAGAGACGGCTGATTATTTTTCTGCCTGCCCTCGTCAAATTTCCACGTGATACATACACATAAATGATGGATGGTAAATGATTTGCCAACGCATACGCCTCGCGTATGTATGTATCCATGAACTTGGTCTACGCTGGGGAAGGAAAAAAAAATATATTTGGTCCGTCTGGCTGGTGAGAATTCCCGCTCCCAAAAATTCTCTGCTCGTCAACGCCATTTTATTCGTTGTTATTCTGAAAAAAATTAAATTTCCAGATCGCAATTCAATGACGCGGACGCGGTCGAATAGTGTTTTTTTTAGGCTCGCATGGTCTCGGTGATGACGGGGTCAGTTATGCGTTAACCGGACCTCCAGATAGACTCCCGATTGCAATTGCACGCCATCTCGTAAAATTCGACGCCATAAAAACGATGCGATCGGTTAATTGAACGACCTCCCAATGCATGTCGCCCTCGCCGCAGACCATTGCATCGCGCGTCGGACCTTATCCCCCTAACCTTAAACCATTAAACCTCCGCTCCGGGTTTCCCGTGGTCGGTCCGGCAGTTGCAATTGTAAAATAAAATAAAATAAAATTGAAACATCTGAATTCGTCGACCCATTGACCCAATAAAATGGAGGACTGCAAGAGAACGAGAGTGTGCGAGGAGAAATGTGTATATGTGCTGGGTCTTTTGATTGGGAAACAATACACTGGAATACTTATTGCTAAACAAAAAAAAACAAACGTTGAAATAAGGTGGTTACGGCCTCCGGGCCACTTCTTTCGGAGAATTATCAGTGAAAATTTCCCCACAGTGTTTAATTGCATCGTTAACATAGGTTTAGGTTGGGAATAGAGGCAGAAAATCTGCAGATTTTCTGAAAACTAGTATATAGCGTTTTTGAATGTAAGTTACAGTTTCAGGCTGAGCTTTGTGGTAACGCGACTCATCGAATAATTTCTCGCTTTGTACATTCCACAGTTTTTTTTCTATTTTCACAGACCATGGTTTTGAAATACAATGTCATTTATGTCACCTTGAAAAGGAAAGAACCCTGATATCCTGCACCCTGAAAATGACATTGTGTATCAAAACCATGGTTGGAAAAAATAGAAAAGTGGTATGTACAAAGCGAGAAATTACCGCATTCCATCTTTGAAGTGCGTTTTATTAACCGAGATGAAAATAAGATGGAGTAGTATATGAAAATGGCTATTCACTAAAGAGAAAGTTGAAGACCTCATAAAAGGTCTTGGGTAATCACTGTTCATCAATGTATTGTACTGATGTATTTTTTTATCTGTATCCAAAGGTATATTTATTATAAATATGTACAAATGTAAAGAAGTTAATGCTGTTGTGCACATAGGTTTAAATACTAAATGTAAAAACTGTTATACTTTGTGAGTTTTGTTTTTCCAGCCGCTGCCTCAGTTAAAATGTGAAAGATGGCAACCCCAAAACAGGTTAACCTATGGGGTACCTATATTCCACTAATGTATTCCCTATGTTTTATTTATGTTTGTATACTCTATAAGGAGTGGAATAAATTATTATTATTATAATTATTATAATGCTTCCATGCTATGACAAAATTAACTAATTTATTTGACTTTCTCAACGCCATTATAAAAAAAAGTGTAGAGTAAATATAGTAACACGCATTTCATCGATCTGAGTGTCAGATATTTTTAGCATCAATCATAACCACTAAGTTTTTTTTTCCTTTTTTGTTTACTTTTTCTTTTTTATGATATTCTTTTAACTTCACGATGATGTTTCTACAACTAAATCTACATACTACCCCGCGAGCCGCCGCATGGGCGTGTGGCAGGTGGTGGTAGGTCGCCAGCCGAGTAAAGATGTAAAATTTTTGGAGGTGAGATGGTGACATGCATTATGGGGGTGTATTTAGTGGAGCTCAGTTTTTATTGTGGTCGCTTCTTGTTCGCGGAAAGACCGAGTTTTTGAACCTATCTGTTCGGCAGAGTATCTCTCTTATTTTATCGCATCGCTCAGACCTATAAATGTAGTGAGGCGTCATGATAATATTCTCTGTGTCGCTCTGAAACACACCAGTTCTGAATATCTCAAGCAGTTTAAGCCTAGTGTGCAGCCTCCGAGTCTCTAGGGGCTCCCATCTTAATCCATCTATCTGTTGTGTAACACTATGTGTTCGTTTGTAGCAGTTTTTAACGAAGCGTGCTGCTTTTCATTGTATTTTTGTAAATTTTTTTGGTTATATCTTTATGACCAGGGTTCCAAATGCGTGTTCCACAATATTTCGCCGGATATCGTTAAATATAATTTCCACTGCGTCCGCCAACCCAATGTGAAATTAGGATTCCTTTTGGAATAGACCTGAAGGTTTATGCTACAATGCATTCGAAACTTTGTCGAGGAAAACCTGACTCAAGGCTGGTACATACACGGTAAAGCTTGCATACTCTAAACTTGACTAAATAGTCTACATCAAACTTTCGTAAAAGATTATAACTATGTATTTTTCCTTCGATCATATATGGATTCCCAATCCTCACCTCAAGTTACGTTGTAATTAAACACTGAGGGGCAATTTTCACTAATTATTCTCCGAAGGCAAGACCAGGAGGCCGGAGGAGTATGTATATTCATGTTCCAGGAGTGGTCCATGGAAATATCAGTCTTTTTGCTCAGCGGCCTCTGTTAATCAACATGATTAAACTGCATTCTGCCACTTGAACGTAAGAGATAATCACCACATCATGACTGATTGCAGTTTCCCGAATCATAGTCGGATTAACGAGGACATTTGGAATGGCGCACACACGGAGTCAGAAGCAAACCGGAGACAAAAAAATAAACTCAGAGCACTGCCAACCGTGAGCGCAGCCAATGCGATATTTTACTCACCTCATGGCACACAGTGAAGGTGACGAGTATTTTTTTCGCTGCGACTTGGAGAGCACAAAAAACTCGTTCTAGTTTGGAGTGGGCAGACACGAACGGAAGCTATATCCATCCATCTTTTTCCTGGCAATCCTTTCCTACAATTAGAGAACAAGCTTTAAATAAGAGAGGCACAAAAACATGAAAAGCTGATACGGGATGTATTTAATCATTCACGGAGAGGACGTATCAGTAATTCTAAAAGTAAATAGAATCGTATTCGTTTGTACTCGCTAAAGTGAAGCAAGGATTTATGGAATGGAGAGACACTTTTATAAATGGCAAAGGAATATTGGACTAATTATACACATAGCATTACATAAAAGAGCTTATCTACCCACAGGTAATTGGAACAGTTCATTCTTGGATTTATCTCTCTGGTACTTTGATTAACCAAGTTCTGCCTTGACTGTTTTAAGATCACTCAAAAGATATTTTTGGGCATGTCAGTATGAAGTTATAACAACCAAAATATATTCAAACACGGATCCATAGGAATAATTTACTAATAAAATTAGTAATTCGAAACTTTTACTGACCATAGAATATTTCAAACTTTACCACGACCCTGGTTTCGATGGCTAAGCATCGTCTTCCGGTGATTATACAAGTATCTCATTCACTTATGCATACTACCAGTAAAGGGAAAGGGGGACTTATGTGTTAAGAGGACAAAGTTGGGAGAAAAGGAAGGTTAAACGATGGCTGATGGGAAGGGGGAATTATGTGGAAGCAAACATTCATTTACAAGATTAGCATCTGGGTCGACACATCTTTTCAAAATTTCTTACTGTTTACGACGACGAAAATTTGAAATATTCTGTGATCTGTAAAAGTTTCAAGTTAATGCATATGTGATGGAGAACAACCAAGTTAACGAAGATCGAGTTTTGATCATTTACTCATTTATGGAATAGTTTTAAGGTGGCTGTACACACCACGGCCGAAAACGCTCCCGCAGACGACTACCCGCTTTTATTTTACGGCTCTGTTATCCTATTTAAAGCAAACCTTTTTGCGCAGGTCTCTAGAAGAAGGATTAATATTTACAATATAAATCGAAACTTATTGCTTTTTGCTATATACATAATAATTTCGACCGAGGAAGAAACAACAATTTATCGAAAATTAGCTAATGGCCATGACGCATTAGACTAATATTTCTGAAATTCTTTGCACTTATTGCAAACGGGAATCCTTCATGTCCACGCAAGATCGTCAAAATATTGAAAATTGTGTATTAAAATGTCACTAAGAACATTCTCCTGAACTCTTGCGACCCATTTTCCATGGTGCCAACAGTGGCGCTGTTGTCCGGGGGTGAGAATGGAGAGGGAGGCGAATACCTCTCCTAGGCTGCGGCAGAAGCTAGAATAAAAAGGGCGCTTTCGGGCGAGGTACACATGCCTCTCAATTATTCTGCACCGCTACACGCGCGCCGAACAATGGATCCGGTACCTACCTTTAAAGTAGAAATTAATGTTTCCTAAAACGTTAAATTGTTTCCTTTTGATTTAAATTTATCGTATGCAAAAGATGGAGTACATCAACCCCCAGACAACCATAGCCGCAGGGGTGCCAAACTTTCAATTTTTAATGAGAAAACAATTTTTTTCTTTTTAATCCGAAATAAATGGAAAATGTCAACATGTCTTCTCTGAGGTAGTCAGGCTTCCTTTGTGGACCTTTTGCAAGATGGAAACATCGATAAAGTTTTGTTTATACTACATAATATACTGATACATCCATTGGAGATGTTAGCATATCTTCATTAAGTCACCTAATGTATCGCGTTGTTGTATCCATGTTGAAAATAATGCATAGCACTTTTCTACAATCGTTTAATATGTACGACGCGTTTCACAGCTTTAATGCATCGTCAGATACAATTGTTTTTATAATAATTATCTATTGATTTTTGAGATTAATGTATCGCGAATGCAATACTAGTGATAGTAACAGAGGCATGATACCTGTTTTCACTCCGAAATGCAATTGTTTCAAGTCATTATTTCATAGCCCGAGAGTAGATTCTGCCCTGATTCGCAGATTTTTTTGCAGAATGCGTCTTTTTATATGCGGGATGCTTTTCAACAACCACGCAACTTGCTTCGCATGAATAACCAAACAAAAAATCCGTTGCACCGATTTTGGATACTTTGAATCTCGCCCGATTCATTCCCTCCCCTTGAAGCTCGCATTGAAATGAAACGGAGACGAGAGGAAGGGACCGGAAAAAGGCATTCAATTGAGATCCGAGCAATAACACCGCAATAATATTCGTTCCATGTTTTGTGCGGTAGAAGAAAAAAATTCACAAAAAAACCGGTCTCTTTACATCCGTTTTCAATGAGTGCCGTGTTATTTTTTGGGAGATAGTTATTTTTTCCCCGTAATCTCAGGTGGAAGCACAGAGCACGATGGTGGAATCCGCCAAACTATATGAATGCATCCGAATAAAGACTTCAGCAATCAGAAGCGTGATCGATAAATTCCGCGGGCCTCCCGAGTCGGCGAGGTTCTGAGAGCCAAAGTACAATCATCGGATATGTATTACGCATCCTTTTTTGTTATTCAATATTCGAATCCGGAAAAATTCCTGCGCGTTGAATTATAAGAAATCTCCAGTTTATATATTTTTATAGATTCCATTTCCTGTCGGCTTGTTCAGGTGTAAAAATTGGATCAAAACTTATCAAATGCCAAAAAAATAATTACGTGATTCCTTAGGGTGTCCTAGTTTTTCGGAATATCGAATTTATTTTGGGACATCATTGATCGTTCGTTCATAAGATTGGTTGACGGCAGCCCTACATCCTTCCCTACCTAATTTTAGTTCTCTTACCTCCTGTCATCTCTTCCAATGAACTTTCCTCTTTATTTGGTCCATGAACTTATTCCTGGGTCTTCTTCCTCTGGGGACTTTTCCCTCTATTTTACCTTCAATTATGTTCTTCTCAAACCCATTGTGTCTCAGGGTGTGTCCAATTCATTTGGTTCTTCTTTTCTGTTTGGTGTTCCATACAGTCCTTTCCTCTTTTACTCCTCTGCACAGTTTTCATTTCCTATATTGCCCGTCCATTTTATCTTCAGCGTTCTCCTCCAGCAGCAGGTTTCGAAGGCTGCTTCTAGTCTGTTCTGGGCAGCTTTTCAATGGTCCACGCTTCCAATCAATAGAGTGCTACGCTCCACACGAATGTTTTCACATATTGTTTCCTGGTTTGTAGTCTTATCTTCATTGAGCACAGCAGTTGTCTCTCTCCCATTAACGCCTTCTTAGATTGGGCTATTTTCCGCTTGATGTCCGTTGTACTTCTTCTGTCCCACGTTATGGTAATTCCAACTTGGGACATCCTCCTTAAACGTCGAAAGATGTTATATCTCCCAAGCATGGTATCCTTCCGCAAGAGAACCACTTTTCGCGGCTTTCCGTTTGGATTAGAAAAAGTAAATTTTGAATCCCCGTATGTTTTATTTTTCATGATCAAAACCACTGACACATAATAGGTCTCTTTAGTCCTATTCTATTTTTCTGAGTGATGTGCACGCTAAATGCTAATGACTGCGTGACGATATTTTTTGTAGTTCCGGTACAAAATTACCCGGGCACTTCTCAAGTTGCGTATGGTTTTGGGCAAAGTATAGTAGTGAAAAGGTAAATATGTAAAATAAACATTTATATCAAATAAAACATTTAAATGCACAATTTTTAAAACAATTAATATGACGCTAAACGTGATACGTGGCAGTGCACTTGGTCGATTCCAGTGTAGACTGTATAGAAACGAGATGTCGCGCCAGGCGACTTGGGTGGCATGCTCTCTGGGCCGCATCTCGGAAACCACTCAGCAGAAATAGAAAATATTCAAGATGGAACATCTCAAATATATGATGGGCCGTCAGTATTACAAAAAAAAATCATTTAAAAACGCCCAGTGCTTCGTAATCGTCGAGAATGGCTGGGAAACAGGTAAAAATGGCGATGTATTTCGAAACTTCAGGTGCGATGCGGCCCGACTTTCGCTACTCCAATTGTAATAATGTTTCACGTTCTTCATTTTCTAACACAACGGAGAGTATTTAGGGAGTGTCCGACAAGAAATTCGAATTTCCGAAAAATAATGACCGCCCTACTATGGTGATTCTCATTTTGGGTTATTTTACATGACTAAATTTTAAAAGGAATCAGAGGAAATTGTATAGTAAGCGCAGATTAATTGACAGACCAAAGCTAAAACGGCTGTGAGTCCTTTCACGTTCAAATCATACATTTATAACCTCATGTTACCATTCCCATTTGGAGTGCCTTGATATCTGTATGTTTTTAATTTTGAGCTCGAGAAAAGGAGTTAGAATATGTTCTCATCATTGCAAAAGGATTTAAGCAAAGTATTTCCCCATTACCACACTTTCTTTGCTTAAATGTTGAACTATGTGAGATGGGGATTGGGTTCTATCTATCTATCTACCTACACAACACCGTGCGAGCCGCCGAATGGGCGTGTGTCTGGGGTAGGGATTGGAAAATCGATTTCGATTTTAATCGAAAATCGATAATCACACTCCGATTTTTGATTTAATCGTAGTCGACTTTTTGTTTTGAAAAATCGTTCAAAATCGATTCTAGCCGATCAATTTTCGATTTTTAGCTTGCTACAGCATTTGAATTTCGCCGCCTTGCTTTACTCGGCGCCGAGCTATTTCACTCTGCATCGCTGGTGGGGGAACCTTGGTGGGGAGGCAAAGTGCATCGGACACCGGCAGGTTGGAGTTGCCAACTGTGGGGCTGCGGATTTTCATTACAATAATTCTAGTCTAGGCGGGGACTCACGCTCGGAAGTAATACATTGTAGACCGCGAGACGAAGATTCGAAATGATAATACGATTGTAAACGTTTTCTCAATAAATCGCTTCAGATCACTCGTCTTCTTCAAAATAGATTCGCCCAGTCCGAATATAGTCTTCTGCGCATGGGCTACTAAATTATATGTAATTTGCTTGTTATATTACCTATATGTATATAAGTATCTGGTATGGATTATTACTTTCCTGCATACCTTATTAATATCTTTAAAATAATAAATTGCATTAATAAATTTAACCGTATTCAGTTCTTATCCCTAGTGCTTCCATTAACCTATATTTCGCATTTTGTTAGAACAGCACATCCGTATTTCAGCAGACAATTACTTTACTATTTAAAAATTTCGATTTCGATTTTTTGATTATTTTGGGCAAAAAAATATCGCATTTTTATAATACCGAATTTTAAAATCGAAATCGAAAGTCGATTAATCGAAAATCGATTCTGGATTTAAATTTCCAATCCCTAGTCTGGGGGTGTTAGGTCACCGGCCGTGTAAAGATGTAAGTATTTGGGAGATGAAATGGTGACATGTATTTTACTTACTGTTAGACCGGGTGGGTGCGGTGGCTAGAGCCCTGGCTAACTTTGCGGACAGCCAGGGTTCAAATGCCTGCAGAGGAGGATGTTTTTCACAGATAACCAAATCCTCACTTGCGTGTCTTGTGAAGGGCACTTCGAGTGCAGTACTCCGTCCGTCGAATGAGACGTTAAAACTGTGATCCCCTTGGCGCCTCTCGTTGAGAGCAGGATAATGCCGACGCCGGGTTTCTCTCCTCCCTTCCTTCCTTCATTCCTGTTCCCTAGAGCGCAAAATCCCTTAGCGTTCGGTCGCCTCCCCAAATATCAAGTCTAATCCCAATCAATACGAGGAAGGTATGATTAAAGAATTCGAGCGCGTGCAAAGGAGATCTGCTAGGTTTGTTAAAGGCCGTTATGGTAATTGTATAAGTGTTACGAGCTTAATAGAAGAACTAGGATGGGAATTACTATCAGAACGCAGGTTAAAATTTATGTTAAACCTTTTAAGTAAATTCGAAACAGAGTTGTTCACAGATGACGTTAGATATATATTGAGAACCCCTGCGTATTATGCTAGGTTTGACCATATTAACAAAATTAGAGAGATAGATTGTCGTACCGATAGATTTAAAATGTAATTTTTCCCTCGTACTATAAGAGAGAACAATAGGCAGCGTAGCAAAGGGATAGGTAGGTGAAATATAGTTAGAGTAGTCTGTAGTGCATGATGCTTGTAATTACCAACCAATAATCCATTTTATATTATCTAGATACTAACCATCTAGCTGCATGTGACCATGCTCTCTGGCATGTCTCCCTTAAATAACCTACTCGCATGGCAATAGTGCATGTTTGGTGATCTTCACCCCCTGCCACACACCCTCGTGGTGGCTCGCAGGGTATCACGTAGATGTAGAATCAATATGTGACGTGTACTCAGTTCTTTCCCATTTAGTTGGCTGTGAAACACAAACTATTGTAAACCGTTATTGATTTTCTGTAAAATGTATCATTAAAAATTTCTCCACATAGAAAATGATAATGTAGGAAATATTAAAAAGAACGAAGGTGATGAAGTCAGTTTTGAGCACTTCGAGGACCACCCATGTATGTTAAACCTAATGGCTCATTTAAAATAAGATTGGGAAAGGGATTGCGATTGGGGGGTCATGAAATCTTAATCCATCTTATAAGGAGAAGGAAGTGGGGTAAAAAGAGTGCCAATAATCGCCATGTGAAAATATCGAATGACCCCCAACGGTTAAATGAATCATTTTTTAACATTTACCTGTTCGGCATTAAATGTGTATTATTTCGTCAATTCTATCAGTTACAGAGGTATAGTGTGGGGTTCAGAATATGCGGAGCAAGAGCAATGTTCTACGCGTCAACTAGGAACCCGCTCGATCTATATTCTCCCGACCCAGTCCTTCAATTAACTGTGTGCTCTTACATAAGGTGGCTCCGGCCTCAGAGTCACTTATTCCAGAGTTTCTGAAAACTTGAATACAACATCTTTGAAGTGGATATTATAAACGGAGAGTAAAATATAACAGGTTTTCCACGCTAGATTTACTGTAATTCAGCCTTGAAAGTGTAGATATACTGCGGGCACTTCCGGAGATTACTCGTGTTACAGCAGAAAAATGCCAGCTTGAATGAGAAAGCATATACAAGTTTTAATTTCGAACTGCTCACAAGAAGTGAAAAGGGGATCGGGATGGTGTGGTGGCTAGAGTACTCGCCTACCACACGGACGGCCAGGGTTCAAATCCTTGCAGTGGCGGATGTTTTCTCAGAGGACACTTCGATCCCTACTTGAGTGTCTTGTGGAGGGCACTTCAAGTGCAGTACTTCATCTGTCGGATGAGACGTTAAACCGTGGTCCCGTTGGCGCCTTTCGTTAAGAGCAGGCTAATGCCGACGCCGGGTTTCTATCCACCCTTCCTCCCTTACCTGTCCTATATGGCGCAAATGACCTTAGCCGTCGGTTGCCTCATTAAATATCCTATCCTACCCAATCCAAAAAGCTTAACTTCTGGGGAAACAGAATTGAAATAAAATAAGGAATATGAAAACAGATTTTTTTTTAATTTTTAGGAAATTACTACCGTAACTGAAGACGAAATTTGGTAGTTCCATGCATGTGGCGTTGCAGTAGGCGGGACAAATGTGGTCATAAAAAATTATTTGTGGAATAATCTGCGAATTTCGTAACTTAACTTTTTGGTGTTCAATAGGTAACCCATTCCATCAGCGGATGGGAGATTTGTTGAAATAAATGCATAAAAATTGCGTAACTTAGTATTTATCATCACTCGCATAGTGATGTCAGAGCCACCTTATGGTAGTTCGAGTGAAACATCATTTCACAGAGAAATCAATGAATTTCGTCTTATTTTAACGAAAAATATCTCACCTTTTCAAAGATACCAAAATATCAGTCCCTTAACGAACTACTTTTCCATGTTTTTGAGTGAAAAATTAACATGGTGTAGTCTGTATGTTTTATCGACTACTTTTTAAAATAAATCATATAGTCATCAGTGTATTTTTTTCAAAATCCCAGGAAACATTCCGTCGTAAAGGAGTTTTAAACGTACCGCGTGAAAAAATGAGTCAAATGAAAAACTTGCGGATGTTTCTATTTGATTACCTAAAATTCCAGTCATATACAAGTGTACAATTGCACCATTAATAATGTAGTATTTAATTCATGCTTCCTACATCTGCTAAATTTAAAAATTATAATCCGAATATGGTCTCAATTATGACTGGGGAACTATCTTGCTCAAACTTTCTTAAGCAAGAAGGGATAGCAAAACCTTGTGCGGAGCGAGGGGAGAATTTGTATTCTCCTCCTCAGGAAAGTTGGTACTGTTAGTAACTTGATTGTTATGGAAGGACAAGGAAGGTGGCAACGAGACGCGAGTTTGTGATTTAACTTCCTTACTGAGTCACTCTGTCCTTGGGCCACTCCACTCGCCAGAGAGAATGCTGACGTCGCAAGATTATTGCAAGGTTAAGGTGACGTCCACAAGTACGCAGAGGCAATATGACGTGAATGTTTATCCATGGGGAACTCACGTCACTTCTCGATTGAGTACGATCCAATTCTGACGAAGGTCAAAACGGGCGCCCCCACTTCGTTCCTCCAGCTGTCATTTTTTGTACACCTACCTTAAAAGTTTTAGCCTTGATGGCGACGTGGTAAAGTCATCGCTTGGTAATATTTAAGGTAGTGCGAGCGAGATAAGTCCCTAAACATAATAGAGACCATATTCGATATGTACGTTTTAATTTCACCAACTATGAGACACACAAATTAAATATTGCATTATTAACGGTTCAATAAAATAGTTTTACATGACATGATTTGTAAGTAATCAAATGAAAATATCTAAATAAATCTTTAACTGGACTCATTTTTTTCACGCGGTAAACTCCATCAAAACGGAATGTTTATTGTGATCCCGAAGAATTTACTGCGGTGACAGAATAATTAATTTTCAAAATTAGTTTAGAAAACACGATAACTACACACTGTTGATTTTTTGACGGGATCTAAGTGTAGGGAATGCCTCATTTTTAATATAAGGTCCCTCTGGAGTGCATACACGTACCATTTCCCATTTAAAAGGGCCGGTACTTTTCGGCAAATACCTCGGAAAGTAATGTGGTAAGGGGTTGAATTTTTTATCTCAATGGTAGGGTGATATATTTTTCTTTAAAATGAGATCAAATTCATTGATTTCTAGGCAAAATGATATTCCGCTCAAACTACCGAAAGTCGTAGGTTTGCGTCCTATCTGAGTAAGTGTTTCTAGTGAACTGCAAGACACTTTTATGCATGACTAAATAGTATAATCGAATGCATAAAAATGAATATTTGTTTGCTCCTCTGCTATGAGTTCCAATACCATTCATTAGATTACGATGAAACTCTGTTCAGTTGTTGTGCGCGCGCCCGCGAAAGTTTCTGAATTATTAAATCCATTGCACAATAGGTGGAGCTCGAGTCGTTTCAACAAATGAGTGTTGGCACGCGAGCTTCTCAAACAAGCGAGAAACGACAAGCGAGCAACGAAGAAGATCGTTTACGAGTTAAGGATCGTATCTGTGAGACATAATATCGCGTGAATCGGAATCGTATAAGTGATACATAATTTGTGTAAAAAGGTGCATAATTTATTTGTACGTAGAATTAGATTTGGTGATGTGGTCTCTTTGTTTGCTATTTTTGAGCATTCTTGTATTCTATTTTCGTAGACGCTTTGCTTTTTCCTAAAATCGGATTTTTAAGCTCGACAATCTTAAATTTTTGTACTACTTCAACAATAGATTATTTTATTACTTGGACATCGCAGCGTAGGCATAAATGGAAACTCATGCCGTCATTATGCGTCACAAATTCCTGTGTAGGTACGAAGAATTCATTGAGAGGGACAGCCGAACAATTTATTTGTTAATGCAGATGGCGGTAAAACCAAAAATATCGTATATCCTAAAGCGATGCAATAAATTTTTCAATCTTTCATTTATTTTGTACATGTAAATGTGTATTTGCCTATTTGGTGCCTACATAGCAAGAAAAAGAAGCATTGGCACTCCGGGCACAGCTAATAAGTAATAAGAAATCATTAGAAAGTACTATCTTACCACAGCCCACACTCGAAGAATAAAAAAGAAATTATTATAATTTATAATCCCACATGCTGTTTCGAAAAGCGATATCGTGATTCGTTCATATTTTTCATCGATACTCGTATGTTTTTTCACAAAAATTTCATTGCATAGTTTAGGTAGTATTCATGGTAGTTTTCGCTTTTTGCTTTCAACATGACAATTTCGACCGCGGAAAAAACGCGAATTTTTGAAAAATCAGGCAAACGCCATGATGCGTACGACGTTTAAAAAAAAATCTTTTCACCAATTGAAAGTGGGAATCGATTTCCTCTGTGTAAGATCATCAAAATGTTGAAAATTACGTATAATAACGTCACAGTGAACATTCTGGTGAACCCTTACAGCACATCTGGAAATGGTAGGAAATGGAATGGAGAGGAGGAGCATAGGCTGCGGTAGAAGCCAGAACTAAAATGTTGTTTCGGCTAAGGTATACAGCCCCTTACATATACATCTATGGAATACCGTTCAAGTCACCATTATGGTCTGTGGCACGGGGTGATTCCACACTAAGCATGAATCCCTCATCCCAGCGGAAATCAGAACCGCGAACGTTCCCCCGGAATGCCAAGCGCAGGACAAAAGCAGTCAGGATAACAGTGCGCGGCCAGACCAGAAACTAGGAGAGTGCAACGTACAAGAACATACTACCACACTGTACACTACTTAAGATACAACCACTGGTCAGTATTATTAATACGATAGATAAATATCACTACACGGTACTGAGTCATACTAGAGGTAAATCATGCAGGAAATTACATGCGAGGTTAGTAGCTAATAATGATGCTAAGATATTTAACACAAGTGCAAATACCCTATGTTATCTAGTTGTACGTGGAACGATACCGGCTTTAGGAGTATGTCAAGCTCAACACCGCAACATTATAATGCTACTATAAGGAAATAAATACATATGACGTACACTTGTGGTTCGTAAGAAGTCCAGGTATGATGAAATGCCGATGATAGTAATCCGTAGAACTTTCTGGGTGATCCGTGCATTGGCTACTGGTGCGTATTCGGGTTTCAGCTGCAAATTCAACCACATGCACGCCCTGATTTAGCACTAAAACCTCACAACGAAGGAAGAGGGACTGATTTTGACCGCTAGGTGGCCGTCGTCATCTAAAAACCTTGAACTGAAATCAGCAAAATAGTGAGAAGGTGCGCGAGTACAACGGCGTTCAGGGTTGAATTGAGCTCTGTGTGCGACTTTTAGCGAAAGGATACCATTCCGACTGTTTCATTCACTGTTTTTCATTCAGATATATCTAATTGTGAAGGATCACTTGATGTCTTTTCATGCATATACACCTGTCCTATTTTGGGGGATTAAGCAATAACTAATTAACACAAGTTACAGTTTCAGGCTTGACTTTGTGGAACAGCGACACCTGAAAAGAGAACTCGCTTTGTACATACTTTCCACGCAAATTTATTTCCTATGACCATGGTTTCGACAAACTTATGTCATTATCAAGGTACCTCTTTTCAATAACTAATTCTTCAAAATGAAAAAGGTAACTTAGTTTAATTCCTCACTTTATTTTCTCTAACCGACCCAGGCTTCTGCATATTACACCATTTCAAGGTGTACCTTATATGAGGACCCCAGAAGTCAAGGGGTATAAGTAACAAAACCATTATTTAGAGAAAACTTAAGTCAAAGTTGAAAATGTTTGGTACAACCCACTAATTAGTTAAGAGGCATTACCCTAGATAGCAGCACCTGGCAAGAAAATCACTTGGATCCCTTTACCACCTAAAAGATTTATATTTTCACATCCCATTCCTGTACCTAACTTATTTTTTTCAAAAATGTCACTTAGACCCCTTGACTTCTGGGGTCCACATATACAAGAGGTATCTTATTATAACTAATTCCTTTGACAAAGGAAATGGTTCCAGGCTTGACTTTGTGGAAGTAAGTCATAGTAACTTAAATAAAACTTTGTATACTCCACTATACGTTTAATAACACCACCCGGGTTTCGACACTTCGTGTCATCTTCAGGTCCTGAAGATGACACAAAGACAATGTCAGAGAAACTCCTCATCCCTGGCATTTTCTTTTCCACCCCAGCATACGATCTACCCTTCCTCATCCCATCAATAAAACCTCCTCTCTTTCTTCCCCTTCCCCGCTTGCCCAACATCCTTCCCTCTATCACAGTCGTGAACAATCTATCTCCCATTATTGCATCCTCCAGCCACCTACTCTGCCTTTCCCAGACCTCTTTCAGCAGTTTCCTTACCGCGCCCATCATTTAAAGTACCTCCTCGTTTGTCCTCCCGTCCACCGCGCCTTCTCCATCCTTCTTCACACCCACATCTCCTACGCCTGCAACCTATTCGCGTCCTCCTCTCTGAGTCCACGCTTCTGCCCCATACAACTCATATAAAGCTCCTCATAATCCTCTTCTAATCATACTTATCACTAATATCGCAAGTTCGATGGCCCGTACGACGGTTGGCTGTATTCTTAATGTGGATGCACGTCCATACCATGATATTCCATAGTCCCTAATGCTGTCGCATTGCAGTATTAGCGCTGGAATTGCGAGCGGAAGCCGGAAAAAAAATGAATAACGACAATGAAAAGGAGACAATCATTAAGGTGAAACAGATGATGTAATTTTAATGAGTAAACAAAGAATGTGTCATATGTAAGGAAAACAAGCATTTTCTTAGCCTCTGAACGCCACAGGGACATGGTGTTCCTTATTTCGTTCGCATGATCTTTATTTGATCGTCGCGATGCCCTTTTGATGGGGATTGAGGGTAACGCTGCACCCCGTTCACACTTCAATTGTACGTACATTACACCGAACGATGGCAGTATGAACGAGGCATCATCAGCTTCCTTCTATCACTAAAGGTTTCCTTAGCTACTGCTATGCTAGAGATATTATTCAGGATTAACATTATATTATTCAATTATTGTTGGCCTAAATGAAGAAGAAACTACATTCGATAAAAAACCTATAATCCTGACAGTTTATTGCAAAGTAACGCACTTCAGGAGTGCTACGAAGAGTAACAAGGACGAGAAAAACAATGCCCGCGTCTACATATTTCACTGTACATCTTAAATAAAGGCTTAAGTATCGTCTCCTTTTGTAGGAAAAGATAGAATTTATTATTTTAAATGCACGATTGATTGTTGCTATTAAAAGACCATTCAAGAAAAAACTGATAATATTATTTGAAAAACACCGAAGTCATAATCGGTCCAGGAGACCGGCGTCACAGTGTGTGTTCCAATAATTGTCGACACTATCGTGAGGTTAAGGCCCACAATTTCGACTTATCATGGAAGGCTCCATTGTCCTACCATCGTGATGGTAATGTATGAAGGAGATAACGCATTGGGAGATGGTGATAAAGAGATAGACGACTGATCCGGCATGTTGGGACGCGATGTCCACTCCGAGGAGGGCGTACGTTCGCCGGCAGAGGGAGCACCGTGCGAGAGATATCGTGAAGGCGGTTACGTGCAGGCGCAGAATCCAATTCCCCCGGTGGTGCGCGGATCGAAACAAAACAGATGGCCGGACGACAAAACCATTCCCCGCTTGCATTAGCAATTGATTCGTCACCATCACACCCCCTACCCACTGTCCGGCCATCGCGCGGCGCGGGCCCCCCCTCCTTGCGAGTCCACTGGTGTCAAAAGAGGAACGTTGGCCGCCCACCCCCTCCAAACCACCTCCCAATGTCACGTGACCGCCCTCGACGCACATCGCGCACCACTCCCAGCTCCCGCCCCCCACCTCCCACACTCTTTATTCATCCCCCGGTGCTGCTCCCGGTACGGCGTCGCAACAAAAACCCTTCCAAACGCTCGTGCATATACATAACACAGACCGACGCGTCGCGAGAGGACATCGGATTGTCGTAGCCGCGGACAACTGTTCCGGTCTCCCACGACAAAAAAAAACAATACAGAAATGGACACGCCGGTCGTGCGCCCGCGTTGTATGCATGTATGTGAGTGTGTGTGTGTTTCGGGAGCGGAATGTATAAACTTTTCACAATCAGCGGTCACCCCAACCCGACTGCGTTCAACCCGCTTGTATTTTTTGAACTCCCCCATTCGCGTGGCATAGTCCAGAGAGACCTCTTTTAAATGGGTAGTGCTGCGAACGCTCGTGAACATTTGATCATAAACCTGAAGGTGGTTGAGTTAGAAGGCACTTAAATAAAAATTCGATGAACTTCGCCTCCTTGTGGTAAAAAGTATATCATCTTTCCAACAATATACTCAATAAAAATCATTGGAATATCCCCCAATATCTTTGCTGAATCAAGACGCTTATCTGTCACATTAAAATAAGCCTTACTTTAATGATTAACATTCAAAAACCATGGATGAATCGACCATACTTGCTCATCTGGTGCCAAAAGGTACTCTCACCGTATAAATACCATTTATGGTAGGTATTCATTGAAACAATTAGTCGTACAATCCGACCAGGAGCATGAACTGCATGATCAGCAGCAAATTTGAGTGTTTGCCAATTATTAATGACATCATTAGGTAATACAGGACCATTAATTTCATATTAAATTTTGACTAATTTATACATTTCACAAGTAGCACAACTTGTACTAGAATAAACAGTGGCTATAATCCAGTCTACAACATGAAAATAAATAAGACAAAGACAAACTGCCTAGTATGCGGAAGAGATAAGTTAAATGTAAAAGTCACCCTTAGGGGAAAGAAACTGGAGCAAGTGTATTCCATCATCTATCATGGTAGTACCGTTATGAGGAGTGGAAGAAGTACCTACAACGGACCCCAAGCGGAGTCAAGAGCCCAAGCTAAGAAGGCGTTTCTTTGGAGAAAGACAAATGCTGTGCTCAAAGAAGATAGGACTACGAGCCATGAAACAGTATGTAAAAACATTCGTGTAAAAACCACGAACCATTGGAAAAGCTGACCAGAAAAGACTACAGGCCTACGAAACCTGGCGCAGGAGGACAGTGCTGAAGATAAAACTGACGGACAAAATAAGATATGATGATGCGTACATAAGAGTGGACGAGGATAGGAACATACGGAACTCCGTAGGGGAGAGAAGAACCAGATGGATTGGACACACCCTGAGACACAATGGGTTTGTGAAGAACATAATTTAAAGTAAAATAGAGTTTGGAAAAGTCCAAACAGGAAGACCCAGGAACAATTTCATGGACCAAATAAAGAGAAAAGTACATAGGAAGAGATACCAGGAGGTAAGGGAACTAGCATTAGATAGGGAAGGGTGGAGGGCTGCAGTCAACCAATCTTAGGATTGAACAACCAATAATGATAATTCAATCATACTACCATGTAATTATGAATATTTTAGACACTTTTATGTGAGGACCCCATAAGTCAAGGGGTCTAAGTAACAAAATCGTTGTTTTGAGAAAACTTAAGTCAAAGTTGAAAATGTTTGGTACCACCCACAAAGTAGTTAAGAGACATTACCCTAGATAGCAGCACCTGTCAAGAAAATCACTTGGATCCCTTTACCACCCAACAGATTAATATTTTCACATCCCATTCCTGTACCTAACTTATTTTTTTCAAAAATGTCACTTAGACCCCTCGACTTCTGGCGTCCACATATATAATTATCGATGATTATAGATGTCGTCGAAACCGTCTGTAGTAAACCTTTATCCAAGGAAAACAGCAAGGAGATCTAACGTTTGTAGAAAAAAGTGTGACTGTTGATAAAAGTGGCCCGATTACATGGTATGAATAACACTAGCAGAAGGTAATACACAGTATTATATACATATAAATGAACAAGTAGAACTATTTTAAAATTTCCATCCTAACGATTGGTTCTCGGTGTTCGTTAAAATAATTTCGCTAAGATATCGATGTGACAATGCGATAAACATTGCCATATTTGTACGCAGTAATGTAAAACTCATAAGACATCGATTGAAAGATCACATTTATGCCGATAGTAAAAGTAATGCGTGTTGATCCTAAGTGCTTCACAGTGAGCTGAAATCGAATAAAGCTGGGCAAAATTCCAAAAATGGATTTCTTCAGTCTGTAGGTTTAAATTTTTCATAGCGACTCTCCTGTCATTTGTGTATATGACGTGTTATTTCATTTTTTATAGTTATTCGGCATTAACAATACGCAAGGGCTTAAAGTAGAATAAAATATTTAAAAAAATCCGAAACTGTATTTTTGCATAAAATCTCTAAAACGAAGAGGTTGCAGAAGGATTTCTAGAAGCTTATTGTAATAAATTGTTAATTCATTTCAAATAACAGATTTTCGTGTTCGAAGTTTCTTCACATTTTATGACGTAGAGGGGTACTTCTTCTTTAAATAGGTCAAAATGGCGGACCCAATTTTTACAGATTTTCTGGTTGTAAGGAATAAAAATAGTTATTAGGAACAAGGAAGAACCGTAAGCAACTAAAATCACAAATTGACTGAAGCTTTTAGAATGTGAATCCGTTGAGAAAGTCTGCGACCGTCTCCGACGCCGAAAATAAACTCGGTTTTTCGATCGCTCGGCGGGGTCCAGCCTTGCGCGCCAGCTAATAGGTTCATAGTGACGCAGAGAGTATCTACATCTAGGAAATACCGTGCAAACCACCATTAGGATGTGTGGCACGGAGTGATTCCACATCAGGCATGCAACACTCATCCCAGCTGAAATCAGAACCGCGTAAGTTCCCCCGGATGCCAGGCGCAAGCCAAAAGCAGTGAGGGCAACAATTCGCGGTAAGACCAGAAACGAGGAGAGTGACCATGCTACCGTGCGGTACTCTACTTTAGGTTCAGCTAATGGTAAGCATCATTAATGCGATAGATAAATAGTGCTACAAAATACTAAATGTGAATTTTAGGAATATTTTCAACTTTTGAGGAGCCGACTCTTTTGCTATTAGGTTTTACGTGAAACTTTTAGCTTCTGCTTCTACATATACGTAGTACCCTGCGAGTAGCCGCATAGGCGTGTTTGGACACCAGCGGTGTGTAGATGTTTTTGCAGAAAATCTCTAAAACGAAGAGGTTTCAGAAGGATTTATAGAAGCTATTGTAATAAATTGTTAACTCATTTCAAATGACAGGTTTTCGTCTTCGACGTTTCTTCACATTTAATGACGTAGAGGGGTTCTTTAAATAGGTCCAAATGGCGGACCCAATTTTTACAGATTTTCTGGTTATAAGGAATAAAAATAGTTAAGAGGGACAAGGAAGAAGGGTTTTGGAAGGTGAAATAGTGACGTATATTATGGGAGTGTATTTAGTGGAGCTCAGTTTTTATTGTGGTCACTTATTGTGCGGGGAAAGAACGAGTTTTTCTACCTGTCTGTTCGGCAATGTATCTCTCTTATTTTATCGCTTCGGTCAGACATAGAGGAGTAGTGAGGCGTTATGATAATATTCTCCGTGTCGCTCTGAAACAACCAAATAACGTGCCTGCAGCTTAATCAAAGAGTTAAAGGTCAAGAAAATGCTGGAAATTAAAATAATGATAGATTCGGAAAGCATCATATGATTTCGTCACATTTAAAGATTTGCTTTCCTTAACGCCACCTCATCTAATCTGGGTTGCTACTATCCCACTCGTAAACCGCTTCTCTTTTCTCAAAATCACACCAAATAGTAGTGCAATTAATTATTTTTCGAGACTACGCTGGAAATCAATGTGTAATACGTTCCTCCCGCTTCCGTTTCGTAATATTTGCCGGCGTCCCATTTAAGTCAGTCGTGAGTACGTGACTCGAGGAGGGGAGCCACGTGCGTGAATCATTGAGAGGAGGAATGAAGACGAAAAATTACATTCAAGGCCAACTCGCTCCCGCTCGAAAGGCAATATATTTGAAAAAAAATTGAATATCGCGCCGCGCTCAACAGCGTCCTCAGGTGCTTCGGAATGCGTGTCCAGTGGACACTGTCCACAGAACGCTTATCGGAGTGTATGACGCACCATGATTTCCCCCCCCTTCAACATTTGAAATCTCCACTCCCGGCCAGCCCCACCCCCGCATACCTCACTCAACGGATTTTGACATACATCTACAGCTTCCGCAAAACTTCCTGGCACTGATCTGCGCGTAAAGGTGGGGAGGCAGGTTTGGTGGGGGTGAAGTGAAATGACGGAGGGGAAGAGAGGCAACGAGTCAGGCACGAAAGCCTCCCTGCTTCGTGGGAAAAAAAAACAAACGCAAGGCAAATGGCTAAAGATCACCAATCGCCATGACTTCACCTGGGACCCTGTCATGAAGTAGTTTTAACCCCGCACTATTTCTCAAGGGGGCTGTATACCACAGCCGAATTCGCTTCCGCAGAAATCTACGCGCTATTATTTCACGACTCTATTTCGACACTAAAAGCAAATATGTTTGCGCAGGCCCCCAATATATAAATTATGTGCCGTAAACTTTCGCTTTTTCTCTTTCTACGTAGCCATTTCATCTGCGGAATGACAGAAATTGTCGATAATCAGGCGATGCCCATTACGCGTACGACGAATATATTTTAAAATATTTGCACTAATTGTAAATGGGAAGCTTTCATTCCAATGTAGAATACACCAAATGTTGAAATTCGTCATGAAATAAAAACACGATATTAGAATTTTTCAGCGTGATTTTCCAAAAAATATTATTAAAAATCTAAAAAAAGAAATATTATAACATCCAACTAAAAAAAGAGAAAAAAATCATATTTTCTCAAGCGAATGAAAATTTAGCCTAGTACTGGAAATAATTAAATTCAGTTCAAGGAAACTATCCACACAATGACAAGACCACGAGAAAAAGCGTGGGGCGCTCTTTCATATTCGATATCAACTTAAATTCATAAATATGAAGATTTTGGTATTCAGTGGAATAGAGAGCTTTGAATATACAATTTCTTCTTCTACCTTTAAATGAACTTAAGTGAAGTTGCAACATATAATGAGGTCGCTCGCTATGCTTTTCGTTGTGGTCTTATCATTGTGTGGCTAATTTCCTTGAATAGGATTTAATTATTTCCGGTACTAGGCTAAATTTTCATTCACTTGAGGAGATATAATTTTTCTCTTTTTTTTGGTACGATGTCAAGATATTTATTTTTTAGATTTTTAAATATTTTTTTAAGAAAAGCATGCTTCAAAATTCTTTTTTCATTTTTATTTTTCACCTTTTAGTCCTAGTTAGTAAAATACTTAAAAACAACGATATTTTTTATAAGCATTGTATTAACTAGGACTAAAATAATATAATAATAACATTTACCTCACTCCAACAAGAAATACAAAAATAAAAATAATATTAAACAGAAGAGTGAAATTAGGCACCCCTGATGGAAAGTTCCTGCCATTCCTTCGACATGGCGTTTTTCCGCAGTTACATGAAAATATTACAGACTTAAATATACCAAGGGCTATTCAACTAAACGTACAAGTAGTGTCCTTACACAATATGCAAATATCATCTTATCTCACAAATATTACAATTTATCTATAGTATTATATATTTCAGTTAATTACAATTAATAGAATACATGCATTTAGAGCAACTCTACATTAACTCTATGGAATCCTTGAACATGGTCAATTGAAAACTTATTAAAGAGGCTTAAGCTATAGTTTTGAATAATATTTGAACATCTTTTTGTTAAAATAACCAATTTAACAGTTTCTTTATAAACAAGACTTGATTTTTACAACAGTATAACTCTTGTGGTAACTGCATAAAAACTTTTGGTTCCATATAATATGTTTATAGGTATCAACATTAGGTTTCGGACTTGTAAAACTATGTTTTGATGTATAGAACTAGGACTGTTTACTGGGAAAATTCACTAGGTTCTGCAATCGATGCGACGACTCTGATTGACCCGTGGAGCGAGAGTCGGATGCTTTACCCCTACTCTAACTCGATTCATGTTTTTCAGTTAATGAAGTAACTATACAAGCTAAAATGAAGTGGTAACCATCCTCGCTTCCACTCGCATTTCCATGGATTCCTGGGAAAGCGAGGTATTGCAAGGCGGATTCCTTCAAGGCAAATTTCGAGGGCGGTTAATGTGAACTAGATGTTCACGCTGCAAGTCTACATTGTAGCACAAGAGACGATGTAGTGCTTACAAAGTCACAGTCACGGTGGATAAACCCAACATTGTCGTTTTTCTAACATCGAAATCGACGAATTTTCCATCCTTGCATTTCATTTAGAAATGGTGTGGTACGAAGTCACTCCCATGAGTGCATGTACACTTAGGTTAAAAAGTCACCATATGGAATTCCATTCATCATCATATCCGCCACTATTACTCGCCTTAAATTTCAAACAGATGGTTCACATTCTTGCTACAATCACTAATTCGTCCATTCCGTCGTGCCATCTTAAGGAAAGTTGAGGAAAGAGCGTGGATAATAATAATAATTTCTTTAACACTTACAGGTTTCCCCAATTACAAGAGTTTTAATATATCATTAGACGAACACACACACCCATATCCTGGGCATTGAATAATCTTACCCTGGCGGGACTCGAACCCGCGACCCTCGGGTTAGAAGGCGAGGACTTTACCCCGCCGACACCGGGGCCGACAAGAGGGATGGCCAATATGGTTGTTATTTCGGTTTTACCGACTACAGTTTGATGACGCAATGCACTCTCCATCCAGCTCAACGGTGCCCGCGAACAAGACAAGTGAACTTCACTCGTAATGATATTGCTCTGCGTGCTGTAGTTCATGACCACCTATTTTTATGGACAAATTCGCTTTCTTGGTCCAAGTAAAATCTCCATCACGCAAATAACGGCGGAATACAAAGCCATCTTATGTAGCGCGTACTCAAGTTTTCAACTACTTACTCGAGCATCCACTTCTTATGAACTGATCTACTACAGTAGATCTACTGCTACTGTAGATCAGATCATCAGATAAAATAAGGGGAATAGATTGTAGAATAGTCAGGTTTAAAATGCCCTTTTTCTAGCGAACGATAAGAGACCATAATAATTGCGCTAAGACTTAGAATTAGGTTAGTTGAAAGGTAGTGCAGTTGATTAATTCATATGCCCCGTAATACATGTTTCTAAATCTGCCCAGTAGTGCCAACGGCAAGTTTTGCATGTTCCCTGCACGACTCTTGTGTCACGTTTTCATGGTTGCATCATAGATTTTTGTCGTAGTTTTTCACCATTTGTAGTATACCGATAGTGTGCTGCATGTTGGTGAGGGTTAAATTTTTCACTGTAGTTCATGTTGGTGCTAAGTCACCCCCTGACAAGTAACCTAGTGGTAGCTAGCATGGTAATAAGTAGCGGTAGATCTCCATGACACAGCAGATGGCGAAATACAAAGCCGACTAATCCGGTGCTTACTCATGCATTGAAATAGTTGTTTTTACTGCCCCAGTTCCAAAAAGGCCATTTTTATCCCTTATGAGAATTACTCACAACTGTCATTTAATACTCAAGTTGATTTCGTGCTCCCCTTTCCGTGCTTTACATTCGATGGGATGGAGTAAACTTATAACCCTTCGAATTCTAAATCATCTTTCGCTCGTCATTCGACATTATTACCGCTTCGTTGGCGATGTAATTTCGCCTTTCACCGGGTGGCCTCGGGAATTTGTATCAATTTCAAAGTTTATTACATCCACTTCACGGGGACATTAAATTCACTACCGTGATACCCGTTCCCGGCCAAATGCATTATTTACGTCGCATGATTTATGCAAAAAGACCGCAAAAGTGAATTTTTCCGTTCCATTCCTGTCGGTAAACGGAAATTGTCATGCCAAATGCAGTCACTCATCTGGATCCCCGTTATGTGGCTTCCGTTATATTATGCGCTCATCTACAGTGTAATGATGACCGAGACGAGCGCTTGAAAACTTTCATTTGTTTCCCATATTTAAATGAAGCTAGATTTTTTTCCTTTTTCGAAGAACTACGGAACTATCCGCGCAGTAACTTTGAAGAAGTCAGCCACTAGTGTTTGCACAATTGCGTGAAATTCACAATGGAAAAATCATTCGCCTGGACTGGGAATCGAACTCAGATCCCTCGATTTCGCGCCGAGTGCTTTAACCAATTAACCGTAACTAATCAGTTATCAACAGTGGAAGAGGACGCCCGGGTATCTTAGTTGGTTTAAGTACTCCGTGCGATATCGTGGGAAATATCGCCGGCCCCGGTGGCGGCGGGTTAAAGTCCTCTCCTGCTAATCCGAGGGTCGCGGGTTCGAGTCCCGCCTGGGTGGGTTTTTCACCACTCAGGGCATGGATGTGTGTGAAGTTCTGTTGGTCCGGTCCCTGGAAAACCTGATGACAGGCTCATTAGACTATAGGGATTCCGGGGACATACGGGCCAACAGAATCGTCCGGCAAAAAAAAAAAATGTTCGATTCCCAGACCAGGCGAAATATTTTTCCACTGTGAATTTCACAAAATTGTGTAAACCCAGAATGGGTAAAAGAAAGGGGATTGGAGGTAAGCGACGTAAGTAATGAAAATACAAATGAATAAAAGGAGAATATGGGCCGTGATAATTGTATACTTGGAATTGCTTGCTGTATATTTTTAGCATCGTTATCAGGAGACAGATCTGTGGTGGGCTTCTTTTGTTTTTTTTCTCCTTGTCATGTTGGGCGTGACGTCGATATTTACGTCAAAGTAAATTAATTCGATATTATGAAAACATTCACACTTCTTATGACAAGTCACTTACCTCACTATAGTGCTCGCAGAGTTTCAGTGCACTGGAGAGTTCCTCCGAGCCTAGCTGCCCATGGTAGATGAGCAGCGATTGGCTGCCGGCGTCCAATCCCGTAAACCGGTTCTTAGCTCAGTGCGCGCCGCGTACGAATACTGTTAAGTGGCGACCCAAAAGAATCGGCGAAAACGAACGCTATGTCTCGCCGACGCGAGGGCCTTTAGAATAGAAATACTCTGGACGAGAAACTACTAAAGATATCGAGTCAAAACTTGCGTTGATTGCAATAGTCTTCGCAGTGAGGTTAGAAAGTAATCCCCATCGGCGCAGGTCACCGTGGTTACACGATAAATAAAACTTACATCCTCTTCACCAACATTTTGAAAAATACAAATACGAAAATTGCGACTGATTATCATAGCAACAAATATTTCTATCCTACTCCGTGGCTTTCGCCGATTCTTCTGGGTCGCCACTTACGGCATTCGTACGCGGCGCGCACTGAGCTAAGAACCGGTTTACGGGATTGGACGCTGGCAGCCAATCGTTGCTTATCTACCATGGGCAGCTAGGCTTGGAGAAATTCTCCAGTGCACAGAAACTCTGCGAGCACTATAGTTGTCGACGCTCAAAAAATATGCAGTACAGCAGTAAGCGTATAACAGGAAGGTCCTCGAACGAAAAAGTCGAAGAGAGACGCTACTTCGCTCCGGTTAGGCCGCACCACGAATACGCAACGAGTATTTGGGACCCTGGACAGAAAGATTACTTGAAAAAATAGTTGTTGTGGCAAAGGGCCTGTTAATTAAATCGTACCGACTAATTATTATGTGCATTAGCAATTATTCATAGGCTGAACTTTCATTTATGTTATCTGGCGGTTGAAGATTAGATCGACTATTCAAAGCCATTGACTATTGGTAAATAAGCTATGTCACTAATAGATATGTTTCTGCAACCCGAAAATTTTTATGAGTTACATAACTTAATGGATCTCATAACTATTGTTTCCATCACTAAATGTACTTGCAACCGGCCATTTGAAATTAGTAAATGGAAGAATTTTAAGACCATGCTTCCGTGATTACGAACAATGCAGTCTTCTTCTAAATTTTGGCTTATAATTCATGGGACTTAATAATTGTAAAAATATAACTAAACGATTATTAATCATTTTAATAGTATATTTTTCAACTTCTATCGTCTATGCATTCAAAATACGCCTCTGCGGTGGATTACAGGGTAATATGCAGATGTGGACGAGCGATTGACTTGGATAAATCGCCGAATCTATTTTTCTTTTTTTTTTACATAATTAGAAACCAAATGTGGCACCATTTAAAAGTTGTAACCCATCTTGAATTCAATTCTTGCAGTAATTGTGGCTAAAAAAAAAAGATGGTTCTTTCACGGCAAATGTACTTCTCAAAGTTCTCTCGGATTAAAGATAGTCTCGCCTCTAGAGAAGTTAAAATACGCAAATTATCGCGAGCCGCAATATTTCTGAGTTTGTTCATTGGCAGGATTCTCTGTGGAAGTGCGAATCAAGGGACTATTTTCGCTTTCTTTCAGGATAAAAAAATGGTAGAAGATACACCATAGGATTGCAGCAAACTGTGATATTATCGTCGATCTCTTCAAGCCACATTTTGAGCGGAGTCAAATGGCAGATTATGAATAAAGAACGCGAAATTTCACCGAAGTTTACTCATTTCAGTTTAGTTCGCAGACTCTCAAACCAAACAAACGAACGCTGATAACCACGATCTTTCCCAAGTCGGAAATGAATCAGGGGGTAATGTCCTCCGGAGACTAGATTCCACTCCGATATGAATACTACAAGGATTCATATCCATGGGGAATAACCAGGAAGCACACTGAAACGTAATAACGCAAAGTAAACCTTTCGCAGCCGCTAAGCCCACACGAGGAATTTCGAGAGGTTGGTTCACTTGCATCCACTTGCGCACCACTGAGATTCTTCATCGCGTCAGCCTATGAATTCTCTTTCCATCAATGTCACGTGGAGAAGGATCAATAATCCTCCGTTTCATTCTGCCAACAGCCAACAATTCGTCGTCTTTTCCGTGAAAGACATGCGGACAAACCTGAGATTGGACCATCCCCGTTGATCGTTCAATCCTATGATTGGTTGACTGCAGCTCACCACCCTTCCCTATCTAATGCTAGCTCCCTTACCTCCTGATATCTATTACTATGCACTTCCTTCTTAATTTGATCCATGAACTTATTCCTGGGTCTTCCTCTTGGGACTTTTCCTTGTATTTTACCTTCAATTATGTTCTTCACGAGCCCATTGTGTCTCAGAGTGTGTCCAATCCATCTGGTTCTTCTTATCTGTATAGTGCTCCATACGGTCCTTTCCTCTTCAACTCTTCTGTACACTTCATTACTTCTTATTTTTTCCGTCCATTTTATATTCGGCATCCTCCTCCAGAACCAGGCTTTGAAGGCTCCTGGTCCTTTCTGGTCAGCTTTCAGCTTTTCCAATGGTCCATGCTTCCGATCCATTGAGTGCCAAGCTCCACGCGAATGTTTTCACGTGCATTCGCGTGGAGCTGATATTGCATATAATTTTGTGAACTCAAGGTGAGTCAACAGCAAAATGAATTAAAAAGTAATTTTATCATATCTTGGTATTGTACAGGAAAATGTCCTTTGTTTGACATGAGCGACTAAATCATTTATTTCCACGGTATCTTTTTAAAAAATTAACTTGAATTTTTGTGATATTGAATGTGATGCGTGAATATGGGGTGCAATAGTATTTTTATGTATCTAAAATAAATTATATAAGCCCTAGTGACTTATTTGTAACAAAATAGTCCTTCCGAGAGCAGTTTATTTCATCTGGCCATCTTTTTTTTGAGCCACAGTTACTACAAGAATTGAATTCAAGATGGGTTACAACTTTTTAATGGTGCCACATTCGGTTTCTAATTATGTAAAAAAAAAGAAAAATAAATTCGGCAATTTATCCAAGTCAATCGCACGTCCACATCTGCATATTACCCTGTAAGCCACCGCAGAGGCGTGGAGCAGGGGGAGATGATTCAACAATATGCTTTTACGTGACTTACATTCTCTGTAATTAAATAAAAATGTCCGTACAAGTCTTTAACTTGACTATTTTTATTTGTTACGGTACTTATTAAACTCCACGACGGAATTTTATTTGCAATTCTGTAAAAAATTACTTTGATGAGTCTACGATTTATTTTTATAATTAGTTGAGGAAACATACAAACCACACACTATTGATTTTTTGACGGGATCTAGGTGTTACAGATTCCTCATTTTTGATTATGTCTCTCTGGAGTGCATTGACTTACCATCACGCATGTAAACTGGCACGTATTCTTTTGGCAAATATCTCAGAAAATAATTTTGGAAGAGGCTTTCACGGTATTTGATAGATGTAGTCAACGAAGCACTCCCCTAGTTTCTGGTCTGGGGACTATTCTTTCTACGCACGCTATCATTGTATAAGTGTTAAGAGCTTAATAGAAGAACTCGGAAGGGAATTACTATCAGAACGCAGGTTAAAATTTAGGCTAAACCTTTTAAGTAAATTCGAAACAGAGTTGTTCACAGATGACGTTAGACATATATTGAGAACCCCTGCGTATTATGCTAGGTTTGATCATATTAACAAGATTAGAGAGATATATTGTCGTACCGATAGATTTAAAATGTCATTTTTCCCTCGTACTATAAGAGAGAACAATAGGCAGCGTAGCAAAGGGATAGGTAGGTGAAATATAGTTAGAGTAGTCTGTAGTGCATGATGCATGTAATAACAACCAATAATCCATTTCATATTATGTAGATACTAACCATCTAGCTGCATGTGACCATATTATCTAGCATGTCTCCATTAAATATCCCAGTTGCATGTCAATAGTGCATGTTTGGTGATCTTCACCCCCTGCCACACACCCTCGTGATGGCTCGCAGGGTATCACGTAGATGTAGATGTAGATGTATCATAACGCGGTGATGTAATGGCGTTTGCCAACTGCCAGCGAAGCACCACGCGCAATTTTGTTTCTTCTAACGTGCCATTGCGACAATACGATAAATAAGCGTCGAGCACGCTAAAATGGCGCGAGATTTGAACAACAGAATGTCATTGTCGTGAAGCTACTCACTATTTTGCCGTATGGTCGTGACACTATGGCGTTATGGAGGAACAGAATCGCACCCCTGGCCGCGTATTTGTTATTCTGACTGTTTGTTGGCCTGCGCCTAGCGGCCGGGGGAAAGTGCCCTGTTCTGATTTGAACTGGAATGAGTGTTGGATTCCTAGTGTGGAATTACTCCGTGCCACACATCATAGCGTTGGCTTACCTGCTATTTCGTAGATGTAGAAACGGATTACTGTTGAAAACGCGCTGAAGTGATTTCTATGCCTGGAATAAGTATTCACTTAAAATCAATCAGTAGAAGAATCTCATTCATTTGCATTAGCTCTTATGGATCCCTAATTCTGCCATATACCTCTCCAAGTGAATGTATAAATACATTCACTTGGATATACGTGATATACATTCATATACATACATACACATGAAGGAGAATTCGCGAATGTACGTGGGGGAAGCAGAGATGTTGAACGAAACTAAATTCCCGGTTCCGGAACGGTTTGGACTGGATTCAGATAAAGTTTCGGTTCACGGAATCTATCCAAATGAAGGAGTAAAAGTCCCGAAACAAAAGTGGAACGAAAATATTTTGAATAGAAGCTCAAAGGAACAAAAAAAGGAACCGCTCAATCAAATATAACACAACAAATTTCCAAACATTGCATGTAACAAATGATGTGGTACGAAGTCACTCGCACGGGTGCGTATATACACCCTGGCTAACACACCTGACCGGCAATTGGGAGATCCGGGCTCGAATCCCGGTCAAGTAAAATGATTTTTTCATAGCGAATTTCAACCCTGGTGCAAATATAACACTTTGTATTTTCCACACTTTTTATTGCACCTCGACCGGTTTCAACGCTTACACGTCATTTTCAAGAGGAGAGAGAGAGTGAGCAGTTTGCCTGATTTATATATGTTTGAGAAGTAGGTGGTGCAAGCATAACGAAGGAGGCAGGAGGTGGGGACTTAAGTTTAAGGAGCAAGGTCAGGGTTTTCAAAAAGGATTTTAGTAGGGTTAGGAACACGCACAATAAACAAAGGTGAATGCGTCATCGGCACAACCTCGTTAACAATTCTATCCCCATGCATATTTTGGAATGCCCCAATTTCAAAATTTTCCTAGAAATCCAGTTTAGCACCTTCGTCAATGACACGCAAAACATGAAAATTAAAATCAGATGAACGGTCACAATCCGATAAATACTTAGCAAGCATAGATTTGTTTCCCGTCCGTCAACCCCCGTCAGCGATTGACCTGAAAAAGGAACCGTTCCGATTTTATTTCGGGCTAAGGAAAGTTTCTTTCCCACCATCCCTCTATGGTTCCGAATCTCGTTTCGAAGAATTTTATAAGCGTAGATTTTATTTTTCAAACTCCCTGCGCAAACGGATGATACTTTGTGTATAGTTTGGGGTCCCAGTGAAGGTATTTGTTATGATAATTGTTTAAGTGTTACGAGCTTAATAGAAGAACTAGGATGGGAATTACTATCAGAACGCAGGTTAAAATTTAGGTCAAACCTTTTAAGTAAATTCGAAACACGAGTTGTTCACAGATGACGTTAGATATGTATTGAGAACCCCTGCGTATTATGCTAGGTTTGATCATATTAAAAAGATTAGAGAGATAGATTGTCGTCCCGATAGATTTAGAATGTCATTTTTCCCTCGTACTATAAGAGAGAACAATAGGCAGCGTAGCAAAGGGATAGGTAGGTGAAATATAGTTAGAGTAGTCTGTAGTGTATGATTCATGTAATAACAACCAATAATCCCTTCCTTATTTTGTAGATACTAACCATCTAGCTGCATGTGACCCTATTATCCAGCATGTCCCCGTTAAATATCCTAGTCGCATGTCAATAGTGCATGTTTGGTGATCTACACCCCCTCCCACACACCCTCGTGGTGGTTCGCAGGGTATCACGTAGATGTATTGCATCATGTTTGGTAATATTGGAAGACAACGGAAAGAAACCAGCATTTTTAAATGCAATTAATGGGGGAAATAATAGCGAAAGGATACATTGTCTCTGAAGGGGAAGAATAATTTTCCTCAGTTTCCATTCAAGAAAATGTCTAAGAAATGTCTCATCCATTTCCCATGAAAGATCGAGTAGGAAAACATCATTTCGAGGAATCTGAAGAAGAGAGGTATTACCGCCGGTAATATTGCCGCAGCTAAGCGATTTCAAAGCGCACGGAATGAAAAGGCATGGGACCCTCAGCGATCTCATTCTTTTTCTTCAGTGTTTCTCCCTCTCAGTCGCTTTACAAGTCGTGAATTGACGAGATCTCTCTGAGAACGAAGAGCGATAGAGCTAAAAACAAAAGGCCTCTCTTTACTATGCAATCTCTTTCCCTCTCCCCCTGTCCCCACCCCTTGAATCCCTTGCCTCACTCTCGGATACCGAGGAGGCTTTTCACGGCTTTATTTGAAAACCCACGACGACTATTACTGTATTTTTATCTCCTGAGCGCAGACATGTGTACCTTTTGTCTCTAGAAACCACGTCCTCGTCTCTCATCTCGGTCTGCGTCTCCAGATTCCTATTTGAGATCGAAAAACGAGAAGCATTCTCCCGGGAGATGAATGTTTTTCGCTGAACGCGTCGGGGCGTCGTTTTTGGTTCTCTCATTACCTGAGCCAAGAGAGGAAAAAGGAAATCAGAGGAAAAAAGAACATCAGACAACTGTTCGCTACTCAACCGCACGATTGATAATAGATGCCGTGAACCCTGTAATACAACGCTTAATGGAGAGATAAACAAACCACATATACTGGGCTCAGCAGATCTCACGCGATAATTCAGTCATGTACATCTACTTATTACCCTGCAAGCCACCACTAGGGTGTTTGGCAGGGGGTGACTCATCACCAACATGAACTACAGTAAAGAATTTAACCCCCACCAACATGCACCGCATAATGGGTTTGCTCCAAGTGCTACAGAAACTACTAAATTAATCTATAATGCAACTATTTAAACGTGATACGAGAGTCATGCAGGGAACGTGCATGGTATTAGCACTGCGCGGCATATTTAGAAACATGTTTTATATGGCATATGAATAAATCAGCTACACTACTGGTCAGCTTACTTACTTCAAAGTCTAAACGCATCCATTGTGGTCTCTCATAGTTCGCGGGATAAGCGACATTGGATACCTTTCTGATCTACAATCTATTTCCCTGATTTTACTCTCATGGTATGATCTATCGTAGTATGTTGGAGTTGGTAACATTTTGAAAAATTCGTCTGAACATAAATCGGTTTTAAATTTGCAACCAAGTTGACTGTTATTTTTATTCGACGGTCTCAAAGCGATTCTCATCCAAGTTTTTGCAAGAGGTCAGTAAGACTAACGCGACTATTATAACAGCCACACTAGGCATCATACTCATTCACAAAACACGATCATCGCTAACTGCGTGGTGTTCCATCACCAAATTAATTGTCATGAGGAAACTTTTGCTGACCATGGAAAGTCCTTTTTGCCACGAGATGGATTTCAATGCAGATCCTGTTTGGCTATTAACCATGGCAATGATCTTGTGCATTTAATCCTTGGTCGTGGTGGAGTGGTTTTTCTAAGTTTTTTTAAAAAGATTATGTCACGGTCATTTTTGGACTTCCTAATTGGTCATTGATCATCAACGATACCATGGAAACGTGTGCCAAATATTATTAAAGAAACTAGATTTTTTTAAACGTATAATAGGAAGATCCTCGGATGAAAAAGTCAAAGGGAGATGCTACTTCGTTCTGGTTAGGCCACATCTCGAATACGCCGCGAGCATTTGGGACCCTTGTCATAAAGATTTGACCTAAAAAATTAATAAAATATTAAGGAAAGCAGTTCGCTTCGTTAAAACTGCTACGGGCGTACATATAGTGTCTCACAACTTTTAGAGGGATAAAAATGGGAGCCCCTAGCGACTCGAAGGCTACATGCTAAGCTTAAGTTGCTTGAGAAATTCAGAACTGGTTGGTTTCAGAGGGACACAGAGAATATTATCATGATGCCTCACTACATCTTTACGTCTGACAGATGCGATAAAATAAGAGAGATACACTGCCGAACAGCACCACTCCGTTAACTCTCCTATAATACATGTCACCATTTCACCTCCCCAAACCTTACATCTTTACAAGGCTGGTGAACTAACACCCCCTGCCACACGCCCATTCGGCGACTCATGGCATGTTTTGTAGATGTAGATGCAGATGAAATATAGTTGTAATCCATCAAGGGGTTTTGGAAATCCATAGCGTCCAAATCAGTGAGGTACATTAGGACACATTGTCATCAAACTGTAGCCTGACAAACGAAGAAAACAACCAATTTGGTTTTTTTCTGCTCTTTCCTCACTTTGATTTGGATAGAACGACGGAATAGACGAATAATTAGATGTGTAGCGAGAATATTGAACATCTGTTAGAAATTTAATTCAAGTAACTGTCTTTTTTTATTACTATTGTTGAGTGTTCTACTCATTATTACCACAGTTATCACTGGGAACGTGGATTGATATCAATTTTAATAAGTAAACAATATATATATAGAATATTCTTAAAGACATTTCAGACTAAAGAAGAGTAAATCTGCTGCTTTCAAGTAATTTATCGATGGACAACATCGTAAAATTGCAAAATGGACCTCATTCTATTGTAATAAAGAGACTTTTTTTTAGGATTAAACGATGTTGGCACGTTCATCGACTTCACCAACCTTAAAAAGGTAACAGATTTATGGTATGTTTTCTTCATTCGTAATGTTTTTGAGAACATTTTCCAAAGCCACCAATAGCAGAACATTTAGGCCTTAAATTCTACATAGCATTTGACATATCGTCGGCCTAATCAACAAACCATTTTACTCCAAAAAAATGAAACTTTGGTTTTTTATACTATCTAGTTGTATCCAAAAAATATGCTACCAGTAAAACGGGTTGAGGTATTGGAGGTGTGGATATGGAGAAGAATGTTGAATATTAGTCGGGCAGAGAGAGTGAGAAATGAAGAGGTATTGACCAGAATGGGGGGAAGATAGGGGACTGATAAAAACAATTATAACAATGAAGCGAAACTGGCTGGGACATATATTAAGAAGAGAATTTTTGATGAAGGGGGTATCGGAAGGGATGGTGGAATGAAAGGGTAAAAGAGGAAGAAGACGAAAGAAAATGACGGATGATTTAGAAGAGGAGACAGGCTACGCGAGGATGAAGAGAAAGGCACAAGACAGAGTTATCTGGAGAGCCTACTGAGGACCTGCTAAACTGCAGACTACCAATGATAATGGTGATGATACCAGTAGTACATGTTTATGGTCCGTGAGCAATTCTGTCCATCCTCCCACGAAGGAGATGGTAAGAACAAGAAAGAAAGTTTCTATTCCTTTATAGAATAGGTGATAACTAGCTGACCCGTGCGAATATTTCGCACAGTATACAGCTTCTTCCTGTTTCTTCCTTCTTTCTTCCTGTTCTTCTACCTGTCGAATATTTCACACAGCATGCAGCTTCTTCCTGTTTCTTCCTTCTTTCTTCCTGTTCTTCTACCTGTTTCGTCCCATGGACAATTATATGTTATTCATGTTTTTGTTACATATACATAACGTAAACGTAAAAGGTAAACGGTCACACTGATTGCATGTAAAATGTAAACAATCGAACTAAACCATGTGTTAATAGATGGCGCCTCCTACAGTCTTTTAAGCACGTAACCATATTAGCACGTAACGTATTAGTTGATTATATTGTCAACAGATGGCACTGATTTTTTTATCAAAAACTTTAATTTTAAATTTAAAAAAAAACTTTAATTTTAAACCATTTGTCTATTTTTCATCAATAGCGGGAAACATAAGGTTTAAAACTATGTATAAATCATTAATTTTGATGAAGAATTATGGGAGCTATGGCGTTGCAACATAAAAACACCTTAGAGAAATAATATATATGATGTCTCCTTTCACTTTATTAATGATAGTGTTTCTTCTTACTTCTTTTGAAAATAGACTGCATGTAAGGGCCGAAAAAAATTGGGGTTAAGGAAGATGGCTGATAGTCCACACCCGCGTTACAACCTTGAGCATTGGCCACAAGAGCAAACTCTCTCTCCACATCTACCTCAGTGGTTCAAATATACCGCATTACGCTTTACAGGTACAGGATAATTTTTTTTACCCAATTTTGAAATCCAGGGTTTTCGATGGGACTTTTTTTACCCCCCCCGGCCATCATTTACCGGATACGAGCAACCACAAAAAGGATGTCAAGACGAGTGGTTTAGGGAAAATTTGTGATTAAGTACGCACGTATCCCTACGCGTACATTCACTTACAGAACGAGGGCAGGGAGGCTCGGCAAGGGAGGGACGGCCCTTATAAAGAGTTCGATGGGTACAGGGGAGATGGTAAAGGGGAAGCCTGGGAACATGGAATGGTATGGATTTAATGAGAGGGAGAAAATTGCTCTCCAAGTGCGGGCTCGGCAGGGGTTGGCGGGTGAGGGGGGAAGGAGGGATGCTGTTCCCCGCTCATGCTGCTAAAGGTTTTGAAGGGGTGGTCGCGCTGAGGGTAGAGGTAGGGCGGGTAATCGAGAGGGCATTGTCGGCCATGGGGTTGGGGCTGAAATATATGTTTGTAAAAGGGAGCGAACGCATGAGTGTAGACGTGAGGGGAGAGATGCTGGCTAGACTTTGGGGCGGTGTTCGGCTGGCAAGTTTGGGACTTTTGAGAAACCTCCCGAAGTTTTTAGCACTCATACGACAGAAATGTATTTCACGAACTGCACCATCGAGACAGATGGATGGGCCAGTACTTCATCAAACTGAAGCCTGACAACCGAAATAACAACCATATTTTTGAACCCTGCTCTCTCCTTACTTTCCAATGGATAGCATGATAGAATGAAAGAATTGGCAGATGTTAACCAAGAATTTCCATCATCCCAGTTTCCCACGCAAAATTGTTCCCAATTGAGATTGCGTGAATATATTTTTAATGTGAATGAGGTGTGTCGTGTAACTAACACATCACATTCAACTAAAACAGCGTCGTTTATACCATGTTATTCTGCATACTTATAAGATTTTATCCACTCGCAATCCCCTTTACCTATCTGCTAGATTTACCTGGAAAAAAGATCTGCATACAGTACCCACTAGGGATCATCCCGTAGACCTTCACATCCCTCAACTTAGCACACTTCACGTCACTAAATCCTTCACCGTAACCGCTTCTAGAGTATGGAACTCTCTACCATCTAAAGTTAGAAATATTAAATCCATCCATGCTTTCAAGTCCAAGGTGTATGATATCCTAATAAATAATCCTAAAATGTTGTCTGTATAAAATTGAAACGAAGTAAAATTAAACAAATGATAAATTGGATGCCTTATACATATTGAAGAAGAATTAATCTATTGAACATGAATGTATTCAGCTTTATACTTGTAATTATTACTGCTATCATTATTTACCTTTTTCCTCACGGTTTATATGCTTAATCATGTATTTAAATGCTATCCTAGTAGTGCCCTCTGCAGTAATATGTACCTACGGCTGTATTACGAATTCCAAACTTACAATGAGTTTATTTTTTATTTTTTGTTTTGCCTGTCATCATTGTATAATTAATTCGATTTTGTATATTGAGTTTCATCACTGTATTATTATTTTATTTTTTCAATTTCAAAATTGTATTAATTTGAAAAATTGAACTTCATTATCTCAGGGGCTAAGAGTAGCCCACGATAATAAACGTTGTTATTATTTTATTATTAATTCACTATGTATCCTCACGAAGTTCCAAAAAAAAGTACTCCGCCAAGTTACTACTGATAATTGACGTGTTTTCCGCGACTTTAACTGCCCCGGAATCCCATAACCGTAAACAGTTGAAAGCTGAGTCCTTGGCATTGATGTCAATAAAGAGGAAATCACATAATAAAATTGTGGCCTGACAACCAAAATAACAACCAATTTGTTTATCCCTACTCTTTCCTTACTTTCCTATGGATAGCACGACAGAATGGACGATTTATCAGATGAAAGTTAAGGATATCCACCATCTGTTTGAAATTTAAGGCAACTAAACCCTTGAAACATGCATCTATCAATTTTTGTTATGGATTATAATCGATTTTACCATTGCTTTAATCGGGAAAACAGACTATTATTAATTTAAATAAGTAAACAACTAGCTGACCCGTGCGAATATTTCGCACAGTATGCAGCTTCTTCCTGTTTCTTCCTTCTTTCTTCCTGTTCTTATACCTGTCGAATATTTCGCACAGTATGCAGCTTCTTTCTGTTTCTTCCTACTTTCTTCCTGTTCTTCTACCTGTTTCCTCCCTTGGACAATTATATGTTATTTATGTTTGTGTTAAAGATACATAACGTAAACTTAAATGGTAAACGGTCACACTGATTACACGTTGAATGTAAACATTCTAACTAAACCATGTGTTAATAGATGGCGCCTCCTACAGTCTTTTAAGCACGTAACCATAGCCAACATATATTCGTTGACTCAATTGTCAATAGGTGGCACTGTATCATTTTTTAACAAAAACATTAATTTAAAATTTTTTCACAAAAACTACTTTTAAACCATTTTTCTATTTTTCGTCAATATCGGGGAACATAAGCTTTAAAACGATGTTTGAATCATTAATTTTGATGAAGAATTATGGGAGTTTTGGCGTTATGACAAAAAAACACCTTTGAGAAATAATATATATGATAGGGGATCGGATTGGTGTGGTGGCTTGAGTAATGGCTGACCATACGGGCGGCCAGGGCTCAAACCCCTGCAGAGGAAGGTATTTTTCAGGGGATACCCGATCCCGACTTGAGGGTCTTGTGTAGGGCACTTCAAGTACAGTACTCAATCTGTCGGATGAGACTTTAAACCGTGATTCTTTTGGCGCCTTCCGTTAGGAGCAGGCTAATGCCGACGCCGAGTTTCTACCCTTACCTGTCCCCTATGGCGCCAACGACCTAAGCTGTCGGTCGCCTCCCCAAAAATCCAGTCCAATCCATTAAAAAAATACATTCAAGGCAGATGAGTATTAAAGAAGTAAGTGAAAGCAGAATTCTAGTAAGTTATCGATAAGAGACAAAGTAATATTACAAAATTAGTACGTTATCCCGCATGCGCTAAGGGAAAATGAGGGTCTACAAAGATGGCGGACTGACTTCAGCTTCCAGCAATGGCCAGCATAGTAAGTGCCTTCTACATCTGCCTCAATGAACTGCACAAATGTACATACAATGTTTATTAATGGTGCAATATATGGTTTAATTAATGGTGCAATTATGCAGCACTTTTATATGAGTGAAAGTCTATGTAATTTAATAAATATTTCTTAAGTCCTTAATATGACTAATTTTTTCACGTGGTTTGTTAAAACTAGGTGACTGGGTATTTTCTCGTACAAAAAGTGTTGTTGAAACTCCGAGAAATAACTATGGAGGCCCTATAATTTATTCTGTCAAACCTGCTGAGAAAACATACGAACTATCTACTATTCACAATTTTACAAGATCAGAGCACTAAAAAGTCATCACCTTTAAAAAAAAATGTCTCTCCGAAGCTCACGTACGTACCGTTTCCCATGTAATAGGGCAGGTATTTTTCGCTCAAAAATCAGTGAAAGTACTTACATCTACATATTACTCTGCAAACAGCAGCATGGGATATTAGAAGGGGGTGTTAGGGCATCACCCGTACAAAAATGTAATGGGTTATGGTTTTCGGAGGTGAAATGATGACGTGTATCACGGGAGTGTATTTAATGAAGCTCAGTTCTTATTGTGATCGCTTTTTGTGCGCAGAAAGAACGAGTATTTGTACCTATCTGTTCGGCAATGTATCTCTCTTCTTTTATCGCTTCTGTCAGACCTGGAGATGTAGTGAGGCGTCCTGATAATGTCCTCTGTGTCGCTCTGAAACACACCAGTTCTGAATTTCTCAAGCAAACCAAGCCAAGCGTGTCACATCCGAATCTCTAGGCGCTCCAACCTTAATCCCTCTTAAAGTTGAACAATGATATTCAAACGATATCGTACTGTCTACCAAATTTATTTCAAACTCTTACAACATGTGTCTCAACTGTCTAGCAGTCATCATCAGGTAAAACTTGATCAGAGTCTTACCTGATGATGACTGCTAGACAGTTGAAACACGTGTTGTAAGAGTTTGAAATAAATTTGGTAGACAGTACGATATCGTTTCAGTATCATTGTTCAATATGATGTTCTACAACATCTCGCCGGAGAAAGTGGAGTTTATTCCTCTTAAAGTTGTTAAACACTACGGGTGTGTACGCTTGTAGTAGTTTTTAACGAGGCGTGCAGCTTTTCTTTATATTTAATTACTATTTTTGGTTCAATCTTAATAACCAGGGTCCCAAATGATCGCGGCGTATTCGAAGTGTGGTCTAACCAGGACGAAGTAGCATCTGTCTTTAACTTTTTTATCCGAGAGATGTTAAAAGAAAGTGTAACACTCATATTATTTGTCACAGAATATTTTGTAATATATTTTAACACTCGTTTGATTTTTCACAGAATACTTTGTAATACACTATGATACTCGCTTCTCTTCGCAGAACATTTTGCTACTCACACTCATAAAGAAAAACATAATAAAACTCACTCAAAATACCGTCCCTTGTCCCCTCTTTCGCGGCCCTCTCTCTCCATACCTTTTTTCATTGTTCAATACTTATTTTCTTCCGCGTCCCTGGTTACGCATTGTTGGGCCATGGTTTGCACTTTCAATTTACTAATTAGTAACTAATAAATTACTCATGAATATACACAATGGGTTAAAATGTTTGGAATTGTTGCCTAGGCTACGTGTTGCCTTAATTTCCACAATGTAGTTCACCCAGTCCTTAGTGCTACTTAAAGAAAAATGTTCTCAGTTGAATCGTAAAAGGCCATTGTTAATTGTTGTTAACGTGAAAAAGTGTGTAATTACATCCCGCTTATGGTACTACATTTTCATCCACTGCATTATGATTTCAGGTAAGTAAAACCGGTAAGACGTGTTTATTTACAATCTGTCGACTGTACATTTGCATTTGAACTGCCGTCTTTCGCCACTAGGAAGCGCTAAAATCCATCAAGTTGTTTGTATACGGAATTCTAGAGAACAGTTTTTGGCAACGAGTCAACAATCCAAAATGTATACTCATGGTTTAAACTTTCAATTTACTAATAAATAACTAATAAATTTCTTTATAGCATAATTGTTTTTTTTACAAAAGTAGTTCGGTAAGAGCTGAAATTCTGGTACCATTGGAGGTGTGAGTTATTCTTTATTAAAAGGGACCAAATTAATTAACTCAATTCTAAGTGAAATTATATCTCATTCGAACTATTCTAAGTGTTCCATTTCCTTTAATTTCAGCCCATCAATCTACGTTCCAGTTATTTCCGACATAAATGGGATAATGTACTTGAAAAGGGGGGGGGGTTGAACGCGTGATGTGGGTAAGAGGGGAAGGGATGCTTGCTAGACAGCGGGGCGGATTGGGACGGCTGAGTCTGGGGCAGACTCACCATGGGAACAGAAGAATAAGGGCGTGAGATAAGGGGAGCAGGGATCGTGCATTGGGAGAGTGAGTCACGGGAGCGTACAGGGGGGGCAGGAGAGGGAGGATTACCCTCTCCGCCGCCGACACAGTTGTGCCCCCCCCCCCCCCCCAATAACCCTCCCGCACGCTGGGGAGGATGAGCGGCAAAAGAGGGGTTGTTGTTGGACGAACGGGAAGCTGAAGGGAATGAATGATGGGGGGTGGGAAAGTTTGTCTAACGGAAGAAGGGTAGCACTTATTCTCGAAAGTTTAGAGGGATGTTCAAAGAATCACAGACTCCACCGCGAAACATCTCTCAGTTACATACGAGACACGCATGCAATGCTAACCAAGAGCGCTAAAAGCAAATAATGGAGTCAAAATTATCATCACAAGAGTACTAATTTTATTGATATAACAAGGTTGACTTTCCCAAATAAGGTAGATTAAAGGTTGTAACATAACGCTGGCCTCACCCATAACGCTGGCCTCGCCATTTTTTCTTCCACTCCTTAGGTCTATTGTTTATTCTCAAAATTCACAATATGGTGGGTCCCTTATTGTTATTATAAACCATGAGGTGGTAAAAGAAAAAATGGCGAGGCCAACGTTATATTACAAGGTAGATTGAACGAGATACACCACTAGTCTAAAAAACTAGGTTTTGTTAAACGTATAATAGGAAGATCCTCGGATGAAAAAGTCAAAGAGAGATGCCACTTCGCTCTGGTTAGGCCACACCTCGAATACGCCACGAGCATTAGGGACCCTGGTCATAAAGATTTAACCAAAAAAATCAATAAAATACAAAGGAAAGCAGCGCGCTTCCTTAAAAACTTCTACGAGCGTACATACGGTGTCTCACAACTTTTAGAGGGATTAAGGTGGGAGCCCTCAGAGAGTCGGAGTCGGTAGCTACACGCTAAGCTTAGATTTCTTGAGAAATTCAGAACTGATATTTTTTTATCAGAGCAACACAGAGAATATTATCATGACTCATCAATAGGTACAAAACAGATAGGTACAAAAACCCGTTCTATCCGCGCACAATGAGTAACCACAGTAAAAACTGAGCTCCACTAAATACACTCGCACTTAAAACTCCTTCAAAATGGAAGGATTTTTTGCTATACTGAAAATAATTTCTGCGATGACTATATGATTAATTTTCATTTAAACATTTAAACATTCAAACTACACACTTAATTTTTTGACGTAATCCAGTTGCTATAAATTCTCATTACTTAAATAAGGTCATTTCCTATGTGAGAGGGTTGATGCTTTTCGTAAAAAAAATCTCGGAAAATAGTTCGGTAAGGGGCTGATATTTTAGTATCTTTGGAAGGGTTAAATATTTTATTTTTGAATGAAATCAAATTGATTGATTTCTAGGTAAAGTGATAATTCACGCATACTACCTTAAAAGACTCTCAAGCTCCCCCGCGAATCAAATCTCAATTACAAACGGGATCCACATGCAATGCCAACCAAGAATGCTACCAGTGAATAGAGGAGTCAAAATCATCATCGTGAGTGAACGAAGATTATTATCATTATCAGGTTATTTTTCCCAATTAATGTTGATTTAAAAGGAGAGAGTAAAATTATATCCAGGCTTTTGCAGTCGCAAGATCCTGCCTCCTTTCAGAAAAACTTTCTTCATTTCGGCACGCGTCCTATCTCACTCCATCTCATCGTGGTAGTGCGAATTCGAAGTCATGACGAAGACACTGTTTCATCGGAGACATTTAAACAATGGATTCAGCAATGCGTAATATAGGGAGAGGTTAATGCTTCTTGATAGAGGATAATACTTCCTACTAGAGTTTCATAATTCATTTCTATGATGCCTTTGTTGATTTTACTATCAGAACGCAGGTTAAAATTTAGGTTAAACCTTTTAAGTAAATTCGAAACCGATTTGTTCACAGATGACGTTAGATATATATTAAGAAACACTGCGTAATATGCTAGGTTTGATCATATTAAAAAGATTAGAGAGATAGATTGTCGCACCGATAGATTTAAAATGTCATTTTTCCCGCGTACTATAAGAGAGAACAATAGGCAGCGTAGCAAAGGGATAGGTAGGTGAAATATAGTTAGAGTAGTCTGTAGTGCATGATGCATGTAATAACAACCAATAATCCCTTTCTTATTATGTAGATACTAACCATGTGACCCCAATATCTAGCATGCCTTCATTAAATATCCTAGTTGCATGTCAATAGTGCATGTTTGGTGATCTTCACCCCCTGCCACACACCCTCGTGGTGGCTCGCAGGGTATTACGTAGATGTAGATGTAGATGTTGATGAAACTCAAACATAATGACGGCAAAACAGCCTCAGCTCCGTACGTTTTGCTAGTTCTCGTCTGCTTCTGTGATCCGCGTGACGTTACATCTACATCTTCGTAATACCGAGCAAGCCACCACTAGGGTGTGTGGAACGAGGTGATTCCACAGCAGATGTGAAGTCCTAACCAGCAGAAATCCGAACCGCGCACGTTCCCCTGGAATTTTAGGCGCAGGCTAAAAGCAGTCAGAACAATAGTGCGCCGTCAGACCAGAAACTAGGAAAATACTTAGTGAAAAAACATGCAACCATGCAGTATATTACTTAAGATTTGACTGTTGGTTATAATTACTGCGACAGATAAATAGCTGTACTGCGCAGTTGATTGAGAAACTGGCATTAAAGACTAATCAACTTATTGCCCACACTACGTATTGAAAGAATCCTGTTATCAATCTCAACAAGAGGCATTAATTATGATGTCATGATATAGTGTACCGTAGGTTTCATAGGTTTCGTTTAATGGTATGGTTGGTTATAGGTTCGTTAAATGATTTAATGGTAATATAACTGAGGCCTGTTTCTTTTTTGAAAAACCACCTAACTAACATAGATGGGATGCCCAATATTTTCATGAATATAGCGAATATTCTAAATATAGATTATACATACCCATTTTGCTTGTTTATTGATAAAGCATTAGGTGCCTCGAATATGCCGCTACTACTGCCTATTATACGGCCTATTTACATGCAAAACTTGTACTTAAAAATATGGCCATCCACGCAGGTAAATGGCTTCAACATACTCTCGAAATGTTGATTCTTCTCTTGAATACTTCTCGAAATATACTCTTATGGCCGGTCGCAAGAACATTTAGTAATGGAATCAATAGTTATGAGATCCATAAAGTTATAGATCTCGTCAAAATATTCGGGTTGCAGGAACACATCTACTAGTAACATAACTTATTTACCAATAGTCAACAGCTTCGACTAATCTTCTACCGCCGGATATAATTTATGAGAGTTTAACCTATGAATTATTCCTTATGCACATAATAATTAGTCATTAATAGTAAACAAACTAGCCATTTGTTTCAAAGCAACTCTATTATCAAGTAATTAAGTCTCCAAGCGGTTCATTGCGCATCCGCCATCTTTACTACTTATGGAACTCATAACTCCTAGCCATAAGTTATGAAACCAATAACTTTATCGAATGTTTCTGAAACGCTTATTGAATGGTTTCCACGGCTTATGGGTCCCATAACATTATAGAATAGATATGTGTCGTTCCTGCAACTGGCTATTAATCAAGGAAATGAATCTATCGAAGCGGAAAGGCAGGTGGGCTTGGGAGTACATAATTATCCAACCGGTGTGGCTCGAGTTGCCGGTGAGTACCAGTTGAATTTTCCAGATTGTGTGGCTTGGTAGCCATTGTAATCCAAACCCCTCCTCCCTTAGCTACCGAATGAAATGATTACTCAGACGGCCGAGTGGTGTCGCATAGGGCGGCCGAGGACGTGATGGGTTGGGGTCGAGGTGTGACGTCGCCGCGACGTCTGCCGAGGTCGCTGCGCCCCTTTCGAAAGTGAAAGGGGCGGAATAAGACAATGGATGAATGTCGGCGGGAAGGGGGGGAAGGGAATCAATGGACGCCTGCATTTCCGCAATGCTCACATGTCAGTCGGCGGCGAGGCGACAACCATTGTTTCCGCCTGCATGAAACGGGAGACCATATATGGTCCAGCGAGAGAGATAACAGCTCATCCCGAGATCAAACGGTCATAAATATTATATTAATCAAAACCCGCCTACACAACACGAATACTTTTTCATCTAAAGGAAACTCGCAGTGAAGCTCAAGTCAAACTAAATCTATAGGCCGTTTTATACAGGGTGTCCCATAAATGTCACGCCACAGTGACACTGGAGCTAGGGCAGCCTAAGAGGAACCGAACCAGCCTAATATGACCTCCGTAAAAGTTGCACGGTTTTTGAGATATTGCCAAATTAAAGCCTTTTCAAAAATTTCACTTTTTTTACATTTCTAGTCCCAGAATTCACTTGAAAAGCTCTCTCAATTTGGCTCTCTGATGGGGCTACAGCCACAAATTAACAAAGTACTCTATCCATCCCATTTTTTGAAATCCGATAAAGTTAGACAGGTATAGCGGCTTTCGCGTTTCTTTTGTTTGTTCGGACCCCATGACCCCCCTCCCTCTCGGGCTTCTGTTCCAGGTAGAAGTCGTCACATGAGTCACAGTTGGAAGATTAAAAGAGCGGCCCAAATGAGAACGTTAAACTATCCGATTGAATTCTGGGACTATAAATGTAAAAAAAGTGAAATTTTTGAAAAAGCTTTAATTTGGCAATATCTCAAAAACCGTGCAACTTTTACGGAGGTCATATTAGGCTGGTTCGATTCCTCTTAGGCTGGCCTAGCTCCAGTGTCACTGTGGCGTGACATTAATGGGACACACTGTATAATGCTTTTTTACACAAACTGATGTTTGTATTGATGAGAATTGAGAATTTGTGGTATGCAAGAAGGTATAAACGTAGAGTTAATGAAAGAATTAAAAATGCGATTATCCACAAATATAAAACTTCCGATCCGGGTTTCAATTTTAATATATCGTCATCAGGTCGATGTATTGACATTGAAACCCGGGTCGGAAGCGAGCATTATTTTTTTGTGGTAAATGACACGTTTTATTTCTTCTAAGTGTTCAAATTCCTCTCGATTTCGCAAGAATCTTCGAATTTTTAAATCGTTAGGTTAATCAAGGTAGTGTCATTAGTTACTTCCACGATGGTTTCCATTTGAGGTGAGCAAACCCGTTCTTTTTCGGGGACTCGTTCACTCTGATTCGGTCATTTTCGAACCGTTCGTTTTCACTCGTTCACCGTTCCTTTTTTGATTGGTGGTAAGGCATTTTTATTTTTAATATTTTCTTGGTGTTTAAATAATGTAACAAAACTAAAAATACTTATTATTCTGTTTTTGACGGACCGTGCTCCTGTAATTACATGCCCGGGTATGCAGAACCATAATGGTTGAGATGGAGGATGGCTTAAGTAGGCACGAGTGCCCTGTCCACGGAGCAGGATATAATAAAGGATATAATATAATTACGGAGTAGGATATAATAAAGTAGAAAAATACTAAAAAGCTGAATAAAACGAGAGGACTATCAACATTTTCTTAAATTAGAAAACTTAGAAAGTAAAACTACTATACGCGTTTACACGTAAAGCGAATATATTCCCAAGTTAATATATTTAACTTGTTTTGGAAAAGAAGAAAATGATTACCTCATGTAAGAGGAAGAAAGCTTACCTTGGGTGCCTTGAAAAGGCTTACATTCTTCAATCCATGATCCCGGTTGTATTTTAATATGGTCCGGTATCCACTGGTACATCCCGGCACAAAACACGTACCAGTCATTTCAATGTTTAAATCTTCAATGTTTAAATCAAAGACTTATACTCTTCGCAGTCAAAATCGACACAGTTCCGAATTCACCTCCTTTCTCCACCACGCTAACTTCAGGAAAGAGAGACTTCCGGCTACTTACAGCGCCTCTATCGGAAAGTTGAAAACCTCTTCCCTTGCTTACCATCCGGGCTCTTTTCCTCCCCTTTTTCCCTATCCCGATCGTACTCCTTATCCTACTCCGTGGCCCTGTCTTTTCGTCACCTGTCAACATGTGCACTAATAATCAACCTTAGAACTCACGAGCATAACCTAATGTCAGGATGGCCGAGCGGTCCAAGGCGCTGCGTTCAGGTCGCAGTCCGGTTCTCCGGGCGTGGGTTCGAATCCCACTTCTGACAATCTTTTTCACTCTCAATTTCAACCTAATACCATTACAGCATCATTATCTAAGCAGCTCCATTTTTACGCGAAGCTCTTAAAACATTTCTACGGCATATTTGAAAACAAATTCGTCTGCTAAGAAATGTTAAGGTTGCGGGTCAACGAAGTTTCGAGGTGCGGGAAAAGAGCTTCGATTTTTATAGAAAAGCAAGAAGTGTTGAATATTCCTGATAAAGCAATATGTCCATGTTTGTTAGAGAAATTCAATAAAATTTGGAATTATTTCATTTAACAATTTTCTAAATAAAATATTACAATGCATTGACAATTTCGCTTCTATATTCAATTTCGCTTCAGCGTTTCTTTGGCTCTCGGAAGTGAGCAGAGGAAGTTGATTATGACTTAATCTCACGCGCACAATCACGTGTTCGAGCGGATTGATTCCTATCTCCTCTCGTGGCCGAGATATTTTCGGCCGCGAGGCGCACGAATCTTCAGACGTCACACACCTGCGTCAGACATCCCGCCTCAAGACGTCGGAGAGCATCCTTGAAAGCCCCGCCCGCGGCCCTCCACCCCCCCCACAAACTTCTACATCTACATTCTACCCTCCGAGCCGCCGCATGGGCGTGTGGCAAGGGGGTGTTAGGTCACCAGCCGTGTAAATATGTAAGTTTTTGGGAGATGAAATGGTGACATGGATCGTAGGAGTGTATTTAGTGGAGCTCAAGTTTCATTGTGGTCGCTTATTGTTCGCGGAAAGAACGAGTTTTTGCACCTATATGTTCGGCACAGTTCCTCTCTTATTTTATCGCATCCGTCAGACCTAGATATGTAGTGAGGAGTCATGATTATATTCTCCATGTCGCTCTGGAATACACCAGTTCAGGATTTCTCAATCAACCTAAGCATAACGTGTAGACTGCGAGTCTCTAGGGGCACCCACCTCAATCCTTCTGAAAGTTGTGAGACACTCTACGTACGCTCGTAGCAGTAACGAAGCGCGCTGCTTTCCTTTGTATTTTATTAATTTTTGGATTAAATCTCTATGACCAGTGTACCAAACGCTCGTGGCTTATTCGAGGTGTGACCTAACCAGAGCGAAGTGTCATCTCTCTTTGACTTCTTCATACAAGGATCTTCTAATTTTGCGCTTAACAAAGCCTAGTTTATTTAATGCCATGCCGTGCCACATATGTCTTACTGTACGTACTCTTACTGTAATATAAATCATCAATAGTCATAAATCACTTGATTGGTGAGCAGTGTTTGTGATTTAACTCTACTATCTGGTAACCTAGCGTCTCTCAATCACTTGCATGATGCCCTTTCTTTTAAGGTGAATTTGTCCTCAGTCATGTTCTAATTGAACTTCTCCCCGTATGCTCGTCTATCCTGTGCTGCCTCCTTCAGCTCTTCGTGACTCCTTCCATTCATAATATCAGTCAACATAGTATTCCTTCGTCTTCCTTCTTTCTCTCTTTCCCTCGATCTTTCCTCTGTTAATATTCTTTTCATCAGGCAATCTTTCCTTAGGGCGTGTCCCATCCAATTCGTCTTCCTCTGTCTTGCTGACCTTATAATACGCCTTTTCTCATTCATCCTTGCATGCGAAGCATAATTGATGGAAAAGTTCATAAAATTTCGGTATCAGCGTGTCAGCCTGGAAACTCTAAAGGAAACTCGGGGTGAACAAAGATGGCGGACAGACCACGGCCTCGTCATAGCTTCTAGTATTGTCAGCCATAGCAAGCTTTATTTAAATTAATATTAATTCGCACCTATTCCTGGTGCAAAGAATGGAAAAATTGAGTGGAATCGATAGCACTGAGTAAATAATGTGTTTTTCAAGAGCTAAATTTCCCTAAGTTTCCAGCAGATGGCGGTTAGTTTTGCTGTACACACAATAATTCATTCATTTAATTATCTGTACTATCAAAAGTAAGGGAAGCGCAGGGATGAACAAGGCACGATTTGATGATGTAATTCCCTCTCCTCACTTTATCAATTCATTTTAATATTTCCATTATTCTCCATTGAAGCGCACAAAAAATTATAATATGTCCTCGTACCCTATTAAGGGGGCTGTATAAGAGTGTGATTGACGGATGGATGTTTTGTAAGCGGGGAAGGGGAAGAAAGAGAATAAGTTTCATGGACGGGATGAGGCAGGGTAGATCGTGCGCTGGGGCAAGAAAAGGATATACTAGAGCGAGATAGGCCCATGAGAGTGTGGAAAACTGGGAGGAGATTCTCTGGCATTCAACAAAACCTACCTTAAACGGTAGAATACTTAATAATAATATATATAATAAAAGTAATAATAAATATGGAATTCGAGTATATGAACGAGATATGAATTAAAACCAGAACGTTCAGCATCCACTTCAGAGAAAGATGGGCCCCTGAAAATGTAGAAAATCGGGAGAAGATTTTCTGACATTCAACAAAACCTACCTGAACCGGTAACATACTTAAATACTAATGATAATAATACCGAGGCCGAATACCCTTTTGTAGACCCTATACGCGCTTTTATTTTACGACTCGGTTATCCTACTTAGAGAAAATCTGTTTGGACATGGCCTCTGGAATAAGGAGTATTATTTTGAAAAAGCGTCGTAACTTATTGCTTTTTCCTTTCTACATAACTATTTCAACCACGGAAGAAACAAGTATTTTTCAAAAATGACGGTTACGACGCGTACAACGTACATTTAAAAAAAAAATACTTGCACTTACTATACATAAATGTGAATCCAAAATCTCCATGTTGGATCATCTAACTGTTGAAAAAAAGTGTACTCAAACGTCACTGTGGACGTTCTTCTGAACTCTCGCAACGAATTTTCCACTGTTTCATCAGTGGAGCTCTTGTCCGGGGCGGGGAATGGAGGAAAAGGCAAAGGTCTCTCCTAGGCATCAGTAGAAGCCACAACTAAAAGGTCGTTTTCAGCTTCATCAGCTCCCTTCTATTACTATTATTTACTTCTATTACCTTATTATTTCTCGTTGCTCTAGTAGGCATCGATTATATCGAAATTCCACCACTGAATTAAGAACTGAGAAAGATATTCCTTGAACAAAAGACTTAAGCAAGTGTTCCACGAACAAGTTTGTTAACAAGAGGACCATCGATTGTGCGACGGGGCGCTATTGAGCGCAGCAATCAAGGATGAGATTAACCGTAACCAAAACAAGGCTTAATGATGCTATATTGACCCTCAAGCCCTGGGTACATGCCGCGCGTCTATATGAGTGTATGTCAATACGTCTACGTCTACGTCATACCATGCGAGCCACCACGAGGGTGTGTGGCAGGGGGTGAAGATCACGAAACATGCACTAATGACATGCAACTAGGATATTTAATGGGGCATGCTAGATAATAGGGTCACATGCACCTACGTCTACGTCTACGTCATACCCTGCAAGCCACCACGAGGGTGTGTGGCATGGGGTGAAGAGGGTGTGTATCAATAAATAACTCGCAAAACTGGATAGAGGCAATTATAATAAAAGTAACTTCTTGGACTTTATTTAGCTTCCAAATATTCAGACACATCCTATCTCTTTACAAACCCTTGATAGCCGGCAGCAAATAAGTCTTTTGTTTGCTGTCGCAGCCAACGAGTAGCATCTTGGGACTGTGGCATCATCATTCTCAAAACTTGGGCCACACAAATGATTATTTAGGGGTCCGAACAGATGAAAATCACTTAGGGACTAAGTCGGGACTGTACGGCGGATGTTCCAAGCGTTCCCAATGAAATGTTACGACTAAAGCTGATGATGAAACGCTGACGCTTGCGACTAATCTATTGAATTACCCTTGCATCTTAGAAATACGAGTGACGAACTGGAATAGAGATACGTCCTGCAGCCACGACACGCAGCCGCTTCTTCGGTGAAGTGCAGTGAGGGCACAAAATCGAGCCTCTCTCTCTCTCAGGGCCGACTAGGGGAGTGAGTTGAGGAACCGGCGTGGAAGAATCATGAAAGAGCAACAAGTGGTCTCCAGCGATGGAGATAGCATTCGGAAGTTTGGCATGAGATCGGGCGTGGAGAGTCTTTCGAGGGAGTCGTGAGTGATTTTTTTCTTCTGGTCATGATTGAGACCAATGAGAAAGATGGAGGGGGCGCTTGCTATGGTTGACAATGCTAGAAGCTAGGTTTGTTAAAGGCCGTTATGATAATTGTATAAGTGTTACGAGCTTAATAGAAGAACTAGGATGGGAATTACTATCAGAACGCAGGTTAAAATTTAGGTTAAACCTTTAAAGTAAATTCGAAACAGAGTTGTTCACAGATGACTTTAGATATATATTGAGAACCACTGCGTATTATGCTAGGTTTGATCATATTAACAAGATTAGAGAGATAGATTGTCGTACCGATAGATTTAAAATGTCATTTTTCCCTCGTACTATAAGAGAGAACAATAGGCAGCGTAGCAAAGGGATAGGTAGGTGAAATATAGTTAGATAGTGCATGATGCATGTAATAACAACCAATAATCCATTTCATATTATGTAGATACTAACCATCTAGCTGCATGTGACCATATTATCCAGCATGTCCCCGTTAAATATCCTAGTCGCATGTCAATAGTGCATGTTTGGTGACCTTCACCCCCTGCCACACACCCTCGTGGTGGCTCGCAGGGTATCACGTAGATGTAGATGAAGCTGTGACGTGGCCGCGGTCTGTCCGCTATCTTTGTTCACCCTGAGTTTCCGGGCTGACACGCTGATACCGAAAGTTTACGATTTTTTTCCATCGGTAACTTACTTAAAGACAAGCATGAATTGACTACATCAATACGGTTCATCTTTACATAAATTAGTTATTTATTTAAATTAATATTGATCCGTATTCATGGTAAAAACTATGGTAAAATTGAGTGGAATCGATAGCACTAAGTATATAATGTGTTTTTCAAGAGTAAACTTTCCTATGTAAGTAAGTTTCTAACAGATGGCAGTTAGTTTTGCTGTGCACACACAATAAATCATTCATTTATTTAGTCGCGACTATCGAAAGCAAGGAAAGCACAGGGATAACAGAAACAAGGTACAGTTTGATGACGTGAATGCTCTCTCCACCAACATCAGTGATTGATACAATATTCGAATATAAATTTTATTGTGAAGAATATGTGCAAATTATGAGGGAGATCAAATGGAATTAATTATAGAACAGAACCTCCGGCGTTACTTTGCAGAAATATTTCGTATCCCATGTTGATATGAGGGCTGTTCAAAAAAATAACGGGAATTTTGTAAAAAAAATATGTCAAAGTACTTATTATATTAAAGTAATTGGTTAAACCCTTATAAATACGCTCATTATCTCAAAATACATTTATTCAGGAGGAATTCCACTTCGCCACACAGTCCTGGAGTGCCTCTCTGGGTATCACCTCCATTTCCTGTGTAGAATTCTCTTTAACGTCGTCAATGGCATCAACATGACATCTTTGAGCACTGATTTTAATTGAGGTCAATTAAATGAAAGTCACACAGAAGTAGGCCAGGTGAGACGGGAGGCTGAGACAGGACAGCCATTCGATTCTTTGCACTCATCTCACGAAGTTACTAGGATTAGTGGCGGGCGCATTGTCGTGGTCAATGAAGGCTGTTCTGCTCGGCTGTTATCAAACGAGGAAAATACTTTGCTGCACCCGATATATGCTCAATTCTTAGGTCAAAATTTCATGAAATGGGCCAATCAAGATTTTAAACTTTCCAGCAAGTTCTCTGACAGTCTGACGACGGTTGGCGCGCAACAGATTCTCGATTTTCTGAGTGACACTGTCATCAGTTGACAGCGAAGGCCTTCCTGGTTGAGTACCGTCTTGATCTGACTAATTTCGAATCGGGTAAATCATTCATAACCCTGCGCACGACTAAGAGCAATTTCTTTGCAAGTCTTCCTCAAAATTTCGGAGGTTTCCGGAAAAGATTTCCAAAGTTCCACGCAAACTATCACGTCGCAAAGTTGATTCCCGAGACTTGGGCATTGAAAAAATCGCCATGGCGACTGAATCAGCTTCCACTTTCATAGGTATATGGCGGAAACGAAACAGGATTTCAACAAATGGAAAAGGCTACTCGGGATGGTGTGAAAAAAGCAGCGTTGCCTACCAGACGTAGTTAGATATATCTTCACCGCGGAAATAAAAAAATTCGGTTACTTTTAAAACAGGCCTCGCATAAGTCGCTCGATGTCTTTCCATCGTTTATTGCTCTAGACCAGAAGTCGCCAACTGTTTTTGCGCAGTCGGCCGGATAACTGACAAAATGACGAGCGCGGGCCGCATAGTCATTATCCACAATACTTACGAGCCAGAACGAATCCTTTATAAAGCAAATTCGAGTACCGTCATCGGCCAGCGGGCTGTAGTTTGGTGACCACTATACTAGACGACTCAGGTAGGATGTTCTCAACCACAGACCGCCGAGTAATGGCGGAAACATTTGATATCCCATATTAGTATAAGGAACTCGACATGATTCCGCCGTTAATTGCTCTGGACGACCCTGGTTTGGGTACATTATGCCATTTTCAAGGACATAAAAATGGTGTAATATGCCCAAATCGACGAACTTATTTCCATTTTAAAGTATTCGTTATTTCATTAAACATGACAGGCTTATGTTGATTTCCGTCAAAATATTATTGCAATTTCGGTTGCAACTGCTATGATGGTTAATGGTAGAAGCTGAAATTAGGGTGTGGCCTTACGATACCTTTGTTAACTTCCAGTTTCCTTTAGGTATTCCGGGTTGACGCGCTAAATTTACAATTACATCTACATCTACATTATTCCCTGCGAGCCGCCGCATGGGCGAATGGCATGGGGTGTTAGGTCACCAGCCGTGTAAAGATGTTAGTTTTTGCGAAAATAAATGGTGACATGTATTATAAGAGTGTATTTAGTGGTGTTCAGTTTTTATTATGGCGTTTATTGTGCGCGGAATGAACGAGTTTTTGTACCTATCTGTTTGGGAATGTATCTCACTTATTTTATCGCTTCTGTCAGACAGAGATGCAGTGAGGCGTCATGATAATATTCTCTGTGTCGCTCTGAAAAATATCAGTTCTGACATTCTCAAGCACCATATGCATAGCTCCGTGTAGCTTCCGAGTCTCTAGGGGCTCCCACCTTAATCCCTCCAAAAGTTGTGAGACACGATATGTACACTCGTAGCAGTTTTTAACGAAGCACGCTGCTTTCCTTTGTATTTTTTTTTTGTAAAAAATCTTTATGACCAGAGTCCCAAATGCTCGTGGCGTATTCGAGGTGTGACCTGACCAGAGCGAAGTGTCATCTCTCTTCGACCTTTTCATCCGAGGACCTTCCTATTACACGTTTAACAAAACCTAGTTTCTTTAATGCTGTGCCACATGGGATATGCGATGCATATACGATGCATTCCATCAAAAGGTGTCTAGAAATCAGTATGTATTTCCATTTTTAACATGGGTTCCCTTTACGGATACCATTGATTTACTTAAATTACTGATAATCCAAGTTTCAGGTGAAAACTGTGGTAAAAGCGCGGAGAATCCATAGCACTATCTAACCAAAGACCAATGCATGTTTCAAGAGTTACCTGACTTATATTTGAATGGGGATCGGGTTGTGTGGTGGCTAGAGTACTGGATAACCATGCTGACGGCCAGTGTTCAAATCCCTGCAGAGGAGGATGTTTTTCAGAGGAAATCCGTTCCCTACTTGATCGTCTTGTGGAGAGCACTTCAAAGACAGTACTCCGTCTGTCGGATGAGAGGTTAAGCCGTGGTCCCCTCGGCGCCTTTCGTTAAGAGCAGGCTAATGCCGACGCTGGGTTTCTATCCACCCTTCCTCCCTTACCTGTAACCTATGGCGCAAATGACCTTAGCCGTCAGTCGCCTCCCCAAATTCCCAATCCCATCCAGTCATACGCGTCGTGGCGATCATCTGGCCCACGACGGATTCGTTTTTCTCTTCCGCGGTAGATTTTGTCATGCAGAAAGCAAAAAGTAAAGAGTTGGAACTTTTACTGTACATATGAGTCCTCATTCTTGATCCCTGTGCAAGCAAATATGCTCCTAGTAGTAAAGCAGAGTCGTAAAATTAATGCGCGTAGGCTTCTGCAGAAGCGTATTCGGCCACGGTATGCAGCCCCCTTAAATGTCAGGTGGGGAAAAGTTGTCAAAGGTCATCTGAGTCATTTCAGTTCATTTTACCATCGTACTGAATACGGTTCAGTAACATAATATGAACAAGCTACACGGAGGAACGCTACAACTACAAGCTACTCCTTAAGCATATTGAATGTTTTTTACAACCTCAACCCTAACCCCTAAGGCGCAAATGAACTTAGCTGTCGGTCGCCTCCCCAAAAATCCAATCCAATTACATTTTAAACAAATGGTGAATTTTCATTCATTACATCCGCTAAGTCATCCATTACAAAGGAAGTTATGGAAATAACGGCGATAACCGATATGATAGTCATTTCTGTTTTTAGACAACAGTTTAATGACGCAGTGCCCTCTTCATCGACGTCAATGGTCGTCACTGAAAAGATCAGCCGACGCAGCGGAGCAGCGGAAGTCTTTAAACCGGAAGTATATCAGCGCTGCGATAGCCTCGGAAATAAATTACTGCGGAAGACTCAGCATACCGACGCAAGCTGTATAACAATAGTTGGAGCCATTAGATTATATTTACCCTGGGATAATAATTAGACTTATATAGGAGACGCGTGTAGCAATCGGCACGAGGAGTTAAGAAATATCAGATAACATCCAGTCATAAAAGGACGATAAATGCTCACGTATTAAGTGATAACACTTCTCTCTGTTCACCTTATCTCATATTTAATGAGAAAATGAGCCGTTTATGGCGGCCATTACAGACTTAAAGGTGGAATACATACCATTTCTATTGCTCAGAATGGTCATATATGAAGCTTCAATTGCAGCAAGTATCAGAGAATCCGTAAAATGTTTTTGGTGATATTATATTCGTAGTTTCAGCGGAAGACGGAAGTGGGTCGTTAAACATGATGTTTTCTCCATCCGCTGGGGATCCATCCGCATCCATTTCCGCAACCATTGTATTATTTTAAACAAATTATGAATCCCAGATAAATGAGTCTGATTTTTTTCCACGGAAACCAAAGGAAACGCGAGAGGATTTGGCGTGCGAATGAAAGATAATCCTTCAAATTTAATTACACTTAATGGCAGTTTAAAGTCACACGAGAAATATCTCAAGCGCCTCCCCAAATAAAAAAAACCATCTTCCGTCGGCATTTCGTTTCGATATCATAAATAATCGAATGACATGATATTTAATTAAATCAATTTACGAGGTTTTGGCCTGCTTCTTTCAATAGATCACAGAAAATTTATATTTATTAGAAGAAGGATATCAAGGAATGAGGGCCTGTCTAAGGAGGCGAAAATCGCCGTATGCCAAGGTGAACTTCTCCCCACTTTGTTGTATGGTAGTGAAGCATGGGTATGTCAGGGTAGACATAAGAGTACACTAAACGCCGTGGGTATGAGTTATCTGAGGAGTGTTTGCGGCAAAAATAGGATGGATAGGGTAAGGAATGAGTGAGTCATGAATGAATGTGGGTTAGATGCTCCAGTAATGGACATATATGAAAGGAATGTGTTTCGTTGGTTTGGCCATGTTTAGAGAATGGATGAGAATCGAATAACGAAACAGATATATGAGAGTGAAATGAATGGTGCGAGAGGTAGAGGTAGGCCGAGAAAGTTTTGGTTGAATGTGGTTGAGGAAATTCTTAGGATGAGGAATATTAGGAGTCTTAAAAACAGGACAGCGTGAATGAAGCAGTGTGTTGGAGTATATGGGGCAAGAGGTTTGTGAGGATAGGTCAGTATGGAGGAAATTATTGAAGCAGAGTTAGGTGTACAAATATGTAATTATGAGTGAAACTTGTGACTGTGCCTACCCCGGAAGGGAACTGCGTGATTGGTATGTATGTATGTATCAGAAAAAAATTGGATAAAATTAGGGTTGACCATTGAAGAAAAGGAAAGATCCAGATATCGCTCTTGAACAAAACGGGAAAACTGTAAGCATCCGACGAGTGGTTTATTTAAGTCTTTAATCAAACTTTTCCCCGAAAAATTCATAAAGGTTGGTAAAACAACAGGGTTGGTCACGACCAATGAAGCAGATGGAGAGGGCGCTTTCTTACGGTGGCCAATGATATGTGTAGAAGCTGTAACGTGAGCGTGGCCTTACCGCCATCTTTGCCAAACCCCATTTTCCGTTAGCGCCCACAGGCTGACGCTCTACTTTAGTAAATTTTCTATGTTTTCCGACAATAAATTTCTATAAATCTGCACGCGTTTACCACTAAACCCTTAGCTGCTATAGTCGGGTCTCTGTTCACCCGACGATACGACGAAAGGTCGAAAAGACGAAAAGACGTCTTTTTTCGAATTCGTTCTTTTTTTGTAGTCGTAAAATGGCCGCTCGCAGCAACCTTGGCTACAATGTAATCCTAGGGGGAGAGGGGAGGAGCAGGCCAGTTGAACTTGAGACAGTGAGGGTGACGGTTATTGTTTACGAGCAATTCGAAAAATCGGCTCAAAAAAGACCCAAGGACAGTGTGTACGAGGTCAAAAACCGCGATAGTAGTTAAGGATTAAATATGAATTTTCCCTGCATGCTTTTGTATTTATTTAACTTAATAATAACAACCCTCAATACCGGTGAAAGCTATGGTAAAATTGAATGGAATCCAAAGCACAAAGTACCAAATATATGTAAAAATGCCAAATTTCAACTTCACGCTGTAAACTTGCATGTTATATTTTAGACTTCTTTTAGACATTGCGCTAAAATTCTTTCTTTTAGTTGCTTAACGACATAAAAATGAAATTTCACACCATGCACTATATTTAAAATTTATTAGTAGGCCTAAAGTTTCATAATTATCAGAAAATATAGCTTTTTTTCGTAGAGAAAAGTGACGCTTTGTGGTATTTCAAATGTTTTAATAACTGAATTTTTTTCTTAATAATTCTAAGTTGTTAACGTAATTTTGTTGTCATGATTTTAATTGTTGATCATCATTATGAGGCTAATAGCTCATTTCACTTTATCTACGAAATGACCCAGAATCCACCACGAAAGCGCTGCAAAACGAGCCACAACTCTTGATTTCAAATAAATTTTTTTTCAATGTGGCGCACCAAAAATAAGTGTTTAGACGCGTTTGGAAAACAAAAACCGCAATCTGAAATAATTTCGCGTGAAGTAAAAATTTGGTATTTTTTGGCATTTTTTTAAAAGTCTTGTGCCTATTGCGTGAACTGAAGATAAACAGTAAGATTTTAAAAAGTATTTTTTGCGAATCAGCATGCAAATACGAAAATATTGAGCCCTGTTAGTACAATATACACGAAAAATGGAATTTTTCGACCCATCCTATTGCACTGCCTTGGTGCCTCATCACACGACCTTAATATTTCCGGCCTCTTTAACCAACATACACTACGTCACAATCACAAAGTAACTTTCATGCACCACTCTTTCCCTCATCCAGAACTTACAAGGAACATTTACGAATTGTTACGCCCCGATTTGATTCATACCCGGCAGGTTCTTAGATAAGAGTGAAAAAATGAGATCTGTGAAATCTTAAGTGCCCTCGTGGCCTACATGCCGAGATATTAATGATTAAAATCAGCGAAATCGCAACCCGGGCCTCACGCTGTGACGTCACGTTCGCCGTCTCTACGAGGTAGCCGCCCCCGGAGAGGGAGCCGTTCACTGCCGGCGACGCTCGGCGGACGGCGGCGGATCGACAGCGGTCGACATTCGTCTCTGGGGATGACAATACGCAGAATTCTCTGTCTCTCTCCGTTGTTTCCTATTAGCCTCTCTGTATTCTCGATTTGTTTTCATCATTCTGGGACGATGGAACCACAGCTATCGGATCGATCCTGGGACACGCCAACAAGTGACCCAAACGGACGAATTGCCTTTGCTCAACCGTGACAACAATTTAATCGTCCTGTGATGAACAAGGAAAACGTGTTGCGACGTACTCTCTTCGGATCTACGAAGGGTATCCGAGTGGACCGATGAAAGGAACCACCACCCTTTCGGGGTCTCGCTGCCGGGAAAACCACGGCGATGCGAGTGAATAGGGAAATGGCCCTTGGTTCCTCGTGGGATGTAGGCATAACTTGAGCTTTTCAAAAGAATGTACACGCACACTGGCGCCTTCCGAGAGGGCCCCATCCTCATACAATTGTTAGGTACTGTCATAAAATCACCCGAAACTTTCGTGAACGGCAGGCATCTTCTTGAATATAAGATAACAGACCAGACGAGAAAGCAAGGAAGAAAATGCTGACTTTGGTCATTTACACGTTTCATTTCGGATTTTACGGACGCATTCTCTTACCTCTAACTCGCTGACTGCTTGTGGGTTGTGCTATGCTACTGCAAGATCTGTCAGTTCGTAGGTTATAATATTGTTTCGGGATAATTATGGCACGTAAGATTTCACAGATCTCATTTTTTCACTCTAATCTACGAATCTGCCGGGTATGAATCAAATCGGGGCGTAACACTTTGTAAATGTTCCTTGTTAGCCTTTTTGTGCGGGAAAGTAAGATTCCTGTAGCTCAATTTAATAAAACTATACTTACATTAAAATCTTATTTTACGGAGATGTACAGGCTACGTGCATGGACTGTCCATTCAATTTGAAAGAAAACTGATCTCCTTGCATAAAATTCTCAATATGCCCTGTAACTGCTAGTAAATAATCATTTAAGTGACTTTAACCCAGAAATTCGACATGTTCTCCCGAAAGATTTTGAGATGGATGCTCTGGAGCAAATTGAAATTATTAAACAGTCAAGAAACCTTAGCAATGAGCTTGTTTTTCCGCGTCCTTTCCACTCCTTTCCGATTAAATTCCATTCCTCACAACCCCTTTAAATGTTCTCCTGCTTTCCCTACCGAAATTTTGTTTTTCTAAACCCACTCGACTTACAATTTTGCGAAATTCACAGAGGAAAAAATCATTCGCCTGGACTGGGAATTGAACCCAGATGCTTCGATTTCGCGCCGAGTGCTCCGACCAATTTAACTACCCAGGCGTCCTCTTCCACTGTGAATCTCTTGGTTAGAGCACTCGGCGCGAAATCGAGGGATCTGGATTCGATTCCCAGTACAGGCGAATGATTTTTCCGCTGTGAATTGTGCACAATTGTGTGATCACTAGCGGACGACTCCGTTGAAGCAACTGCACGGCTAGTTTCGTTGTTCTTTGAAAACTCCTCTATTTAGTTTGACAATCAGAACAATCAATAAATAAATATTAGGTAAATAAGTGCACTTGAAGATGCAGAAAGCAATGAAATCGCAAATGAATATAGTACATAAGAAGTTCTACTATGAAGTTAGTGGTTCAGCAATAGACTAGTGATGGAAAAATCGATTTCGATTTAATCGAAAATCGAGTTTCAATAGTTAAAGATCGAGGAAATCGAGATCGAGCCATGATCTTCGAGTTTCGATCCAAACTCGATTTTTCAACTTAGATCTTGACCATTTCGTTTGATCTCAGCATACCGTACCGATTACTCTCGTACCGTTTCGCGATCAGGGTGCTGAGTATGATAACGTCATCCGTCCCATGTGAAAACTTTTCTCTAAGGCCGGTAAAATTGGAAAGGCCCGCCCTAGATCATCAAGAGGGCTTCTCAATCAGTTGATCTTTCTTCAAAAATTTTAGTGAAGCCGAATGGTTCCAAGCGGTGATGCCCAAACTTTAATATGCGTGCATTTGTAAATTTTTACTACTAATAATTCAAGAATGTATTCTAAAGTAGATTTTTGGGGATTTTTTATACTATTCAAATATGTATTATGAGCGTTTTTCGAATGAATAATAAACATTTTTTTGTACCAACTGTATTTTTTTCAAAAAAGAACCGTCAATTTTTTCGATTAATCGATATTTTGGTTCAAATTTCGATTTTTGTTGAAAAGTCGAGCTTTTCATTTCGATTAAAAATCGATTGCTCGAAAAATCGATTTTGACCGACATTTTTCATCACTACAATAGACCGGGTAAGATGGAGGGCCTGCAGTAAAACAATCTTAAGGATTGAACTTCCAATGATTATGTTAGCAAAAAGAAAGTGAATATTGGTCGTAAAATGAATAATCGTATTGTAATTTTCCGAATTTTGATAGTTAAACGCATTTCTCGTATTCAGCTTGATCCGCAGAATTTAAATTTAAATTCTGACACAAAGAACCCGCTTGTTTAAAGCTCTCTTACAATTTCACAATGCATAAATATATCAAGACTTTCAAGCAACACGTGAGTTCATTCATTCACCATCACTCAACTTCTGCTTCCAAAAGATAACAAGTTTTGGGTCACCAGTTTATTGAACCTAAGCTTCAAGGTCTCACCAAGCGAAGCGTAACTGATAAAGCCGGAAAACATATCCATTGCGACAGAAGATTTCTATGCTGGTATTATTCGGGTTACGCTAGTAATATATGCTGAAGTTTAGGTTAATTTTCCCAGTTTATTTAATGTATGTCGACCACTACACAAAAAGGAGTGAAATTGACAGTAATATGTCTCCAATGTGAAAAAATATTTGTCTCTGCATCAAGTTCAGTTGGTTACAGGTATATACATAGGTCGGAAATCAAAATATTCAAGTTTTGTCCACTAATAGATTTGTTCTTTACGACCCGGGTTTCGTCACATACAGAGTCATCTACATGCCGCCACAACAATTATCAAGTAGAGTCGTCGCAATCCGCCATTATTGGGACGTCCCGGGCGAGGGTTGCCGTATAAGCTCCATGCTACCCTACTATCTAGCATATCTCCCTTAAATATCCTACCTGTATGTCAATAGTGCATGTTTGGCGATCTTCACCTCCTGCCACACACCCTCGTGGTGGCTGGCAGGGTATCACGTAGATGTAATACATTTTAGGTCGAAGTTTCGATTGCATAATAATATTTTCTTGGGTATTAGATTTTTAATTGGCGCTTTGCATGTGTGGTACGCGGGTTTTAATGTAATGTCGGTGTTCTACCATATCATTCATGCATGCCTGGTGCGAAAGCACCCCCTGCCACACACCCTTTGGGTGGCTTGCAGGGTATGACGTAGATGTAGATGTAGATAAGCTTCTGCGTGTTTATCGGTATTAAATTGTAGTTTTAAAATTGCGACACGCATTACGCTTTGTGATCATGGTAGGATGCAGCGCACCAAACCGCTTACTACTTAATAGTTGTTGTGGCGGCATGTAGATGACTCTGGTCACATAATCATGAACACGACATCTTCCGGTGTCATTATGTGACGAACCCCGGGTCGTAAAGAATAAATCTATTAGTGGACCAATACTTGAATATTTTGATTTCCGATGTGGAGAGGTTCCACACAGTGAAGCCTGAATTTATTAGTTACATACATAGGTACCAAATGCGTGGTTGGTGGTTCAATTCATAGCGCAATTATACCTTAGATTGCAAGTAACTTCGTCTGCGAGTGGTTTGCAGTAGAGGTGGGTCGTTCACGAACGAACGGGTCGGAAGGAACGGGTCCGAATGAACGGGTCCATGGATTGAACGGGAGGATCGACTTATATGAAATGATAGCTCCTTTCGGTCCGTCTTTACTTTTGCTCCTTCGCTCCTGTTCTTAGAGATAGAATGTTCTTTATAGTACCGCAAAAATTCATCTACTGATGCTGGCGTTGTAATTAGCAGTACTTTTTTATTTGTATGTATTAAACCTATTTACAAAACCATGTAAAAAGTTGGAAATTATGCCTTAATTTCATTTCAACATTCATCAACGCCGTCAGTACGGTATACGAAGAATTTATAGGTTTTCGTTTACATTAAAAAAAAAAATTTTTTAATTTTTTAAAAACTTTTTTTAAAAAAAGGAACGGTGGACGAGTGAAAAGGAACGGGTTCCAGTAAGGACCAGGCCAGAGTAAATGAGTTCCCGAAAATGCACGCCATACATGATTGCCAATGCATGGTTTACCCATCTCTAGTTTACAGGACAAGCAAAACTTGGAGATAGTTTCTTTAATTGACAAAAGAGAGCGAGGTCTTGCAGTGACGCAGCCACAAATTCGTTTCGGGGACGTGTGGTGGTTTCCATGTTGAGTATTAACAGGGGAGGGGTATTGCCCAATACCCCTCCCCTGCCGAGGGGAGGGGAGGGGTAATACCAATATTGCCCAGGTAAAATTTGGCCTATTTTAGCGACCCTTCCGCCCGCCTTCCCCCACTTAAGATAACATAAGATTTAATACTAACTCTACCTTCCCTCTCAATCTTACGAAAATAAATAAAACGTAAGTTACCATACACCATCGGAGCCGCGGTAAACAATTAAAAATATTCCAGGGTTGAAATTCGCTATGAAAAAATCATTTGACTTGACCGGGAAGTCAAATGATTGTTTCATTGCGAATTTCAACCCTGGTGTATATGCACCCGTGCGAGTGACTTCGTACCACATCATTTATTACATGCAATGTTTGGAAATTTAAAAATATTCCATTTAAAATGTCCAAGATCTATAACCTACGAACACTAGTGTTTTTATTCACGATTTTGACTTATTTTTCTGAATTCAAGCAAATATTTGAAATTACATAAACCTGTCAAATCCAGACAGACTCTGCTAATGAAAAGATAAATCTATCAATGAAAGATAAACCAGTAAATTTGAATAGCCTCCATATAACATATACCGTCGTCTTTCTTGTTCTTCTTGTTCAACCGAGTTTGGCATATTGGGTCCTCGCTTGCTGGTACCCTGTTTTCTAGCCTCGCACAGAACAATTTCCATATTGAGAGGACAATGCCAAATATTGAATAATACCACGCAGGCTGAAGTTCATGTATCAGAAGATGTATCATGTGTCTGGCGACCATCGACGTGGGCTCACGATGGACGCTTCATAGGTCTCTTGTTCACCTCCTATAGCAGATCTTTCCTCCCTCACATCCACCAAGGTACTTCGAGATGTCAAAAATAATCAGCTGTAATTTAAAACTTCATGCTCCTCGTATCTCATAATTTTTAAAAGAAATAAGCATCTCAGGCTCGCGATAACTCCTACTAACATCAACAAGTCGAGGGAAGTATCCACTTCGACGGCAGCGCCGACGTCTGGTTGATCTAAAAGCGTCCAATGAGGCAGCACGTTGCCTACGTAACGAGACCAAATATTTGAATACTTTACGTTTATTCATGGTTGTGAGTGCAAATTACAGGACTCGTTGAGGAATTTGACTGATTAGCTCGCAATTTCGCTCGCTTAGTATCGTGCTATGAAATCACTACATGCCTCAAGTCGTTGAGGAATTGATAAACGACGCCATCGAAACGTAATGGATTTAGAAACATGACTGTTCCTTTTTTCGGGATTCATTCCGCGATGTATGTTTTTTTAAACAACAGTATTTCGCTGGTCCTCCTGCCAGCTTCATCAGGTTAACTGAACTGCTTTATTTGTCTCGCTAGTCATATATATATATATATATATATATATATATATATATATATATATATATATATATATATATATATATATAAGTCTGGACTCCCATTTTTGCCGGAATATGAATTTGAAAAAATTCGTTTTAGACTGCTACTCAACTTGTAACCGTCTTCTCAGTTGACGTTCCCCGGTCTCTTCGCAATTTCTATAGCCTCCCTGATTAATCTTGGGTAATAGCGTATTTCCCTAGCTATTAATCTTGTCTCTTCAAAGTTGAAATTATGAGTGGGGCCGCTGAGATGGTGTTCGGCCATTGCAGAAATGCGGTAATTATTATTTTTAATTGCCCGTTGATGCTCTTGGAGGCGTTGGAAGCTGGCAGGAGGACCAGCGAAATATTGTTGTTTAAAAAAACATACATCGCGGAATGAATCCCGATAAAAGGAACAGTCAACACTGCATCTGCGGAAGCCTACGAGCTGATTTAGAAACATGTTTAACGCCGAATGCCATTTTCCCAATCTGGAAATATTCACCATCAGTTATGTTATTGCTACGTACGTGGGTGCAAAAAATAACTATTATTTTTACGGAACACATTTGAGACGTTGATTTCACCAAAAGTGTAGACACTGCAACATTCAAAGTCACTCGCAAAAGACTCTCTATTTTCTTACCGTTCTTGTTGATCCCTCTCTCCCGTCAGCAACTCCCCGTTGCAAAGGCTCTGGAAGCTTCCCTAATTCAACCGTCGCGCGACTGTCGAAAAACGACGCGTCGTTTCCAGAAAGGATAAATGGAATAAAAAAACTGATTTTGCATTAAAAAACCGTATGATACGATCAAAAGACTCAATATTACCATCAATTTCTCTATTAATTGCAAAATAATCTATCATTTTTTTATATTTGACATTTTAGCAACATATAGGGCTCGAGAAACTTAGGCGCCAGGGGAAGAAACTTGCACCTCCGGTTTCAATGAACGCGCAAGTCGAAGGAACTCGTTGGAAAAGAGAGCGAGATACTTCAAGGCACTGACCAGGAAATGGGGAGAACCCGTTTTAATTTTATTAAATGCCGTCTGCAATTCGCGTCATGATCAAGGAAGGAAAGTGGTGGACATGGCACTCTTGAGGCGGCAATCGAGCTAGGCACCATATAAACAGCACGCGGCGAAGAAACCGGATCCCAATGAACTTTGGCATACTTAACTGCTTACTCCGATAAACTGCAACGATCACAGTGAGTGCCCTCATTGCAAAGGTGTTACCAATTGTACAGCTGGTACCACTGACAACTAAACATGGGTCGATACGGAACTTCATCTACATCTACTTACTACCCTGCGAGCCGCCGCACACATCTACGTCTATCTACATTTACGTCATAACCTGCAAGCCACCCAAAGGGTGTGTGGCAGGGGGTGCTTCCGCGCCAGGTATGCATCAATAATACGGCAGAACACCGAAACTACATTGAAACCAGCGTACCACACATGCAACTTGCCAATTAAAAAATCTACTAACCAAGAAACTGTCAATCGTTCCAACATGCAAGGGATACACACTTTTACTACATGTACAAAATATCATGCATAAATCAGAACATCAATATTTACATCGTGCATAAATAAGAACGTAGAAAATATAAAGAGAAAGATCTACTGTCTGCCTATTGTCACTATTCGAACTATTCACGACGACGATCACAGCTGTTATGGTCCCGAATGGTACGCGGAAAAAATGACATTTTATACCTATCGGTTCTACAATCTAGCTCTCTAATTTTATTGGCGCGATCTAATCTGCCGTAGTACGAGGGGGTTAATAGTATGTTTTTTACGTCGTCAGAGAAATGATTTTCCTGAAATTTATTTAGGAGGTTAAGCCTATAATTTTATGTACGCTGTGATATTGATTCCCATCCCAATTCTTCTAACAATCCACACACACTAGCCAACTTATCGTATCATCGTTTTACAAACTAGCTCCTCTTTGCTGCAAGTGATCTCATTCCGATATCAACCCCGCTTCATAAGGATCCCATACACTGGCAGCATATTCCAGATGAGGCCTAACGATTGAAAAATAATAATGTTCTTTCACTTTCTCATTACATTTTCCGAGTACTCTCTCGATAAAGCCTAGCTTCCTATATGCTTGATCGCATATTTCCCGAATATGTTTTCCCCAGAATATGTCGTGAGTAATTATGACCCCTAAGTACTTAACAGACTCGGCGTTGATTATTTCCGTATCATTAATTCTGTAAGCCCTACCTGGCCCATATTTATTTTTCCAAAAGCTGACTGCCTTTTTTTGACCAAAAGCACTTTTTTATGTTTAGTTCCATCAGCCACTTTTCGCACCAAGCATGAATAGCCAGTAGGTCGATTGTTAACGAGTCGCTATATTCGGAATTTTTAATATTTCTATACACAACCGCGTCGTCTGTAAAGAGTCTAAACTTACTTTTAACGACGTTTCTTATATCATTTATGTACAAGAGAAATATAAGTGGACCAACGATACTTCCCTGAGGAACACCCGATGTAACGCTGTGTTTCACATGATACCATCTATGACAACCCTTTGTTCTCGCCCATGTAAGAACTAATTAATCCAACTAATAATGTTTTTATCCATTCCATATGCTTCTAGTTTTGAGAGTAACTTAACGTGAGGTACTACCTTAACGAAAGCTTTCTTAAAATCGAGGAATATCGCGTCAACTTGAACATTATTTTCACCCGAGAGTAAGAGGTCATGAACGAAGAGAGCCAATTGGGTTTCGCAAGATCTACCCTTTCGAAATCCGTGTTGGTTATTTATTAATAATTCCTTCCTATCTAAACAACTCATAATGGAGCTTAAGATTATGTGTTACGCATAGGCGTATGGCAGAGGATGTTTTTGTAAAGATATAAGGGATATGATTTTGGGAGGAGAGATGGTGACGAGTATCACGGGAATGCATTAAGTGGAGCTCAGTTTTCATTGTGGTCGCTCATTGTGCGTGGAAAGAAAGAGTTTTTGTATCTATCTGTTCGGCAACGTATCCCTCCTATTTTATTGCCTCTGTCAGACCTAGTGATATCGTGAGGCGTCATGATAATATTCTCTGTGTCGCTCTCTAAAACATAGAATTTCTGAATTTCTCAAGGAAGCTAAGCCTAGTGTATAGACTGCGAGTCTCTTAGTGCTTCCACCTTAATCCCTCTAAAAGCTGTGAAACACTATATGCCCGCTCGTTGCAGTTTTTATCGAAGCGTACAGCTTTTCTTTGTATTTTATTAATTTTTTTGGTTAAATCTTAATGACCAGAGTCCCAAATACCTACGGCGTATTCGAGGTGTGACCTAACCAGAGCGAAGTAACACCTCCCTGACTTTTTCATCCAAGGATCTTCTAATTATGCGCTCAACAAAGCCTAGTCTCTTTAATGCTGAGACATATAGAGTCTTCGGAGTCAAAGTATACTGAGCACGTCATTTATCGCTCATTTGTTTGTCACTCATAAATTTTTAAGTATAGAAGAATTTAAAATGTAATTCTTTATAGCTCTAGTTTTGGACAATGTTGAGGTGATATTCAAAAAAGAAAACTAATGGGGTAGTTTTTCCTGGAATTGAGTTGAAATTACGAAGGATCGCCTCTCAACAATAATGCTTTCATATACGTATACTGATCCCCAGTCGGGAATTATTTTTCCTTTAGGAAATTAATGTTAAAATCAGACTAGCTGAGAAATTCAGTTTTGGATCTTTACTACCAAATATCATATATATTATTTCTCAAAGGTGTTTTTTTGTCGCAGTGCCATAACTCCTATAATTCTTCATCAAAGGTAATGTTTCAAACATCGTTTTAAAGCTTATGTTCCCCGATATTGACAAAAAACAGACAAATAGTTTAAAATTAAAGTTTTTGTTAAAATTTAAAATTCAAGGTTTTGTTGAGAGATACAGTGCCATCTGTTTAAAATATAAACAACTAATATGTTGGCTATGGTTACGTACTTAAAAGACTGTAGGAGGCGCCATCTATTAATACATCCTTTAGTTAGATTGTTTACATTTTACATGCAATCAGTGTGACCGTTTAACGTTTACGTTATGTATCTTTAAAACAACATAAATAACATATAATTGTCCATGGGACGAAACAGGTTGAAGAACAGGAAGAAAAAAGGAAGAAACAGGAAGAAGCTGCATGCTGTGCGAAATATTCGCACGGGTCAGCTATTATAAATTATTTCGAAATAGAAATTAAGAAATAAGCAGCTACAAACGAAATGGTTAGATTAGTACAAGGATATTGCTTGGAGATTCACAGTCATGAAAACAAAATCCTGCTGAGTGGGAGAGAAATGCTGAAGGCAGCTTATACGCTAGAAAGAAGGGTGTTTAAACAAATGGACATACAAATGGGCGGATAACAAATCCCAGCGGGGGCGAATGTTTTTAAGAGGAAACCCCCAGGGAGGGCACTTTAAATTTAGTCCGCAGTGTGTCGGATGAGACGTTATACCGCGGCCCTCTTGGCGCCTTCCGTCGACGGCGCTGGTTTTCTCTCCGCCCTTCCTCAATTTGCTAGAGATCCTTCCCTTACTTACCTGCAAAACTGACCTCATTGGCGCAAATGACCTCAGTTCTCGGCCGCCTTCCTAAGTAACCAACCGACCTCAAACAAGTGGAATCCTATACCTACCGCAGCAGCTGAATGGCGTGGGACGGGAAAAGTACAAGGGCCATCAAGGTGAGCTTGATATCATAGATAAGCGCAAGCAAAGAAAGAGTTGGTGGTGAAAACACAGCTCAACTCTACATTGAAAATAACTATAATTAAAGCCATACCTGAAAACATTCATGTGGAATGTTGCACTCAATCACTCAGGGACATGGATCGTTGAATAACTGGAAAAGGAGAGAATAGAGGCTTTATGAACTTTGTGATATGGGTTGGCGTAGAAAATTAAATGGACGGAAAGTTTCAGAAAGGAGGATATGTATAGAGGTATGGGAGAATATAAAACCGCATAGGGAACTATCAAGAATAACAGGGGCAGACAAATAGGCAACAAAATTTGAGACACGGCGAATTCTTAAAGAACATGATTGAAGGAAAAGCTTCACGAGGTATACCGAAGGAAATCTGCATAGAACAACTTAGAAGGACGTGAAACAAAAGAGCTACGAGGACACTAAGGATTTTTCAAGGAAAACGCTAGGATAGAAGAATATAGGCAGCCAATCATAAGATTTAATGAATAATTATGACACTCGATAAAATTATTAACGTTTTTTCGTGCATAAGCATACGCGTAATCACAAAAATTCGACTGAAGCAAATGGCCATGATCACGGATCTCATTACATAAAGAGTAATATACTAATCCGATGTAGCGTATTTGATATCAATTATAGTGAACCATAGTCAAGAAATTCAGAATTGAATGCTACAAAACAAATTTAAAACTTTTTCATGTTCATTACTTCATGTCTCGTTGCTCTGAGTCTATGAAAATATATTTTAGAGAAAAAAATATAAAGAGGCCTCCATTTAATTCCCGTGCTTATCATAGTATGATGAATATTATCTATATCATGCATTGCTGTTTATTCAGTGATGGTTTATATATGTATTCGTTTGAATGTACGATACCCTAAAGCCTCTAGTGACTCTAAAGAGAGTTTATACAGGATTATTACAGGATTCATTATCTCTTAGCTGTCACTTTCAACAGGATTTAGCTGATTTTTATAAATCTTCAGGCCAATGTTCAGCAAAAATATAAATTTTAAAAAATTTAAAAAAATGTAGGAACACTTTTCTCATTGAAAGTAATTACGATGAGAATGAAAATCCGGGAGAGCGTTCATTGCCTTCCACAATTCGACCACCTGGTCTGAACACACACTATGGAAATACGAGTTTCACGGCCTCTAATGTAGAAAACAAAGGATAATTCATTCCAACGGCCATTAAAAGTTTGAACACCTCGCGTCAAAACACGCATACGTCCGAAATTAAAACTTTGGCTGATTAAGGCAGTTTGAGTGAAATTTTTAAGTCATGAATACGGACCGTATTCGAATTTAATTTTCTCGCAATTGTGTGATATTCACAGTGGAAAGATCGTTCGCCTGGACGCGGACGCTCTAAACCAATTAAGCAACTCAGGCGTCCTCTTCCACAGTCAATCTCATGGGGGCTTCAAGGAGCAAGTTATGCTCTCCGGCACCGTATGCGTAATGCCAGAGCTACCCGTATGCGAGCGCTAAGCGCTACTGTCCACGGGGTAAAGCCCGGCTTGAAAAACAAAGGTGTTTACTTTGAATATTTTCAAAGAAATACGGAGCTAGCCTCGCACTAACTTAAACGGAGTCACCCGCTAATGTCCACACAACTGGTCGAAATTCACTGTGGAAAAATCATTCGCCTGGATTGGGAATCGAACCCAGATCACTCGATTTCGCGCCGAGTGCCCTAACCACTCTCTGCCTTGTGAGTAACTCCGTAAAAGTTACTGCGCGGCTGGTCCGGTAGCTCTTTGAAAACGATTTTAATTTTTTTTTTTTCATAAGTACTATGAAGAACTATGAAGTACTACCTATATAAGAAGTATGAACTACTACTATAAGAACTATGAAGTAAAAAATATTAATCTCACATGAATATATTGTTATTTATGACTGAAATTCCGTGAATTCAACTAAATATGCGCGCAAAAGTCTAATAATTTGATCTATTTTTTCACGCCGTGCTGGAAAAAAAGGCTTCACTCATCGGAAAGTTTTTGTGCGATTCTTGGAAACTTTCCGCGGGGAGATTTATAATTAATCTTTAGAAATAACCGAAAAAAGATTCGATGTACCCCATTTTGAATTTCTGATGACACAGATAACATATGTGTTAGAAATTCCCCAGTTTAAAAAAATAAAAGTCTCTCTGGTGTGAATACCCGTAAATATTTCCCTAATTGAATATGCTGGTATTTGTCGGCAAACATCTCGAAAAGCAGTTCGGTAAGGGGTTGATATCATTATATATTGAGTTATCATTGTATAGGTGAGATATTTTTTCTTTAAAATGAAACCTTTATCATTGTATTCTAAGAGTAATGACATCTAGCCGAAAAATACAATAATGCGATTTCACCGCGACGTTACTTGTCAAAACAACTACTCATTCCAACCCTTTTCATCGTTTTCATTAAAATACTTCTACTCTCACTGCCGAAATGTCTAAGCTATTTAAACGGCATATGCATGAGGTAGATAAATCATACTTTCCTCACATTTAAGAGCAAAGTAATTTCAAGTTCGATGTTTCGAAAAATAATGGCATGGATAGTCATTATGTTTTTAGTTCTTTGTGATTTGAGGGAGTGTTTCAATTAGTCACCAGGAGATTTTTTCAACGTAGTTTTAGCGAAATATTGTTTCCTCTAGAAATAAAAGAACTTAGTAATAAGGTAGTTTGAGCGAAATTTTTTAACCGTCATAACTACGGACCATATTCGAATTTAATTTTCTCCCTCACACTGGGAAAATCATTCGCCTGGACGCGTGATCTAAAAGAGTTAAGCAACCCAGGCGTCCTCTTCCACTGTGAATCTCATGGGGGCTTTAAGGAGCAAGTTGTTCTCACAGGTACCGCGCATATGATGCCAGAGGTACCCGTATGTGAGCTCCAAGCGCCACAGTCCATGGGGCAAAGTCCAACTTCAAACACAAAGGTGTTTACTTTGGACATTTTCAAATACCCACGGAACTAGCCACGCCGTTACATCAACGGAGTCATCCGCTAGTGATCACACAATTGTGAGTAATACACAGTTGAAAAATCGTTCTTCTGGACTGGGAATCGAACCCAGATCCCTCGATTTCGCGTCGAGAGCTCTGACCAGGCGAACGATTGTTCAACTGTGAATTTCACACAATTGTGTGATCACTAGCGGGTGACTTCGTTGATGTAACTGCGCGGCTAGTTCCTTGGTTCTTTGAAAAAAAATAAACTCGTTGTTCTAAATTGGTGCCCCGCAACATCCCAGAAAAGGATAACACTCCTGGATCGAGTGATTGTGACCAGTGATTGGTGACCAGAGAGGAATTACTTTTCCCATAAACCACTAAAGATAAGTTAATCAGGAATGATTTTAGTTTCTGTGCCATACCAGTTCTGATGTGTGGTTCTGAAAGTTTGGCGGCCATTGTAACGATTCTTCCTATATGTCCCATATTCGGTTTTGTTTCTTGACAGTTAGCCCTCGGATGTTCCTCCGCGTGGTGAAAAACAGCACAACAGTTTCTTCAGCCGTCCAGCTGGCGTCTTCAAAGCTGAATGCCCGATCACCCGAGAGCTGACTATCAAAATAGCTGAACACCACGGAAACCTCCATTCTAAACTCTGTCTTGTTCTAGTATTCTAGTAAATGCCATCCTGAAAAATTCTTGAGAAAGTCAGAACTGGTGTGTTTCAGAGCGACAGAGAGAATATTATCATGACGCCTCACCACAACATCCCTAGGTCGGACTGAAGCGATAAAATAAGAGAGATACACTGCTGAATAGATAGGGACAAAAACTCGTTCTTTCCGCACACAGTAAGCGACCACAATGAAAACTGAGCTCCACTAAATACACTCTCATAATACACGTCACCCTTTTACCTCACAAAACCTTAATCTAAACACGGCTGGTGTCCTAAGATCTAGTCCATGAACTTAATAAAATACAAAGGAAAGCTGCGCGATTCGTCAAAAACTACTACGGCCGTACAGAAAGCGTTACACAGATTTTGAACGATTTAGGGTGGGAGCCGCTAGAGACTCGGAGGCTACGCGCTAGGCTTAGATTGCTTGAGCAATTGAGAATGGATATCTTTCAGAGCGACACGGAGAACATCATATTAGAACCACATTATATTTCCAGGTCCGACAGAATTGATAAATTAAGAGATACATTTTGCCGAGCGGATTGGTATGGGGATTCGTTTTTCCCCCGAACAATTAAGGACTTTAATAAATGCTAGGCGGAACTTTGATTTTTTTGTTGACGGCTGGTGTCCTAACACCCCCCGCTACACGCCTTTTGAGGCGGCTTGCGGGGTAGTATGTAGATGCAGATCCCTGTATTTACTTATTGTTTGGAATCAAACAGGATGTAATAACTGTTTTTAAACATGCGGGTACTTCATCTAATGTTACATTGACGCCAAGAAACGAAAGTGGCAACATTCGCATTTTCCAGCTAGTACAAGGTTACACTTGTGAGATCCCCGGCCTACCTTGGTTGTCGTCCAGTCGCTGAGTTCTAATTATGGCGCGGAATAATTTATAGTTAAGCGAGGACATTAAATCAAGAACAGCTCTCATAAGGGCTAACGGTTTTTGGCCGTCGCGCATACGACTATGATGTATCGAACGATTCCGTTTTATTTTGCCGTGACAGCTTAACAGACGAATGTCGTTAATTATACTCTAAGTAAAGTTGTTCCACCATTAATCTACTTTCGCTCAAATCAAGTTGTATATAATAAGTCTCTCCAAGTGAATAATAAGTGCATATACCGCACCCAGTTCCACGATTTTTCAAAACCCACTCGGAAAAGGCGGATGCAATTAATGAAGCACGTGCTGAACTAATTACCAGATGACAGAAATGCTTACTTCGTCGCATAAATTTATCGTAGATTACGAAACGCTGCGGTAGAAGAACAGCCATGTGAATATTTGCCATGAAATATTACTTTTCGATAGCTTTTTATAGGTCTTTAAAAACTATAAAGCTATCATAAATTAATAAATATGGCGTAAAAGAATTATGACCAAGCATGTGGAAACAACTGCCAGGAAAACGTCATACTGCAATTGATCATAGCATGATTGGACGATATTGATTACAGAGGATCCTTTATTTTAGGCAAGCCCGCCAATTAATTTTCAGGAACTACCATTTTTGACGCGGCGGCGCCTCCTTCAGATGCAAAGATTCAGAGCACGATCATGAAGAACGTATACCTTCTCGGGTAGGGTTGGAGATAGGATGGGTGGAGGGGGGTGGGAGGGAGGAGGGAGAGGGTTAGAAAACACAAAGGATAGTGTTTTTGAGCAGGGGGCCCGGGAGTGGGTGATTAGGGGACGGCAGAGGTAGGTGAGGGAGGGGGTGGGGGAGGCATTGACGAAAACGTGACGGTTGATTGAGCGAGATAGTTCCCCAGCCATAATGGAGAGCATATTCGAGTTATGCGTTTTCAATTCTGCAGCAAAAAGAAGCAGGAATTTAATATTGCATAATTAATTGTGCGCTAATATACTTTTCCTCTTCTTCTTCGGTTATCAACCCATGGGTTGGTTGGCAATAGCACGCCATTCTGCTCTTTGCTCAGCTTTCCTCTTCATTTCATCATATGAGACGCTTCCAGAGTCATTGATGATCTGCTTCATATAGATTAATCTAGGACGTCCTCTACGATTTGTCCCCTCAATAAAACCTTCAGCTATTAATTTGATAAAATCATTGCATCGTAGATTAGTTTAAGTCTCCTTGTCTGTATCTGTCTCCAGAGACTTCTATTTTCTTGTACTCTTCTCAGCACTTCCTCATTGGTGATTCTGTCTCGCCAGCTGATTTTCTGCATCCTTCGATAGCACCACATTTCTAGGGCCTCTAATCTGCTCTTTTCATGTTTCCCGATAGTCCAACTTTCAAACCTGTAAAGGGCCACACTCCAAACATAAGCTTTCATAACCCTCTTTCTTACTTCCAAACTAACATTTTTACAAGTCAGTAGAGTCTTTTTATCATTGAAAGCTATTTTTGCTAGTTGTATTCTATTCACAATTTACTTTTATACGACTGAAATTCTAAGTGTTTTTATAAAAATATCCACATTAGTCTTCAACTTGACTCATATTTATACGCAGTGCGCTAGACTTTCCATCCCAGCGGAAGGTTTATAGTGATTCCTGAATAAATTACTGCGGTGACATTGTCATTTATTTTCAAAAATGGTTCCGAAAGCATAGGAACTACAGACTGTTAATTTTCTGACGAGATCTAGGAGTTAGAAATTCCTCATTTGTTAAAATAAGGTCTCTCTGGAGTGCATACATGCACCGTCTCCCCTTGTAAAATGGTTGGTATCCCGTCAAACATCGCGGAAAGTAAATCGGTAATGGGCTGATAAGTTTGGTATCTTTGTGGGGATGAAATATTTTTCTTTAAAATGGGACCAAATTCATTGATTTCTAGGTAAAATGGTAATTCACTCATGCTACCTTCAACTGCACTCTCAAAAGCCTTCGATTACCCCTCCATAAACCTTAAGACTTCACTATTAGGATCATAGAATACGATTCCGTAATCAGATTTGGTCTACAGCGACAATCGATCCCAGTCCAGGGCGGCGGGCGAACGCATTAACGTATTCGTTGGCAGCTGAAGGGCGGGTGAGCACTTCCACCGACCTTGCTCTCTTGTCGAGCTGAAATGAAAACGATGCGAGCATTATTTCGCTTTTGTTTTTACGAGGCGTGCCGTATGCGGGCCCTTCCTTCCTCCTCACGCGCTCATAACTTTAATATGGCGAAACATTTCCGTTGCGTCGGTTTACAATGCAGGTTGGTTTTCCACTTTCACTTTCGTTTGTTTTTTTATTATTCACGTGCGACGCGAGTAAAAAAAAAGGAACGAAAAATAATAATAAAAGAGTCGAGACGAGCGCTCCCATTGCCTCTCCCCCTCATAATAAAACAGTGGGCTCATTTGACTCTGAAAATTCTTTCGACTATTCTGTCTCATTTCTTTTCTCGTTTTATTTCAAACACGGTCGTGATTACTCTTCAATTCGGTTCCCTTATTTCACTCGAAGAGCTCAGGGATGGACTAAAACACCTCCTATCAACACTGTTGAGAGGAAGTAATACAAATAGAGGTTCCCATAGGCACGCAATGCCGCTCAACCCCTCAATTATTCCTCGTTGGCATGTAAAATGTTACGTAATATTCACTCGTATTATACTACATAGCTTTATCTCCAAAAAACCTACGAGCGATCATAAAGTGTTAAACAACTGGTGGGACCAAGTTGGGAAACCTTGCAGACTCGCAGGCCGCTCGGTAGACTTAAGCCGTGTCCCAATTCGTTAGGCATTAGGGAGGATGCGGTTAGCTACCTAAATATTTAGAGGCCTTTCGCTAATGGAGCTTGATTTTGGACATCCTTCGCTAGTGTTGCCGTCTACCGAGCTGGAAACGAATGAAAAACATATGAGTAATTAATAAAGGACTGAATGAAACGAATGAAACCTGAAATTAAGACATTTTTGACGCCTTTTCCTACCTTCGTATGCGTTGTGAGATTTGGAAAGTGAAATGACATTATTTTCATCCATTTCGTTATTTGGAGATTCGTTAGTTTTTAGTTTTCGGGGTATTTAAGTTTGTGTCGGTGTTCTGGGCTTTTAATTCGTTTTTTTTAAGTGTAGGTACTAAGTAGAATTTTTCTTTTGAAGTCAGGTATTTGGTTGCGAAATATTAGAGAATTCTTTCACTTGCAGACAAAATACTTGCCGGCCATGTTTTGCCACTTTTCAACTACTTCCTTGTGTACGATTTTCCTTGTACGACGCATGCAGCGCTTTGCATTATGGGAAATTCAATATGGAAGCGGATTTAGGATAAACTCCATCTACCCTAAATTTCACCCCCGAGAAAAGCACCTAAATCCGCTCCCCCATGATGCCTAACGAATTGGGACACACTTCATGATGGCGTCCTCCCTAAATCTGCCGATTTAGCTGCCTAAATGGCGAATTGGGACACAGCTTTAAGGTAGTGTGAGTGAGATGTTTCCCTAATCATAATAGAGACCATATTCGAATTATACTTTTTAATTTCACCAGATCTGAGACACACGAATTAAACAATGCATTATTTATGGTGCAATAACATAGTTTTACATGAGAGAGAATGTAAGTAATCAAATGAAAATATCTAAATAAGTCTTTGAATTGACTCATTTTTTTCACGCGGTACGTTTGAAACTCAATCAAAACGGAAGGTTTATTGTGATCCAGAAGAATTTACTGCGGTGATAATACGATTAATTATCAAAAATAGTTGAGGAAACATAAAAATTACACACTGTTGGTTTTTGGACGAGATGTGAGTGTCATAAATTCCTCATTTGTTAAATAAGGTCTCTCTGGAGTGCATACACGTATCATTTCCCCTGTAAAAGGGCTGGTATTTTCTGGCAAACATCTCGAAAAGTAATGCGATATGGGGTTTGTTGGATTGGATATTTGGGCGGGTGACCGACGGCTAATGTCATTTGCGCCATAGGGGATAGGTAAGGGAGGAAGGGTGGATAGAAACCCGGCGTCGGCATTAGCCTGCTCTTAACGAAAAGCGGCTTACCACGGCTTAACATCTCATTCGACAGACGGAGTACTGTACTTGAAGTCCCTTCCAGAAGACACTCGTAGGAATCGGGTTTCCTCTTAAAAATATCCTCCTCTCCAGGGACTTGAACCCTGGCCGCTCGTGCGACAGGGGAGTACTCTAGCCGTCACATCATCCCGAAACCCCGGTGAGGGGTTGAATATTTGGTGTCAATGGAAGGGTGACATGTTTTTCTTTAAAATGAGACCATATTCACTGATTTCTAGATAAAATGATATTCCGCTCAAACTACCTTAAGGAGGAACCTTCTTTTTAGGTATTCCCGATAACCTATCGTAATTTTAACATACACTGTAAAATTATAGTATCGAATGATATAAAAATATTTCTTGGTCACCAATCGTTTGACGAAGATATTTTGGCTTGAAAATGACTAAGTTTAACGTTGATATAATTTGTCTTGATGGCAGTGCGATAGTACCTCTTCACATAACAAGTTACTTTCACTATCCTAATATGCAGTCAATACAATGACTATCGTATACGTATCTAACTATCGTACGTATATGTCTGTAACTATCGTATAAATGACTATATTAACATTTTTATACCCTACACCACTACATGGTAAAGGTATATTGATTTTGTCACTGCAGAAATGTAAAGCATTGAAGGGGGCGTGGCAGGTATGGAAAAGTATATATATATAGAAATGATCAGCATCATCTCACGAGTCAACCTAGCTAAGTCCGAATGTCTGTCCATCTGTCTGTCTGTCCGTCTGACTGTCCGTCAATCTCTTCGCACGATAACTGCCGTAAAAATATCGAGATATCGAGTTGAAAATTGGGTCACAAGCCTCTAGTAGTCCACAGACGGCACAGTTCTAAAATGGGTTGGATCGGACCAAAACCACGCCTTTTTTTATAAACAAAATTGAAAGTGGTGTTGGTGTAACGCCACGCCCCTTTCCGCCGCTCTGCCTTTATATAAGTTATTGTTTGTTTTGTGGGTTTTAAATGTTTAATAAGTTTATTGTTTATTTTGTGTGCTTTGTTTTATCTTATTTCTTGTTTTTTTGTGTTTTAATGTTTAATTTGTTTACTCTGTATGGTCTTTGTTGGTTGGGAGGGAGTTGTTTAAGTTTGGAGAGGTGGATTGTTGGAGTGGAGAGAAGAGGAGAAAGAGGTGTAAAAAAAGTACGGTAAATAAAGCGCTACCAAAGAAAACTCTAAGGCGTTACAGTAGGGTATTTAAGCTTCGGCAAGACCGAAGATAATTTCTTTACTAGTTACTATTTCAATTTCCGCCCAAATAATATTGTTCAAAAGCTTGTACAACATGCACTACATGTTGTGGCAGTTAATATATTTTTTCAGGTTAGGTATCGCTAGTATAACGCGAGTAATTAGTATAACTAACTGACTTCCGCTTTTCGTCAGCGGGCATAGCGACATTTTGTGATAAATGTGGCAACGTTGCCAGGGGCCACTTCTGCCGTTTACCTTATTTACCAAACATTTTTTTCAACGTCTATTATTATTAGGTATTTTATATACATCGTTAAACGTTTAGGAAGGAAGAAAATTACACCCTTCACTCAGTTCGTTAAAAATCATGATGTCAAATCCTGATAAAATCATTTTAGATCTTGGGTTTAATGCTTTGTCCAATGATATTTTATTAGAAGAGGTGTTTACATGGAATTTGAAAAAATATACAGCGTAGCACTAAGCCTTAATTTACTCGTTTTTTACTATTTACTTGCAAATTTTGTACATCATAAGAAAATTACTTCGAAGCGTATGTTCCTCCTTAACCAGTCCATTTTTTGGGAACGCGTTCACTCTGGACCGGTCCATATTGTACCTTCTTGTAACTCATTCACCGCTCCTTTATTAATCGGTGGTCATATATTTTTTACTATCAATATGTTCTTGGTATTTTAAGAATGTTAAAATTAAACAAACCTGAAACAATGGGTTTACCGTAATAATGGCTATAAAAATTGTTGTTTGCAATCAAAGTTGGAGGATAAAATTTTTAACTTTTTCAATGTTTCGTAAAACGGTTTAATTGTAAATCATGAGGAATTCATTTCTAAAGCTAACTCGATCTAGGTGATTAAGAAATAAGTATAAAATAAAAAAATGGGCTATAGCAATTTAATTAAAACAATGCAGTTTAAAACTGTTAAAAAAATGAAATATCAATACCGCAAGTTGAGAAGCAGCTTTTGGCAAGCAATTGGCTTACTTAGCAAGACGACATCCTATGTGCTATCTTATGATTTGAGAGGAAGACGGTATCATTTGAGAACACCTAGTTCGCTCGAGTTCACCCTGAAAATCCCCTCGGATTAAGGTGGCTAGAATAGGCTTAAGCGATGAACGAATTTGTCCATCGAGGGTCGATGAAAAAAAAATCATCGAGATGATTCGGTTTCGATGATTATCATCGACGACGATGAGTCGATGAATTCATCACCGTCGATGAGTCGATAAATTCACCGCCATCGATGAGTCGATGAACTCACCGACCTCGATAAGTCGATGAATTCATCCATCGCCGACGGAAAGGTAGGGATAGGCACGGGCGGGCGACGCAACACAAATAATTATCATCTAATGGGGATGGATTGATTGACTCATCTACATCGGTGGATTCATCGACTCATTGACGTCAGTTTATTAATCAACTCATCGACTTCAGTTCAATTCATCGACTCATCGACGTCGATGATCGATGACATTCATTGTCATCGACGCGGTTCATCGCAACGCGATGACTAAAATCATCGTCGATGAATTCGATGAACAGACTCATCGCCCAACCCTAGGATAGAAGGTTTAACGGACAAACACACCAGAGGGTCTATTCAGTATGGCCTCGTATTTTCCGAGTCTCGACAGCGATGAAATTTTGGCATCCGAGTCGCGTCAATTTCAAAGGGGAGCATTCTAAAGTTGAGATTTGCTAGGAACTTCGACGTCAATTCCACGGATTGGACGAGGGTCGATCGTATCGATTCTTTACTGAATATACCTAGGCCCCAGATCGACAATTGGGAGTCCAAGGTTCGAATGCTGGTCCAAGTTAACTCATTTCTTCGTATAAAATCCATGGTTGGCAAATTCACTTTGTGGAAATTTTGGACGAATTTTGCAGAGCATCTAATTGATGAAGGTCACAGATCTAATTTTACCCCTAAGCTGTTACACATTTGTGACAAGGGGGGGGAAGTTGGACTTCCTTGAAAATTTTGAAATTCTGTCATATCACAATGTGCACGGCGAAAAACTACTCAATGACATAATCCCTTCAACCGCCTCGCCCTTGTTCTCTGTGCCAGTACCCTCACCTCCATCCCCGTAGTCTTTGAACCTGGCGTCACCACCTGTTTGTTCCTTCCCCAGCAGTTTTGCCCAATGAACTCTCATTTCCCCCCCCCTTATTTCAGCCACCTCCCTCTCCTTGAGATCTCTTATATGAACTGTGTTGGCTTTTGGTATTTTACTCTGCAATCTTGATAATGGGCTGAAAAGGCCGAAACCGGTTGATTTGTGTTTTAAATAAATTGTTGGAAAAAAACTAAGCGTTTTTATTTTTAATATGTTTTCTTCGGGGCGAATCTCATTCAAATGTCGTGTGCAACAAGGTCACGTCCAGCTCGCATCCCTCGATCGCGTTTGGCATCGACCCTCATCCTTTTTGCGTCCCGAAAGGCACTCGGAAAATAAAAATACTGAACCTTCCCCCTCCCTACCCAACCACGTTTCCCGATGTCATAACCGATGAGTCAGAGAGCGGTGTTGTGCACCAGTCAACGAAGAGAGATGTATTTTGAGGGGGGGGGGATGGAGGCTGATCTAATAAACTCGAGAGAGAGAGAGGGAGAGAGACAGGGGTCAGTGTTGCCAACCGATAATCGAATCCAGCCGTAAACTTCAATTACAGTCGGTCGCGGTTGTACGCGGGGGTCGCGGGTTCGAATCTCGCACGTCGGGCTAACTTAACCATTTTGGAAATGTTTGTTTGTTTTCGTGCTTGCTTGTTTATGACCCCTGACACGCCAAAAATACTCTGTGGAACACAACAGGTTATGCGTCTACGAGGACCCAAAATAGGAGACACGGATTGAAAAATAAGAATCTGTTCAAGGCGGCGGTAAGTGTATTCATTTTTACTTACACTGCAATAATGGCCATTGGGAATACTCATGAAGCCACCTTGCATTATTATTAAATTTCCGTATAGCAATATTCACGAAGTGCTAAGAAGTTAATTGTGCATTTGTATAATTAAATTTGGAGAGGAATTAAATATATCTGTAGACCGCACGACATAAAAAAAGTGTATAATTACGTCCCGCGTGTAGTACTACATTTTTTTCCACCTCATTATGATTAATTGAAAGTAAAACCCATGTATATTTATGTTAAAACCAGAACGGCGTGCTTATTTACAAACTATCTACCGCATTTACATTCGAACTTCCTTCTTTCATCTCTAGGCGGCACCACTTTCCAAAAAGTTGTTTGTTTACGGAATTCTCGACCACAGTTTTTGGCGACGAGATCGCAATCCATAATATATATTAGGGATGAGTCGATTCCATTTTTTTTCGATTCCGATTCCAATTTTGATTCTTTCAAATCGATTCCCGATTCTCGATTCCAATTCCATCGATTCTTATTCCTAATAACAGGTGGGATCTTGATATACCAGAAGCGTATGAATATTACTTAAATTCAAGTAATGGCTGAAATAAAATAACAAAGACAATTAAGTCGCTCAAAAAGTATATTTATTAACAAATAGCAAATATATCCTCAGCTGATTGAGGTAGATAAAAAGTACAAATTGATATCCTAATCCCAAAATTACTGAGACAAATATGATGTGATAAATGAAATTTGATATGAATATTCACCTATCTGGAATCGATGGAATCGGAATCGACTTTAGGCGATCGATTCTCGATATCGACTTTAGGCGATCGATATCTCGATATCAGTATATCGGTATCGATATCTCGATGTCGATATCCTGATAATCGGTGGAATCGAGAATCGACATTTGGATTTGACTCATCCATAATATATATTCATGGGAAAACTGTACGGACACAACTAACGCGGGAGTATTGAAACAAAGACCGATGAGGAAAATATGAAGCGACGCTAATGACGCGCACCCGCCTCTCTCATTGGCTGAAATTGCAATTGATACTTCCGCCGCCCGCCGGTAGACCCGCAGTCTGATGGGGGTGAAGGAGGGAGGGGGACGGGAAGGGGTAGGAGGGATGGGATAGGGGAGGGGAGTGAATGGAGGGGGAAGGAGGGAGAGGACAAAATAATAACGCAATCATTCCTCTCCTCCCGCACATGTCGGAGTCCCGTTAGGGTGACCAACATTTCCGAATGGGAAGACGACGCGAGACTACCTCAAATTTTCGGCGCTGATAATTTCGGGTGGATGCGGGAAAGCGACCTCTTTTTTTTTCCTTGAGGTAGTTTGAGCGAAAAATCATTTCACCGAGAAAACGATAAATTTGGTCTCATTTTAAAGAAAAATATCTCACCCTTCTAATGATACCATAATATCCTCCCCATACCCAACAACTTACCGTGATTTTTTACGAAAATTACCAGCCATTTTACATGGGAAATGGTACGTGTATGCACTCCTGAGAGACGTCATTTAAAAAAAAATGAGGAATTTCATAACCCTTAGATCTCGTCAAAAAATTGTGTACTTTGTATTTCTTCTCAGTTCTTTTTGAAAATAAATCATATTTCCACCATAGTAACTTTTTAGGATCGCAAAAAACCTTTCGCTGTGAAGGAGTTTTAAACGTACCGGGCAATGGCAAATGAGTCATGTTAAAGACTATATGCAGATATTATAATTTGATTAAATAGAATCTTAGCCATATAGAAATATATTATTGCACCATTAATTTTGCAATATTAAATTTATGTTTCCTACTGCTGATGAAAGTAAAACCTGTAATTCGTACACGGTCTTCCTTATGACAAGGTAACTACCTCGCTCAAACAACTTTCTGGCGGCTCTGATTTGACTATGTCAGTCAAGAAAAATACTGAGTAAACATTTTAATTTGTTTAGTTTAAAAAATCCTGCTTTTTCTGGCGAAAGGGGTTAATAATTGAAAACAAAATTAAGGTACAAAATATTTAGATCATTCCGCGAATATATTTTTGATGACCACATTTCTCCAGCCATGGGAGCCGATTGCAGCGACGTTTGCACGTAACTACCGTATTTTGACTCCAATTACGACAAAAATTTTACAAGTATTTTAAATATTAGGGTTGGTATTCCTGTATATAATATTCACTCAATTTTATAGGAACTTTCACATCTCAAAAACAGTATTAATTAAAAACTTGAATATTCTTTTTCAGAAAAATAGACGTTTTTCCGCAGTAACCTGAGCGATGTCCATAAGAGCCCATGATGAATTCTCCACTTCCATGGATGAATTAATATAGAAATGACATGGAAACCCTGTTTTAGGTCCATCTCAGTTAATAAAATGCGCTTCGAGGATGCTACATTCATATTTTCAGAAAATATGGAGCGGACGGCGGAAGAATAAACCAGATATCGATCTCCTGGGCTATTACACGTGGCAATTCTTAGGAGAGATACTTTGGTTTGTTTTATGGAGGTGGGAGGCGACTGATAATAATAAAACCATTGATTACATAGTGCAATGGATTCTACTTGATTTTACGATAGGTTTCAATAGGTATGCGGATTATTATTAACTAAAATGTATAAAAAATATATATAAGAGGAATGCATATTAATATGTCAATGCATGCTGATTTCTAGCACTTTATTACATACATACATACCAATCTCGCCGTTTCTTTCCAGGGTAGGCACATTCACAAAGTTTTACTCATAAATACATATTTGTGCACCTAACTCTGCTTCGATAATTTCCTACATACTGACCTATCCTTACAAACCTCTTTTGCATCATTTACCCTCATACACTGTTTCATACATACCCTCTTTTTTTAAGACTTCTAATATTCCTCCTAAGAATTTCCTCAACCACATTCAATCACAACTTTCTCGGCCTATCTCTACCTCTCGCACCATTCATTTCACTCTTATTTATCTGTTTCGTTATTCGACTCTAATCCATTCTCTCAACATGGCCAAACCAACGAAGCACACTCCTTTCATATATGTCCATTACTGAAGCATCTAACCCACATTCATTTATTACCCACTCATTCCTCACCCTATCCATCCTACTTTCACCACAAACACTCCTCAGATGACTCATACCCACGGCGTTTAGTCTACTCTTATGCCAATCCATAAACATTTAAAAATTGCAAAAATAGTCAGCCAGTTGGCTCAAACGAAAATCAGGTTTATCAAAGATGGCGACCACGTTACAGCTTCTAGCGTTGGCCACCATAGCAAGCGCCTTCTCCAGCTTCCTCAATGACTCTAACGTAAATTTCATGTAATTTAGCGCGGAATGAAGTTAAGGGCGGGGAAACTAGTATCTGCAAATTTGGGCGACTAGGGCGCGCGCCTTCCATGCGATTTTAGGACATGACTCATCTGGGAACCCTGCACCAAAGTTCCCAAACCACCCCTACAGAGGGGGTTGGTTCCCCTTCTTCTTTCCCGCCCTTTTATCTATCCGCTCCAGTTGACAGCGTCACACCCCCACTCGGGAGCAATTTCGTCAGTCAGCGTCCTTACACACTCTCCTCCTAATCTCTACTTCACTCCCTCCATTCCCCCCCCCCAATAATCCCCCCCTCCAGGGTTTTTCATTAATGGCCGCGATGTTTTTCCCCAAACGCGACGAATTCGCTTCATGGGCCCACTTGATCGCTTGTATTATTTCCGTTATTTTTTTCAGGAAGTGAATCAAGAAGAGTGGGTGGGTTTGGGAAGACCCTACTTCTCGTTTATGAGAAGGGGACAGGCAGGGGAATACAAGGTTGACAGTTGAGACGAAGGCACAAGCGACCAAATGCACGCAATCCGAACATTAGGAAAAGGGAAGCATTCAACGACTATACCATCGTGACTGTTCTTCCAATGTGGGAAACCAATAGGTAACCATTATTACCAAACGCTGAAAACGAGAGCAACAGTCAAATTAAGGAACGATAGAATAAATTACACACCTAACTGATGTAAATAATAAAATAGAAATCCAAGACTAAACTTTGCAATACATGGTTTTAGATCAAGGTCCGCGCCGCTATAGTCTGACCTTCCCCGTGACGTTAATGATGTCGTTTCCAAGAGTCTTTTTTTAAACTTTTTGCAGCTATCATCAGAGTAAATGTAAAAATTATTAAAATTATGGTATTACCAAAGAGAAAAAGCACGGAAATTACGAAAGAAAATGGCATTATTTATCATTGGTGTTTCGATACACTATTTATATGCAGACTTGTAGACGGTCGTTCTGTGAAGACGGCAGCGACGTCACGGCGGCAGTGCTGACGCAAGCAACCATTTCGGTCATTCGTAATCAATAATCCCATTGAGTCAACCTATATATTCAGCAGTCTTTGGTTTTTGATGTAATTTCAAAGAGATTTTGTTTTAGGAAGCATTCATGAAATGCAGAGGTGTATCAAAGCTAGGCGAAATAACATTACCATTAAAAACTGTAGATTGAAAAGATATTTTTCATGAAATTCCTTATTAAGCACGGAATATCACAGAATATCCGCCGCCTCCTATAAATGCAGGAAACGGCAGTGCTCCTAACATATTTTAGAAAAGAATGAATAACTGCCAATAAAATAAATTAGTATATATTTGATGGTGAAAATGTATTCATCATCATTTCTTTTACACAATTTTTGCTTTCGTTCGACAGCTTCAGAGAAACTGGTTCAAGAAGAGGAAAATTTGAGATCTAAATTTACGATGAGAGTAGAGATAATGTTTTCCAGGGAAGATTAGAGAGGCGAAAGTCATTGATCCAATAACTTGCTCGTAGCATTCCTTCAGTCATCTTTCCTGCCAGCCGCTTTTATTTCCTCGTAAATAGGCAAGTAGCAAAACGCCAACAAAAAATGAAATATCGATTTATCTTCAAACTAAAACATTAAATTGCACCCCCTAAAATGCTGTCTCGCATCCCCATTGGGTGAGTGCACTCGTGGTATGGAAACCCTTTTTTAGCACTACATATTGACAGTTGATGATTTCTCTGGTTAGGCCACACCTCAAACACACCGCGAGCATATTAAACCCTGGACAGAAATATTAAACAAAAAAAATTAAATACAAAGGAAAGCTGCGCGCTTCCCTAGAAATGCTACGAACAAACATAAAAGCGTTTTACAGCATTTAGAGTGATTAATTTGTGAACCGCTAGAGATTCGGGGGCTGCGCGATAGACATATTTTGCTGGTGAAATTCAGAACAGGTGTCTTTGAAAGCGACACAGAGAATATAATCATGACGCCACACTACATTTCTAGGTCCGACATAAGCGATAAAGTAAGACAGATACATTGCCGAACAGATAAGTACAAAAATTCATTCTTTCCACTCACAATAAGTGACCATAACTAAAACTAAGCTCTACTAAAAAAAAGACCCTTACCAAACCTCACCATTTCATCCCCCAAAACCTTATCCTTTACCCGGATGGTGTCTTAACACCCCCTCCTGTCCCCCCGGCCGCACGCCCATGCGGAGGCTCGTAAGGTGGCATGTAAATGTAGATTTAAAAATAAATTCCTTAAGATTTTCAGTTCTGTGACTAGATTATTTTTAGTTATTGTTAATGGGTCGACTCTATTACTGATTCTATGGCCCGTATTCATAGTCTAAACTTGAGAATTTGCTTGTCCAAGATCGCCTCAAGCACAAGCTTATTTACGATTTACGTTTCATAGTCGTCAAACAAGGCGGTTTCAAGCCATTGTCGAATAAGTCGAGCTTGGTGAAGGTCGACTTGCTGCAAGACGACCTTATGCAGTTTCATAGTCGCGTCTCATTGGATACAAGCAAATGCTCAAGCAAGAATGGTTTCATAGTCGCCGAAGCTTGCCTAGTTGCTAAAATAAGTCCGCGAATAAGCTCGCCTTCGTCAAGTCGACATCCACCTCGTCTTGAGCAAAAGCATCTGTTGCTTTTCGTAAATCGTAATTAAGCTTGTGCTTGAGGCGATCTTGGTAAAGCAAATGCTCAAGTTCGAACTATGAATACGGGCCTTAGAGTGAACGTTGGATATATTAAACTAGGTTTATTACCTATAACTGAACTTTGTCAGAACGTCATAATATGTGACAATTTCTTTCAAAACAAGTTCGAAATACAGAGAAATGTAAATCATGATATTCGACTCCGCTGTATTGAAAGATATTCTGTTCCAAAATACTACAACAACCACGGTAAGAGCTTATTAATGTACATTGTTCCAAAGATATTCAATAAATTGCCGCAGTCAATTCGAGAAACTGACAAAATGTCATCATTAAAGAAAGAACTGAAACAATGGTTATTGTATCATCAGTATTGCAGTTGACTTAATACGGTATTCTGTCAAATCTGTTTTATTTGCAAATTTCAAAATGCCTTCTATAAAATCAATGTTGTGCATTTGTTTTTTATGAAAAATTGTACATATTCTAAGGTAGTTATGATCTAATAGTTAAGTTTGACTTGTGTTCTGTGAATATTTTTAGATGCTTCAATTACATTTTAGCTTGTTTTGTCAATATTTTAAATGTTTTCTGACGGTTCAATGTTGTCTTGGTTTAAAAAGATGAATTTCTTTTATTCGTACTTTTGTTTACACTTGTATACATTTGTTCAGTTAAAAAAAACTTTTGTACTTATGCTATTGGAATTAATGATTTAATTGCGTCTTTTTATATATTTATACTATTTTATTACATTTTAGGTTTTTAACAATTTTTTAAATTTCCAAACATTGCATTTAACAAATGATGTGGTACGAAGTCACTCGCACGGGTGCATATACACCAGGGTTGAAATTCGCTATGAAAAAATCATTTGACTTGACCGGGATTCGAACCCGGATCTCCCAATTGCCGGTCAGGTGTGTTAGCCAGGGTGTATATGCACCCGTGCGAGTGACTTCGTACCACATCATTTGTTACATGCAATGTTTGGAAATTTGTTGTGTTTTATTTGATTCAGCGGTTCCTTTTTTTGTTCCTTTGAGCTTCTATTCAAAATATTTTCGTTCCACTTTTGTTTCGGGACTTTTGCTCCTACCGCTCCTACATTTGGATAGATTCCGTGAACCGAAACTTTATCTGAATCCACTCTAAACCGTTCTGGTACCGGGAATTTAGTTTCGTTCAACATCTCTGCTTCCCCCACGTACATTCTACATATCTAGTTCATCTAGTTAACATCTAGTTCGTATAAACTCCCCTCGAAATTCGCCTTGAATAAAGATGGCTTGGTTTTGTAACTGGCTAACACACCTGACCGGCAATTGGGAGATCCGGGTTCGAATCCCGATCAAGTCAAATGATTTTTTCATAGCGAATTTCAACCCTGGTGCAATATTTTAAATGCTTTTTAACTGATCAATGTTGTGAATTTATTCATGAATTAATAACAGCACCTGCTGAAAAGCCATAGGCTTAGCAGGACTATACCTGTAATTATATTGAGAATATTGAAAAAATAATCTGGCCCTAAAATTATCTATTTAAGTTTAATTATATGCTTAAGGTGTTAAAAAAAAGTTGGTTAGAGGGAGATGAGTCCTTGCAGCTACAGTGCTCAGCTGAGTCAGAAATAAGTCGCACCCAATTGTAAAGAAGGCAAGGGAAACCATTCAGGGCATCGTTGCGCGCGCACGATCAACGGAGAGAGGAAAACGCATATCTACGCAGCTCTTTGAAGATAGGTGTATTACACTAGCGTAGCGACCTGTCCTGTTGCAACCATTGGGGTGGCTGGAGAGGTTATTACGGCATCAAACTGTATGTAGCCTCACAATAGAAATAACAGTAATATTGGCCATCCCTGCTCTTATCTTACTATCCTTTGAATTGCGTGACGAAATGGACGAATAAGCAGATGTAAGGCGATAATATCAACCATATATTTAAGAAATAAGGCAACTAGCTTTTAGAACATACATGGATTACATATTGCTATGGATTCTAGTCAATGTTATCACAGTTTTTTTCTGTGAATTCAGATTACTATTAATTTCAATAAATAAATAATATATTTAAAGAGCACTCATACTTGTGAATTAAAGGCAAACTGATTTTTAGTAAGTTACGTGGAAAACAGTAAATTGCGTCAGCCTCCAAGCGCTATAGGAAAATCGGGGTCAACTATGATGGCAAACATGCCCATGTTACAGCTTTTACCATCAGTCACAATAGCAAGCGACCTCTCCATTTACCTCAACCTACCTTCTGACTAATCAGGAGTCGCCTCATTGTTGTACCCGGAATAAAAGCCGGACGCACTCATCCTCAAAAACATTTACTCACCCTGATGACGATGGACGAGTTGTCTGTTGAAGCCTTGGTGCTTCTAACAAATTGAAATGTTTGAATTACCTAAGAAGAATTAAAGCAACGCATTTGCCGGGAAAGAATTAAATCCTGCAACGTATATTGATTTTTATGCGTAGTTTTCAAACAAAGCGAGTGGAGGTGAAATATGAGCGAAAATGCATAGTATACAATGCATGTTATTAAATACTATGAAAATATCTGTAACATCACAAAACGCTCTTCTTTTCAAAGGAAGTTTGAGCGATGTGTAACTTCGAAAAATCATATTAACGCGACTTAACCAAAAAGAATAGATCTCGACTGTCTAGTGACACCATAAAAAAGCATCTTGTTGATCTACTTCATGAGATATAAAAAAGAATTGATATCATTCTGACTGACAGTTGACTTAAAAAATGCAATGGTGATTTGTTCCAAGATATTCTAAAAAAATTACTCAAAAAATACCTTACTACTCTACACTACTACTCTACTACACTTACTACGTACACTACTTCTCTATTATATCGCAGGAAAATAAATACCCCAGGTTGCGAAAACATTTTCAGCATTCGGCGTAAAACAAGTGAGAAAATTTCAAGCCATCATATATGCGAGTGCAGAAAATTATTGGTTTGTTCAATTATAGATAAAAGTATATTTTGTCATTTTTCTAAAATTATTTAATGTTCCTGGAAACTACTAATATTTTGGATTGGAACAAACGACTACTTCGTCCATGTAAAAAAAATACTCGAATTGTGTGGGGAAAAAATTATTTTGTTCCCCTCTACCATCAATTAATCAACAAATCCTCACCAAGAAGGCTCAAATTTCAAACTTTTAAAATTACTGAACCCGCAAGAAAATCTTTGACTATTATTCACCCGAAGAGAGATGGCGTAGTAATCACTCATCGTGCACATTTGGAGTTATTCATCACTTCAAGAGCGGCAGTTTTAGAGGAACAAGCATAAAAAGTACTCGGTCTGCAACGACTCGAAAAACTTCGTCTTCCGCCTCGAGTGTGAGCACGGAGGTGGGATCTCACAAATATTTTCCGGCGGGCGCTTTGGGATCTTCTTTTGTTTTTTTCTTATTCTTTTTTTGCTTCAGAAAAATATATATGAGCGCCGGCGCGAGAGATACTTGAGTCTGCATCGCCGAGAAAACGCCGCCGCCCGCAACAAACATTCCCCGGGGTTGATTCCGAAAGTCTGGGGTAAACTGCTGACCAAATAAAGCCGTCGAGTACCACAAGGCTCCCTCATTTCCCTCGCTCCCTTCCACTCGCTTCTCTTAACTCCGCCCTTGCTTCCTCCTCCGCTTGGGGGGGAAATCCCTTTAAGGGCATTTTCCCTCGTCCATTCCCTTGGTCTTCCATTATCCACATCCCCCTCTCCCACTCTAAACTCTTCTCATCTCAGTCCGTAAACGTGAAATTATATGCGCGACCAAAAAGCTGATAAGAACCGTGGAGCGTGCGCTATCACGCGTTGGTCATCTCTCGTCGTCAGATATCTTCCCTCCGATCAACTGGGTGGAAGATGCACTGGGACCCTGGAATGAAACTTCTTTTTTTTCATCTCTTAAGGTGGCTCTGGGTTGACTCTGTGAGTCAAAATAAATACTAAATTACACATTTTTATGTATTTTATTATATAAAATCCTGCTTCCGCTGATGAAATGGGTTACCTAATGAAAACTTAAATTAAGGCACAAAAGATGCGAATTATTCCATGAATATATTTTTCATGACCACGTTTGTCAGACCATGGGAGCCGATTGCAGCGCAATTTGCATGGAACTACCGCATTTCGACTTTGGAAATAATTTGCTGATAACTTTAAGAAATAGGTGGCAGGATTCCTATTTTTAATTTTCATTCAAATTCCGGGGACTTTTTGCTAGTTTAAGCCAGTTTAAATTGAAAGTTTGAATATGCTTTTTTGTTCGAATTGGCATTTTTCTACTGTAATCTGAGCATTCTCTATAAGTGCACATCTCTATCTACATCAACTAATTACCCTGCAAGCAACCACAAGGGTATTGGCAGGGGGTGACTTATCACCAACATGAACCAGAGTGAAGAATTTTACTTTCACCAACAAGCACCCCACTATGGATACGCTACATATGGTACAGAAACTATTAAAATAATCTAAAATGCAACTATGCAAACGTGAAACAAGAGTCATGTTTAAGTTTGATTGGAAGTTTAATATTTTATTTAAAAATATTTAAAGAAAAGTTGGGACTCAGTTTATCAAAATGGATAACTTCGTCGGAAAATAAACTATATGCCATTTTATCAAATTAAATTATACTGATTAATTAATATTAAATCACATGCCAAAATCTCCACTTACAAGACTGAATTACAATAAAAGAAGCCTGAAACCCTAATTTATTTTCTTCTCAGTTTATCAAATACACTTCAAAGATTCTGTATTCAATTTTCCGCAAATTATGGAACGAGTGACCCAAACCGGAGTCACCGTAAAGAGAATTGAAAGAAATTATAACGCATTAGAGACGACGTGGTGAACCAGTGGATTTAATTTAGGATGAAATGTACTTAAGAGGACGCATCATACCTTTCGGTAAGGAAAAGTTCTGTCGAAAATTCACAAGATGGCGTCACTCGCACCCGATCGAGGCGTTTTGGCTCCAGGAGCCTCTTACACCAGGATAACTTTCGCACAAGGCAACAATCGTCGGTAAGTTGTAGCCAAGGCTCAGGCGCGAAAGTACAGGCAGCGCTGATTTAAGATCTGTGAGAGAAGACTGAACTAATTGCGTCACGGCCCGAGCACATCATGGCCGAAAACCATTCAGGTAGCTTGTCAAAAGATACCAATTACAGATTCTATCTTACAACCGTGACGGTTGTTACTTAGCATTCCGATAGAGGAGGGATTGATACATCTCCATTAGTTTCAGATATATCAATAATAATAACAGTTTTTGTAAAAATATACCCTACAACTTGCCGTTTTCCCGATGGTTTAATTATGCTCCGGGATCAATTTTTCATATTTCAGGTACGAGTCTCTCTTGGCAAAGGTCTATTCTTTATACTATAAAAATTTCAAGTTGATAATGTAAGACTTTAACAAAAACTCTGGGGTCGGAAATCATCAAAAATTCGACCGGTCGAGCAGATGTGACGCGTCACCTTAAATGCCCATCAGATCGTCTCATATTAATGCCCCATCAAATCGTCTCATAACAATTCCCCATCAAATCGTCTCATATCAGGTTAGCAAACCTCCAAATACTTAGTTATCATGCTATTAGGCCTAGAATTCTGGTTCCCTTACAATATTTTCCTCCATTATGCCTTATCTCAACTAAGGTATCTCTTTCGCTCTAGTGACAGTCATGCGTTTTATCACACAAGCTGTTATAATCTGAAGACTCCAAATTTTCCTACTCTTCGAATCTCTTCTACCACATTCAGCCATGCATTTTCATTTATTTTATTAATTTATTTAAAGAAAATAGTCCCTATAAATCAAAATTTCCAATTTAAAGTGTATTTGTAGCAAACACAAAAAGAGATAAAAAGGAGGAGGAATATTAGGAGTCTCGAAAACAGGAGGGCGTGTATGAAGCAGTGTATGGGGGTAAATGAGGCAAAAGACGTTTGCAAGGATAGGTCAGTATGGAGGAAATTATTGAAGCAGAGTTAGGTGTACAATTATGTATTAATGAGTGAAACATTTTGACTGTGCCTACCCCGAAAGGGAACGGCGTGATGGGTATGTATGTATGTATGTACAAAAAGAGGTACATGTATAAACAACAGTAACAGAAATACTTAACTTAGACGTTCTGGAGATGGCTTCCAAGTCCGTTACTGTCTAGGTTCGTTATTTATTTAAGGAAAGATGTATTAAGGATAAGGTTGGTGAATTTTTTTGGCACTAGAGAAAAGGGATCGATATCAGTAGGAGGTATATTTATCAGGGAGGAGAGACGAAAGAAGAGCGAACGTTCAATTAGTGAGACCTAATCTTGGAGTTGGGATGTGGAGTATTGAGTTAGATCTGGGAGGAGGCAAATGCACTCTGATATCGATAAATGAGGTAAGTTCGGTATGGTCAAAGCAATAATTAAGGGTATTGCAAATGAGTTTTAAGTCAGATTTAAGTCTGTGATGGGAGAGACTACAAATGGAGAGGGAAAGATAGTATCTCGTCTGTGCTTGCATCGCGGAAATTTGGAATTCTAGATTTCACTATTTTTTATTGGAGTGTAATTTTGTATGGTGGGGAAACATGGACGATGACAGAAAAGGATAGAGAAAAGGATAGAGAGTTTATAAATGTGAATTTGGAGGAAAGTACTTAACTGCAAGTGGTCTGATAGGGTTAGGAACGAAGAGGTGTGGGAGAGAATAAAAGAACGAAGAATGCTCTTAAAGACCATTGAAGATAGGAATAAGAGCTGGATAGGACATGTACTGAGAAGGACATGTTTGCTTCGAGATGTCATGGAAGGAATGGTGGATGGAAACCGCAAAAGAGGAAGAAAGAAAAGAAAGACGATTGATGTCCTGAAGGATGGAGGGAGTTACAAAGAGTAGAAGAGGAAAGCAGAGGACAGAGAGAGATGGAGGCACCAAGAACCTGCGAAAGCAGACAACTAATGATGTTTTCACTATTTTAGCGAAAAAAGTTATGACTCTGTTAAGGGCGCGTTCTATTCCTTCCTCTCACACTATTCACTTCCCTATCGTAAATGTACTTTTTTATTCGACTCCCATCTATTCTGTCCCACAGTTGGCATATGGAGAATGACTTCTTTTTATTGCAAATATTTCGAAGATTAATGCGACTGAAGAATGATATACTGGCATCATTGAAAGGAAGAATCTTTTTCTTTCAAATGAGACAAAGTTTAACCTGACTTCATCAGGCATCACTTCGTGGGCTTACTTAACAATTGTATCCATGTTTTACCCCTTCGAAATTTATAGTAAGCGCAAAAGGCAAACAAGATTGATTACTCAAGTCAGGCATTTACAAATTTGAATGTAACTGTTTTAATATATCCAACATAGGTAAAACTGCTGGTATGTAATATATCTTACATTCATCATCAATTTCATGACAGGTATTAGTAAATACGGTATAAGTTTTATAAATATGGATTCCACGCCTCAGTTAACCAAGCATCTGCTTGAAATTAATCACATCAATGATTTAAACTCAGAAATTTTTCATTTTTTTTCCCGAAAGGTTTTAAGATGGATGCTTTGGAACAAACTGGAATTATTAGTCAGCCAAGCTACCTCTATAAAGAGCTACTTTTTCCGCACCCCTCCTCACTTCTTTCCGCCTAAATGTTTTGTTGAATTATAACTTTTCCCACCTGATGAGCCCTTAATCTATAATACAATTATATCAAACTAACGTAACCAATTACTAGACCATGCACTTAAGCTGTGAAAGGCGTCGTACAAGTTGAATGTTTGCAGAGAAGTACAAAATATTCTAATGAACATGGATACTAATGAGGCGAAATTAATAAAACTTAATGTGAAGTAGTTATAAGTTCTTAAGATCAACACCTTTAGAGCCATTGTAGAAGAAAAAGTTCTAGAGGACTATAATGATAATTACAGAAAAGGCTGTATGCACCTATTCTTAAAAAAAATGTTTGTGTTTCACAAGAACAGCCTGAAACTCATGAATATAAAGGCACACACGCTTTGACTGTTTGAAAGAAAACAGACTCCACTGGTCCCGCTCCAAAATCCTTCCAGTGTGAATCTACCGCAAGCTTTTGCGAGGATTGTGACCGAAAAGTTAGTGGATGACCTACTTCTAGACATAAAGGTATAAAGACATAAAGGCGCTCATCTTTGAAGCATGAACTTTTTCAGGGCCAGCAATCGAATCGATGAGTCACGCTCGGAATGACATGTTGAAGTCAACCCCATGATTGATGCAGCAAAAAAACAAGATTTCCGTCATGGCAGTGGACTACAATTCATTAGGCGCACGTTTTCCTTACTTTCATTCAAAGAGGTTAGCTAGAAACTTCTTGAGTCATAGCAGAACAATTATTACCGCTCTCCATCCGTACCCTTAAAAAAAACAGTGCCTTCACTGATGCCATGCCTGGCCTTCAGAAATGCAAAAGTTGTGCAATAATCGCATGAGGAAGTCGGGTAAATATCATTGTTCAACGAAGATTTTTTCACTTCAAGGTAACGAGCAAATTCCACATGATACGACTTCGCAAATCACACATATACCAAGTCAGACTGGTACTTTCACTTTTCGTCATTGGAATTGTTTTAGGCAAATGAAGAATATATTTCATTTTTAAACTAAAGTAGCCGACCATTATTAAGTCGCCAAAACTCAAGTTACTCGCATGGAACGAATACTCCCTCCTCTTATTTAATATAATTTGAAGAGTTATTTGGTAAGCTAATGCTGAAGGGAAACATTCATTGGCTTAAACAAATTTAGATGACTCTTCTATCTCTCTGCAACTTAAGTGAAAAATAAATGACTTCGGATACAATAGCATCAGGAGAAACACGATTGAACTCCTTAGTGATCGATCATGGAGGTTATGCACTAGCTAAGTTCCACAGACATTAATTTGGTGAAAAGGTGTTTCGATGCAAGGTGTCGTTATCAGGCATCTTGGTATTGTTGTGGAAAGTTTTCACCGCCCGATGACAATGGCTAACACCAAGGGTTGAAATTCGCTGTGAAAAAATCATTTGACTTGACCGGGATCCGAACTCGGCTCCCCCAATTGCCAGTCAGGTGTGTTGGCCAGTTACACCACTAAGCCTGCTTCCTTCAAGACAAATTTCGAGGGGGATTAATGCGAACTAGATGTTCACGCCTCAAGTCTACCTTGTAGAACATGAGACAGTAGTCGTTCTTACAAAGCCACTGTCGCGGTGGATAAACCCAACTTTGCCGTTTATGTTACGACGAAAATTGACAAATTTCCAATCATTAGATTTACAAATGATGTGGTACGAAGTCAATCGCACGGGTGAATATACACCAAAGGTTGAAATTCGCCATGAAAAATCATTTGAAGGCTAAGGGAGCCGAAATGGATTGTGTTAATTAAGTTCTCGTGAATACTACGATTTTAATTTTGTAAAAATACGGCCTTCATCGTTCAAAATTCAAGATATTTCACCTGGTCTCTTGATCGCGGAGGAAGTAGCAGAAGCGTAAGCTGTCAAGGTTCTCCGTGGAAAGGCCAAAGACGGACTCGATCATTTGAAATTCCAAAGGACCTCATAAAGCAGACCGAGTCCATAAACTACGGGCAGAGAGAGGGGGGGGGTGGGGTTTCCGGTCTCTTTTTGTGCCACTCGTTGAACCACGTAACATACACACAGAACCAGACTCGCTTCACCTCTTCCTCCCCGATCTTTGAAGGGCCGCCTACTCGGGCATCGTCGAACGCACCATTCCCGAAGGTCCACCAAAGTAGACGAGACCCTTTCTAATCCCCTCTAGAAGGGATTCATGTTGGCTTTAAAGCCTTTATCCTCTCGGTGTTTGCCTCAGGGGGGAAGGGATTTGGTAAAGGGAGGAGGAGTGAAGGATAGGACCGGGGCGGGTCTACTATCAATCCACTCCGCACCCCGCGCCTTCATGTAGCCACTCAATTACAGCACCCTGCCCTTGTTTGAGCGCTGCCCGCTCGACCCATGAGCCCACATCCTACTGCTAGGGTCCTCCTCCCTCCCGAGACTATTTGAGCCGCTTTCATCCCTTATCTCTCAACCTCTCCCTCCTAATATAGCCTCAAATCGAAGGACCGTGTCCTCCCTCCCCTTCCCTATCCCTTCTCGTCTAGGTCTACCCAGTACACTAATACCTCGCTCCCACTAGGTCTGCCCAGTACACTAATACCTCGCTCCCACGCAAGAATTAGTTGTGGCTAAGATTTCCGCAGCGAGACGGTATTGGTTCCATTTGTTTTTCAGCCGCCACGTTGTTTTTCAGAAAACGTTTCTCCTCATATCCGGGATGCATCCTAAGGTCAAAGATGATAGAATTCAATTCAATAATATGTTTATTCCACACTCAAAATAAGGTACAAGGAATAATCAGAAACAACAAGTGCGGACGCCGTTCTAGGCTGGCGCCTCTTCAGGGTTCGTATAACATATACGTTCACTGGAATTATACTATAGTACTGGTACGGGAAGATACTGGCCTGGCATTCACCCTAGTGCGGTGGAAAACCCGTAAAATTACCGTTAGGCCACCAAACTTAACAAATGTGAGCGTGAGCAAAGAGTGTGTCATCCTGCAAGGGCTATAGGAAAATAAGGGTTTACGAAGACGGCGAATAGGCCACGCCCTCGCCACAGCTTCAGTCATTGCTGAGAAAACCAAAGGAGATATGAGTAACTGCACTGATAAATTGGCGTCCATGAATGCAAGGAAATTATTTATAATGAAAGAGGTAACTTCATCTGATTTCGCACTTTCATTTCCCTAACCGACCCGGATTTCGACCTGTTATATCGTTTTCAATGTACATGCTTTTTGGGTCGTCTGCTATTATATATTGTCAAGGAGTTGAGGGGGATGATGAATTACGGGATAGACGCTCACTGGCTGTTGGAGATGGGGCTGGTGTATGAAGATGTCTATTGGACGTTTGTTTGAGAAAACTAAGGTGGGGGTGAGGAAAGGTTACTCAAGGTAACGCTTGAGACTGGCGGGGCCCGGTGGTAAGGTTACGTGTAGGAGAGATGAATGGTATGGGAACGTATTGCTTAAAATCCGCGGGGCAATTCGAAATTTCGAACTGTTTCATCAAGTCCAGTTGCCGATCCTAGAATTAAAAGAAGGAATCTTTAGTTGTTAATTGACCAAATACCTTAATAAGCACAAGCAAGATTGATTGATTCAGTGGCCGTGGAACAAAATTGAATTATTTTTAGTACTATTTGAAAATTGTGTTCTATACATTTTATTTATTTTTCGTATAAGTTAAAATAAATAGAGAAAATAATAAATATTCTACAACTTTGCCTGCCTCCTTATTCCAAATGCAGTTCCTCTTATCCTAATCCTTTTCCTCCCATGCACCACCTTGAGCCACCCAACTTATCCCCATTCCGAAAAACCACAACTTCCTCTTCCATCTCCCTTTTCCACTCGCCCTTACCCCTTCGCATCCATCCCGGCTTGCCAGGTGTTCCCTTCCCGATAGCCTTGAGCCCGCGGCTTCATTTTCCTCACACTTGTGTCTCGTGCCGCGATAACAATCTCGCCTGCTCGAGCTCGAGATGATATTTATAAACGCACAGTGCGACGACGTCTGCTCGATATAAATTCGCCTCATGGGTTGCTCACGACCGAGATGTTCACAGCGTTAAAGGGGAAAAAATTAACGAAAGTGGGACCCTCAAAGTAAGACAAGCATGCAAAATTCATCATTGGACCACACCTCGCGAAATCGAATGGCGAGCTGCCCTTGAACTCTCCAATTTTGGCCATGTTTGCAGGAGGTTATCCGTTTTGCCACATCGTTAGCCATCCCCAATCGTTATTCTTGGCTCAGTTGCGTGCGCATGAAAATTTGAGCCACCCAAAAATTGTGGGTGTAATTTGTCCTAGATGTCTCTGGACGCATAATAGCTATAAATGTGATGGAATCAAGCTGAACTCGGCATAAATTGTTGATATTCACGGTAAATTAAACGCTTTGTAGCATTTACAGAAAGCTAACCGGAGAACTTTGCCACAGATTGATATAACGCATCGCGCCATTTCAATCAATAGGTATGTGTAACTGACTGTTTTATTCAAGAGCACTGTATAAGGGCGGTATAATCTCCTATCTCGACTGTGTTGCCAATGGAAGCGAAATAATTGAGTTTTCGAATAAATAAAATGTTGTCTTTGGTGACTTTGTGGTAATCCAATTTTAATAAATAATACAATGGATGAATTAGTTAAAACTTTTACTAAAACCGCAGAGTTTAAAAACACAAGTTAAAAAACAGCGGCCGGATTTCGGCGCTAAGCACCATCTACAGGTGGAGTAGTCTCCCACATTCGCCATCATTCCCAACAGTAAACCCAACCCCCTAACCCAAGCACCACCTCCCATCCCTCTATTTTTAAGCCATATGACGCGGCATCGATGTATATAGGCTGCATGCATGACTTCCCCATCTGAAGATGGTGCTTAGCGCCGAAAACCGGGTGGTTTGTTTTTAACTGGTGTTTTTTAACTCTGTGGTTTTAGTAAAAGTTTTAACTAATTTAACCATTTCCAAACATTGCATGTAACAAATGATGTGGTACGAAGTCACTCGCACGGGTGCATATACACCAGGGTTGAAATTCGCTATGAAAAAATCATCTGACTTGACCGGGATTCGAACCCGAATCTCCCAATTGCCGGTCTGGTGTGTTAAGCAGTTACACCAACAAGCCATCTTCCTTCAAGGCGAAAATCATTTGACTTGATTATCCACCGAGACAGTGGCTTTGTAAGCACGACTTCGTCTCATGTGCTACAATGTAGACTTGAGGCCTGAACATCTAGTTCGCATAAACCCCCCTCGAAATTCGCCTTGAGGGAAGATGGCTTGGTGGTGTAACTGGCTAACACACCTGACCGGCAATTGGGAGATCCAGGTTCGAATCCCGGTCAAGTCAAATGATTTTTTCATAGAGAATTTAAACCCTGGTGAATTTAGCCATTGTCTTATTTATCAATTGAATTTCCACTTTTGGCCACAGGCTGCATTCGCGCTGGGATCATAAAAATTTCAAGAAACCAAATCGGTAACATGCGATTGTTTTCGTTTTAATCTATAAATAATACCAATTAGTAATTCAAAGCTTCTCGAAAATCGCCCCAAATACTTTAAGGTTGCCGAGACATAAAGCACATTTAAAATCTAGCCTTTCTTTCTCTCTCTTGCTCAACAAGAGTCACCCAAGATACCCCCTGCCGCTCCTGTCATCCATTTATATGTTTGCGCGAACGTATTCAGATGCCGTGACACACGCAAGGAAAAGCATTAGGTTAAGTTTTTGCGGTGTAATAACTTGCACGTGAGGCGAAGGCTACGCGGATCTATTTCGCGGGGAAGATCGCATGCCGCCTTCACCGCAGACGAGCAACTATGCAACCACTAGGCATTGTGCTATCTATTACTATCGCACATCAAATACACCACTCCACGAAGAAAGAGAACTGACCCGTCTCCATCACAAATAATGAACTGAGCAGAGATAGTTTATCGAGCCTGGTTATTTTTTTAGTTGGATTTAGGTATCTTAAGCGATATTCGTTTATGCGCAGATTTGCATGAGCTTTTCATACGCGTTCTCATTAGTAAGATGTACATATAAAAGCAACAAAATTGCATGTTACCTATTTTGTTCCTTGGCCATGAGTTACTAATTTCAGACGTAGCCTTTAGGAACATGTCATATATCAAGACAAAATTGCATAATATATGTACAGATTTTCCTTTCTAATGAATAATAATCGTTTGTTTTATATATCATGGTATCATTCCGAATGAAAAACCACGTATTTATGGACGGTGTTACTTTAATTTCGAATGCCGCGCCATAGACCCAAGTCATAACGTAGAAAGAACGTGGATAGGAACACATAAAATTGACAGACACAATGGTGGTGTGAAGATGTAAAGATGGCCGATTCCAAGCAGAAAAAAATCGCCTGGACCGGGAATCGAACCACGGACCTTTGGACCGCACCGTTAATAAACCGTTATTTTATGTATGCTTCCTGACGCTGCTGAAATTGTAACATGTAATTCGAATGTGGTCTCCATTATGACTAGGAACTATCTCGTTCAAACTACCTTAAGGCTTCAATACGATCCTCTTGACATTTTAGTTTCATATTTCATATCTCGTCAACATTTTTTCCAAGCTTCAAATTTTGCGTAGAAAAGTTTCATAAGAATCATGAACGTTATCATACCTACCTTTTGTGGGTGGGTATAATTTCGACCGAAATTTTTCGCGTAGCTTCCATCACTGTCACTTTCAATGGTTGAATGATAAGTGCGCATTCGAGGTAAATTTTATTCCGTAGGTTTCCTTGAGCTTTTTGTTTATGTGAATCATTCGTGTTAGCCACCTTTACATTTGGTTAAAAAGCAGTCATTCTGGATTGAAACACACGTTAGAGGTTAGTTATCTTTTCTGACTTTCGTCTCGCTCAAACTACCTTCATCTACATCTACATAATACCCCGCAAGCCGCCTCAAAAGGCGTGTGGCGGGGGGTGTTAAGACACCAGCCGTCAACAAAAAAAAATAAAGTTCCGCCTAGCATTTATTAAAGTCCTTAATTGTTCGGGGGAAAAACGAATTCCCAAACCTATCCGTTCGGCAAAATATCTCTCTTAATTTATCGATTCTGTCGGACCTGGAAATATAATGTGGTTCCAATATGATGTTCTCCGTGTCGCTCTGAAAGATATCCATTCTCAATTGCTCAAGCAATCTAAGCCTAGCGCGTAGCCTCCGAGTCTCTAGTGGCTCCCACCCTAAATCGTTCAAAATCTGTGTAACGCTTTAGCCCATTTCAGCCCACCGTGGCCAACTGACTACACCCTGACGCGCCGAGTTAATGACGTTCTGTAGGAGGAACCGCGTACTTTATCAACTTGTCAACACTGCGTCGTTCAAGGTCAAGATCATCAAAATATTTTCCATGCGTCCTTCAGGTGAATATATGAGTAAAATACCAAAAGTTCATCAAGATCACAAACAAAAATTTTTCTGCGCGGAAATGGGTTAAGCCTTTGAACATGTTTCTTTAGTGCTCTAAGATAACAGCTATAGGCTGTGTCAAATTAAATATCTCTTGTAAATTGTGTTAATTTTTAAAAATTATCTCCTCAACAATCCGTGGGAATCCAGCACAAGTGCCGCAAAAACCAACCCATTGAATTAGCACTGGGATTTCAAGCGTCTCCGCGGCCAGCTGCGACGGAAGGAGAGGGAGGGCGGGGGGGGGGGGGGAAATGGACATAGCTAGCGAAAAATAGAAATGAAAGAGACGGATAGAGACGCGCTCTTGAGCACTTGACTCTCGCTGGTGGTGGCTGGTGTGTCTCTTGCTGAGGTCTGCACTCGCCGCTCGAACAAGTGGTTCATCAAGGCCTTCAATTAAAGGCGACGTCTGGTGGGAGCCGCTTCTTTCGGGGAGGAGGAAGATGGTTGGGGGGGTGGGGTGGAGGGTGAAGGGATTTCGCTGGAAGCTGTAAGGCATTATGGAGCGGAAAGGATGAGTCGGAGGAGCGTCCTCCTGCGACCGGCGGCCAATTCATCTGCTCTTATTTTTTTTATCTTCTTCCCTTTCCTTCTGTGTGACGAGGGAGGAAAATGAAAGAGACTTTACAGAGGAACTTCAAGAGAAGGACTCGGCTGAAGTCGGGATTAGTTGGTTAGTTAGTTAGTTCCTTGGAGTAATGAAGAGTAAAATTGGCAAGATTTGAATCCTTCGATACATTTATTTCTTCTACGACTTCTACGTGAAAAGAGATTTCCCTTGAACTGTCTTAAAAATTAGAGAGTGTATGGTGGCCACTTGACGCGTGAAAGAGACGCTTGTTTTGTTTTTTTCGAAAAGTCATCCATCGAACATAGTGAATATTGTCCTTAAACATTCACAAAAAGTGCTGAAGATCACTAAGCGTAATGGACCAAGTTCTCCAAGAATGAAATATGAAATTCAACAAGATAAAGACCAAAATCCTAGTATGCGGAAGAGAGACGCTGAACGTAGAAGCCACCCTGAGAGGAGAGAAATTAGAGCAGGTGGATTCCTTCACCTATCTCGGAAGTACCATCACGTGGGACAGACGAAGTACAATGGCCATCATGCGGAGAATAGTCCAAGCTAAGAAGGCATTCATGGGAAGAAGACAACTGCTGTGCTCAAAGAAGGTAGGACTAAAAACCAGGAAACAGTATGTAAAAACCAACGTATGGAGCGTAGCACTCTATGGATCGGAAGCAGGGACAATTGGAATTGCTGACCAAAACAGCCTAGAAGCCTTCGAAACCTGGTGATAGAGGAAGATGCTAAAGATAAAATGGACGGACAAAATAAGAAATGATGAAGTGTACAGAAGAGTAGAAGAGGAAAGGAAAATATAGGACACCTTCTGAAAAGAAGAACAAGATAGATTGGGCACACCCTGAGAAACAATGGGTTTGTGAACAACATAATTGAAGGTACAATACGGGGAAAAGTCCTTAGAAGAAGACCTAGGAATAAGTTCATGGACCTAATGAAGAGGAAAGTACAAAGGATGAGACACCAGGAGTTAAGAGAACTAGCATTAGATAGGGGAGGGTGGAGGGCTGCAGTCAACCAATCTTAGGAATGGACGACCAATGAGGACGACTGATTTTTTTGGGGAAATTATTTCAATTTCCCCCACCGTCCCTCCCTCTATTATTTCCTTCAATTATATTCCTTTCGAACTAATTAACCCTCAGAGTTGTGACAAAGTATCTGGTTCTTATTTTCGACTTAGTGATCAATATTGTCCATCTCTTTTCTATTCTTCTGTAAACTTAGATTTTTTTAGTAAGATGTGTTTTAAGGTAGATTGAGCGAGATTGTTCCCTAGTCATAATGGAGACCATGTTCGAATTATACGTTAAAATATAAACAGCTGTAGTAAGCATGAATTAAATATTGTATAATTTATGGTGCAATAGTATACTTTTATACGGCTGAAATTCTTTGTAATTAACTCATATAATGGCAGTAATGGGTTAATGAAAATGTCTAAAAAAGTCATAAACTTGATTCAATTTTTACGCACCGTACTTTTAAACTCCATCACGGAAGTTTTTTTTAGCGATTCTGAAAAAATTACTGCGATGATATTATGATTAATTTTCAAAATAGATGAGAAAATATACAAACTATACACTGTTAATTTTTGACTAGGTTTAGGTGTTATAAATTCCTCGTTTTGTTAATAATGTCCCTCTGGAGTGCACACACTTGCCATTTCCCATGTAAATGGGCTCGTATTTTTCCTCAAAAATCTCGGAAAGTATTTCGGTAACGGGAGGAAATTTTGGTATATTTAGAAAAGTAAGATACTTTTCTTTACAATCAGATGATACTTATTCATTTATATGAGTAATGATATTTACTCAAACTATCTTACAGCTGATGGCTGGATTTGAAACCCAGGTAACTCAAGTTTTCTCTCTGAAAATCAGAGGGTCTTACTTCAGCTGCGATGAGAAGCCGTTCCTTTTGTTCATCCTCTCATGTGTGGAGGTGGCAGAGGAGGGTGAGAGCACAATAGGACCGATATATTCTATTTGATTTCCTTATCGATATCTCGATAAATCTCTATGTAGGAAAGGATTTAGGTACCGAACGGCCTTGTGTATACAAGAGGGACATATTTTTCAGTCAGTAACCATATTATGAAATTTAATTGCATTATTTTCTCGGTGGAACCACCACAATTGTAGTAAAATAACGCTGAATAACTATTTCTCTTATTATGGTAGCTTATTCCATCGTTTACTCATTTTTCTACGGAATTAGGCAACCCACCAGGAGCGTTGTAATTTGATGTAGCAAACCTACGAGACTGGGCGTATGCGTAAGTATTAAGAGGTCTGTAAACCTCGGCCGAAAACGCCCATTTAGTTCTGGCTTCTACCGCAGTCTAGAGAGGATCTTCGCTTTCCTCTCCATTCCCCGGGCAACAGCGCCTCTGATGGTAGAGTGTCAAATGCGTTGCAAGGGTTCACTAGAATGTTCACTGTGACGTGATTATACGTAATTTGTAACATCTTGATAATCTTCCTTAGAGATGAAGGGTTACTTCTTGCAATGAATGCAAAGACCTCTGGAAAAATACGTCGTGAGCGTCATGGCGATCTCCTGTTCTTCGACGAATTAATCGTTTCTTCCGCGGTCGAAATAGTTATATAAACAGCAAAAATCGAAAAGTGAAAACACACATTGTAAATATTAATTATTGTTCTTGAACCCTGTGTAATCATATTTTATTTAAGTGTAAGAAAAGAGCCGTAAAATAAAAACGCGTAGGAGTCTGCAGAAGCGTTTTCGGTCGTAGTATACAGCCCCCTTAAACATCCGGACCAAATTCCTGATGGGAAACGCCCGAAGGCGTCTCGCGGCGGAAAGAGACTCAGAAAGAGAAGCAACGAAGAATATAGAATAGAAGGGAAACGCTGAGACGGTAAGCAATGGTGATGGATGGCGTTGAAGGGATGGATGAACGGAGAGAAGTGGCGTTTGTTTGCCCGCTGCCCGGTCGAGCTGAACGGGTAGGCTCTCTTTCTCCGATAGGGTGCGGCTGGACACCGGGAGAAGCATCAGAGAAGACGCGGGAGAATGGAGGGCACTCATCGAGAGATCCAAAGATGAGACCGCCTCGGAAATTAAGCCCATCGAATGCGAAATGGTGGGAGATTGAACTGTGATGACCTAATCACAGTTCAGAAACACACGAGGACGCAGCCGCAACCTTGCTTCCTATGCTAACTTTCACTCTAACACATTCAGCTAGTTTGTGCGAAACATCATTTCACCAAGAAACTAATGGATTTTGTCTAATTTCAAGATAAAATGTCTCACTCTTTTGAATTTAACAAAATATCAGCCAATTACCGAGCTACTATTCCGAGATTTCTGAGGAAAAATACCAGCCCTTTAACGTGGTAAAAGGTATGTGTATGCACTCCAGAAAGACATTGTTAAATAAATGAGGGAGTTATCTAGCATCCAAATCTCATAAAAAATAACAATATATAGTTTTTATGTATACTTGACTATTTTTTAAATAAATCATATTGTTACGGCAGTAATTATTTCAGAATCGCAAAAAAACCTTCCGTCGTGAAGGGGTTTGAAGAGAACCTTGTGAAGAAATGAGAGAAATTAAAGAATTATGAAGAGATGTTTTTAATTACTGAGAATTTCAGTCATACAAATATGTACTTGCAAACTTAGTACCTCAATTAACTGAATAATAAAAGGGGCAAGGACAATATGGATCACCATAAGGAAAATAAGAACCAGATAGGTTGAGTACACTCTGAGGAACAATGAGATGGTGAAGAATATGATTGAATAGCGGGAAGAAGGAAAAAATTGAAATTGATTCCACGAATAATCAGGGCTTTTTGTGCATGATTACGGGTGATATTCGCACGATAGCCATGTTCGATGGATGATTTGTCGAAAATAACGGCCTTCACTGTCTTGTGTCAAAGTGGCCACCGTACTCTCTCCCCTTTTTAAGGTAGTTGGAGCGAAATATTATTTCACCTTGAAATCAATGAGTTTAGTTTCAATTTAAAGAAAAAATATCTCACCCTTCCAAAAATGTCTAAAATATCAGCCTCCTGTTCAACTATTTTCTGAGTTTTTTGAAAAAAATACTAGCCCTTTGACTTAGGAAACTCTCCAGATAGACCTTATTTTTAAAAAATGAGGAATTAATATAACACAAATTTCGTAAAAAATTAACTGTATGTAGTTTGCATGTTTTCTCAAAAATTAAAAAAAAATAATCACATATCGCCACAGTAATTTCTTTAGAACGAAAAAACCCTTTTTAATGCGTAGGAGTTTTAGACGTTCCGCGTGAAAAAATGAGTCAAGTTTAATGCATGGAGATATATTCATTAAATTACTTAGAAATTTAGTAACACGAAAGTATATTATTGCACAATTAATAGCGAAATATTTAAACCATTCTTCCGACACCAATAAATTAAAAAGTATAGTTCCAACATAGTCTCTATTATGACTAGAGAACTATCTCGCTCAAACTACCTTAACTTCTTGTCTAACCAGAGGAACCCGTCCGGAGACGGTCGCTTAATTTATTCTTTTCCCCTGTAGGATTCATTATTTGGATTAGAGTGGATTTTTGGGGAGGCGATCGACAGCTAAGGTCATTTGTGCCATAGGGGACAGGTGAGGGAGGAAGGGTGGATAGAAACCCGGCGTCGGCATTAGCCTGGTCTTAACGAAAGGCGCCAAGGGGACCACGGCTTAGCGTCTCATCCGACAGACGGAGTAATGTACGTACTTGAAGTGCCCTCCACAATACACTCAAGTGGAGACCGGGTTTCCTCTGAAAAAATATCCTCCTCTGAATTTGAACCCTGGCCGCCCGTATGGATACCCAGTACTCTCACCACCACCCCAACCCGATCCCCAGGATTCATTGTTTCAGGAGGCCGCATTAAAAGGAGTAAATCTGCCGCGGTAGTCGTTCGAGGAGCGGTAGTCTAGCCGGCGCAGCTCGACGCAGTGTCTCACCACGCAATGGACTTCCTAAAGTATGCAACTGGAAAACAAGAGGAGGCGGAGGCAATCGCTCGCCTCCTCAAGACTGATTTATCTTTCAACTTCCGCAAACAGTTCTCTCTTCCTCGACTCCCTTCTGACTGCAATTCAACCGCTTTCCTCATTTCTCTTCCTCCCCCCCCCCCTATCTCTCTCTCTCCCCCTCCATCTCTCACGGCTCCGTGACTCCGCGCCAAGCCATTCCTGCTGAGGACGTCAATTCTCGTTCGGTTTTCCAGGAATAGCTTACCCCGCGAAATCTCTCTAGAGCTCGAGCTCTGAAAAAAAAATTACCCTTTCGATTGAGGAACGACTATTGAGGTATTTGGAGAGGGTTTTTACGTCATAAATCTGAAGTCTGACAGCCGAAATAACAACCATATTATTTCAAGCTGTTCTTTCCTTACTTCCCCATGGATAGCACGACGGAATGGACGAATTAGCGGATGTATATCAAGAATATCAACCAACCGTTTGAAATTTAATGAAAGTACCTCTTGGAACGTATATTTGCTGCTTAGAGATATGGATTGTGCTCCATTTTACCCTAGTTTTCACCGGGAATGTGGATTATTATTATTTATTCTAATTAATAAGCATTGTATTTATGGAGAGCGCACATAAAAGAAGAAATTTAATGCTAATTTATAGTAAGTTATCGATGGAATGCATAGTAAAATTGCAAAATTAGAGTGTTAGCTCACAAGCGCCATAGGAAAATGAGGGTCATTGAAGATGGCGGACTGGCTTCAGCGTCAAGCACCGGCCAGCATAGCATGTACAGTTGGATTCAAATGTATTGTTAAGAATCGAGCGGCGCCACCTACGCTTCTCAAGGAAATCGAGTTTCACTTACGGCGCTGTTATTCTTTGCTATGCAACGCTATCTATTCAGCTGTTCTTTTGCACGTATTTAAATTGTAACAGTTGAGCAATTGCTTGTTTTGTGCTAACTTGTTATTACATCTAACGATCAGCTCGAATAACAATGACATGCTGCAACGTATTGATTAATTGAAATACCAAACTTTATAATTAAACACAGATCGTTCCTGGCATACAATATAACTACGGCAAATACTACGTAATGTATCATTTAGAGTAACAGTTGTGATTAATAAATAATAATTATCCATGTTCAAATCGTAAATCCAAACCAAAACGAAAGTGTAATAAAAAAATTAGCACAATATAGGGAATTAGTCAACTATTACAATTTGAATACGTGCAAATAAACAGATGAATATATAGCGTTGCGTAGCAAAGAATAACAGCGCCGTAAGTGAAACTCAATTTCCTTGAGAAGCGTAAGTGGCGCCGCTCGATTCTTTGCAATACATTTGAATCCGACCGTACATATACCTCTCCATATACCACAATGGCTGAAGCTGAAGTAAAAGATGAAAGCACGGACAGTAAGGCAGTTTGAAGGAAATTATTTTAACAGAGTCAGCTTTACAGACGTATCTCAGAGGATATAAACATTCTGGACTGTTCCTATCCCGCAAGGGAAGGGTGTGTTTGGAATGCATGAGACGAGAGTCTTTAAAGATCGAAATTTTGAACCGTGAGGAGACTCCCTTGCTATGAGTTCAATTTTTTAAGCAAAACACCGTAATTTTTGGTTCTTATGTTTCTAATTATTTCTCTCTAAATTGGAACTGTTTTAGAATTGGTAAACATTAGTACAGTTTCTAGTAAACACAATGTTTTAAAACCACCGCGCGCGTTCAGATATCCGAGACTCCAACGACCGATTGCGGCGCTATTGTCGCTGACGTCATATTCCAAGATGGCTGCCAGGCCGATGATAATCATCAGCCAGAGCGTACCATAACATGGATATGTTCAGTATAAGCGAAGGCAAATTACGTGGAGTTACGCTTGTGAAATTAAAATTAATCATACTCTTGTCATTGTGGAAAAGGCATCCGTTAATTTTAAGCCTTAGAAAGTATTCCAAACTAAACCCATAAACCAAAAGCCCATTCATTGACCTGTTACTTTCATGCAATTGAAAGCTAATATTCATTATATACATATTATTCATGACTTAATTTTATCTGATCTCATGTCTTATGCTGGTGCAATAAACTTAAAAAAAATCTCATGAACAAATCTATGAAGTATTGCCAAAAAACTCAGAAATTTACCAACCAAATCCTGTCATCTGTGCGAAAATACGATCGTAATATCTTTGGGTATTGATTTCTACAATTTTTTTCTTGACAAAAACCGATATTTGTCTCATCAGGCAACACCTTCACGTTATGCAAACTCTGTGCTAATTTAAACGAGTTATGGGATTCATTTCTCACGTGAAATGAGTCTCTTTTCATGACAAAGTAGGCTATTGTGATCCAGTTCCATAATAATAATAATAACAACGTTTATTATCGTGGGCTACTCTTGGCCCCTGAGATAATGAAGTACAATTTTTCAAATTAATACAATTTTGAAATTCAAAAATTAGATTAATAATACAGTGATGAAACTCAATATACAAAATCGAATTAATTATATAATGATGACAGGCAAAATAAAAAATAAAAAATAAACTCATTGTAAGCTTGGAATTCGTAATACAGCCGTTCATATTACTGCAGAGAGTACTACTAAGATAACATTTAAATACATGATTAAGCATATAAACCGTGAGGAAAAAGGTAATTAATGATAACAGTAATAATTACAGGTATAAAATTGAATACATTCATGTTCAATAGATTAATTCTTCTTCAATATGTATAAGGCATCCGATTTAACATTTGTTTAATTTTACTTCGTTTCAATTTTAGACAGACAACATTTTAGGATTATTTATTAGGATATCATACACCTTGGACTTGAAAGCATGGATGGATTTAATATTTCTAACTTTAGATGGTAGAGAGTTCCATACTCTAGAAGCGGTTACGGTGAAGGATTTAGTGACGTGAAATGTGCTATGTTGAGGGATGTGAAGGTCTACGGGATGATTCCTAGTGGGTACTGTATGTGGATCTTTTTTTCAGGTAAATCTAGCAGATAGGTAAAGGGGATTGCGAGTGGATAAAATGTTATAAGTAAGCAGAATAACATGGTATAAACGACGCTGAGGTTGAGGAAGCTTTATGCCGGTCACGGCCAGAGCTCTTTCGCATTTATGTCACTCTGACCGGCAGTGTGATGCTCAGAACATGTGCATCCGGAGAACTTGGGTGCCCACGCTACCACATCTCTTACGAAGGCATACACTTTGGGATCCTAACCACGCTTGCGACGAAATTTAATGCTGCTGCATTGCATGGCCTCGCCAAATCAGATGAGAGCTGCCGTATATCACTCTTGAGGACGGTGCATACCAAACGCCTAAAGTGTAAATCTGTTTATTGTGGGGTTCTCCGCAACCTACTTTCTGATGCTGTCTGTCCTCACTCACCGTAAATAAACTTGGTTATATCTTCCTTAAAACTGATCTTAAACTTATCCACAATCTTATGTCGGCCCCGGTGGCGTCGGGGTAAAGTCCTCGAATACTAACCCGAGGGTCGTGGGTTCGAGTGCCGCCTGGGTAGAATATTATCTGTCCAGGACATGGGTGTTTGTGTCTCGTCCATTGTTACTGTTATCCAACCGACGTTAATTGGCACATTGTGATGTATTCGGGATAGTGAAGATAAATAAATAAATAACACACTGAACTCGACAAGTAACTACCCTATTCTTGTTTCCTTGATAAATGTCAGAATACCCTTCCGACGCACCAGGACTCACTCATTGCTCAATATCCCTACTCCCAAATTATTTCTCACCAAGGGAAATAAATAAGAAAAGGTTCTGTGATTAAAAACGATATCTGGAGTAATCTCGCTACTCCCCTTGGAAGTCTAAGGGTTACAGGTTTCTCCGGAAAGAACTGAAATGGGTTCTTCTTTCGTCAAGGATAATCCATTTTCTTTCCTTGAATATTGCGATAGAACTGAGGGAAAAAAATTAAATGTGGAGAGTTAAAGTGGAGAATGGATTATTTTGGCATGAGCATGATTTGAAATGAGCAGATTTCAGTAAGACAATAGTAGTCTAGCTTGGTGGAATAATTTGTTTCGTTCTCATATTTTTTTATCCATTGAGGCAAAAGATAACTTCGTTATCTGAGTTGCTATTCCTCAACCGCCTTGATATGCTAGCACACGAACAATCCTACAAAATTTGGTTCAAAAACTTTCTTCTTTGTCTTTTTTTTAATGATCGCCACCTCTCACTAATGCCACCAGCCGCACACTATCGCCTTCCTTTATGAACCGATAATCACTCTTTAATTCAAAATTACTACCCTAATTCCATGCCATAACCGCTCCCATTTTATTTCTCAACGGAGTGAATCATAGTTATTTCTCGGCTTGTAAAAGTTGGCTTGTTTTCTTCCCCTATTTTCTGCGATGCGGCCCTCTCCCTCTGGCTCTGGTAATTTCCTTTGGACCAGTTCCAGCGTGGAAGGAAGAGCGTGCGCTGTGCGTATTTATTTCCCCTCCCCCCCATCTCCCTCTCTCCATTCAACCCCCCAATAGTCCCGTCCATCCATTGTTGAGCCTTTTCCTCTCCCGTCCCGCGGCAGATTGAACGGACGATGACTCACGCGGGCATCCCACGAAACGTGGCGCCCCCGATGTGGCGAATGGGCGGGGAGGAGGGAGGCGGGCGAATCGTGTGGATGTGTGGCGATCTGCTTTCTGCATTGCCCCCACCCCTACGGTAGATGGTGGCGCCTCTGGCGGGTGGAGGAGGACGGGATGTAAGTGCCGTTTGGCGCCAGTGGGTGGCGGGGCGGCAACGTGTGACACTCCCGCCGGATTCCAGCCTCCGGTCCGTCGACCCATCATTTCACCCAAGTAGCCATGAATGGGACGACGAGGCGGTGGTCGTTTCCAGGGACGTCCCCGCGTTTTAAGTACGAGTAGTGCATTAATTTCCATGGGAATGGAACGGCTAAAGTCGGAACGAGGAAGTGTTTAGGGAGAGCAGGAGATGGAAGGTCCATATGTGGAGGACAATGCGAAGACGGGAGAGTGAGGTACATACATATATTGCGCTGAAAACGTGCGGGGACATTAAGAATTTGACTAGAGCACAATGGATAGGAATAAATAGCTTAGAATGAGTTTGCGTAGAAGACGAAGGGCGACAGTCAAATTTAGAGATCATTACGTGTAAGAATTAGAATCGAGTCGGGAAGAATGGGTGACCTCAGTTCGTTCAATCTTCTTAATATATAAAGACTTACTATGATAGCAGTGGAGAAAGGTTCCTTCAGTGAAAACTTCTTTAGCGTGGCCAAACCAAACACTTTTTGCATGGAGAAAAGTGTGGAAACAAGGCGATAGCATTGAAATTCGTCACGTTTGTTAGCTCGGAATCCTAATTTCTTTTTCATATTTTAACTAAAAATACCAGAATTAAATAAAAACTACAAAATTGAGACGAAAGTCTAACAAAATAAACAGTTCATCCAATCTTACAGTTTAATGACTTACTATGATAGCAGAGGAGGATTTTTTAAAGTGAAGATCTTTTACATAGAGAAAAGTGTAGAAACTGGCGAAAGCATAGGAATGCTTCACGCTTGTTCTAATTCAGTCATCTTTTCTTGTTCGTATTTAAGTTAGAAATGCTAGTCCTACGAATTCGAGACGAACGCCAAACGAAATCAACGGTTCATCCAATCTTACTATTTGAAGACTTTCGTGGTCGCAGTGGACGATTGTTTTTTTAAGTGAAAACTTCTTTAGCATGGCCACACCAAACGCTTTTGCCATGGAGAAAAATGTAGAAACTGGCAACCGCATTGGAATACGTCACGCTTGTTCGCGTCCAGTTTTCTTTTTGTTTTTCACATTTTAAAATAGAATTAATACTCCTACGAAATCGAGACGAACGCCATACGAAGTAAACAGTTCATCCCATATAAATATATAGAGACTTTATATGATAGCAGTGGAGGATTTTAATTTAAGCGAAAACTTCTTCAGCGTTGCCAGACCAAACACTTTTTGCATGGAGGGAAGTGTGGAAACTGGCGATAGCATTGGAATGCGTCACGATTGTCGACTTGCAGTTTTCGTTTCTTTTTGCATGTTTAAATTAGAAATAGTGGTCGTGTGCACTCGAGACTTACGTCAAACGAAAGAAAATGCAAAAGAGAATCTCATTCTTCCCGCTGAATTTCGTTCCTCCTCCTCATCTTACGAATCCGTTAATTTTAAAATAAATTGTTAAATTTCTCGGAATTACTCGTTCTTGATGAGTCGACCCTTGACGATCGAAAGTATTGTTGAAGTTGAGTCTCATGTAAACACATAGGGAAAATAATTAGCGAGGTCAAGAGTTTTAGAGGATGGCCGCCAGGTGCCAGTCCATGTGTCCTCTCTGTCAGTCTCAATCAAGATGGCGTCCGCCCAACAGAAGGCAATAAATATATCAATAAATATGAAGTTTCAAAATCAGATCATTCTTTTTTCCCCAATGGCGTGGGGAGACCAAACACTTTCTGCAAGGAGGAAAGTGTAGAAACTGGCCATAGCAATGGAATGCGTGTAAAATGTGTGGCAAAGTAAAAAATGCGTAGTAAAAGCCTTTGACGTATCAATCGGGATTGATAATGTAGCTTCTGCCATAAGGAAAGCATAACAAGTGCAATTGAAAAACAATTTCAATGCGCTCCTAGGAAAAACGGGGACGTGGAATGTGGTTGAATGACTGTAATAATATTGACAACTGGGCATTAGCATAAAATTGAACTAAAATATCCAATTTTTCATTCTATACGTCACAGAATTGTACATTATTGGAAAAAGTTCTTACCCTACAATTTTAGCTTTTTGTCCGATGAGAGTTTCTGAAGATGGATATTGCGGTACTGAGTGCATCTAAAGGAAAATGCTAATATCTTGGGAAATGAAATAATTTACAGCAGGTTAACTCAAAATATAGATACCTTGATACTGCTGTTTTAAAGCAGTGTAGTTTTCGCTCATCTAAAATGAATTATCTCTGACAGATATCTCATTAAATCGGATGCTATTTCTAAACATAAGTCAATGGGCTTGTTTGTTTTCCTTTCTGGTGGATGCTGGCGCAGCCAGCATCAGCTGCAACTTAGTATAAAAGCAAATTAACAGTGGGTGTCGCGACCGTTGTCATATATATGGAGTGAGCATTACGTCATCAAGCTGTGGCCTGACAACAGAAATAGCAACCATACTGTTAATCCCTCCTCTTTCCTTACTTTCCTATGGACCAACCGGATGGACGAATTTGTGAATGTAAAGAAAGAATATCAACCATCTGTTTGAAATTTTAGGCGAGTAAACTCTTCACAGATATATGTATTGAGTGCTTATTGCTATGGATTCCACTCGATTTTACATTAGTTTTCATCGGAAACGCGTATAATCATTAATTTAAATAAATAAACAATATATATAAGGAGAATGCATATTAATAAAGTAAGTGCATGCTGATTTATAGTAAGTTATCGATGGAAAACATGGTAAAATTGCAATATTAGTGCGTTAGCTCACATGCGCTGGAGGGAATTGAGAGTCAATGAAGATGGCGGACTGGCTTCACTTCTATCATTGGCCAGCATAGCAAGTCCCTTCTCCCTTTGCCTCAATGGTCGCGACCTTATAATACTGGACCATTGTAATACTAAATTTTCTAGATCAAAAGCAGCCCTTCTTGCATAAATTCTCTGCAGAAATACTCTTGTAGGTAATCGTTCAAGTTGACATCAAATGTGAGACGATCATTTTCGCATCTGCCTTTAAAATGGGAATAATGTTCCCCAGGATTCCTCACGTTTCCACCGTTCCATTTCGAGCTCATTTATTGAGCTCGATTGGACTTCATCTGCTCGAATAAGCGTTTCCGGTCACTGATTCCACCAATACTTCCTTTTCGAGCCCCTCGACATATAGGGCTCCTCTGACACAGATCATATGGCGGATTCCGGAGGAAATCGGTAGTTCCAGTCAAATGTTTTTCATTTTTTTTAGTTTAATGTCTGACCATTCTCCTTTTAATGTAGATTTCCATTGGGTCAGAGGCGGAAAGGAAGTCATTTCGTCAGCAATACTTTATCATCAGACGCTCCATGTCCGCGCCTACGAGACTGAGGACAAAAAGCTAAAATTGTAGGGTAAGAACTTTTACCAATAATGTACAATTCTGTGACGTATAGAATGAAAAATTGGATATTTTAGTTCAATTTTATGCTAATGCCCAGGTAAAATGATATCTCATGAGATTGTCGGAGAGAGTGATTAGTAGTAGCTTTTTGTAACAATTTGAGATAAGCTTTTACTACCTCGCCACCACACGGTGCTCCAAGCTGCATATTTACAGCAATTGTTGTGGCAACTGTATATCGCTTAACTGTGGCATAGTTACTATTAGGTAATCTACTTGTTATTGTAGGTTTTGAATGCAAAGCAAGTAAAAACCCTTGCCGGAGAAAACAATTTTGCAAATTTTCTCAAGAATATTATGCCCCAGATTTTTAGCATTCGCCATAACCCTGGATTTCAACAGACACAAACTGAAATGACATCACGGAAATTTCGTATGGTATGATCTTAAGCAATACGTAGAACAGATTTTACGTAATTGTAATGAGTCATTAGGGTATATCGCTATTTACGCTGCTTCGCGGGCTCGATCCACAATTAATGTACTTTGAAACCACCTGAAAAATGAGAGGTCAAAATATTCGTAAACAAGGAATTTTCACCGGTAATAGCAGAATTATTTCAACGCTTAACCAACACTGTGAATATCAGTAATTGTTTAGAGTCTCACGGTTACCCTAAGATGGAGCAATCACTCGGTGACTTTCCACAAGTTATTTTCACATTACCCAGGACTACCAGTTCAAACGTGCACTTGAAAGCTCCTATATTAATATAATTATATTAATTGGTATATTCCTTCAGATTGTTGTTGACTTAGGTTTCTGTAATCTTGACGTTTTTGTGAGAGTTGAAAGTTTCATGATGCTTCTAGCAGCATTGAATGGCGAGTGTATTTCAGGTGAAAATGTTTAATGTGTGTTGAAGTTTGCGGGTTGTTCGTTGATGTTTATCGTTCCCTGTTTAAAAAAAAATTAAGATTTAGCGAAGGATTAATAATATCCATATTCTTGGCAATTATAATTACATAGTTTAATTTTTTGACCATAAACCTCGAAAAAAAAATCACTCACGGGCAGTTTTGTCTCAGAGTTACATCTTCAGGTTACACCACATCTTCTGAAGATGAATTGTAACCTGAAGTGTTATCGATTGCTACCCTAAATGATATAATTATTCTGATTGTTTTTTTATTCAGATTTTCCTAATTTTGACGTTTTTACGAGTGTTTTGAGTTAACTTCAGGTTAAATCACATCTTCTGAAGATGTGATGTAACCTGAAGTGACCGTGCCACGTAGCCGGTCGTGAGAATAAATTTTCCGTGGAATTTGCAGAGAACGTCTTTTCTTTGAGTCCGAAAGGAAAACAAAATCCCATAGTGTAGAGCCAGAGATGTTGTCTAACTCCACTGGAGCTTTTCAAGATTTACGCTGTGCCTTCACTTTTAGGAACAACTTAGTAAGCGGCATCACTTAGTGGGCCCTGCACTCGTGGGATAACATCTGCGTTTCCCCACCCGCGTCAATAATTCATCCGTGCCCCGTAGCAAGCATGATGGACCTTCCAATTAATCGCCCTCTATTCTCGGTAATAGGTGTATTGCTTCCTTGGGAATCACAAGTGGAGATCTTGTTCTGGCGGCTCGTCTTCATCTCTCCGCGTAATGGGTACGCGAGCCAGCAATAAGAAGAGCGCTATTAATTTGATGGATACTAAACACGGCAGGCGCTATTCATCTCCGCGGAACCCGAAGGTGCTATCCCATCCCTGACCGCGAAAACAAAAGAAAAACGAGACGCAAGCAGTGGCGAAGCAGGAAATGATGGGGTAATTTATGATGGAAGTATTCCCCAAGTGAAAAGTACAAGTCCTTTATGCTTTTTATCTTGCTTCATTAGGTAGATCAGGGAGGAGGTACACCGGTCTGGTATTCGTTCACCTCCCCCCGCTTTACCCGAGAGGATGCGTAATTGTAGCCCCCGGCTTGCATTTCGCTTGTCGCTTGGATGTGCATCTCTCTCCCGCGTGTTGTGTATGAGAATGTCTGAGCACGCCACACAGTTCCCCGCAGACGGCCTTGAGGTTAAACTCCCCACCCCCGTCCATTCCCTTCCCCATCCCCACTCCGTTGTTCTAGGTCGTCCGCGAACTATTCCCGCGGTTTCACGAGGGCATTTCCATCCCGTCGATATCCTCTCCGCAGCACGACTCTCCGAGGAGCGACGTGTTTATCCGCGTATTACCTCCTGGGTCAATCCATACCAAGTGGTCCAAGTTGGTAGCTCGACCATTTTAGAAAAAATTCATTTTTTGAGGGCAGATAGCCTTATGTTTCGACAGCTCAAAACAAGTTATATTTTATTTTTAGATTCCATGGCAACCAAATGGCGGCCATTTTTCAATCTCGATGCAGAGCCTTTTTAGCATTTACAAGCTTTGACATTAACTTCTGTTACTCAGCTACCATCGGCTATAGGAAAATGAAATAAATTGAGATATTGAACTTGGAATATTGCAAAATTTTAAAAAGTCACAATTTGCCGGCTCTGTAAAAATAAAAATATGCAAGCTTCTGACTTCAAATTATTTTAATATAGAGATCCAATGTCACCGTATATTATGGGTAATTTTTAAGGGTCGGAGAAAATTTCTTCTTCCCCAAAAAAATTCCGAAATATACGAAACCTTACGTTTTTTACTTTAAAGTTTGGCTGTTAAAATAATCACGAAGAAATAACAATTCCACATTATGACATACACAGAGTTGTAGTTCCATGTATGCGTATTGCATAAAAATTTATTTCATTTTCCAATAGCCGATGGTAGCTGAGTAACAGAAGTTAATGTCAAAGCTTGTAAATGCTAAAAAAGCTCTGCATCGAGATTGAAAAATGGCCGCCATTTGGTTGCCATGGAATCTAAAAATAAAATATAACTTGTTTGAGCTGTCGAAACATAAGGCTATCTGCCCTCAAAAAATGATTTTTTTCTAAAATGGTCGAGCTACCAATTTGGACCACTTGGTATGGATTGACCCTCCTGCAAGTCGACGCAGCGGACGACGGCAGCGATGTGTTGGGCGGGGTAGCCGTAGCCCGGGAGAAACCAAAGGTTCGTTTCGGGGTAGGCTTGTGCGATGAACGAATTTGCCCATCGAGGGTCGATGAAAAAAAATCATCGAGATGATTCGGTTTCGATGACTGTCATCGACGAAGATGAGTCCGTGAATTCATCGCCATCGATGAGTCGATGAATTCATCGCCGCCGATGAACTCATCAACCTCGATAAGTCGATGAATTCATTCATCGCCGACGGAAAGGCAGGGATAGGCACGGGCGGGCGACGACACACAAATAATTATCATCTAATGGAGATGGATTCATCGACTCATCTACATCGGTGAATTCATCGACTCATTGACGTCAGTTTATTTATCAACCCATCGACGTCAGTTAATTCATCGACTCATCGACGTCGGTGAATTCATTGACTCATCGACGTCGATGATCGATGACATTCATTTTCATCTACGCGGTTCATCGCAACGCGATGACTAAAATCATCGTCGATGAATTCGATGAATCGACTCATCGCACAAGCCTATTTTGGGTTATTCGGGAACGTCTAGAGTCATTACCAGAGATGGGAGGAGGTTTATTACTTTTATTTTTCCATTTCATGACCTTTATTCTACGACTTTCATGACAATTATTTTCCTATTTTTTGGCGTATGTTTTTTGAAATTCGTTCATTTTATGACGTTTTAGCAAAAAGTATGACGCTTATTTTACTTTAAAATTCAAACTAACATTATGATCCCTGTAGTTACTTTAGGGGAAGTGGTTCAAAAGATAGTATCTAACACTTAATAAATACAGAGGTATTCTATGGCTTTGCAAGCATTCTCATGGGTGTTAGTAACAGAATGGTGGGAAAAAATAAGATGAGATTAAGTAATGAATTTAAACCCATGTCATAGTGATTCAATAGTTTGTTTTTATATTACTTTGTGTTGGAAATGAAGTTAACACCACAATTAAGAGGCTTTATATTAAAGAGACAAGCTCTTTTCCCTCCCCCTACCATGAATTTTATGTATATTCACACCAAATTTTGTATTTTCATCTGATGGGAGCTTAAAGCGTCGGACCCCCGGTCGTTTCAATAAGCTCTTAGAAGTAGGTGTCACAATAAGTGTGAACTCTAATTTTTTAAGAGTTTTATGTGATATTTCATTCTTTTGGACGGGAGTAATAAGGTATTTCACTCCAAATATGACAAGTAACCAAAAGTTAGGTGATCGTAATTGCTGGACAGATCAACCATTTGGCAGGTAACTCAGTGTTTGGCATTTGGCTCGTCTTTGTGACTATCACGACGACAAGTCTTTTAAATTGTATGCATTACCTAGCTAGAACTCGGCGTTCATATTCTTCCGCTGAATTAAATTAGCATCTTCACTACTTCCCAACTCTTTAATTGCATATGACTCATGTAGATCATGCGTTCACCCTTGGTACGCTATCCGTGGCTTTTTTACTATAATAAGAATTTGATGAACAGCTACAATCGCCTCCGAGAAAAATGACTCCGCCAACCGGTTTTGACGAACACAATCCCACAACTTCAAGTTGTTCTCTGCCCTATCAGTGTGTAATTAGCGTTTAATTAACGAATGGTTCGGCATTGAATCACTCTCATCTGTATTTTACAAGTATGAGACCTTTACATTATTATCGTGCCTTTTGCGATCCCACAACTCCTCTTGTTACAATTATGTGTCGTTTTACAGCCCGTGTAAAACTGTTTGAAGAGAACCCAAATGCTTTTCAGGGAATATATTTCTTTTTTGGAATTAATATGAATAAATTTCACACAAATTCAAACAGGAGAATGAAGAACCTCGTTGGAATGACCACGAAGTGAGGCGGGAGCTCAGAAGACGAAGGCAATTGCACCACCAATATTAAAATTCGATTACGTCAGGCAACAAAACGATGGAACTAGCGGCGAGAGAAATTTACGTTGCACAACGCTCGGAAACGAAGAAAACAAGGCGCACTACTCTACGAAACTTCAAGAAAAAATCCTCGGGGAATTACTAGTTGAAAATCCCAAGTCGATCTGATCTTACGCGAGATTTCATGAAGGAAGAGCACAAGCTGTATGTAGGGCATGCTGCTTGATCAGTCAATAGCAAACGTCGTTAGGCGGGGTCAAACTTTAATATATCCTCCGTGCCGTACTTGGATATTCCTCGTCATCTTTTTTGTTTTCTCAAAAATAATAGCGTGGGAACATTGCGCTTCCTTTAATTGCAGGATGATGGAAATGGCAAGAACAAATGAGTGGGAATCGCGAGGAAGAAGAACGAGAGGGAATGGCGGATAGCGACAGTGAGTAACAACACTTCCCCCACCCGCAGTGTTGGTTTAAGAGACGCTCACTTTGTTTGCCCCATGCCTTTCGTTTCTAATGTCTTCATTGTTCTCCATTAGCCTATTCGGAGATATACATATATGCGGTCACCATTTCGAATTTCATCTCACGCAGCTTATCCATCAGTTTGCGGTGAGATGCGGAAGTTGCGCGTATAAAGGATTACTCTTTCTGCATATATTTAAGAGCAGGGAATTCTGAGCTTCCCCTAACGGTCTGAAATATATGCCTGCCACAAAAAAATGCAAACAATTCATTGGTCGAACATTTTTCGCACTCGGGGTAGTCCGAGCGAGATAGTTCCCTAATAATAATAGAGACCATATTCGAATTATACGATTCAATTTCACCAGCTGTGAGACACATGAATTAAATATTGCATTATTAATGGTGCAATAACATAGTTTACATGACATAAATTGTAAAGTAATCAAATGAAAATGTCTAAATAAGTCTTAAACTTGACTCATTTTTCTCACGCGGTACGTTTGAAACTCCATTAAAACGGAAGGTATTTATTTGAGATCCCGAAGAATTCACTGCGGTGACAATATTTCAAAATAATTGAGTAAATATACAAACTACACACTTGATATTTTGACGAGATCTAGGTGATAGAAATTCCTTATTTTTAATATAAGGTTTCTCTGGAGTGCATACACGTACCATTTCCCATGTAAAAGGCCTGGTATTTTTTGGCAAATATCTCGGAAAGTAATGTAGTATGGGGTTGAATTTTTGATGTCAATGGAAGGGTGATGTATCTTTCTTTAAAATGTGAACAAATTTATTGATTTATAGGTAAAATAATATTTCGCTCAAACTACCTTAAGTTACGGCTAAACAAATGAATGGAATAGGAATCGGGATGTGGAGTTGTTCAAAGCATTATGAGGTTCGACTCAAGAGAAATCACTGAGTTAATTCAGAATTTCCCTTCATATCACTGCCGAAAGGGAAAAATCAGTCTACCTCAAATTCAATACCTCTCTACAGCAGTGAGATGTATTATTAACCTGGGATAAAAGTTTTTAAATTTCACTGGAAATAGATTTAACTTCAATCCAGACATGGATGGTTAAAAAAATAACATTTTACTGATATGAAAGAGGGGAGAAATGCATGAATTTCCCTCATTTCCATCAGCATGTACAAAGACTTATGCATGTAAATGAGATGAAATGGTGTGGGTTATGTGTGTAAATGGGATTTTCATCCTCGAGAAATTATTCCAGGATCGTGATATTAGTGTTCTCTTAATTATAAATTCGTTCGCAAGTTACCCTCACAAGCTCCCGAGAGCGAGAGTTACTTCAATATGCGAAATAATTAAATATATCATGTTCGCACTCAATAAGCAGAACCCGATGTTAGGAAATTAAAAATATTTTCCCTCTAATTATCCGGGTCGAGGTCAACGAAAAAAACAGGGGCGTATCCTTTGAAAAGGGCGTAACGATATTTTTTTTACGATTTGAACAATGAGACATTTTCTGAACAAAGGACGTGTTTGTTTGCCAGCAAGAGAGACGGAAAGAGAGAGTAGGAGAGAAAACCTCTTTTGAATGGAAGGAATGACAACAAGTCAGCAAAAGTAAATTAGGTCAGGGAATCAAAGAAAGGTATGTAAATACTGAGCTAATTCCGGAAGATTGTTGGAATAACGCGGTCGTATTGTCTAAGCGGTCCACTGTAATAAAAAAATGAGAGATATTCTAGATGTAGATTGAGGATGTAAAGGAGGAGGTTGAGTCTTTTACGCCATCGGGTGATAAATCATGGAATAAAAATTGTGGCTGCCAAGAGTTGGAAATGACGCGGGAGAGACATTGGTCGCCGCTCGCGGCGTGACAAATGGTTCATAACGAACGTGGCGGATGCATGAATGGGCCGTGAATGAATAAAAAAAAAACAAACAAAAAAACGCCGCCGCTCTCTTTTTTTATTTCCTCCTTCTTCCCCCATCCACGCGGGAGCGCACACAACGACTTGGTATGCTTTTTCGCCGTTTTTATTTACTTTTTTCCCTTTTATTTAGTGTCGCCCGCGAATCAACGCGATGGGCGGCGTCATTCATTTGCATCAGAATGAAAAGGGGGCGTTTCCCGCCGAAATCCCATCTCGCCAATGCAAACTGCATCTGCAACGAGGCTGGTGCTAATAAGGGTTGAAAAAATTCATGACCGCAGTAAATCTTGGGAGAGAGAGAGGGAGGGTGTAGGGATGAGTAGGTAGTTTCATTCATCCATTTAAAAGATCGGGGAAAAATGCACATTTCTGCACTTCTGGAGGAAACTTGCGTTGAGATACTTTGAGAGATATAGCATTTCTCCTAGAGATCTATTAACTTGGTCTCATTTCAAAGAAAAATATCATACTCTTCCAAATATTTCAAAATGTCTGTTCCTTACGGTTCTACTCTCCGAGGTTTTTGACGAATAATATCAGCTCTTTTACATGGGAAATGTTACGTGCTCGCACTCTAGAGAGACCTTTTTTCAAAAAATTAGGATTTTCTAAAACCTAGATAACATTTTAAAAAATTGAAAGAGTGTATTTTGCATGTTTTCTCAAATATCATTGAAAATAAAAAAATATTGTCACCGCAGTAATTATTTCATGATCCTAAAAACCCTTCCGCTCTGAAGAAATTTTAACGAGCTGCGTGAAACTACTAAGTAAAATTAAAGGCTTATGTTCATATTTTTATTTAATTACTTGGGTGTCAGTCGCATAAATGTATATTATTGCACCATTAATAATAAAATATTAATTTCGTGCTTCCTAGAGCTGCTGAAATTAAAACGCATAATTCGAATATGGTCTCCATTATGATTAGGGAACTATATCGCTCAAACTATCTTAATTGCGTGGAATCATGTAACGAGCGGATGAGCGGAGTAAAAACGTTTTTAAAAAAATTCAATCATAAAATTGGTTGGATATTCCTTATGTTGTGTAGGATTTCAATTACTTTCGATTGAGCGAATGATTCGAACATGTTCTCCATTACGACTAAGGAACTATCTTGCTCATGCTATCTAAATTGCGTGGAATCAAGCAACGAGCGGATGAGAAGAGTGGAAACGCTTGAAGGCATGAAATATTAATTATAAAGAAAATTTTAAAAATCATTAGATTGGCTGGATATTGATTACGTCGTGTTGGATTTCAATCATGATCGATATTGAGCGGAAACATAAATTACTCGGGAGTAGTTATAATCGCAATCACTTGATATCATATGCTATCCGTCCATTTAATTTTCATCATCATCCTTAAAAACGATGCTTCGAGAGCTCCTGATGTCGCCTGATCTATTATTCCAATGCTCCAATTTACCAAACCATAAGAGTACTACGCTCCAAACGAACGTTTTCGCACACTCTTTCCTCCTTTGTAGTCCTATCTTGTTTGAACACTGCAGTTGAATTTTCATCGTGAGTTATTTAAAAAAAATAAAACTACGCGAATAAGTCTGATTTTTAAAAAAAAGTTTTCTCATACTGGCGGAAAAACCATAACTTCCCTCGCATCTTTCGCAAAACGTCACAAGCCCTGAAAACAAATGAACCCCTACCGCCTGTGAAAGAACGTCTGATGCACCTTAATTCACAAACGAAGGACGCCTACTTCAAAACGATAAGGGACCATTGTAGTGGTTGATGAGAAGATTAACCAACCACACGGAGACCATTCGTTAGCGAGAATATGCTTGTCATTAGCCAGGAGATATGGGTTTCAAAACGCTGAGTCAGCATTTAACTATCCATGAGAATATTACCCTACACAAAAGAGTACCTACTTCATTGGTCCTCTCATAAAACTCGTGAGCACTCATTTTATCAGTTATAAATCATGGTTTATATCAATGCATTCCTATCATTCTACACTATGGGCTATGCATCCACTGACTGCATTCAGCTTACCTCTTCCCCGTACTGGGATTTCCGTCATCGTATTTTTTGTTTTCTGGTAAAATTCTTGTAGAACCTGGTCCATTGAGTTTAGTGACCTTTGATGATTTTTGCGAGATCCTACTTGGACTGCGATATCGTATGCGAAGCGGAGCATGTTTTTTCTTCTCCGCAAATCTTAATTCCGTTCAATCCGATTTCTTGTGTATCTCTTAATGCCTCCTCCTGGTACATTTTGAACGGAGCTTATGTGAGGATGCATTATTGCCTTACTGTTTTGTTAATGGTAGCTTTTATTTGCCCCCCATCTTTCATTTGCGCTGTGATGGCTTGCTTCCTGTATATTTGGTAAATGATTCTTTATTATGGCTGTCGTCGCTGTCCGTCCCGTAATTTTTCAGCAGCCATAACATCTTGTTCAGTTCAACAATGTCAAAGGCTCTCTCCAAGTTCATGAATGCCACATACAATGGCTTGTTCACGTGTATTGTCTTCTCAATCATTACTCTTAGACAGAGTATGGCCTACCTAGCTTCTCTGTTCATCCTATGTCTAAAATTTGACTTCCGAGAGGTTGTCTTCAATATCCTATTCCATCCTTCGCTTAACGATGCGCGTCCGTACTACTTTTGATGCATGAGGCACTTAACTCCCGGTTCGGCGATTTTCATATTTCTTCCTTCTTGTTTCCATTTATACATAAGTTGTTTTCAACAGTCAGGGAAATATCTTCCTCTTCTTGGTCTCGAACCTTCGACACACGGAGAGGGGTCGAACAAAATTGCATTAGTACACCCGGGACCTTTGTCTGCCGGGTTGCCAAATTTTGCGAGTGCCCAGGGCCTTTCTCACTGTTTTCACGATGATTTTATTACTGAAGGACAATCTCGGCAACTTCGAGCACGGATCGTCCCTCTCGGAAACAATTTTGCGCCCAACGGAAGCGGAGACCTTCGATCCGCTCCGGCCTTTTCCTTAAGGCACCCGCCTCCTCAAGATTTTGACCTGCCACTAAGTCCCCAAATTATTTGAAAGGTAAAAATAGTTGCGAGCCAAAAAGCAGCCGCGAGAAATATTCAGGGCCGAATCATATACCAGGAGATTGCCACGTTGGCCAACATGTTAACATAAAGCACTAGGGACGAGATGCACGCAACTGACTAGTACCACCAGTGTTGATTCATGCATACTACGAGATACTAACTTACTGGGAAAAATATCAAACTGGACACCTTGTGGTTAGGGTCATGGTTTTCTGTAAGAGTACTTTTCCACTCCCATCTTCTCTCATTGTAATTGAGCTCCAGTTTCTCATACAGATGGAATTCATAACACAACACTGATTTGGGTTGAAATAAGGAATAAAGTGTGCTCAAAGAAGACAGGACTACAGATCAGGAAACAGTATGTAATAACATTCGTTTAGAGCGTGGACTCTATGAATTGGAAGCATAGATCACTGGAAAAGCTGACCAGAAAAGACCAGACGCTTCTGAAACCTGGTGCTGGGTGGACGAAATAAGAAATGATGAAGTGAGCAGAAGTGGAAGGGTAAAGTACCATATGGAGCAATGGGTTTGTGGTTATCATAATTGAAGGCGAAATAGAGGTAAATGTCCCCAGAGAAGTACATGGACCAAATAAAGAGAAAAGTGCATAGAAAGAGATAACCAGGAAGTAAGAGAACTAGTATTAGACAGAGAAGGGTAGAGGGCTGCAGTCGATCAATATTAGGATTGATCGACCAATGAATGATGTGTATAGAGTTTCGCTAATTCCACCAAACTGGAGGCCTGAAAGCGATTGAATTTCCGAGAAAATTGGACCTGTATTCTGCACCCTCTGTGGGAGTCGCGAGCCATGCAAGCGCGGAACCCCCGCAAATTCAAGACCTGCCTCTGACCCCTCTTATTATATTTAATATTCAAGGCATATTTTTAGTCTTCGCAAAGATGAACATCTCACCCTCATTTATGTAAATCTATGGTTTCCAAACACACACAACAGCAAACAAACAAACACACCTGACCGGCAATTGGGAGATCCGGGTTCGAATCCCGGTCAAGTCAAATGGTTTTTTCATAGCGAATTTCAACCCTGGTGTTAATCTCAGTTGTTCGAAAACCAGCTCACGTCGTAAAGACCTACTTGGAACATTTCTTTTTTTTCTATTTTTGCCAGCAGCGAACCTTCCTACCTAATTATTATTTTTCCTAAAAGAACTAATAATCATGCAATGGTTACTAGAACAGTACTTAGTGACCTTCTACTTCTGACCCACCGAACCACTATCTTTCACAAATCGTTTGTCGTGGCCGCCTCACAACTCTGGAATTCTATTCCAATTGATTTGAGGAAATCTCGTTCGTTGGCAACTTTTCAATGTAAATTGTATGGAATTTTGTTTTTTTTTAATGTTTCCCTGAACAGTTTAGCCTTTTCAGTATTAATATCTTCGTTCTAATTTTTTCTATATATTTTTTTTATGGTGCATTCATTTTTTGTTTTAATTGTTAGAAATATTTTTTAAAGCTCATACGTATTGCAACCTTTAGAATTTTTGCCCTTCAATTATCATGCATAATATCTATACATATCCTTGAATTCAATTGTAATACATGTACAATTATTGTCTTCCACTGAGGGTAGTCTTTTTTGTATTTATTTTCCCTTGTAATTAAGCTCCCTTCATTTTCTGTATTGAACACAATCATTTGCTAATTTGTTGATCACCTCGCTGCTATTTCATTGTCTTAATGTTGCTCTAGAGGAAGTGTCTCATCATAAAATAGAGGTTTATTCTATTCTATCCTAACCGCAAAACATATTTGAAGCGAATAATAGAAAAAGGAAAGAATAACATGGAACGCCTGGGTTTTGAGTCGAAACTTGTGTTGAGACGTCTAATGCAAGGATGAGTCGAATCCAAATGTCGATTCTCGATTCCACCGATTCTCAGAATTAGAATCGGTATCGAGAATCGATCGCTTAAAGTCGATTCCGATTCCATCGATTCCATGTGGATAAATATATAAATCAAATTTCATTTATCACATCATATTTGTCTCAGCAATTTTGGGTGTAGGCAATCAATTTGTACTCTTTATCTACCTCAATAAGCTGAGGATATATTTGCTATTTGTTAATAAACATACTTTTTGAGCGACTTAATTGTCTTTGTTATTTTATTTCAGCCAATACTTGAATTTTAGTAATAGTCGTACGCTACTGAAATATCCATATCCCACCTTTTTATTAGGAATAAGAATCGATTGAATCGGAATCGAGAATCATTTGAAAGAATCGGAATCGAAAAAAAGTGGAATCGACTCATCCCTAATGTGTCTAAAGTGAAATCACCCCATGCCGCACACCATGGAGGCGGCTCGCGCGGTATTGCATAGATGTACATGTCCCTAAATCTGGTCGCAACCCAATGAAAGATGAAAAGGAATCGTCTCATTAAATGTTTTCCTCGTGCTGCTTAATTCAGAAGGGCGGAGAGTCGCCTTATAATTAGCAAAATTATACCGGGAGAAGGAGAGCAGAGGGTCGAGACTTGAGATTATGGCTCCCAAACGCCTCGTTCTGATTAATATGATTCCTATTTCTTTCGACCGAGGAAAAAAAAACAGGCACGCAGACCAAGTTAAACGCGCAATGAATCTCTTTTCGCCGTTTTAATCTCTGCAGTGGGAAGATAGGAGATGGGGGAGGGGCACAAGTCTTTAATTCGTTTGCCGCGGAGTGGAAGGAGGAAGTCCCGGGGAAATCTACAGACAGCGTCAAGAGAAATCCCTCTCCTTTTTCCACTTCCAACTAATTAGCTTCCTTATTGACCCCCTCAACTAACCATCCCCGAGTATCTCAACCATTGGCGTATATAGAGATGGCATTACGTCATCAAACTGTGGCCTGATAACCATAAATTTCAACCATATTGGTTATCCCTGCTCTGAACTTACATTCCTTTGAATATCACGACAAAATGAATGAATTCCACTTTGTTTGGAGAGATAATAATAATAATAATAATAATAATGATTTTATTTCTGTTGGTTACAAGGTAACATAGAAATCGTCAAAAAAATGATGCATTAAAATAGAAAACAACATTGGTTAAGTTTCAAAATAATAAAGACACAACAGGACTTACAATTAGTAAAAAATAAAATAAGTTCAAGTACGACAGCAATCACACTTAGATGCCATGAACTCAGAAATGCAATAATATGCTTTTTCAAGAAGTGAATTCTTCACACGGTTCTTGAACACTGGCAGAGAGGAAAGTGATTTAATATCAGATGGTAATTTGTTATAAATTATTGAGGCTGCATGATGAGGAGATATTATAGATGATGAGGAGATATTATAGAACAGCATTGTAAATGATATACATCAAATTTTCAGGCTTAACTTGGCGGAACCACATTGCAATAGTTTAGAAATAGTTTCACTTTGTAATATTATACAGAAAGTCTTATTTCATTTGACCCAGGATTTCGAATATTATACGGTCTACTGTATATCGTCGTTTCCACCTTGATAATGACTGTGTAATAGTCGAACCCAGGGTCGGAAGAAATTACACTTTCAGTGGAATATTACAAAGGGAAATTATTTCCAAACTACATATTTTAAAATGGTACACAAAAGATATTTTACTGTCCACATTTATTCCAAATTTACCCTGAGTTGGAAGTATATATATGTATATCTATATGTCGGGAAATGTGGAAAAAAGTTGTACCTGATTATGACTGCTAGTCAGTTGAAACACTTGATTTACTGTTGGAATTAAAGTAGACAGTACCCCATCCTTTGTGTGTCATTTAGAATGAATTGATTTACGAATGTAAAACAAGAATATCCACAGTCTCTTTTAAATCTAAGGCAAGCGACTCTTGAGGAATATATTAGCTCCTTAGTGCTAAGGATTCTACCCTGATTTTACAACAGTTTTGTTCCGTAATGCGAAAGATAATTATTTTAAATATGTTCGGAAAACGCACATTAAAGGAGTAAATGTACGCTAATTTCTAGTAAGTTATCCTTTCTATTTCTTTCTAGTAAGTATAGTTCTCCTGGTTTCTGGTCTGACCGTGCACCATTGTCCTGACTGCTTTTGGCCTGCGCCTGGCATTCGGGGGAAAGCGCGCGGTTCTGCTTTGAACTGGGATGAGTCATGCATGTCTGGTGTGGAATCACTCCGGGCCAAACACCCTAGTATTTCGTAGATGTAGATGTATAGCCATGGAAAACATATTAAAATTGATAAATTATCGCGCCAGCCTCTGTGCGCTGAAGAAAAATCGGGGTTAACCAAGGTGCCGGACAGACCACGCCCACATTACAGCTTCTGACCGTTGACAGCAGTTTCAAGCACCCTCATTATCTACTCTCAGGGGATATCTCGACCCTGTCGCTCACTTGCAAGCACTCTCCTTGCATCTTCTTAGTCGTTTCCAACAGACGCGTTATCTTTGATTTTCATATTCGCTAGTTCCTTCTATGCCAACTTTGGAATTCATCAACATTTGCATTATAATCTGCTAGACACCTCAAGTGTGCGTGGCAGTGGGTGAGTAATCACCAACGTACACTACACTATACCCAACTGAAGGTAATGCAACTACTACTAATAATGATTTATCAAAAATCAATCTACATCTTTGGTTATTGTTGGAATGCTGCTCAAAAACCATAATCTTATGTATAGTAACGGGTTGTTTACCTTAACTTGAGAGGTCTTTGTTGGTGTATTTCTTGAAGAATACAGACTTGTATCAAAAGCATTGAGACGTGTCTTTCATCACTCGCTCCGAAATCGTACCATATCTTCACAGGAATGAAATGCCACCAACATGCAAAACACTATAGTTATACTATCAGAGTTGTAGAAAAAATTAGCATTATAGTGTTTCGATACTACAAAGATTAGTGAAGACAATAGGATTGAGAACAGATGAATGAAGAAGCAATGCGTTAAGGAACAAATAATTAGGAAAATTGACAGCAGAAGAACATATCTACATCTACATACTACCCTGCAAGCCGCAGCATCGGTTTGTGGCAGGGGACGTTAGGACACCAGCCAGGTAATTTTTTAAGAGTTAAGGTTTTAGGAGGTGAAATGGTGACATGTATTATGGGAGTTTACTTATCGGAGCTCCGTTTTTTTGTGATCGCTTATTGTGCGCGGAAAGAACGAGTTTTTGTACTTGTCTGTTTGGCAATGTATCTCTCTTATTTTATCGCTTCCGTCACACCTAGAGGTGAAATGAGGCGTCATGATGATATTCTCTGTGTCGCTCTGAAAACAACCAGTTTTGAATTCCTCAAGCATACGGAAAAACACCAAAACTGAACAATGAATGATGAAATATAAAGAGTTAAATAATTAATTTCGGCTAAGCAAATTATCATGCGAAGGAAAACGGTCGGAATGGGCAAGGCGAGGAAATGGAGAAGCTACAGAAAAAGGATCGGGAGTGGCTGCGCTATACGCCATCAGTGGGCGGGGACTACCGAGGGGAAGAGTCTTATAATTGACCAGAATTGGTCCGAATAGACCATCCATTGTTTCGGTAGGACCCCAATCCAATGACGTACTCTGACAGACTGCACTACGTCCACCGTTAAAGGAAATCGGCTGACACCCTTGCCCAAGAATTTGGGTAATAGGCTTCGCCGGTTTTCATTAGATATGCGGTAAGTCTTCGCGTAAGCGAGACTGACGGCGACTCGTCTGTTGGGGGAACCCAACAGCTACGAGGACTGTGGGGAGGCGGGGCCCATTGTCGTCCTTTTGACGTCAATCCGCCTCATGGTGTCGGCCTCACAGTGGTTGCGCTTCGCTAACCCTTCCCTTCCCTTTACCCTTTTCCCACTACCCCCCCATCCTTGGTCATAAGCGAGAGCTTGAGGCCGAGAGGGAGGTTTTTAGCTCGCGGGGTGACCCGAATCACCTGCGCTACACGCCAAAGCGAAAATATTGTCTGTCGGTAAGAGAGAAAAAACAATAAATAAAGTTAAAAATTAACAGGTGAGGTATTGATAAATAAGATGAACTTTCAAGATAGAATGACAAAATATGCAGATGAGCTCAATGGAGCCATAGAAACATAATGGTATCTGTATTCGTTCAAAATATTTTTTTTAATCGCCAAACACAATGAATGCAGATCTTATGCAGCTCAATCGTCATGGGTATGAGGAAAGACATACATTTCGATTAAATTTTCTAAATTTATGAGTGATCACCTCAAATTTGCGAAAATATCCTATTTCTGTTCATGTATTCAGTGTAATCATATTCATTTCCATCCAAGTAGGAAATCTTAAGCAACATTTTAGAGACGCCTAATATGAATCTCGAATAATAATGTTTTTCAACCATATCTCTATGGATTCTCTGCATCATTGACACCTTAACACTCTCAATTTCACATCCGGAAACGCTCTTCATACTTAAAATTATTTCTCCACTCTGCCTTATCAAATGCGTCATTGAAAAAAAATCAGCCATTTATGTGTCCCTCCACGCCTAATCTTTCAGACGACATAAATATTAATGCCCAGCAAAAATCCTTCTACCTAACTCCATCCTGCGTCATTACGTATCCCCGCAAAAGGCTGAAAAAATAGCACCAGCCACTAGGAAGCTGATTTTATGTTTTAAAGTGCGGAAAATTAAAATGGATAAGTTCTGGTACTAACATTTCGACGAGGACCCCTTTCAAGTATGAGGACCCCGCAATCTCAAACCGTTATTCATTATTAAAACCATTCATTCCAAAGTGCATGGGAAGTAGAATGGACATAGTAATCTGGAAAACTACTTGATTAATATAAATTTAAGCCGGCTCTAGTCTCCAATAAGTTTTACAGGAAAAAATAAGGAATGCAACTAAATAATCCCTTCGAATCCTATTACCCACCAATAATCAAGTTTTTCACGAAAAATATTTTCGGATATTTTATCTACCATCGAGCAACTTTTCGAACGACATTTGGAAATGACATGATAGTTTCGGCTGAAATCAAAGAATAATTTACAAGAATGTTAGAGGATCTTAACACCAAGAGTATAGAATATGAAATGAATATGAGCACGAAGTAAACGACGCGTATGGCTATTGGAGGAAAGGGAGAGTAACTTATGATCAAACTTGAAGAACGACAGATTGAGCAATTGGAGAATTTCAAGTTTCTAGATGGTACGATGGCTGAAAATTTGCATGGTTCAATGGACAAAAGAAGAAGAATAGCAATGAGAAAAGAAAGTTTTTCAAAGGGAAAGGAAGCTACTCTGTGGACCGATGAACAAATAACTAATAGGAAGAGGCTAGCTAACCAGGGAGGCTAGCAAAGCGTCATATATGGAGTGTGTCAATATATGGATAAGTGACTTTGACGATTAAGAAGGAAGATGAAAAGACACCAGAAGCCCTGGAGATGTGGATATATGGAGGAAGATGGAAACGGCGTGTTAGATAAATAGAGTGAGAAAAGAGGAGGTATAGAGGAGAATATGCGAGGAAAATACTATGTCGGTAATTGTCGGTAATATAGCAATTGGAAGAAGAAAGAAGAACTGAATAGGACATTGCGTATGAATAAGAGGTCGTTTACTAACGACGGGAATGAAAGGAATGGTGGAGGGAAAGCGGAGGAGGGAGAAATGGGGAAGGAGGAGGAATCAAATGCTGGACAATATCAAAGTAGAAGGAAAAATACGTAATAATGAAGCGATTAGCTGAGAGAAACATGAAATCCACTTCCTCCGGCGAGATGTTGTAGAACAGCATATAGAACAATGATACTCAAACGATATCGTACTGTCTACCAAATTTATTTCAAACTCTTACAACAAATGTCTCAACTGTATAGCAGTCATCATCAGGTAAGACTAATGAAACCTCTTAACGTCTTACCTGACGATGACTGCTAGACAGTTGAAACCCGTGTTGTAAGAGTTTGAAATAAATTTGGTAGACAGTACGATATCGTTTGAGTATCATTGAGAGAAACATATTTTGGAGGTGGAGACAATGAGGAAACCTGCCGATCAAGGCAGAGAAACATGGATGGATATCTATCAACATTTTGTGTTTGAATTAAGTAATCACTTCTAAAATTAGACAGTTTTGATTCTATGACATAGGGAAAAAGTGTCTCGTCTCGGTCAGAGAGGGTCGTAAACGAGTAAAACTGGAAAAAATATCTCATTTACCCTATCCCCTCGTGACTCGCCTGACATTAATTACGCTCCTTTTTCTTGGTAGTAATTCCGTGAACACAACGAAATGACTCCGAGGATCCAACAGCTTAATGAATAGAGTTTGTATTAATGAGCGGCTTATTGCTTCATTTTTTCCGTGGTACAGTCGGAACATGAAATAAAACTAAAGTCAAGCGTTTTCCGTCGTTTCCACCCAAAGAATAACAGGTCAAGCCTCCAGGGGCAGAAAGATTTCTTAAAAGTGGTGATAATTGTCATAAATGTCCTCGGCAAAACCTAATTCACTGCACTGTCCTATGCTGAATATCGCCCGAGAAAAAAATATTTCCTGGAGTAGGCCTTGACCGCGGGGCATAGGCTTCGCATACGGGCAGGGCAGCCAACTTTTAAAAAGACTCAATACCGGGAGCAGTCCGATTCGGCCGTAATGTTTTCTAGGTTATTTCGGGAGATGAAATGAAAATCGTGTGTTTCATTGTCAGCAAATGTGATTTCTTGCTCAGTTGTGATTAAATTCCACAATTTTGAGCCATTTGACGACGATTTAAAACACGTAACGGCGAGACCTATTTGCATCTTTCGTAAAAAAATAGAAATTGTCAAGTTTTAATAATAATTTTTTATTGACTTGCCTGTTGGTTGACTACTTTATTCAAGACGCCCGGTGCCTCTCGACAACAAAAAACAATATAATCAAATTCAACACAAATAAATAAAAAGACTAAAATAAACTAAATTCACTTAAATATTTAAAAACAACTTAAACCAACTTAAATGACAATTAATATACATAAATCTAATAAAAAATATCTCCCCCTTTTTGTATAAATAAATAAGAAAACATATGATTCATATACATCTCTCCTTTTTTTTATACACTCGAATTTTGCAATGCATTCGAATGCAATATATTCAAAGATAATATATACTTGATTTATAAGCTTTTAGGACATATTTACAACTGTTGGAGGAATATGTATCATTTTTCTTCTGCATTTGCCCCCTTGTTCGTCCTCAATAACGTATGACCTTGGTTCTCGGTATTTACTCATTATGCTACCCTGGCACCAAATTAAGTTTGAACAATAAGTCTTAAGTGATTTGCCTTTTGGTTCACTGCTTTATTCATGACGTCCGTTGCCTCTCGACCACAAATAACAATAGAACCAAATTCAACACAAATGAACAAACATACTAAAAGAAACGAAATTAAATTTAATATATATATATATATATATATATATATATATATATATATATATATATATATATATATATATATATATATATATATATATATATATATATATATATATATATATATTAAATTTAATATAAAATATAATTTGAAGATCCATGATCCATATTTTGCTGCCGGACGATTCTGTTGGCCCGTATGTCCCCGGAATCCCCATAGTCTACTGAGCCTGTCATCAGGTTTTCCAGGGACCGGACCAACAGAACTTGACATACATCCATGCCCTGGGTGGTGAAAAACCCACTCAGGCGGTACTTGAACCCGCGACCCTCGGTTTAGCAGGTGAGGACTTAACCCCGCCGCCACCTGGGCTGGCAGTGTAAATAGTCAACTATTAATATACATAAATCAAATACATAACAGAATTCAACACTAGAGGAAACGTAATTAATCTCCATATCTTTATTTCATTTGAAGATCAATGAGCAAGTCACGTCGATGCGTTTTCCTTAAAACGGTCTAGCAAATTTTGCGTGCACAAAGAGTGAAACTCACGACTCGGGCTCAGCCATCTAATTAAATTAATTAGACTGAATTTCGCAACGCGGAGAGGCAATCCAAGTCCGACGGGAAGCATACAAAGCCTTATCTATTCCCAGTTCGGTTCTAATTTAGAAGCGCATCGTGTAATCAGTGGGATTGGAGTGACTCCTTCATCAACGCAGGAATGTTCTCCGTCGAGAGGCTTCGCCCATGGGAGCAGTAGTAGTTCGAAATGGGAAAAAATCACACACACACGCTAACCATGTGGAATGCTGGATTCAACGTGGAAACAAAGGGGCGTCCGCATTTGAATTTTCTGCAACTGAGAGGAATGAATCCCAACAACGTTAGGAACCTCAAACGCACTGCATCGGACTGCATCACCTCGTGAACAAACCTTTTCGACCTACTAAATCCGGGCTCTAGATAGAGGAAATTGTTCACTGGCAGCTACAGATGACACAGGAGATTACGCGTGCTCTGAAACTTGATTTATGTTTGACGTATGGTTAGGCCTGATTGAAATGCTCCATCCCTAACCAATCAGTCTCCTGCCTCTAGAGTCGAATTAAAATAAGACATCCCTTCCCGAGGTAGAAGGATACGAAAAAGCGCATAGAAAAGACAGGCTCGCTATGTCAGATATGGGAACATAACATTTTTTTTCTTGGCGTTAAATTTGCATTCAAGTCGTCCTGTGACATTCACATTGTCTCATTTGTATCTGTTGTCATTGATATTTTTATTTAATTATTTAGAATTTCAGTCAAAAATATGTGTATTATTGTACCATTATTAACCCTTTCGTTATTAATCCCTTATTTGGTACAGGTGTCCAAAAATACCATCCCTATTTTAAAGAAATTTTTTCCCTTCTTTTAAAAACTTCTGCTGTCTTTATTTTACAACACATTACCATGAAAAAAGCACACATCTGAAGAAATATTGGTTGCTTATAATTACAATTTTATTTCTCCTCATGCCCTATAAGTTTCGTTTTAAAAAAATAAACAGCAACTCAAATTTTTTAATTTTTCAAAGGAATTAATATATTGAAAAGCATATCCCGTATACTGTTTTCATAAGTAGGGATCATCAGGTATGTATTTACAAAGTATACTTTATTGTTAGTGATATGTATATTGATAGTGATCAGTACGGCTACAGACCAGGAAAAGGCACTCGAGAGGCAATTTTAGCATTACGACAAATCCTAGAGAAGATACTAGAAATTTACAGGAAAAGTTATATAGCTTTCGTTGATTTGGAAAAGGCTTTTGAACATGTTGACTGATCCAAGCAATATTCAAAATAAGGTTGAATTGGGGAAACATAAGATTGATTTTAAACCTCTACACAAACCAAAGTATGGAAATAGAAGTCAGTGGAAACAAGAAAGAAGCAAAAATAATAAGAGGTGTGAGACAAGGTTAACCATTATCGCCTTACTAGTTTAACCTATTTATAGAAGAAGCAATGTCTGAAATAAAACAAAGACAAGAGAAATTAAAATAAATGGTAAACAAATTCATCGCATCGATATGCAGACGACATAGCTCTAGTAGCAGACTCAGAGAAGGAATTAAGTCGAATGCTTAACATTCTAAATAATATTTTGTTAAAACTAAAACTTAAAATAAACACCAAGAAAACAAAAATCATGATGGTAAAAAGAAAGAGAAATGGAAAGATAACAAGTATACGAATAGACGGAGTGAGACTGGAGAAAGTGACAGAGTTCTGCTTCTTGGGTAGCTTATGAGAAAATCATAACAACTGCTCCTCTGAGGCCAAAAGAAGAATAGCGTTAGCCAAGAAAGCCTTTCAATTAAAGAAAAGTCTCCTAGTAAATAACAGCATTCGTATCGTTACTAGGAAGAAATTCCTGAAAAGCTTTGTATGGAGTGTGCTAACATATGGATGCGAGACATGGACACTAAGGAAGAGTGAAATGACCAAACTTGAAGCTGCAGAAATGTAGTTTTGGAGGAGGATTACAAAAAATAGGTGGACCGACAGGAAAACTAATGAGCAAGTACTAAATGAAGTCCAAACAGAAAGAGTACTATTGAAAACAATTAAAGCAAGAAAAGCAAAGCTCATCGGACACTTACTCAGGCACGAAAACTTCGTACAAAATATTATGGAAGGAAAATTTCTTGGCAAAAGACAGAGAGGAGGACCGAGAACTTCGTACCTAAAAGTAATGGCGATGGAAATGGGATGCAGCTCGTACAATGAAATCAAGAGGATGGCTGAAAAAAGAGATTGTTGGAAGTCGAGGCTGCAACAACAAGGATAACCTTTAGAAGGGAAGAAAGACTTCAATGTTAATATTGGATTGGATATTTTGGGAGGCGACCGGCGGCGACAAGGTCATTTGCGCCATAGGGAATAGGTATTAGGGAGGAAGGGTGGATAAAAACCCGGCGTCGACATTAGCCTACTCTTAACGAAAGGCGCCAAGGGGACAACGGCTTAACGTTTCATCCGACGGACGGAGTACTCCACCTAAAGTGCCCTCCACAAGACACTCAAGTAGGGATCGGGTTGAAAAACATCCACCACTGCAGGGATTCGAACCCTGGCCGCCCGTATGGTAGGCGAGTACTCTAACCACCACACCAACCCGACTCCCTTCATTGTTCATAAAATAAATTGCTAAAATGTAATTCATGCTTCCGACATCAGCTGAAATTAAAACGTATAATTCGAATATGGTCTCCATAATGACTAGCGAACTATCTCGCTCAAACAACATACCACAAGGAGGGAATTTCGTAAGCACTTGGGCGAGGCCGTTGAAGGCGATGAGATAGTCGAGTGGAGGAAATGGGGAGAGGGAGAGAGATATTTCATCGTGCCTTTTGGGGGAGGGAGTGAGAGATTAAGGAGGAAGAGACGTGTCCACCCACGTTCACTCGCTGGAGCCGAATATGGAGATCGAAGGTGAGGAGGCGCCGGGGGAACTGCGCCGCGCGGCCAAGGAGAGACGGACGACATCGGAGGACTTGAAAAAACCTCAATGCTAGCCACACGCATTGCAGAGGAAGGAGGAAATGAGCGGCGAAAATGCTAAGACCTGCCGAGCACGAAAGCAAAAAAAATGCCAACTGAGAGGATACGATATCAAATAATTATTCCTTTCATTGGACATTGATTAGGACTAAAAACAGCGTATAAGATAATTTAACCTGTAGTCGATCGCACTCAAATACAGCCGCGTCGAGTCATATGACCTGACATCGCTAAAGTGGTTTTCAACAGACCAAAACTACAAAGTTTGTACAAAGGTAATAATTAATTATTAGAGACCAAAGTATTAAGACTAAATATGATTTTTTCAAAATTGTTCTCTCTTATATTGTGCTATCTCTATATCTCTATCTCTATGTCCATCTCTTCTATTGTTCTATAATTGTTCTATCTGTCCTCAGACAGGCTTCAATTGAGCTGCTCCCTCCATGCTAATCTATCCTGTGCAGCCACTCACACCTCTTCGTAACTCCTTCCGTTCATAATATCCGTCAAAGTATTATTTCTTCGTCTTCCTCTCCCTCTCTTTCCCTCGATCTTACCACTTTGAATATTTTTTTCGGCAGGCAATCTCTCCTCAGGACGTGTCCAATGCAGTTCGCCTTCCTCTTTCTTATTCATCTTAAAATATTCCCTTTCTCAATCATCCTTGCTAGCACTTCCTGGTTTCTCACTTTATCCATCCATTTTAATCTTTCCATTCTTCTCCATTGCCACATTTCAAAACCCTCTAGATATTTCTCCTCTTTCCTCCCGGCTGTCCATGTTTCTGCTCCATAAAGCACAACACTGCGAATAAAACATTTAGCAAATATTTTCCTTAGGCCTATATTGATTGTATTGACTGAAAGTAGTTGGTTGAATTTACTGAAGGCTGGCTCCATACAGTAAAAATATCTAAAATAATGACTTTGCTAATGGTTTAGCTTAAGCACCATATAAAATTTACTACACATGTTATACTTTAATTAAACATTTTTACCCACCACCATTGAAGTTTTAACTTCGTAAAAATCTTTCTTTATTTCGCTAATAACATTATATTTACACACAGTATGGATTAATCTCTTCTTCTTGGGTAATAATGGCCCATCTTTTTGTCGCCCCGCAAGAGGGCGATGCCTGAATTTCATCCAACAAGCTCCCTCTAATCATGATCAAGCAGATTTTTTGACACTAAAATGAAGAATATACTCGATCTATGGTGAGACAGTGATATTCGTCTCGGATCATTATCGGGAAGCATTTGCGACACACACGGCCCCGCCCGGTCAAAAATCCCCCTCCCGAGGAAATCGCAAAAACTTAAGATTATACTGCAAAAAATAGCAATATGATATTTTTTTTCATTGATAGTTTCCGTGAAAAAGTAATTGGTTCTGTATGATCCGACATAACCGATTGAATTGTAATTTGACTACTGTTAAAAAGAATCCACAATAGCCCAAACACGATCCTAACATTTAGATTTGCAAATACCGCAGCATAAAACAGAAATATAGCATAAATCCATCAAAGTCACTCTATCCTGGAGTTGGGATTGGCTCCCTGATTATGTAAAACGCAGCCAATATGCTATAATCTAATAACAAAGCTATTTAAATCATTATTTTTTATTATATTTAAATGCAGGTTGACATTTGAAAATTTATTCTGTAAAAAATATAGTTCACCCCTTCCTATACATGCCTTATTGTCGCCCCGCAAGAGGGTATATTGATTGTATTGTCTTCTCTTCCTTAACGAAACCTATGCTCCCTCCATGTTTCTGCTCCATAAAGCACAACACTGCAAATAAAACATTTAGCAAATATTTTCCTTAGGCCTATCCTAATCCTAAGGTATGCGAGACCTTTCTACATAATTACTTAGACCGCGGAAGCAGCGTAAATTTTCCGAAAATCATGAGATCGCCACGGCTCGCAGAATGTCAATTCTCAAAAATATTTGCAATTATCTTAGATGGGTACCCTTCAACTCTAAGGAGGACCATCAAAATGCTGAATATTGCGAATTACATCGTTTCAGTGAACATCCTCGTGAACCAACCCAGCGCATTTTCCAATGGGCCATCGTTGGCGCTGTTGTCCGAGAGAGGAATTGGAGAGGAAGGAGAGGTTCTCTCTTTAGCTGCGGTACAAGCAAAAACTAAAAAAGGGCGTTTTTGGACGAAGTATACAGCCATATTAAGTACTTAAACTCGGTCCTTCGTTTTGATATTTGAGGCATTGAAGAGTCTTTTCCATATCGAGGCCAGGAAACACCATCCTTCTCGCTCAATTTTTCTGTGCTCTTCATCATTTCAACGGCCCATCGAATCAATCCAGGGAGGGTTTTGGAGATTTCGGCGAGGCCGCTTGGACGCGAGCACTTTTGGTGCAAGGACGTATGGGCGCGAAAGAAATCATCATTGGTCATTCAGTCCTAAGATTGGCTGACTCTAGCCCTCCATCTTCCCATATGTAATGCAAATTCTCCTACCTCCTGGTATTATTCCCTAAGTACTATCTTCTATACTTGAACCATGATCTTATTCCTGGGTCTTCATCTGGGGACCTTTCCCTCTATTTTTGACTTCGATTATGTTCTTCACAAACCCATTGTCTCAGGGTGTCCTATCCATCTGGTTCTTCTTTTCTGAATGGTGTTCCATATCGCCCTTTCCTCTTCTACTTGTCCGTACACTTCATCATTTCTTATCTTGTCCGTCCATTCTATCTTTAGCATCTTCCTCTAGCACCAGGTTTCGAGGGTTCTAGGTTCTTTTGGTCAGCAATTCCAATTGTCCCTGCTTCCGATCCATTGAGTGCTACATACGTTGGTTTTTACATACTGTTTCCTGGTTTTTAGTCCTACCTTCTTGGAGCCCAGCAGTTGTCTTTTTCTCATGAACGCCTTCTTAGCTTGGGCTATTCTCCGCTTGATGTCCATTGTACTTCTTCCGTCCCACGCTATGGTACTTCCGAGATATTTGTGAAGGAATCCACTTGCTCTAATGTTTCTCTTCTCAGGGTGTTTTCTACATTCAGTTTCTCTCTTCCGCATACTAGGATATCATTCTTTGCAAACTTCGCAGACGAAAAGGAAGAAAATAATCTCTTCTACGGTCTGTGTCAGAAGTCAGATCTGAAAGGGGGTTTTGAGCCGAATCACACAGTCCCCTTAACGCCCTTGCTGTGGGTAATGCGCGTGGGTTGGTCACGCCGATACTTCGGCAGGGGAAGCGGGGCATTATTATCCTCCATTGGATTGAAGGTGTAGTGGGGTGGGAAGGGAGGAGAGGGAGTGGGTGGGTGGCGGGCGCAAGAGATCTAAACAGGAAGAGAAACGTGAGGAGGATACCGACGGTGACGTCACCCCCGCGTGAGTGAGTGAGCGAGCGAGCGTGCCCACTTATGACAAGGGCGACAGTTAAGTTTTACGACACGAGGTCGCAGACGGTCTGGTACCCTTTTATCCTCTCCTTCTCTTCATCTTCGTCCTTCCTCTCTGTCTCTCTCCGTAACTCCCTCTACGAATGCGTGCACTGCACGTCGACCCCTCCCTTTCTGTCTCTTTCGTCTCCTGGCCTTCTCGCATTCCTCTACCCATAGGGGAAGAGATCCGTTAAACGAATCCTTAACGAGGAGATAATTAATGCACTTTCAGCCGCTAACTGTACCCACAAAAGGAGCTGAAAAAAGGTAGTTTGAGCGAGATAGTTCCCTAAGATCATATCCTAAATATATTTTTAATTCCAGCAGCTCTAGGAAGCTTGAGTATTCTAGTGCTAACCGTGCAATAATATACTTTTTTGACTGAATTTCTAAGCAATTAAATAACAATATCTATAAAAGTCTTTAGCTTGACTCAGTTTCTTCACGCGGTACGTAGAAAACTCCATCAAGACGGAAGGTTTTTTTTGCAATTTTGAAAGAATTACTGCGGTGACAATGTTATATATTTTCATATATGGTTGATAAAACACAAAAAAATGCACGTTGATTATTTTTTTGACGTTACCTACCGAACCTTTGAAGTGTTAGATTTTCCTCATTTTTTTTTAAAAAAAAGGTCTCACTGGAGTGCTTTCCATTACCATTTCCCACGAAAAAGGACAGGTATTCTTCGTCTAAAATCTCTGAAGGTAGTTCGGTAAGGGTAAATATTTCGGTGTTTTGGAATGATAAATTGTTTTGTAAAATGAGACCGAATTCATTGATTAATAGGTGACATGATATTTCGCTTAATCTACCTTAAGGTAGTTTGAGCGAAATATCATTTTACCTAGAAATCAATGAATTTGGTCTCATTTTAAAGAAAAATATACCACCCTTCCATTGACACTAAAATTTAACCCCTTACCACATTACTTTCCGAGATGTTTGCCAAAAAATTCCAGCCCTACTATATGGGAAATGGTACGTGTATGCACTCCAGATAGACCATATTATTAAAAATTAGGCATTTCCTACTGTTAGATCTCGTCAAAAAACCAACAGTATGTAGTTTGTGTGTTTTCTCAACTATTTTTGAAAATTAATCATATTTTCATCGCAGTAAATTCTTCGGGGTCACAATAAACCTTCCAATTTGATGGAGTTTCAAACGTACCGCGTGAGAAAAAAGTAAAAGGCATATTTGGAAATTTTCATTTGATTACTTATAATTTCTCTCATTTAAAACTATATTATGTCACTATTTATATGGAATATTTATATCGTTGGTCTCGCAGTTTGTGAAATCAAAACGTATACTTCTAACATGGTCTCCATTATGACTAGATCGCTCTATGAGGGAACTATATCGTTCGCACTACCTTAAATGTGCACTCAACGGCTCGCGACTTGCGCTCTAACCATGTTAATACCAAAAGGTAAGAAAAGGCGACAGGTTATGAAATAGAATTTTATTTTTCTATCTATTTTTAAATATATATCAAAATTAGGCATTTCGCATAAATTTTTAAATGTTTTAAGTATGAAGATAATTCTATTATTCTGTTCCCTGCATGACTATGGTGTCACGTTTACCTAGTTACACTATCAATTAATTTAGGAGCATGTGCAGCATACCCATAGTGTGGTGTATGTTGTTGAACGTTAATTTCTACACTGTAGAGCATGTTGGCGATACGCCACCCCCTGCCAAACACCCTTGAGGGGGCTTGCAGGGTAGCATGCAGCGGTAGATGTCTCCGATGGAAAAGTGGAGAAGGGACGCCAATTTTCCCTGGTACGGCCACATCTCGAATATGCCGCGAGCATTTTCGACACTGGTCATAAAGATTTATCCAAAAAAATTGATAAAATACAAAGGAAAGCAGCGCACTTCGTTAAAAACTGCTATGGTCGTACATATAGTGTCTCACAAATTTTAGAGAAATTAAGGTGGGAACCCCTAGAGACTCGGAGGCTACACGCTAGGCTTAGGTTGCTTGAGAAATTCAAACTAATATTTTTCAGAGCGATACAGGGAATATTATCATGACTCCTCACTACATCTCTAGGTCTGACAGATGCGATAAAATAAGAGTGATACACTGCCAAACAGATAGGCACAAAAACTCGTTCTTTCCGCGAACAATAAGCGACCACAATAAAAACTGAGCTCCACTAAATACACTCCTATATAAAATCAAAGGAAATTGAGCTCTACGGCCTCTCAAGATAACAAAATTATAAGAGTCTCCAATGGCCGTAAAAATGGCACCACTCGTCAAACATGCAACCACACAACACTTACTGTGTTGGTTTGCGGGAAAAGGGGATTCCACAGCAGGGACCAACCACAGCCTCTTTACCAGAATACCCTCCTGTGATGGTTTACGGGAATGTTACTTCCTCGCCAGTGATCACCACAGACACACACACACTCAACCCAGTTGGGATCCTTTTCGAGGGCTAATGGGACCCTGATAAGGATGCCTGGGTTATAACCTGAGATCCTTCATAGGGCTAATGGGACCCTTACTAAGGATGCCTGGTCATTACCACAATCACACTCACAAGCATTCAAATCACTCACTCACACACACAGACGGGCCCAACTTCTGGGAGAAATCGCTCAAAAAGAGCGTGGTCAAATTATAAACACAAAGACAAACGAGGGTGAGCGTCGGATATGCGTATTTCGGCCACAATGTGGCCCTCTTCAGCGAGCTGAAGGGAAAAGCACTTGTAACACGAGGTTGTAAGTTTACCACTGTGTGTCTGTGGTGGTTGTCACTATCAAACCTAGCGGATCTCCTTTGCACACGCTCTAATGCTTTTATCATAACTTCCTCGTGCGGATCCCATATACTAGCGGCATGTTCTAAATGAGACCTGACAAGTTTTAAAATAGCTTCTTTCTCGTACATGTTGGAAGGATGCTTAAGACTTTTCTACAATTATTTAATTAATGTGACGCGTTTTACAGCTTTTCTGCATCGTTCATCATATTCAATTTACCTGTTGCTAACGTATTTCTTTTTCTCCAACCTTTACCTAGTTTGTTTATGCATGTCAGTGGGTACAACAAACGTGCATGTAGAAAAAAATCCAGAGTTCTCCCAATCATAACATTAATATCGTACACGAGAGCATTATTCAAATCCTTATTCATAAACCTTAAAGTGCTACTGTAACTGGTTTGCAATTAATTACTGGGTGTGGCATTTTTTCATCTCGGGAGAACATTCAAAATGCTCGAAAATCATTCAAATACAACATTTTTTCTTATTAAGTTGAGTGCATAAATGTAGTTTTTTTTACCTCGGTATCCGTCAAAATCCGTTGACTTGACGTTTAAAACAATCTTTTGCCGTTGTCTTACGGTCTTTGGTGAACAAAACTTAAGCAAATATTTTTCACCCCAACGGGCTTGAGCTTTTAGCGACGAGAAGAATCCAAATAGAGTATAAATTCAGATTAAATCGATCGATCGTTTGGTCAAATTCTTGGAACCAAATAATTATTTAAGTTGAAAATAATGTTAATAATTTAATAATATTAATGGCGGTTGAATAAATAATATGGAAAGGACCATACTGGAGAAAAACAGCAAGCATCAGGACTTAGCAGCTGTGGTATTATGGATATGGAAAATGAACAGGGTTGAGACTGTACCAATAGTATTATCAGCCACCGGAATAATACCAAAGCAACTTCGAAAAAGTTTGGAAAAACTAAAATTAAATTAAAACGTCTACATCCAAATTCAGAAGGCTGTCATTATAACAACATGCCATCTAGTAAGGAAATCCTTAAAATTTGGTAAAACAACTGAATGAATTTTTCCTGGGAGTACTTGGACCTCTGAATAACCTAGCGCGACTGAGGAAGGAAGTGGCGAGAAAAATAATAATAATATTTTATTACTCCGACAGAGAATGCTTACAACATAATATCTTTGGTTAAATCGCAGAGTAACTGTTGGTAGCCATGAAGCTGAAACTGAATTATGGCTACCATCGTTTACAGAATGGGTCAATCACTCATACAAGTACATAGGAAATACAGCATTATGAAATTACAGTACATGTATCAAATAATATTACAGTTATAAGAAAACACCCTCTAGACTTTCTTTCGTTTACAATCAAGATCGTATATTTTTCATTGTCATGTTTAGGATTTTTTAATTTGAACATGAAACGTAATAAATTATACACTTTAGGTCCTATGTACAAGACACATCGTTTGAATATCGTCTGCTCTGCTGAGGTATGAAAATACGTGCTTTACGCTTAATTTAGGCATATTTCACTATTAAATTCATTTTTTCTTCTATATTTAAATCAATTTACGAATGAAATTTTATTCTCCTTTCACACAGTTATCAAATCTATCTGGTATTACCATTAATCTAAAATTTGACCGTGGTTCATGGGCCACCTATAAACAATGTATTCATTACAATACGAGCTCCCTTCAGTGACCCGATCAATGCAGAGAAGCCCATCGTTGTCCAGAGTTTCGAGAGCCCATCATCGGTCGAGAAGGAGGAAATCACCCGACACGCAACGTCTATACGCTCATCACGCCACCTAACGACGAAAATCAATAACCTCTAAACCCACATCCCAGCGCCCAATGGGGGTAGCAACAGGTAGGCCCCTGCTGCTCCGCGTTTCGCTCCCCTCTCAACCCCTGCCAACCGTTTGATTCATCTCCTATCAGCTCGCCGGGCTCTCCAAAGGTGAGCAGTATTCGCCCAATTCACATGGAAGGTCGTGAGTTCGAATCTCCTCTCGGGTATGATTCGAACCAATCCTCCGGTTTGCTGGGCACTTTGAGGACCCAAGCACAGAATGTGTACGGAGAGGCAAAATCGGTAGCTCTCCATTCTATTTAATATTGTCAGCACTTCTTGTATCAAATGTTTTTTGCTGTTGTAACAAAGTCAGGTACATACGGTGGCAGGGACACAGGGAACATACGGTGGAGACATCTATTATTAATTTTCCTCTGCTTATTTACAGCTGACGCTTGGCAGCGCTTCTATTCGCCAGCAAGTAGAACTAACCCGCCCATTGGGGCATGCTCACGAAATGCATTGGATTTAATGAGGTATCTATCAGATATTTTCATTTTAGTGAGTGGAAACTACACTGCTTTGAAATAGCCATATTAGGTTACCTAGTTTTTTAGTTATTCTGCAGTAAATGATTTAATTTCTCCAAGATATTAGAATTTCCCACTAGACGTGCTGAGTACGGGATATGATATTGCATTGCACCGCAATATCCACCACCAGAAACTCTCATCACTTGCAAAATGTTGGTAAAATGTTATCTCTTAAGATTCTCGGAATTAGTCATCAGTAGTATTTTTCTGTAACTATTTGAAATAAGATTTTAACAGCTCGCCACCGCATCGCGCCGCTGAGCTCAGAGTTGTAAGTTAACTGCGATTGATGTCGCGACTGCATCACTACGTTTATCAATCGATCTCAGATCGATCTGTACTCGGACCGATCTAAAAATTCCAAGAGAGCCGACTCAGATCACCTGATTTATCAACTCGGGCGGAAAATATCGATAGTGAATAGCGGAATCTATCAGTTGAATGACGATTGACCTGGTGTGAAAACAAGAGCAAAGTTGGAAATTTTCAGTCGCATTCCAAGGGAACAATAATGCCCAGAGGTGGTGGAATTGCGAGGTGCCACGATATCATCAACGCCATATCATTCACCATTATTCTACCCTTGTTACAACACATGCCTTGAATAATAACGTTTATATTTTGTCTCCCAATGACAACTAAAAGAATAAGGAGTCGCGCCACAGGCCCGCCCAAATTTATTGGAACCACGTCCTCCTCCTGACCACCCCGGAACCGAACTGGCTTCCTCCCGGGGGCACCCCCTATATATACCGCCCGGCCACCAAGATGGCGCGGGGGTTCAAAGGAGTACCGCCCGAGAGGGCCCGTCGGCGAGGTTGGCCGCGGAGGGGACGTGGTTCCAGGCCGCCTGTCGGCCTTTCATCTTTATTATGCAATCCATATACAGTTTGCGTAACAGGGGATATTCAAATAACAATCCTTTACCACGTCGGCAACTGTGCAAAACCACCATGGAATCCACACGGAAGTCTAACAGTTCGTTATTATTTAACGGTAAATTATCCAATACATACTGCCAGGCATGAAGGCATGCTAGACATTCCATGAAATTGATCTCATAAACACCACGCACTCTGAAGGCTTTTACAATATTATAAGCCGGTATTACGAATGCTAGAGTGGAGGGAGTAGCATCACAATATACAATTAAATTAAATTGGCTTGGTCCTAAATAAAATTTGTCTTCAAAATCGACTTTGTCAATGAAATATTTTAACCAGTTAACATGTCTACGAAAAACATCCTTAACTATAAATCTTGGTAAGGACAAAATATAACAGATCCAGCTGGTGTAGCCTGCTATCCGCTGGAGGTTTTTAACACTGCAATTGGGCACGTATTTTACATAGTTCTTAAATTTACCAGCGGTTTACGAGCGAAACCGAACGGTTCAGATCGATCTGAAATCTCAGACAGGCTGAGCAAGCGAGCCGAGTCAATTCTACTAGCCCGTTGCGTCTACCACACCGAGCCAATCCGGTCAGAACGATCTGAGATCGATTGGTAAACGTAGTGTATATTACTACGCTGAAGTTGTAACGCGTTCATGTTGCTAAGGCACGTAAGGTAGGTAGGTATGTATTGTTGAGACACGTAAGTTGTTCGCTGTTAAGACACACGAGAGTCCCATTGTTGAGGAGGTTTAAAACTTTTTCTATAGATTTGATGATTTCCCGGCAAATGCTTTGAGTGAATTCTCCTCGGGTATTTCACCGTATTAAATGTTTGAAAAGTAGCGAAATTTTACCGAGGACTTGTTCATCGCCATCGTTTGCTTACCCTGATCTCACATGAGTCATCCGTAGAAACGTCGTTACTTCTAAAAAAAATTGAACACAGTGGACTACCCGAAAATAACCAACTCTATCTCCATAGGTTTTTCAATGCTACATCTACTTAATACCCTGCAAGCCACCACAAGGGTAAGTGATTTAAGATTTTCCCGGTGTATTATATTTAAATATCTTTCCCGGGCTTCGCACCGGGTAATGTTTTCATAATCCGCCGACGTTTCGGAAAACGACTTGTTTTCCATTTTCAAAGCACGTGTCATTTCCGCCGTGACGCTTGAAGACACCAGGGGTATATCAGATTCCGTGTGAATGTGGCAAAATATATGTGGGGGAGACTGGTCGAACAATTGAAATCAGGCTTAAAGAACATCGTAGGCACTTTAGATTGGCGCAACCAGAGAAGTCGGCAGTGGCGGAACACAGCATCAACGAAGACCATGCCATTAAATGGACCGATGCAAAAATCCTTTGCCGCGCACACCGTTACTGGGACCGCATTATCAAAGAGGCCATCGAGATACGATTGCACCCGCATAATTTCAATAGAGACACCGGATTCCAACTGAGTAATACCTGGTGGCCAGTGATCAAATGTATTAAAAAGCTGAGAAAACGATTCAACGGCCAGCGGAACACGTCAGCCAATCATATGGATCGCAACCTTCATTGTTGGGGCATCAACATCTTGTTTAATTTTAGTGTTAAGACTGGGACACAATCAACGTGTACGTTTAACGTTTGCCGTTAACGGGAATACGCGAAAAGATGGCTGACGGGAAATCATAGCGAACGGACACAATCAACGTGTACGGGGAGTACGTGTACGCGAGAGATGGGCCACTTTCATCTCTTCCCGTGTCCCGTACACGGAAAACCAATCAGAATAGTCCTGAAAATGTGGGAATTGGAGCCATCTGTCGGAAGATACATCCAACTGTTGTAGATTGCTCTTGGCGAAGACAACTTATTTACTTCCACACTTGTTTACACCTGATCTCTTAGCTGTGCCTGCCTTAGTCAATTGTCCGGGCCGCGTTAACGTCGATTGTGACCGCTGACTTGCGTTCCCCGTCTCCCGTTGTTCCGTTAACGTCTCGCGTCACAAGTACATGTTGATTGTGTCCCAGCGTTTATAGTGGTCACGGCGGAAATAACACGTGCCTTGAAAATGGAAAACAAGTCGTTTTCCGAAACGTCGGCGGATTATGAAAACATTACCCGGTGCGAAGCCCGAGAAAGATATTTGAACACCACAAGGGTGTTTGGCAGGGGGTTGAGTTAGATATAACAGCCCAATGGACTACTAAATTAACTCAGTCTGCTAGATTCCTCTGTTAGATTAATGTGTCACAACCCATTTTTCAAGTCTATATGTAAGAGTTTCCACTTCACTCCGCAAGAGTCCACGTTCAGTGTCCTGAAGTATGGGAATTTGATGGGGTTCACTACATAAAAACATCTGTTTAACTCTTGAAAATCGAGACAGAGTCTGGGAGAACCATCAGCTTTTCCAGCAATGACAAAATTACTTATTCATTCTATCGGGTTTCCTGCTTTGCATATAATCATATGATTTTCCTTTTCATTTAGTTATATGACTTTCTTGTTCATGTTTACATAAACATAGGCAGAAATGACAATCGTACACCTTGTGGAGGCTTTGCGACGGTTGAGTTCCTTCTCTTGATTTCATTGATAATATTATCCCTTGAAACAATCATTGCCATGAAAGACATCATTCAATTCTTCAATAACTTATGTAACCTCTTCTTTTTGGAGCCATTCAATCAAAAGCACGTCCCTTCTAGATGGCTGTCTCTTCAATAATGGTCCGTCTGCATCTCTGACTGCATATCGTAGCAACTTATCGACACAAATCATACATGGCAACATATCAGATGCGATCACGGGCACGAGCATTGAGGCAGATGTTGAGGGCGCTTGCTATGACGACCAATGCTAAAAGCTGTAACACGTGAGCGTGGTATGTACTCCATCTATGTTAACCCCGATATTTTCTTTGCGTACTAACGCGCTAATGTTGCAACTTTGGGATGTTTTACATCGATACTTTATTAGAAATCGGCATGCATTTACTTCTTTAACGAGCATTCTTTTTACATCTATTTTTTTATTTATTTATAATAATTATAGCCCGCATTCCCGGTGAAAACTATGGTAAAATTTAGAAGAATCCATAGCACTAATGACCGATATATATTTCAAGAGTTACCCAAAATTTCAAGCAGATGATGGAAATTCACGTTATCCGTCGTATTATCCAAAGGGAGATAAGAAAAGAGCAGGGATAACAAATACGGTTGTCAGGCTACAGTTTTATGATGTTATGTCCTGTCCATATTCCTCAACGAGTTTACCATTAGAATTCTCATTGTTATCACCGTTGCTATGCTAATAAACACATGGATACATGAGTTAGAACCATCAATATTTGAATGAATAATTTAGCTTGACAAAGTTTACAACCCATCCATCCTAAATGCGCACATTGCACAGTGCTTTCCACAAGAATGGAATTTCAGGTGAATCACACGGACTGAGATCTTCTGACCCGAAGCGGAAATATTTTCGTATTCGATAGATGCAGATCATGGCGGAACCAATGAGAATCGCGCATGTCGAATGAAGCACGACACGAATAAAATCATTGCCTAGTAACAACATAAACAATGTATCCACCACTCATGAACGAGTATCATTTATTGTTAAATGTTATATTGAATTTAGTATGTGATGATATAAAATATTATTTATACAAATGTAAAAAATGATTTGACTAATATTTTTACGATCAGATATTTAAGTACACATTTAATGAAATAATTTATTAATAAAATCAATGGTTGGAGAATTCAATTTGTGGAAATTATTACGATTCATGTTGATAATGAAAATTTGTGATTTGTAATCCAAATTTGTAATCTTGATAATGGCCTGAAAAGGCCGAAACCGGTTGATTTGTGGTTTAAATATATTGGTGGAAAAAAACTAAGTTGTTTCATTCTTAACATGAATAATTTATTAACCTAGGCGACCAGAGCGGGCAATCCAACATGGCCAGTCTCTGCCTTAAGGATCTCAATGAAGACCTGTCGATTTTTTGTATGCAAGGATTTGTTCCGCGGAGTGAAACTACTATTGATACAAAACTTTCTCACCGGTTCAAATCCCTGGGTCAAAGTAAAGATTAGAAAATGGTGCTCGTTGAATTTTTAAGAATTCGTCACATCATGGCACTATGACAGAGTATTTACATGTTTTACTTCCCCTTCAATGCCGCGCAGGACTTGGCCATGAATTTTTGACCTACGTAGTTCTCGCAATACGATGTAAAGTCACCGTCCCACAGCCGAAGGAGTTGCGAAGGTGCAACGCGAGGGAATAGCATGCCGATGGAAAAAAATCAATTTCTCCCTTAAAAGGAAAACAAACATCGCAATTTTTAATTATGTGTAGCCAAGGTATTTTGCAACAAAATATTTTAAAAAATGAACCAACTCGAGAGGGTACGTGTTTTAAGAAAAATGCACTTGAATTTTCCAATAGTTTGGGCAGTATTTCAATTTTACTGTCACTATGTTGCGCACAGTAGTTTTTTCTTCCAAACGATTTTCTTTTCTTAATTATGGGTACCTATCATATTAATGGAGATATCGTAGTCAGATCATACACAAATTTTCTAGAAAGTCAATTTTTCATACCCCTGTAACCAGGCAACGGATGCGAATTTTAAAAAACAAATGCATATGGTCAACAATATAGTAAAACGGAGTGTATCCTGAAAGTTTGGTCAAAATTTGTGAGGTCAAGGGCAACTCCATGTTTGAAATTACCTTACACTATTATTCAAGGTTGGGGAAGGAGGTATTGAAGATTTGGTTGGAGAGCTTCCTGTTAATCGGTTGCATCTCGGAAAGAGACAATCTAGGAAAATAGTAAGACATAATGTACAGCGTGTAATATGCGAGAAAAAAATCATCATGGATAACTAAAGGAGAAAAAATTCAAGAAAAGTTCCATTCTACTTTCTCGGGATTCGCAATTGCGAATCAGGGGTTGGCGAGAGAATCGAGAGGCAGTTGAGGACAGAGTGGGGAGATGGTCCTCCTCCTCCTCTGCCTCCCGTTTATTGAGTCACGCGGTCGGCGACAGTCTTTTTTTTTAATCCCTCGCCGTTGTTGGCTCGCGTGTTTACTTTCCTCGTTCGGCCCGCCGCCGACAGGGGTGTTAGCGGCGTCCGACGACTCTTAATAATGCACGGTTGCCACAACAGCGTCTCTCCATTTTCCCGAGTCATTTTGCACAAGTTGTTCAACTTTCATTCTTGCTCTTAGTTCCTCATCCCGCTGCGGGTGATAAACTTCTTTTTTTTACGGCTTCTTTCCTGTCCAAGGAGGATATTAATTTGCGAATATATGTATGATTTTATCTGAGCGTCGTTTCACCAGAATAATACGTTATTCATCACGAAGTGGATGTATCATTCACAGCCAAAAATTGCTTGTTCTCTCGGTTGGAAACTTTGGCGCCAAAAATATGCGTACCCGGCGAACATAACAGCAACAATACTGCTACACAAGCAAATCGACTTCTACATTGGGCCATGAAAAACTTGAATTTTTTTAAAGTTTTTCGTTGTCAAAGCACAGTTTAAATTTTCAGGCCACATTAAGCATTAAAAATAAAGTATTTTAGCATGTTTACAGCGCTATTTCCATCGTATAAATTTCTCCATATCACTGCAAAGACAACTTGGCTACAATCCTTTAATGGGGTTGCATATCACGGCCGAAAATGCTTCTGCGGACGCCTACACGCTTTCTTGTTACGGCTCTGTTCTTTCACTTGAAGCAAATCTGTTTGCATAGAGCTCAAGAATAAGAATTGATATTTACGGTTAGTATTGTAAATTTTTGCTTTTTGCTGTTTACATAAATTTTTCGACCGCGGAAGGAACGTGAAATTGTCTAAAAGCAGGCAATTCCCATTACGCGAATAAAGCATATTGCTAAAATTCTTTGCACATGTTATGAGGGAGAATCCTTCAACTCGAAGGAAAATCACTAAAATGTTGAATATTTTGTAATTATATCATCACAGTGAAAATTCTCGTTAACCCCTGCAACGCATTTTACATTGGTCCATCAGTGGCGCTGTTGTCCCGGGCGGGGAATGGAGGGGAAGGCGAAAATCTCTCCTTGGCTGCGGTATAAGCCAGAACTAAAAGGGTGATTTCGGCCAAAGTATACAGTCCCCTTAAAATGCACTGTAAATTAACGCTGAAAAAATAAGCGAAATATTCGCAAACGCACTGGAAAGTGTACAAAAGAGAAAATTTCGTCCTAGTCAATGACCAAAACTTCACCAAACATACAATACGTTTACCAATTGATCTCAGATCGATCTGAACTCTGACCGGTCTGAAAATTCAAAGCAAGCCAACTAAGATTGCCTGATTTAATACCACGGACTGAAAATATCGATAGTGGACAATAGAATCCATCAGTTGAAGGACGATTGACCCGGTGTGAAAACTAGTGCAGAGTTGGCAATTTTCAGTCGCATTCCAAGGGAACAATAACGCCCGGAGAAGGTGGGACTGCGATTTCATCGATGTCACTTCATTCGCCATTACTGCACTCCCGTTACAACTGGTAACAACAAACGCCCTGAAAAATAACGATTTTATTTTGTTTCCCAATGACAACCAAATGAATAACGAGGAGCGCCACAGAACCGATGGTTCAGATCGATCTGAAATGCCAGACTAGCTGAAAAAAGCGGGCTGAATCGGCAAAATTCTCAGATCGATCCCACTAGCCCGTTGTGTTTAACATACCAGGCTGATATGGTCAGATCGATCTGATATCGATTAGTAAACGAAGTGGTTGTGCCAATAATCTTAATTCTTCATGGCACCTAAGCAGAAGGGCATGCACTTGAAGATAACAAAGAAATGCAATGGTATCCCAGCCCATTGAAAAATGAAAAAATCGTGTTATTTTGAGGCACAAGAATAAAAGCGTCATCTGGGAAACCACGCACTCTTTGGGAAAAACGGGTAATATGGATAGGTAACTAAGATATTGGTCAAAATAATAAAATCGATATGAGGTTATTACAGAATAAAAATCAGATTTTTGGAATAAATATTAAATTTTCGATTTTTCAGTCCACCTAAAGATATATTATATTTACCGGTACGAATGCCTCCATAAGTGGTATCTTAGCTTAAATCGGAAGTTACAGAATATGAAAGAGGTCGAAGATGACTCTTGAGTTTCAAATGCGTTCGTTGTGGTCCCTCTCAAAAAACTGGAGTAAATATCGTCGGTAATACTCATGGTAGCCAAATTTTAAAAAAACGCTTTAAACGTCCGCTAAGATTATCCCCCTCTCCCAAGTTAAATTCAGTTATGTTTGCAGCATTTCTTACCATGCGCTCTCCCTTCCGCTGCTTCCGCTCCTTTGACTTCCTCTTGATCGTCCTTGTCTTGGCCTCCTCTCCATGACGTCAAGAAAATGCGAATTGCACTGCCACTATGTTTGCTACCACTAAACCAGCCATAGAGATGAAAGAAGAAACAGAATTGAATTATAATTTAATAACTGCTTCCTTTACTAAATATAGAAACTTGGTCCTTCTACGCCAAATGGCTTGTCAGAAGGCTCCACAAATCGTGCAAACAAAGCGGCATGTACACAAATGTCAAATTGCAATTACAAATGGCATAGAACAACAATATTCAATGGTCTAGTTACAATACATCTGGCTACATCCAGCAAGTTAATCAATGTATGAGAATAACAGATTACAAGTTTGAAATTTGCCGGCCCCGGTGGCGGCGGGGTAAATTCCTCGCCTGCTAAACCGAGGGTCGCGGGTTCGAGTCCCGCCTGGGTGGGTTTTGCACCACCCAGGGCATGGATGTATGTCATGTTCTTTTGGTCCGGTCCCTGGAAATCCTGATGACAGGCTCAGAAGCCTATCGGGATTCCGGGGACATACGGGCCAACAGAATCGTCCGGCAGCAAAAAAAAGAATAAATAAAAAAATGACAAATTTTCAATTTCATTAATTAACTATGCTTCTACAGTTTCCTTTACCTCTGCTATCCCTTTTGGGTCTTCTAGATGATTGGGTATACAATTGAGTGTGTTTGGTGCATAATATTTTGCCAACCTTTTGCCATACAAGTTGTAATATTTAATATACACATAGTATCCTAATTCAATGTGTGTATTAAATATTCACACCCGAGACCATCAACAGCAATTCATTTATTACATACATATCAATCACGCCGTCCCCTTCCGGGGTAGGCACAGTCACTAAGTTTCACTCATAAACACATATTTGTACACCTAACTCTGTTTTAATAATTTCCTCCATACTGACCTATCCTTGCAAACCTCTTTTGCTTCATTTACCCCCATATACTGCTTCATACACGCCCTCCTGTTTTTAAGACTCCTAATATTCCTCCTCCTAAGAATTTCCTCAACCACATTCAACCACAACTTTTTCAGCCTACCACTACCTTTCGCACTATTCATTTCACTCCTACATACCTGTTTCGTTATTCGACTCTCATCCATTCTCTCAACATGGCCAAACCAACGAAGCACACTCCTTTCATATATGTCCATTACTGGAGCGTCCAGCCCACATTCATTCATTACCCACTCATTCCTGACCCTATCCTTCCTACTCTAGCTACAAACACACCTCAGATAACTCATACCCACGGCGTTTAATCTACTCTTATGTCTGTCCTGTGTACATTCATGTACATTCCCATGTACATTCATTGTAAAACCGTTTAATAGTAAACGTGTTTATTTACAACCTGTTGACTGTATTTACATTTGAACTTCCGTCTTTCATCACTAGGAGTCACCACTTTCCAAAACGTTGCTTGTTTACGGAATTCTACACAACAGTTTTTGGCGACGAGATCACACTCCATAATATATATTCATGAGTTGTACTTAGTGAGTAGTGTACTGAATGGTAGCATGTTCGTCCTCGAAGCGCTCTTCTAATAAGATGAGGAAAGCAGATGATGGTGCAAAAGGGGTGTACAACGATTGTTCGAAATCTTCGAGAGGCAAAGCATTGAAGTAGCGTATGAGTAACGGGTTCGGCCCGCAACCCGCAATGGCAACAGTGCTCAAACTTTCACCACCCCTCAAGCGAAGAAGGCCGCCTCATCGCTAGCTGGAGCCACTTAAACACTCGGTTGTTTATTAACTCGTTAAAAATCGATATCACAGTGTGGATTTACTATGGTAATTGCTATTAAATACTGCTGTAAAGAGCTTCATAATAAGACCAAGATCTTGCTTCTACTACTTTTCATCACCAAGAAAAAGTTGTTTCATAAACTTGTTAATAAATTGTTTATGGCAAATCATAAAGAACTTAACGTTTAAAGGTACATTTAAATAGGCTTTTCCCGCACAATACTACAGATTCATTTAGATTAAATCTCAAGTTTCTTCACAATTAAATGTCAAAGAGAGCGTTCCGTTCGACAACGCCAAAAACCCGACACTTTTATTGTTCTCACCGCAATAAAAAAATCACAAGTGTTTTGTAAAAATAATCGGCAACTATGGTTAAACGCAAAATATAACAAGCTAAAGTTTGGTATGACTTGGATTCATATAAGTACCTTGGCTCATTTTTAATCAGCGTTCAAACTCGAGTCTACATAATTTTTGCACCGACAGTAGTTTCTGGTCTGACCGCGCGTTGTTATCTTGACTGCTTTCGGTCTGCACTCAGGGGCCGGGAGATCGTACGCGGTTCTGATTTGATCTGGGATGAGTGCTTCATGCCTCGTGTGGATTCACCCCGCGCCTCACGCTGCAGTGAAAGATTGCACAGTATTTCGCAGACGTAGACGTAGATGAATAATAAAACGATCTAGCACTCGTGGCCGAAATAAGCGTCGAATATCAAGAGGGAACCCTCTGTGAATCCCAATTCATTTCTTTCCCTCCCTCTCCTTCCCTGAACTGTGGGCGTATCGCAAGAAGGAGGAATAACAAAAGAGATGCGGGAGATGGAGGAGAGACAAAAAAAGAGCCAAACTGTCCTCCTCCCCATTTACAATCTTGGGCGATGAGATATTGCCTCGAAAGGATTGTTTGCTCCCTTAGTGCGGTCCCCGTAGAAACGAGAGGGGGGGAGGGGTGGCGTCGAGGCACGAGGGAAATGAAAATGAGGGAGGGGATGGAAAGGGGGGGTTGGGTGTTTCCGTGATGAGGTGGCGCGAAAGGGGCGGATGATGGGCGATACTAGGGCATACCCGGGGAAGTGGGCGGAATTACGTGCACAGTGCGGAAGTCTCCCAAACCCCCGAAAACTCCGCCCCTATGGTTAAGTACTCTCCTTCAAAAGGTTTACTGTCTTTAAAGTTGAAAAAGGGAATGGTCGAAGTAATTTTTTAAATTTGTATTTCCTAGGAAATGTTGAATGGGCGGTGGGTTAACGTAATGAGAAAGAGGGGAAAAAATGTCTGAAATTTTTAAGAGTTAGAATAAGCGAAGGATTAAGTCTCAGCACACTACTAAGCAACAATAGCCATTAATAGGCCAGGAAAAAACCCGAAATTTCAGTCAAATCTTGAAAAAAATTCTTACCCGCGATTTCATCATGAAAAACTCAAAGGGGTCGTATTGGGAGAGTCTTTTCATCTCATGATTCAAAAAAATTTATTGATTCACGTTTTATTCAAACAATTAGAAGGTAAAATCAGTTTTTTCCAATATACTCGCGAAACTATGCATCGTAGAGAATAATGATGTAGAAAAGAATGCAGGAAATAAAATTATCCACAAAAATGAGACTTTTTAAACTAAAATCGGTTTATAAACAAAAAAATTCATTGAAAAAACACGAAAAATGTCTATTTTTTACAATTGTATATAATTTTAGCATTTTTTGTTGAAATCGTTTGAAACCTACAAAAAGATAAGGGTATTGCCAGACTTTAAAAGTGTGCTAAAGATGGGCCCTGTAGGTGCAATAGCTTTTTTCACAATTCCATTCATTTATCCCGAAAATCTTAAATCCTCTCTAGCGGTGTTAATCTCCAACGTAGAATGAATGAGAAACCGGTATTAATTCATTGAAGACTTTGTTTGAAATTTGTATGGGGTAATGTATATAGTATGTACCATTATTTATTGATTAAAAAAGATAATAAATTCATCAGAGCTCTGTATGGTAAAATAGATTGAAACAGTACAAATATTGAAGATATGTTTAAACATCTAGGAATTTTGAGACTAGACAAATTATATAGATATATGACTATATTATATAACTATTTTTTTAATAATTATAAAAAACAAATTTTTCACTGGAGATCGAAAATTTTCGAGCAGCAAGAAAATATATTGTACCTGAGCAATACTCAAGGTATGGTTATTAATACATTTAAAGTCGTAATACCAAACGAATTCAATATGATACCACTTGGTATGAGTAAATTAAACGCAAGAAATGAAGTTAAGATAAAAATTTTAAAAAATGGTTGATAGTAGAATAAAAATGATGTTAATAAAAAAATATGTATTGTTGTACTATAAATCTAGACAAATACGATTGTAAAAATTTGTACCGAAAGAAATTGATGGAGAATTCAGCTGCCCAATATAATTATGTTATGATTTTTGGAACCTGCTGACAGGTCCATGGGAATTAGCGGGGATTACGTGGTATTTTATTGAAATGTATGTATGTATAAACATTTGCCTGTTTTTCAATTTAATTTTTATATATGTACACATTTGTATGTTTATCGCTATTTATGCATTTGGAATAAATTTGGATTTACTTTCAAATTAAACAGTCTTATTTTTAAAAGTTGACCTTATGAAAACTAATTGTCGCAAATATTACATTAAAAAATCCCACTACCGAGAAAGCATTGGACGAAGCAACGTACAAGCGAAGCAACAGTATTTGCCCTAAGGGGCTTAGGTACTTCTCTAATGGTCGTTCAGTCAATGCCATGCAGCGAGTATACCGTGCACTCTTCAATATTGCTGCCCGAGCTCGTGTCACTGGTCAGCAGTCAATTTTTACGTGGGCAATGCTTTATTAATATTGTATTTTTTAATGTAATATTTGCGACAAGTAATTTTCAAAAGGTCACAATTTTAAAAATACGCTATTACTTTCATTTCCTTTATTCGTTTTAAGATGATTTTTCTCTGCGATGCATAGTTTTGCGAGTGCATTGGAAAAACTGATTTTACCCTCTAATTTCTTAAATGAAACGTGAATCAATAACATTTTTTGAATCATGAGAAGAGAGGACTCTACCAAAACGACCCCCTTCAGTTTTTCGAGATGGAATCGCGGGAAATATTCATTTTTTTATTTATCTGGCCTATAAGTTGGCTCAAATCCGTTTTCTAGGGCCACAGAAAATGTTACCTGCTTTCGAAGCCCCGTGAAAAGGGACGACCCTCATCTAGCTGGACCAGAACTCGGAACCCGAGCCTCGGCGTCGACCCCTCACCGCGGGTGGGTAATGACACCAACTGACCCAATATGGTTTATAACTTTTAAAGTTAACTATAAATCCAAAAAATATGGATTTAAGCCATTAAGTTTAATTGATACGGCGAAATTTGAGGAAATTGGTAGCAGATATCATGGTCTCGACAGATTAGATTTTTGTTACATTTCGACAATGTTCTCACAAATCGACCTTGGTTTCGACAGTAATTATACTATTACCAAAGTCATGTAAAGGCAAGGTATCTTGAAATAATATAAGTATTGCCGTAACATCGGTCTGCATGAATAAATATAGAAAAAAATTGGAAAGTTTTCAGAGAATAAGTTGTGCCTAAATGTTCTTATCATCATTATTATTGGGTACGATTCTACATCTACATACTACCCTGAGAGCTGCCACATGGGCGAGTGGCAGGGGGTGTTACGACATCTGCTGTGAAAAGAGGTAATGGATAAGGTTTTGGGAGGTGAAATGGTGACGTGTATTATGGGCGTGAATTTATTGGAGCTCAGTTTTCATTGTGGTCGCTTATTGTGCGCGGGAAAAACAAGTTTTTGTACCTATCTTTTCGGCAGTGTATCTATCTTATTTTATCGCTTCTGTCAGACCTAGAGATTTGGCGAGGCGTCATGATAATATTCTTTGTGTCGCTATGAAACACACCAGTTCTGAATTTCTCTTGCAGCCTAAGCCTAGCGGGCGGGCCTCCAAGTCTCTTGGGGCTCCCATCTCAAGCCCTCTAATAGTTGCGACACACTATATGTTCGCTCGTAGCAGTATTTAACGAAACATGCTGCTTTTATTTGTATTTCCTTATTGAATCTTTATGACCAGCGTCCCAAATGTTAAGGAACATGTTAAACAGTTGGTGGCGTTAAAGTAATCATTTTCTGCATCCAAATATCTAAAGTATCCGATTCACGCACATCCGCTACCCTCTTCCTTTCAAATCCTGTACACTGACCAGACCTTGTCCTTAAAATAGCTGTTCCTGACTGTTTCGATTTTTCGAAAATTTCGATCGCACCAGTTTCTCGTGTAAACATGATCGGGGTTCAAAACGTATCCGATCCTGTGGCATCATTTTTTTTCATCCTACGACGTCCGGACGAAAAGGGATATGGGTCGATACCATGCGTCTTGCCCAACGGTACAAAATTGTTTGCTCGGTCTCGTGGGGATGAATATTTGAGTCCGAGAGGATCAACAATGGGGTTGAGGGTGGAGACAGAGAGAGGGTACTGAACGCACTTTCTCTTTTAATGTGGGGAATGAAAATTTCAGCTTTAGGGAGGGAATATGTAAACACATTTAGAATAACTAATGAAATTCTGATAGGTTGGGAAACAAGAGAGAATGTTCCTTTTGTGGATGACGATGGCCGATTGCCTTGAGAGGGCGCATTTTGGAGTTTCTCAGCTGACTCTAGCTGCGTTAGGGCTATTGTACGCAAAAAAAAGTATCATAGAAATTGCTCTTGGATTTCATTTAAACCTGCGCTTCACAAACCATACAGTGTCCCAAAGAAAGCGGAATTATCTAGTCACTTACAGCTTGTTCGTTCACTTATGACATTCGTGTAGAGCATTGCACTCTATGGATTGGAAGCATGGACCACTGGGAAAACTGACCAGAAATGACTAGGAGCCTTCGAAACCTGGTGCTGGAGGAGGATGCTGAAGAATAAATGGACGGACAAAATAAGAAATGATGAAGTGTACAGGAGTGTAGACGATGAAAGGATCACATAGAACACCATACAGAAAAGAAGAACCAGATGGATTCGACAATGGGCTAGTGAAGAACATAGTTGAAGGAGAAATAGAGGGAAAATTCCCCAGAGGTAGACCCAGGGATAAGTTCAAGGACCAAATGAAGAGGAAAATGCATAGAAAGACGTTTCCATGAGGTAAGGGACCTTGGACCTTAAATAGGGAAGGGTGGAGGGCTGCAGTCAACCAATCTTACGAATGAACAACAAATGAATGAGGATATAGCTTGTTGCTCTCCGTAAATCATCCATATCTCATGATTTTAGCCATTTGAAATGCATTTAAACCAAAAAAAAACGGTCCATTGATCTGATTCTCATTCCTCTGTCTTGGAAAATAATGCATATCACGCACTCAAATTCAAAGAAAAAAATTAAATGACACACATAGCTGATAAAGCATTTTCAACGTGAGTAGCGCGAAATTGCGACCAGGATTAACAGAAACTGCAGGCACCAGGGTTGAAATTCGCTTTGAAAAAATCATTTGACTTGACCGGGATTGGTGCTTACAAAGCCACTGTCGCGGTGGATAATCACGTCAAATGGTTTTCACCTTGAAGGAAGATGGCTTGGTGGTGTAACTGGCTAACACACCTGACCGGCAATTGGGAGGTCCGGGTTCGAATCCCGATCAAGTCAAATGATTTTTTCATAGCGAATTTCAACCCTGGTGTATATGCACCCGTGCGAGTGACTTCGTACCACATCGTTTGTTACATGCAATGTTTCAGAAACTGCAGGGTTTTATTCAGAGAAAATTTCCGATAAATTAACTGAGGACTAAGTACCCTTATGGCAAAATATAACTTTCTCCAAATATTAGGTATTTCAAGGCTAAAACGTAATGAAATGGCCTTCTAATCGATGGGATAAGTCATCGGCTCCAAATAAAATCCCACTGATGCGGGACAGTGGCTTTTTTCTGGATAAATCAAACGCTTCGTTTACAGAAAAAACATGAATAAAGATAATTTCCGACTTATTATGACATCTGATTACTGAATAGACGTGGACTGAACCCTCTTCTTGCCCAAGATGGGCGAGAACAAATGATGGGTATTAGGCCCACATTCCAGGAAATAACGATTTTTAAAAAAAGGACGCGTTGAAGTTTCTGAAGATGGATTACCCATTTCCGAGAGTTCAATAGATGATGAGACGAATAGGCATTATCTCGCATGACTAGGTGCGATAATAACTCCACCTATAATGGTTTTAAATGAGCTTAATGACTAGATAACGCTTCGCAAAATGAGATTAAGTCTAGTTTTTTAAAGGAAGCCCGTCAATCCCTTAGAGTTCCATAGATAACCAATTCACTGTCCCTTAACATGTCATCATTTACTCTAAATGTGACATTTATCAACTTGATCTCTATCGGCTGTCTTTTTTATTTAATAATGAGAAAACAATTCAAAATTAATACTTGGGTAATAGAACCTTTCATGCATAATTCGGTACTGCCAAACCTCATTAGGTTTGTCGGCAGGTTCTGATGAGTCATACTTACTCACTAATTGGCCTAACTAAATCTATGCAGCTAATATACAAATAGTTATCGTCGTTTAGCGGAATTTCAAAATCAAATAGCACGTATATACAAATAGGTTTTCAATTTATATGTTCAATAACCACATGAAGATACAATAATGGGCAATGCCACGAGTTAGCACAATCTACAGTAGTGTACGGTAGAATATATTCTATATTAATGTTTACAAACATTTTTTACCTTAAAAAGGATAATTTAAACAAAAAATCAGACAACTTTTATAGTCCTGGCTATTTTTGAAGCAAATCGACCCGTAGGAGTCAACGCAATGGAGTCAAATCAACGTACAAGCATTCGATTATTAGGTTTCGCCACAAATCTACCAACTATAACTGCAGCAAGAATGGGATGGCGACTTTAAGAATGTAGTACGTCAAAATGATTGGCATCACAGTTACTTTCTACATATGGTGCCATTGAGGAATAGCTTCCCCTATTAATTTACGCCATCACAATCATACCTGTCGGAAACATTATTTTCGGAAACGAAAATTGAAATTACGTCAGACGGAGGGGGTCACAGAGGACAATCAAAGAGAAATTAACCGACGAAAACTTTATCAAGCGTTGCATAATTAAAGAAGAATCAATATCTCAGTTATTTAAAGGTATGGACTCGGTTTTATTAAATTTTCATTAACTTTTATACGTACCTGATCAAAGGCAATGAAAAAGTTTTATAGAGTAGCGAAAACGCGCACAGCTGAGGAGGAAGATTCACAGGAGATACAGGGCGATTGAGATGTGGGAGACGCAACAACGTGCGTAGGAGGTCCAAGGTACAGACAGGAAAACAATCGAGGAATCTCTTTTTAAGGGAAATGTTTACTGCCGGTAAATATTAGGAGGCAAATAAATATATGGAGGCTGAGTATATAATAAGGAAAGTAGTTGGAAGGTGGTATATGAAATATGGTCATCAAGGTAATAAGTGTGAGATAGTTCCATAGTCATAACGGTGATCATATTCAAATTATGCATTTTAATTTTAGCAGCCGCAGGAAGTATGAATAAAATATTGCATTTTTAATGGTTTAATAATATAATTCGGCTGAAATTGTTAGTAATTAAATTAAAGTATTCATTTTGACTCTTTTTTTTCGCACTGCGGGTTGAAAATTCCGTCACAAAGGAAGCTTCATTGCACTTATGCAAAAACTACTCCGGTAACAATGTGGTTTATTTTTTTAAAATACAGCAAATAAAACGTATAAACTACAAGCTGTTAATTTTTTTAACCATGTTTTTTTAAATTCAGACGAGCGTCAAACACGCGAATATTAAATCTACCGTTGCCCCACCTAGTGATTATAGAAAGAACTTCGCATCGCGCGAGTGTTTGAGTTTATTGTGGTGATTTATAAACACTTACAAGAGCAAAAACTAACGAATAAGAAGAATAACACGAAAACAAACACTCAACAACTTACATGGATGATATAAGGTTGAGTAGGTAATAAGAAAAGCGATGCTAATGTGACTAGAATGTTTGACGATGTCTGGGTGTTCGAAATCCCTCATTTTTGAAATAAGGTCTCCCTCTGGAGTGCACAAACGTAATATTTCACCTAGTAGAGATGAAGGATTCCCATTTCCAATAGGTTCAATAATTATTAGAAATATACTTCGTACGCGTCATGGCGATCGCCTGATTTTCGACAAAATCACATTTCTTCCGCGGTCGAAACAGTTGTGAAGAGAGAAAAAAGTGCAAAGTTGCGACACTTATTGAAGATATAAATCCTTACATCAGAGGTCTGCTCAAACAGATTTACTGTAAGTACTCAAGCAGGGCCGTAAAATAAAAGCGCGTAGACGTGTGCGGAAGGGTTCGGGCGATGTGTACAGTCCCCTTCATCAAGCCCCCGTTATGCCGCGTCTACACAGTCCACTTAAGTGAGCATTTAATTGCACCATTCACTTCAGTTCACCATGTTGACGCCCTCTCATCACTAAAGTGACAGGTACACTTAAGTGGACATGAGGACCCCTAATTAAGTGGACTTGGATGACATCGATGGTGTTCCTTCGAGATGATCGAGGCCTATGTATCTATAGGTGAAGGAGTTTCGATAGTCATACGCATCATACATATGTTTATAACATTCATGTGAGTTTTTGAGTTTTTTTTCGTGTTATTCTTCTTATTCACTAGTTTCTGCTGTTATACGTGTTTAGAAATCACCACAATAAACTCAAACACTCGCGCGATGCGAAGTTCTTTCTATTAACACTAGCAGGGGCAACGTTAGATTTAATATTCGCGTGTTTGACGCTCGTCTGCATTTAAGTGCTGCTATTAAGTAAACCCTACTTAAGTGCACGTGCAGCGTAGACGAGGATGTTACCCGTGAGGCAACTGCTCGATGCGCTGAGTAAATTTAAACTGTCGTCAATATTCCAAGTGGAGACGCAGAGATACGACACAACCAAAAGTCACCTGGTGAATACGATCATTCGTCAAAACCTGGGTCGGGTCACTTTTTATCCCCTGATATTGTAATAGTTTGTTCAGTAAATTTGCTTCACTATGATTCCAATTGGAATAATTCCAATTTATTAAAGACAGAGTTTTATTCACTTAAGAAAGTTGTGATACATTTTTGGAACCACGCGCATTGTTCAGTATTCTATTTTAGTCGTGGAGTCATGTCTCATTTTGTTATTTCCTTTATCGTCGGCTGCAAACGAGGTTACAGCTGTAGGTCCCGGGCGGAGGCTCTGCCGTTCAGTCGCCCTGCTTTCGTCTGCTTCGACACTCGAGCGAGGCTACCAGTCGTTCACCAATCTCCCATGAATAGCAATCTCTCTTCAGTCACTTGGCAGCAGAGCGACATTCCTCGTATGTGCTCTGGTGTTCTCTCGACCTCTCCTCTATATGCTAGTCACCCCCTTGGCGACTCACCGACCTACAGCCATCCTCTTCTGCCTTTTCTACTCTCCTAGGATTGGATTGGATGTTTGGGGACCGACGGCTAAGGTCATTTGCGCCATGGGGTAAGGGAAGAATGATTCTCAGAGGAGATTCCCTTAATGATAAGGAGAATGTTTCTCAGAGGAAACCTAATCCCTACTTGAGTGCGGAGGGCACTTAAAGTACAGTACTCCGTCTGTCGGATGAGGCGTTAAACCGTGGTCTCCTTGGCGCCTTTCCTTTAGAACAGGCCAGGCCCCTGCCATTCTCCAAAAAGGATGGCAAGATTAGTGAGGCCGTGGCAGAAATGAGAACTATTGGCAGCACTAGCGCTTACACCCTGGCAGAAAGCTTATTTACCTCCTTTACCTAGCGGCATGAAAATTATAACCGATTTAAATGAAGACCGAACCCTTCGAAAAATTAAATGTGAATCTACGAATTTATTTTAGGAGAGGGGCAGGAAGTTTCTACAACGAACCATATGGGAGGGACGGGGAAAATCCAACAGTATGAAGAAAACGTGGGGAAATGAGGCTTACCGGTAGGCACACATCCCATGTCTGCATCAGATCCTGCATAAATTGCGCTATTGACTTATTAGAGGTTTATTATTGCCAAATATGAAAACGCACAATAGGTATAACATTTGAATCATAATCTTATCATAATTAAGGGAAGAAGGATAGGTAAGGGAAGAATGATTGACAGAAACCCGGCGTCGGCATTAGCCTGCTCCACGCCTCTAAAACTTCCCACTGCTCCCGTGTAGTGATTTTGGCGTTGTTACTGAAGCTACGGTATTCATGCAAACTACCGGCGCGTCGTCCTGGCTGTGGAGGAAAAGCTGGAATTGAATTTAGACGGCATAGATGTGTAAGAATCAAATGTAGAAGGCATTATTGACTCAGGTGGACTGTATTTTCCTTGTGCTGAGCATAAGGAGGAGATAATGGCATGGACAATCATGCACTACGTGATGGTGAGGATGAGGCAGCATGCAGTTCACAGAAATAATGAGGCAGACGAGGAAAACTGCCATGTTAGGAAAACTTAGAAATTTTCCAAAAGTTAATTAAAAATAAAATGACCTTCAAAGTTATACCTATTGTGCGTTTTCATATTTGGCGGTAATAAACCTCTAATAAGTCAATAGCGCAATTTATGCAGGATCTGATGCAGACATGGGATGTGCGCCTACCGGAAAGCCTAATTTCCCCACGTTTTCCTCATACTGTTGGATTTTCCCCGTCCCTCCCATATGGTTCGTTGTAGAAACTTCCTGCCCCTCTCCTAAAATAAATTCTTAGATTCACATTTAATTTTTCGAAGGGTTCGGTCTTCATTTAAATCTGTTATAATTTTCATTCCGCTAGGTAAAAGAGGTAAATAAGCTTTCTGCCAGGGTGTAAGCACTAATGCTGCCACTAGTTCTCATTTCTGCCACGGCCTCACTAATCTTTCCATCCTATTGGGAGAATGGCAGGGGCCTGGCCTGTTCTAAAGGAAAGGCGCCAAGGAGACCACGGTTTAACGCCTCATCCGACAGACGGAGTACTGTACTTTAAGTGCCCTCCGCACTCAAGTAGGGATCAGGTTTCCTCTGAGAAACATTCTCCTCGGCAGGGATTTGAACCCTGGTCGTCCGTGTGGTAGGCGAGTACTCTAGCCACCACTCCAACCCGATCCCCTCTACTATCCTAGGCCCGTCAACTATCTATTCTGTATTTGAGAAACAGCCTTTTTTGTGATTTATTTTATTTGCATATAATATATTGTAAGCTTAGTCCCAATCAAATGTGGGAGCTAAAAAGAGTCCACTCCACGCACATAATTGAAAATATATTCGGGCGATTCCATGTCCAAGTATTTCACGTAGATTGAAACGAGGCGCAAGTTGGCAATTTTATTTTCCAGGGGCATTTGAAAAGTAGTCCAAAAGAAATAAAGTTACGGATCATGAAAGCGCCGCGGCCCCCTCACGCGATTCTGCAGTACTACGACGCCCGTGGTCTGCTTTAAAGGCGGAGTCGCCACGCAGCGCTCATCGCGTTTGTCATTTCTCTTCAAGATTACGTTGTTGTTGGGGAACAATTTGTCGAGCGGATGGCGGGTGCAAACTCTCGGGGAACACGCGCCGAATTCTGGGAAAACACCGTGCGTAAGAGAGAGAGAGAGAGCGATCAATGAAGCCACGGCAACTTATCAATGGCCTCGGAGGGCAAACCCCTTTCTCCGAACAGACGATGGAAATCCCGAATGGAGGTGGCTGAGGACGGACACTTAAAAATAAAAAAAAAGATGGTGAAGTCGGAGTTTTTTTTCTTTCATGCGTTTTCACGAAGAAATTTCCGCCGTAAAATGAATAGTCCTTTTCCAAAGATGGATAATTTTAAAGAGAAAATAGTTTGACACAACGCTGGTTGGCGTTACTTAGTAGAAATATTTTTGCTATGAAAGGGAAAGAGAGTAATTTTCTATTCCACAAGATAAAGATTTGTTTTCGACCAGTTTCGATACCAAGTTTCCAGATGATATCATGACAAATGATGATACTATGCACGGAAAGCCGGAGCAAACAAGTCTATACACCAACTATATTTGTAATAATTAAAGCATGTTTAGGGAAACTTGAATTGTCGGCGACGATTGTATTTAAATTCGGTTTTTGTTGATTCTTTGGCTCGATGATACATATCTACAGCAGTTAGAAACAAATATATTGACTTTGCGTGTACTATTCCGCGTTAAGTAGTAAAAGTTTGCACGTGCAATCGAATGACTGAGTAATAAATCTCGTGTTTTACACGGCTAAGTAACAAAACAGAATTGAAAAAAAAACAAATCTATAAAGTACATTTTTTCCCTTTCTTTCGATAGATATTACAGATAAGATCACGTATATCAAGGTTTGGTGCGAATCTATACCCAGACATATATCACTCCAAAGACTTTAAACCTTTCTCAGCGTGTCAGATTTTCAACAAGCGTTCTTAGAAGATGTCATTTTACATTGAAACGACGAAATCACATTTGTATTATTATCTTTGTAATCGTATTCTTCATGCGCTCATATGGCTCAATTATACCACACCAGAGTTCGCCACTGCCGCGTTCAAATTCGGGGACGTAGCATGAGAGACTTCGGGCGTCGGTCTCGTCCAAAGATAAAGTTTTTCAGGGTCGTGGACTAAAGTCGATCATCGCGGTGAAGCACAAATATTTCCAGATCGACTTTTGTCCACTATCGCGGTGAAAGGGTTAAGGTAGTTGGAGCGATGATAGTAGGTCATTGAGAGCTCATTTTAATTACTTTTAAGTGATTAAAAAAATGTTGTGCTATATTACGCACTAAGTGCATCGGCTTCTGTGCTGGAACTCATTATTCAGGAATTAATGAAAGTTGCACGAGAATTACACCCTGTTCTCCATAGCAACATGTAATAAAAAGTTTTGGGCGAAGTATGCAAATTCTAGAGTAAATTGTATTGAAATGACTCAGTTTCGAATGTAGGATTTAGTTTGACACCATGATATTTGCAAGTAAAGATTATCATTACGAGAAATGCATTATTTTGCTTTTACAAGGACATATGTGCGTACGTAATCGAATAATTACGGAATACATGTCATACGCAATACGGCTAAACGTTGAAAAAAGCAGTGAATAGCCAAAAGAACCAAATAGGTAAAAAATCAAACATAATTTTTACTTTCATCTATCGATATCGCTAATAACAATACGTACGAGGTAAGTTTCACGCGAATCTTTTTTCATTTGAGTATTCTATCAGCTGATTGACAAGTTTATGGACAGTAATTAATTTGACGTAACGTCCTTATTTCTGGCATATCATTCTGTTGTCCCGCCTACAAGTGATCCACCATTAGATCTTCGTTAAATTCCAAATGTCGTCTTCCTCTTCTTATTTCGTCCAGAATTGTTATCACCTCCCCTCCTTTTCCCCTCTTCCCCATTTTTTCCCCGTCTATTATTCTCTTGAGCATTCCCTCTCCTTTCAATACGTCCTCCATCCATCTCTTCTACCTCCTCCGAACCTCCACCACCAGCTTTCCCTTCTCTCCAACCATATCCAATACCTCCTCGTTCCTTCCTTCTACATCTCGCCACCCAGCTCACTTTCCCCATCCTTCTACACACCCGCATCTAAAACTCCTCAAGTCTACGTACCGTGCATCCTCCCTTCTTAATGGACAAGTATCCGACCCATACAGCGCCACGCTCCATTGTAGGGTTTTTAACCAGCATTTTCTTTATGTCTCTGCTCAGACCTCCCTAATCAAACCCAAACTTTTTGAAAACGCTTCTTCATGCAAATCTGTTCATTCATTCATTGGTCGTTCAATCCTAAGAAAGGGTTGACTGCAGCCCTCTACCCTTTCCTATCTAATACTTGTTCCCTTACCTCCTGGTATCTCTTCCAATTTACTCTCCTCTTTATTTGATCCATAAACTTATTCCTGGGTCTTCCTCTGGGGAATTTACTCTCTATTTTACCTTCAATTATGCTCTAAACAAACCTATTCTGTCTCAATGTGTGCCCAGTCCATTTGGTTCTCCGTTTAACTGTGTGGTGTTCCATATGGGCCATTTCTTTTCTACTCTTCTGCACTCTTCATCATTTCTTCTTTTTTTCCGTCGATTTTATTTTCGGCGTCCTCCTACAGCACCAGGTTTCGAAGGGTTCTAGTTTGTACTGGTAAGCTTTCTCAACGTTCCACGTTTCCGATCTACAGAGTGCCACAGTACCACGTTTCACGCGAATGTAATTGAACATACTGCTTCCTGGTTTGTAGTCCTCTATCTTCTTTGAGCTCAGAAGTTGAAAAATATGCAAATCTGCACAAAGACAATAATCTCACCGATCACCTGAAAAAAAGGAGCGTCGCCGCATGGGTTGATCGGCGCCGGGTAGGTCTGTGCGATGAGTCGATTCATTGAATTCATCGACGATGATTTTAGTCATCGCGTTGCGATGAACCGCGTCGATCACGATGAATGTGAGTCGATGAATTCACCGACGTCGATGAGTCGATGAATTAACTGACGTCTATGAGTTGATGAATAAACTGACGTCAATGAGTCGATGAATTCACCGATGTAGATGAGTCAATGAATCCATCCCCATTAGATGATCATTACTTGTGCTGCGTCGCCCGCCCGTGCCTATCCCTGCCTTTCCGTCGGCGATGAATGAATTCATCGACTTATCGAGGTTGGTGAGTTCATCGGCGGCGATGAATTCATCGAATCATCGACGGCGATGAATTCATCGACCCATCGTCGTCCCGTCCCCTCCCTCTCCCTCGACCTCCCTCCCTCCCTCTCCATCGACCCGTCGTCGATGACAATCATCGAAACTGAATCATCTCGATGATTATTTTCCAGCGACCCTGAATGGGCAAATTCATTCATCGCACAAACCTAGCGCCGGGTGCCGTCGGGGAAGCGTCTCCCGGGGACTATACGGCCGAGAGACGACTGCGGCGCCGTACGACGGCAAGAGACACGCGTGCACCCCCCCCCACCCCCAGTGCCCCCTGAAAAGCGCCCACTCTCGAGGAAGGAGAAGAGGAGAAGTATTGAGCGGAGGAAAGAGAAAGTCCCTCCTCCCTCTCCCCTACTTTTTAACCTCCCGCGCCCCCCTGCGGGTCTCTCTCCAACATACACGGAGAGGCGCGCAGCTGCGGTGGCGTGATTACCGTGAGAGGAAGAGGATTCGTGTTTCCCGGCAATAGAGAAAGGGAAAGGATGGAAAAAGGGCTGAAGGGGAGAAAAGAGAGGGTGGAAGGCGGCGAAAAAAAAAACAAAAAAAAAACGAAAAAATGTACAAAAAAACGCAAAAAAGTACAAAAAATGAAAAAAAAACAAAAAAGTGTGATAAAAGAAAGAAAGAACCCGAGGGGAGAGGGAGAGGAAATTTGGAGGGTATGAAAGATGGTGAAGGCAGATACGGAGAGGAAGGAGGGGAGAGAAATGTGAAAATGAAGGAAGGACAAAAGTTTTTGTTAGCTAGCGCTGTCGTGGAACACGGGCGGCATGTTGTACGCGGAATCGCGAACGAGAGTGCAAAAGGGGATTGAGATAACGATGACGATCACGAATGAAAACAAAGGAGAGAGGGGAAAAGAGATTTTGCGCTTGTTTGCATTTTAGGGTGACTTCTTAAAGGTAGTACTTCGGTCGTTCCTAGTAATCTAAAAATTTCTCAACAAATATTTTGGCTCTCACCCAGCAGACTGAAGCGCCTAGCGTACATCTTGGACAACTAGCTACACTGTATATCCTGTGGTCTTGAACACTTTGTCCCTAAAATGTGCTAAGAGCGATTATCTTTTATGCACAGATTTGTGAACAACATTACATATATATTAGGTACAGTTACGCTCTCCGAATCATTTCAAGTGGCTTTAAACGCACCCCCTGGAACGTATATTGTAAACGCACCCCCTGTTATATTGTACTGGTTCTACGAGGGACATACGAATATAAAATGTAAATGAGATCGTGATGAAATTGACGAAAGAAAAAAATGGTAGGAACACGAGAGGTAATGGGAAATCACGGATGATTGTTTGGGCAGATTCAATATGAGAGAGAAAGACGAAACAAAAAGAGATACAAATTATGCACCGTATTGGAAAACACGTAAAAATTTTGTACGTGGGACACGAAAAGGAGGAAATATGAGAGAATTGAGATATTGATGATGGAGGAGAGCAAGTAAGTAACCGGACGAGACGAAACAGAATGGTATGAAAGGTGGTTAAGGTAAATTCAAATTGAAAATATTAAGAATAAAAGGAAAAGAACGAGAAATCAATCGTGTATTTTACACACTGGGTGAAAATAGGGTGAAATGTGGTACGTGGAACATGCGAATGAGGAGAGGAAAGGGAAATGAAGTTGGGACAACGTTTATGATTACGGAAAGAGGTAAAAAGAGGTTGAGCATGGGTCGTCACGGAGTCAATTCCAACGGCCTCAACATCCCTACACACCCAGAAAGTTTTCCATAACTCACCAACCCTTCATTTCCCAGGCGTGCTGCTTATAAAGGCAACAGTCTTTCTTCACTCAGAAAAAAATACATACGTTAGGGACTCACCCGTCTTCATTAATTTGAGAGTGCTTTAGCCATGATGCGAAGTCCATTACTCAATAGATCCTCGTACGTCATTGATGCCGTGAACTAAGCGAATGATTTCGGTGAATCCTGCACTACCCTTTATTTTTTTCAGGGACTGATAGCAGAACGATCCTTTTTAGCAGTATATTCAGAATACTTAATGAGTCAATACTTAATAATTTCCACTCTAAATTAAGGCGGAATTACAAAGGAAGCGGGAGCATTCATAGCAGTAGCCTTAGTCCTTTACAAGTAGCACTTCAAAGTGTAAACTCTGTCACAAAAGAGGCACACTGCCCTGCTAAGCCAAAAGACAGTAACTTGCAAAATTATACATTTTGAGGTTAGAGTTTATTTTGTTATTTTTTATATTGGGTATTTAAAATAAAACTAGACAAAAAACAGTTTCTGCAGAGGTGTGTCTGATATAATGTTCTGCTTTCACCATTTCTACAGTATAAATGTCAGTTTTCTAAACCAGAGAACGTTAGCTACAAGTCTTTCTACCAGAGAATCTCATTACTTTTGTTTCCTTATGATTTATCTTCCCGCACAGACAATCTAAGCAACAAAGGAAGCTCGTAATCTCTTCGAAGATGGATTAGATGAAGAACCAAAGACTCGAAGATGAAAAATTTTAGTGAGGAATAACTCAGAACAACAATGACGCAGTTGCTGTCTTTCAACTTAGCAGGGCCTTAAGGCTGGGACACAATCAACGTGTAAGTGTAACGTGAGCCGTTAACGGGAATACGCGAAAAGATGGCTGACGGGAAAGTATAGCGAACGGGCACAATCAACGTGTACGGGGAGTACGTGTACGCGAGAGATGGTCAACTTTCATCTCTTCCCGTGTCCCGTACACGGTAAACCAATCAGAATAGTCCTGAGAATCCGGGAATGGGAGCCATCTGTGGGCAGATTCATCCAACTGCTGAAGATAGCTCTTGGCGAAGACAACTTATTTACTTTCACACTTGTTTACACCTGATCTCTTAGCTGCGCCTGCGTTTGTCAATTGTTACTCCGGGCCGCGTTAACGTCGATTGTGTCCGCTGACTTGGGTTCCCCGTCTCCCGTTGTCCCGTTTAGGTCTCGCGTCACACGTACACATTGATTGTGTCCCTGCCTTCACTCTCGAAACATGCATTGAAAACTTAGAGCTAGTCTTAGAACGTGATTTTGCCATAGTTCGAACAGGAAACGCGGATTATTATTAATATAAGGCTGATTAATATAAATGACACGGAAGTTATATCAAAGTTTATCGTGAATGAAATTTAAAAAAAAAATTCTGCCGAAACCCGGGATCGAACCAGGGACCTTTAGATCTTCAGTCTAACGCTCTCCCAACTGAGCTATTTCGGCCGATGAGAATGAAGTCGATTATTAAGGAAGGCATTCATTTTTTTTTATTTTATCATAAATTTAAGGTGGTCTGCTGTCGTTGCAGATTGTGGAGGTCAAGTGGATGAGGCGTTTTAACAGAGTTTCGTTTTTATATAGCAGCAAAGGAAACTCTTAAAATAGCAAATTTAATTGAGTCTGCAGTAAATTATTTCACTGTTCCCTCTTAAATATGTTTTTCACCGTCCCAGCTAAAGATTCTTAATACGGCATTGCAGTTATGGCTGTAAAGCAGTGCAGTTTCGGTAGCTCAGCTGTTTTTTGAAAAACTTACACGTTGATTGTGTCCCTGCCTTTACAGTCCAGAGTCTAAAATGGACATCGACTTTTAATTATTGAAAACTGATAGTTTATGGAGGTAAAAGTAAAATTTAAGCGGGCAATGAACATGATTTCGAAGATGTTCGAACTGCGACTAGGGGTGAACTTGAAAGAGAAAGCTTCATTTTAATCACGATAACAAGATGTACTTTAAACTAAGATCTCTTTAAAGATGGACTAAATAATGAATCGAAGACTCGGAGATGAAAACTTATGCATGCAATAACTCAGAGCCAACAGTGACACTGCATACCTCAAACCTCATACCTGATAATGGTACAAGTCAGTGAATCATGTTAGACTGTAACGTCGTGCCTGCCTTTGTTTAATTCAATTTTTATTTTATTTATTTAATTTTCGTTCGTTATTTGGGTTTTGCTGGAATTAATTTATATGTTAATGTATGTTTATCTATGTTGATGTTTTATATTGTTTATTGTTTGTGTAAAAGGTTGCTATGTTGTTGTTGATTAAAAGAAGGGGGGATTGTTAAAAAAAAAACGTTGAAGTGGAGAGACGTGTATTAAAGTGGGGCAATACCAAATTAATATTCCAAGGGAGTTTGTTATCATTTGAGAAATCTCGACGTCACAGTACACGCCATATAAAATCCGTGGAAAAGCACAAGTTGTGTTTTTTAAGTATGATTGCTATAAACTTCCGCGAAGTGAAGCCTGAAACTGTGGAGAGTATTCATCGATAAGACCACATTTCCATCGCTTCCAGTCAAACTCTTTCTCCTCCGTATCGCTGCCTCAGAACGCGCCAGGAAAGATTAAACGAGTGAGGTCGAACTGGAAACTTTCTCCGAATAAATCCGAATTTCCATCTCGGTCATCGATCGACCATCGCATCAGCTCCCCGTTGCCACCCGTGGAGGAATCTACGAAGTAAGTAGCAGGTGCATGCTATCTTATGACGGATTCACGGAACGAATCGGAAAGACAGAGATAAAGAAGATGAAGAGGTACGCGAAAATCATTCACAGTAAGGTGCAAGGACTTTTTTAGTTGCATCTTTCTGAGGAACGGGCTTGATATCAGTGTTGCCAATCGATGGAATTCCATTTCCACTGAAGTGTGGAACACGTACGTGACAGAGACCGATAACAGTGAGATGAGTTCCTCATGAGATGAGATATGATTAAAGATTAATCTCGGGTTGTTACATTGGCTGGTTAGAGCGCTGGCACTCCATTCAAAGGACCCGGGTACGAGTTTGAATGTGTGAAAGAATATTTCAATGGGATTCCGACTTCTTTTAGAGTACTTTGTGGAGTGCATTTCACGCGTGACGCTCTGTAATTCGGATGGAACGTTGGATTTTTGTGCCCTTGGCACCTTTCCTTAGAGGCAGGTCAATTCCAATGCATGTCTTTTCTCTAACCTGTCATATTTTCCGGCACAATACCAACCTAAATCAAACTATCCTCAAAACCGAAAACTATCTCTTTCATCGGGCAACTCCACAAATATTCGACCAACAAGAGAGAAAATGATAATTCATGATTAGCTAACATCATTGGTTGTTCAATCCTAAGATTGGTTGACTGCAGCCCTCCACCCTTCCCTATCGAATACTAGGTCCCTTACTTCCTGGCAGCTCTTTCCATGTACTTTCCTCTTTATTTGGTCCATGAACTTATTCCTGGGATTTGGGACTTTTCCCATTATTTTTCAACCAATTATGTTCTTCACTCACCCATTGTGTCTCTGGTTCAATCCTCCAAATTCTTCTTTTCTGTACGGTGTTCCATACAGTCCTTTCCTCTTATACTCTTCTGCATACTTCTTCATTTCTTATTTTATCCGCCTATTTTATCATCAGCATCCTCATCCAACGTAGATTTTGAGAGATTATAGCATTTTTGGTCACCTTTTCCAATGGTGCATGCTTCCGATCCATAGAGTTTCACGCTCCACATGAATGTTTTGACATCATGTTCCTTGTATGGAGTCATATCTGCTTCAAACACAGCAGTTTTCTTTTAACCATGAAAGCTTTCTTAGCGTTAGCTATTTTCTGCTCGATGTCCGCTGAACTTCTTCCGTCCCACGTCATGTTACTTCCGAGATTGGTGAAGGAATCCACTTGCTCTAAGTTCTCTCCTCTAAGGGTGACATCTGAATTAAATTTTCTCTTCCTTTTAACAGCATTTTAGTCTTTATTTACTTCTCGATGTTTTGTTCTCGAAGAACTTGGTCCATTGCGTTTAGTTACCTTTGAAGATTATAAACATTTCCAGCTATGACTGCAATATTATCTAAGAAGCGAAGCATGTTTATTTCTTCTCCGTTTACCTTTATTGCTTTCAGTCCAATTTCTTTTGCTTCTAATATTTTTTCCCCAAAGTACATGTTGAAAAGTGCTGGTGAAAGGTTGCATCCTTGTCTTACTCCTTAGTAATTTTAACTTCTATTTGTCCTCCGTCTCACATTTGTAATGTTACGAACTTATTCTTGTATATTCGGCAGTCTGATAAGCGGATGCGACAGACATTTGCAGTTTTATACCATGCAATCATTGAACTGATGTGAGATTAACAGATCATTAACCCTTGATTAGTGACGCTCGATCTGACAGACAAGTAGATTTATCTCCCTAATGGCACACGCGAAGTATAAATTTTAGTCCGTGACGTTGAGCAGCTTTCTATTTTACTTTTCTCCTCGGATATATGAACCACAAAATCACTTAGTATTAGCATTTTGCTACCTGCAGTTACTTATGGTGCACCAGACCAATCGCGTGTGTCACCAATCGTGTATACAAACACTACTTGTTCTTCATATGCACTTTCATCTTTATTTTGCTTATGTATTTATTCTTGTCCTTCCTCTCTCGACTATCCCCTCTATTTCTCCTTCACTTATATGACTTGCGAACTAATTGTGCCTCATGGTTTTCCCAGTCCATCTAGTTCTTTAAACCTTCTTAGTGCTCCTTTCCCCCACCACGCCTCTGTTTACATCATTTCTCATTTTATCCAACAATTTGACCTTCTGAATCCACCTTCAACACCAAGTTTTGATTGCTTGAAATCTTTTTGGTTCTGCTACTCCAATGGTCTATGTTTCTTATTCGTAGAGAACTCCCAGAGGGGCGAAAATTAACGAGAGTAGAATGATTTTCTATGCACACTTGGAGAGGCGTATGGAGATATATGCGAATAAGACAGTAATAAGCATGATGAAATAAGCATAATATCCATTACCAGTCCAAAAAAGTAGGATTTGATCCAATATATTAAGATGGGAAGGCCGCGTGTAGAAGAACATGAGGAGAACGGGGTGGAGACAGAAGATGCGCACGTAAGGTCGGTCAATATGGACAGAGGACTCTCGAGAAAAGCCGATAAAAAATACAGAAAAAAAGCTGAGCAAGAAAACGAAGAGAGTGAGATTGATTATTAATAATCATAGGAATCCATATCGTATATTGCATGTGCTTAGCCTTTTGGGCGGATGGAAAACTTTGTGAGAATTAAGGGCAAAACAAGAAAATAAACTCCAGGTCTATTTATCGCAACATACGACACTAACAGGAAAGTGATGGGGAGACGCAAAGAGGAGATTAAGCAGAGTAGAATGTGTGACGGTCCTTAATACGAAGCACGGTCGGCACAAGAGAGAGAAGAGTCCGCAGCGCCACTTGATGTGTGTGAAAACCTCCCTTCAATAAAAAAAAAACGCCGCGGATGACCGAGTCGGCTGAGGGTGTCCGGAATCCTTCCACTTCTAGCGCCAGTGGACGTCCTACTCTCCTTGTATGTGTGTGCACTTGGCCAACCTGAGCCAAAAGGCGACGGGTGGCGCCGCAGCGGCAGGAGTGGGAGATAAAAAGACCGCGCGCGCGCGGGAAAAACATTTGAGGGCGGCGATGCGGTAAGTGGAGGGCGTGAGGTAAAGGTTGGCCGCATCAAATATTTAACGAAACCGCGCCAACGCCGAGGCGAGAGAAAATGTTATCCCAGGGAAGTGAGGAAGGAGGGAAGGGAGAGGGAGAGGGAGGGAAAAGAGGATTATTTACCCACGCGGTTTTATAAAAGGGGGAAGCCATCGAGACGATATAGAAAGAGACGGGAGTCCGACGGGAGATTTCCCACGGCCATCCCATCCCATCAGTTCGTTTCGGAAGCGGAGAGCGCTTCAAAAGGAGTCCGGAACGGCAAAGCGCCATCCTCCGATGCTACTGCATCTTTTCATAGCCATCTAAACTATGGGGTTGAACTTTGGAGGGATGCTACTTCGGTTTAACAAATTTCATTGCTAGACAAAAAGAGCTCTTTGAATTATTGCAAATGCCTACCCACTTGACCACTGTAATCCTCTTATTACCCACATTGGAATTATGACGGTATAGAGATTATGTATGTGTTTAGAGCAATTCTCTATGTGTTGGGCAATCCGTAGACTTTTGCCTGCAGATCTACTATACACAATAACAACACGAGGTGCAGAGACGTGAATTATTGTAGAATGTCATTAAATTATAAATCCTTTCATAAGTTAAATGTCAGAATGTATAACTTGTTACCAACCCACATTAGAGCAGAAGATACTATTCAATTTAGGAAGTGGTCAAGAGCTTGGCTGATAAAGTATCCTCTTCATTCAATTGAAGATTACTCTAAGTGTAACTTCAATGAAATTTAAGAGCGAAATATATATGTATTCATAAATGTTATTGCTATATGCATGTATGTATGCATGAGTATATTATGTGACGACACCCAATGTGCACCATTTTTTTAAGGCGAATGAATAAGAATAATATTCAAACTACAGAGTTTGTGGCGGTGCCACAGTACACACAATAACTCTATTGCCATTTCATTCACCTAATCGCTATTGAGAGAAAATTGTGTCCTCTGATTGATAAGACTTACGAATTCAAGGCTTTCCGAGGCATTTAATTTCGTGAACTGCCCTTGAAATCACGTGCACGGAGATGAATCTGGAAATGGAAGAAGCTTGGGTGAAAATTTTGTCTTTAAAATACCATTTCCTCGTAAAAGAGCTCAAAAGAAGCAAAATTCTCAGAAAACTGTGTTACAATAAAATAATAGCACCTGTGAATCATGTATTTTCAGATATGGTATAAATTACAGCATTGACTGATGCCAAAATAAGTTAAGAGAAACAATTGCACTTTTCCACAAAATTGTTTTAATGCGTACAACGCGTTTCGGCTCACAGAGCCATCATCAGGTACAAGACAAAGTTGTAAGAGAGCACATCACATATCTTGAGGTCCAGCTTGAGGCATTTCTGGTTGAACACGATGTTTAATTCAGCTTTACGGAATTTCACTGACAAATCCAGGTATAACTTAGCCTGATATGCTATGCTAGCATTCCTAATAAATTCAACAGATTCAGGCGAGATATCGTGGAAGTTGTGGATGTACTCTCTTACAACTTTGTCTTGTACCTGATGGTGGCTCTGTGAGCCGAAACACGTTGTACACATTAAAACAATTTTGTGGAAAAGTGCAATTGTTTCTCTTACATTATGAAGAACTTCCACGATATCTCGCCTGAATCTGTTGAATTTATCCAAAATAAGTTGTTTCGAAAGGAATGGCGCTCCGGTCGTCTCCATGGTTGGAAAAGATTTTTGGAAAAATACATTTGTACTCCAATGCGTACATTTTTAACTAAAATCTTATATGCCATGTTGACTGTCTCGACCAATTATACACAACAGCAGGATTCTTGAGTTATGGTCATAAATATATTTCATTAAATATCATAGCAAAAAGAAAGTAAGTATTATTTATTCAACGAGGAACTTCCCTGAAATGTTTAAAAGTTGGTCCGTCGTGCAATCCATTGGAAAGTAAGGAAAGAGCAGGAATAACTTATATGGTTGTTCATCTGGTTGTCAGACTACAGTTTGAGAACGTAATGCCCTCTCCATCTATTTCATTGGCGGCAACAAATATATATATTAGGTTGGAAAAATACCTCGTAGGGTTTTAATTCGTTGAGCATCATATAATACTCGGACAAATGTGGATAATTTCATGTCATAAAATACAGGTTCACGGGCGATGTGGTAAAACCATTCCATAATGGCAACTGCATCAAAAATTATAGTTTTCCAATTAATATGTAAGATATTTTTCGACCAGTTTCGAAGTTACTACTCCATTATCAAGTATATTTCACTTTGTGGATTCCTGACTCGTCAGAGTCGTGCAATGTATGCCAATCACCGAGTGAAACGTCTAATCTCTCTCTTATTGACAGCGCTCGACCCCTCCGTCCTCCTTTCATTCGCCTGACCGAATTAAAGGAGAGGGACGACGGCTGGAATCAGGGCGCCGCGACGCCGGACCCAGTGTGACGCATCGGACGGCACGTCCTGCGTCCTTCGTCGAGGGGGAAGCGTCGCGACGCGCCGAGCAGACATGGGAGAGGAAATGGGGAATCCGACTAGGTTGATGGACAGATCAATGTGCCACCCACACAGTGGAGAGTTTCCGTGTATTCTGCATCCGTTGAGGAAGAACAGCTCCCCATAGCCGGTGGAACTTGATCTTTTTGAGCCATGATGCTGCATGGATGATTGTTGCTCCAATCGGAAAGAAAATGAGAATGCTGAAGATCATTCGGATTTTCCACTGAGCCAAACTCTTCATCTCATCCAACGTTTTGATGTATCCTCCAACGTCATCAGGGCATGGCCTGATACCCCGATGACGATGGACGAGTCACACGTCCGACTTATCGTCCAACGTCATCTCGCAGGTCCAATTTATCACTCAACGTCATCAGGGCACCAGGCCGTGCCCTGATGCCCTAATAACTGATTTACTGAGCAAGATTGCCACCCGGTCATACTCTCCATCTCCGCCGACGTTTCGATACATCTGCCAATGTGATCAGGGTATGTATGAGATAATGTCCTGATGATGATTATGCTACCATGGAGGAAAATACATCAAAATATCGGCAGAGATGGAGAGTTTAACTGGGAGGCAATCTCGATCGGACTTCAAAAACTGTCTTTCCTTCTTACTTTCGCTGTACGTTTTATAAGATAGATGCTGGCTACATTTTGCTGGGTACGAAAGTTAAAAATCCGATGCAGCTTCCGACGCTATTAGCCCATCCCCTGAAGATGATGGACGGTGATGGCATCGTTGGATTGGATGGTTGAATAATCAGGACATGCACTGAAGTCCTGATGACGATAAAAATCTCGTACGTTCAAATAATCGTCCAAAACCATCATGGCATTAGGCCATGCCCTAATGAATTTGGACATTGGAGTTACGGCTGTAGTGCTCGAGATTGCTATCCGGTCAAAATCTCTATCTCTGCTTACGTTTCGATGCATCGTCCAACGTCATCAGAGCATTGCTTGACGCCCTGATGTATATAGATATTTTGACCGGATTGCAATCTCTATCACTAAAACTGTCACCATACGTTTTATAATGTAGATTCTGACCTGAGAATTTGCTGAACACGGAACTTATATCAAAGTTTATCGTGAATGAAATTTTAAAAAAAATTATGCCGAAACCCGGGATCGAACCAGGGACCTTTAGATCTTCAGTCTAACGCTCTCCCAACTGAGCTATTTCGGCCGATGAAAGTTGAGTCGATTATTGAGGAAGGCATTCTTTTTTTATTTTTTATCATAAATTTAAGGTGGTCTGCTGTCGTTGCAGATTGTGGAGGTCAAGTGGATGAGGCGTTTTAACAGTTTCGTTTTTATATAGCAGCAAAGGAAACTCTTAAAATAGCAAATTTTATTGAGTCTGCAGTAAATTATTTCACTGTTCCCTCTTAAATATGTTTTTCACCGTCCCAGTTAAAAATTCTTAATACCGATTTCGGTAGCTCCGCTGTTTTTTGAAACACCTCTGGGTTCGGTAGCTGAACCAATCACCTACTGTATTCAACCGGGTTCGGTGGGTTGACTGAGCACCTCCTGCGTGTAACCCGTTCAGTTTTAGGTGAACTGAAAACTTACTGTATTCAAACATGCTCGCGAGGTGAACCGAAAACCTGAATTAAATTAACTATTGATTACCATAATTTATGCTGTCGGTTAAAATGAATAAAATTCTCAATATCAATACGTCAACTATATTTTACTACCATTACTACTACAATTACTAGTACATGGCAATAGTCTATTGATAGGCAAATAATTGACGAAATTACATATATTTCCTAAAAAGCATAAAAATATCGGCTCGTCATCATGTGTATTGACTTTTTTTATGCGTTTCATAGATGTTAAGCGGATTTATTGCTGCTACATAGTGACGAATAATTGGAAGACTATTCAGGTTTTCCACCTGTTCAAACTGCCGATCTCTACCGACGATTCTATACACTTTTGCATCTCTTGGACCGATCAACGTAATTTTTAGCTGCTTATGGTTGGGTGGAATAATGAATACATATATGATTAATAAAGACGAGTCGAGATATAATCAATACGTTGCCAATAATGGAAAACCCAATAAGTCTTCACAATCACCATACTCCGGGAAAATGTCAGATCAAGTATCGAATTGGTGGTATTAGAACATTTAAATCTTCAAATTTACATTTAAAACATCAAATTTACCTATTGGAAATCTCTAGTATTTGTATGATATATCTAATACAATTATAGGGTGGTAGTGGTCGGATCAGTAAAAAATTAGCTAAATACAGGTAGTGTAGCTGTTTTTTTTATATACCCCTTAATTCATGTTTCTAAATCTGCCAGACGAGTGCTAACACCATGTATTCTATGTTACCTGTATGACTCTTGTGTCACGTTTACATAGCTGCGATATAAATTAGTTTAGTAGTTTCTGTAGCATTTCTAGTTAGCCCGTGGTGTTGTGCAGGTTAGTAAAAGTTAATCTCTACACTGTAGTGCATGTTGGTCATAAGTCACCCCCTGCTAAACACCTTTGAGGTGATATGCAGGGTAACAAGTAGATGTAGATGTAGATTCATCGGATTAATGAGCATCGTTGATTTAACAGTAGGCCCTATTGAGTTATCAAACACCAAGCTGCGAGAGAGAAAATTATATGTAAGCATTACATTCCACCTTTTATGGTGTACCCCGAGAGATATTATCCTCTAAAACCAATTTGACCGGAAGCTATAGAGAATATGTTCATGTAGATGTAGATGCATAAAGAGGGTGGGATATATACATAGCTGAAGAACGAAATAGCGTGTAGAGAAAAGGATAAATTTAGATATTTTTTCCTCTCCTTTTTTTCGCGTCTTCAACTTCTAACTCGGCCTTCCAAACTTTACAGTATCTCACCTCTGGAAGTGTAAACACTTACTAATGAGAAGCCAATGAAATCTGGTGCTGGAGGAGGATGCTGAAGATAAAATGGACGGACAAAATAAGAAGTGATGAAGTGTAAAGAACAGTAGAAGAGGAAAGGACTGTATGGAACACCATACAGAAAAGAAGAACCAGATGGATTGGACACGCCCTGAGACTTAATGGGTTAGTGGAGAACACAATTGAAGGTAAAATAGAGGGAAAAGTCCTCAGAGGAAGACCCAGGAATAAGTTTATGGACCAATCAAAGAGGAAAGTATATGGGAAGAGATAATAGGATGTAAGGGAACTAGCATTTGATAGGGAAGGGTGGAGGGCTCACCTTCATTTTCACATTTATGAAATTGGTACAAGTCCTGCTTCGTATTGTCTTTGATAATCTGATCTCCCCAGTGTAAAATGATTCTTTGCCCAAATGATAAATATCGACCATTTTCCTCCTGCTTCCTCAAAAACTTTTTGCAAAGTTGAAAACTCTGATGTTGATGTGCAAATTTAAATAGCTCCTTTGGTGTATGCTAAAATATGAGTGCAAATATCATAGAGAAAATTTCGTACTTTTCACCTTAGTTATCGTTTAGCATCTTTTTGTCTTCCCTTTCTTGACTGCTACCAATCTCAGGATTTAACGACCAATGATGATTCTAATGAGACGTACAAGCGTGAAACATTGTGTGAACTCAACGTAAGTATGTTAAATTATTTCAGAAAAAAGTACTAAATTCAATCTCTCATAAAACTTTTGCGTCTAAAATATATACATACATACCAAGGACACTGTAAATCAGTAGAATCCTTGATACGTACGCAGCAGACAGTAACTCATGGGAACGGACTCCAATGATTTTTTTCCTGCGCGGAGCGAATCTCGTCGCGCGCGTTAGAGGCACTCAGTCCCGCGTAGGAAAATGCCGTGCCATTCATCTCGAAAACTCTTGACTGCTCCGCGTCCAGACCGTCTCGTTATGCAGAAGCGATGGCGGTATTTATCTCACTTAGGCACTTTAAAAATTTGACTGGATTTTTGCGCGTCGTGAAAAAAAACGGTCTCATCCCTCACTTTAAATCCCCTGGCGAGGAAAATAATTTGATAAAAATCGAGATAAAAAATAAAGAATAAAAGAGAGAGGATGATGAATTAAAGAAAAAAGAAGATTCGTTTTTTTAACACTCGGAACGTCACAGGAAACTATTCAGCCTCGTCTGCGAAGGAATTTACGGGGACTTGAATCCTCCTGCGTCTCGTGATTATGTTTCGTGCAAGCTCCCGATTCATCCGGCAATGAGTTTTTTCTCTGTCTCTCTCGCTCGTATCCATGGTGAAATGCTTCTCTCGTGTGCTCTGAGCTCCTGTCCTGCCAGGGCGGGCTGTTTGGAGGACGGATCTCTCTTTTACGAATGCATGTCTTTCCTCTTCGTGGATCGTATGGTGCTGTCTTCTCCTAGGATATTTTTTTGTGACTTCCTCCCGTAGCACTCGATGCAAACATCAACAGATTACATGCCTCGTTTTGCAACGTGAAATAGAACTTTCGTGAAAAATTTCACACTTATGAAACTGGTACAAGAAAATTTTTCTCCAGCCTAAAGTTTGAATGTGATACACGTTAAGTGTGAAATTCGCAAAGACAAAAATAATCGTCCATTTTGACAGCGATCATAAATCGTGAAATATTTTGTCAATTAGGGTGTCAAGTTTGTACGTTCGTGTATTTTTATCCCAATGTCCATATTGCGTTACTAATTTACCTCATCGTTACTCATCGGTCATTCGATCCTAAGATTGGTTGGCTGCAGCCCTCCAGTCTTCCATATATATTGCCAGTTCCCTTATTTCTCGGTGTCTCTTCCTATGTACTTTCCTCTTTATTTAGTTCATGAACTTATTCCTGAGTCTTCCTCTGGGGACTTTTCCCTCTATTTTGCCTTCAACTATTCTCCACAAACCCATTGTGTCTCAGAGTGTGTCCAATCCGGCTGGTTCTTCTTTTCTCAATGGTGTTCCACATAGTCCTCTCCTCTTCTACTCTTCTGTACACTCCATCATTTCTTATTTTTTCCTCCCATTTCTTCAGCATCTTACTCTAGCACCAGGTTTCGAAGGCTTTTATTCATCTCCAGTCATCTTTTCCGATGGTCCATGTTTCCGATCCATAGAGTATTGCGCTCCACACGAATGTTTTCACATTAGTTTCAGTACACAGACTGATTTAGTACTCCGGTGTAGTAATGCGCATCACGGATGTAAGTTCTTCACGCGTATCCCGTCTTCGGTTACAACGGCTAAACAACTATTTACTCTCAACGATGTTCGTCATTTGATTTCTCACATCCTTCCCTGGTTACCGGATGATGACGATGACAATACGGGACATGATCGCTGTCACTAACTTACATGTAAGTGGCAAACAAAAGCGCAAAAGCATAGAAAGGTTACCAAAGTTGATCTGGTCTGCATCATATGGGCGTTCGCATTACCTAAATCACACCCTAGTTTCGAGGATATTAACTTTTATCCCAGTAATGGATTAAATTTCGCCATTTTAAGTACTATTTCAGATGCTGTAATTTAGTTTTTTAAACCTGAAAGTAATGTGTTTACTGATTGAAATATTCTGGTCTATTTTATGATACTTTGGTTATTTTTTGTCTTTAATGTTTTGAAGTTTTTATCCTTGTATGTAACAACTTCTTGGCTTGTTCATGTTTTCAACTACTGTCTATGTTATAATACTGGAAAATTATGATCAATTTCGCACTAAAAATATCAATCATACTTTTGTCAGTAGATTTTCAGATACTATTGTCAGTAGATTTCCTTAACTACGTTTGAAGGTGTTTTGATTGTTTTCTTCGACTTTCATATTTTGAAGATTTTATCCTTGTTTGTACTACTTCGTGAAAGAGACGTGTTTTATGCCACCGTTTATGATGTGATATTTTAAGGTTACAAGATATATTACGATATTTTTTATTAAAATAGTGAAAATGTTCACATAATTTATTGCGATATCAATGGGGCTAAATGGCCCTTGTTCGAGAATTAGAAGAAAATTTTAAGCATATAGCGAATTTCAACCCTGGTGTATATGCACCCGTGCGAGTGACTTCGTATCACATCATTTGTTAAATGCAATGTTTGGAAATTTGTCAATTTCGTCGTTTTAATAACGACAACGTTGGGTTTATCCACCGCGACAGTGGCTTTGTAAGCACGACTTCGTCTCATGTGCTACAATGTAGACTTGAGGCCTGAACATCTAGTTCGCATAAACCCCTCTCGAAATTCGCCTTGAAGGAAGATGGCTTGGTGGTGTAACTGGCTAAAGGACCAAACAGGGAATGGGAAATAATTAAAAACATTTTTAGAGACTTCGACACATTCGGAGATGGAGACATTGGAGAAAAGAATCTGTTAACACTAAGTTTTAAATTATTTCCTGCCAAGAAAAGTATAATCTTAACGGAACTAATAGCAACTTTCGTGGAAAGTCAAACAGGTCAGAAAAATATAATATCGGCTTTAATCGATAAAATTAAAATAGTAAATAAACAGTTACCCTCCTCAGAGCATGAAAATGCATGGCTGCTCAACGTCTTTTAATAGTATTTTATGTTTAAAAGAGATAAAAATATGTAAAATATATTCATGTATGTGTCTAAAAAATACTTTAAACAAAAATGTATTATAAATGTATGTCTTTGGAGCGGATCTTTCTTTTGTCCTGTATGCTAATGAATGTACTGTAATATGATATTGTTATAAAATAATATCATTGGAACAACACACCTGACCGGCAATTGGGAGATCCGGGTTCGAATCCCGGTCAAGTCAAATGATTTTTTCATAGCGAATTTCAACCCTGGTATACAAGGAATTGTTATTTTTATTTGTGTTAGGACGGCGAGTGACGAGGAGCATGGCAGCACTGTCCACTAAGCGACACGGCGGAGGGAAAGGGAAGCCAGGGAACAGAGGGAGGGAAAAGACAGGGGGCAGCGAGTGACGAGTGAGCGGAAGGCAGGGATGTAGACAAAGAGAGTGATCTTGAAAGAGATTTTTGTGGCGTGTTTGTTACCCCGGCATCCTTACATTTGTATTATTTCCTTCAAACAAGCAATTGCATCCACTAGCACCACACTAATCATCATCTGGAGACTTAAAAAAAATGTCAATGTGAAAATAATTTTAATTATTAAAAAAATCAATAAATTTCTTGCTTGCCCTATATTTTAATGGTCAATGGACGCTGGTTGAAACATTGACCACCCGATTATTCTTATAAAAAATGTTTTTCTCAACAAATGAAAGGTAACTCTACCGTCAGCAAACATAATTAAGCTCACAAAGGGCATAGTCATTTTTGTCACAAAAAAAAGTTATGTCCCATAGAGGATTAACCTGGATGTCTTTTTACAGTATTGGAAGCTCTAGACTCAGGTATTGCGAATGCAAACTACGTATACATTCCTATTTATTTTCATGTTCATTCCGTTTCGCCGGAAAACATTTGAGCGAGGAATAACATTTGCTTCGTTTTCGAATTACTAGCAGAAGTTTTGCTGAGAAAATGATAGACAGATATTTTTCGTTATTCTGTCACGAGGCCCTCATCATGACATATTCTCTGTTTTTTTTAGGTCCGTGCTTCGGATTTGAATCAAGTTCAACAAATTTTTTAAAAGTTAGTTCGTTCGCAAATTCCATCCGTTTTTCTCGTAAAACACGCGAAACTCACAGGAAACTCGCTCCCTGTAATATCAAATTCAGGTAATCAAATTCAATGGTGGTAATGGTGAAGGTAATAACAGTGGTAATTCTTTGTATCCTCAAAAATTCATCTCTCCGAAGTTCACTTCGGTTTCCTTGTTGCTAAAAACTATCGTACAAATCGTAGCCCGCACTCGATCGATTCCTTCACGTGTGGGAGTTCCCCGAATGACGCCTCGGCATCGCCCGGTCAATCCAGCGAGGAGCGCAATCAGCCGGACGAGCTCTTTCCTCGCTCCGACAAATTCGATTTGCCCGCTCAAAAAGCAGCGGCGAAAGGCGTACACCACAGCCGACCTCCTCGCGATGTGCTACGCGTACACTCAGATGGATTGCCAGGAGCGGATAGGGGCCCGGGCGACGAATGCAACCGCCCGGCAATACAGGATCGAGCACGGGAAGGAAGCGATCGATAGTTGACATCGAAATCCCGACGAAACTAAGCGATGGATGTGAAGGACACACTGATATTCAGTCATCATTCATGCCTTCATGAGCTTTTATCTTTTTTTTCATCAAGGAGCAACTACTTGGGAGGATGATTACGTGGTCCTTTGTTTTTTTTCTCTTTTCAGCACCAATTAGTGCTGTGATTATCAAGAACCCTGGTCATGGAGCCATGATGTGATCAAGAACCCTGGTCATAGAGATTCATAAAAAAATTAATAAATTTCCAAACATTGCATGTAACAAATGATGTGGTACGAAGTCACTCGCCCCGGATTCTATTCCTTAGGAAGATGGCTAGGTGGTGTAACTGGCTAACACACCTGACCAGCAATTGGGAGATCCGGGTTCCAATCCCGGTCAAGTCAAATGATTTTTTCATAGCGAATTTCAACCCTGGTGTAAAATTAATAGAGTTAAAAAAAGCTTCCCGTTTCGTTTAAAAACTGCTACGATCAAACATATACTGTTTCACAGCTTTTAGAGGGATTAAATTGGGGGCCCCTAAACACTCGGAGGCTACACACTAGGCTTAGTTTGCTTGAGAAATTCAGAACTGGTGTGTTTCAGAGCGACGCAAAAAATATTAGCATGACGCCTAACTACATTTCTAGGTCTGACAGATGCGATAAATTATGAGAGATACATTGCCGAACAGATATGTGCAAAAACACGCTATTTCCGCGCACAATAGGCGACCACAATAAAAAATGAGCTCCACTAAATGCACTCCCCCGATGCACGTCACCATTTTTCACGTCTCAATTCAATATCACTTATATCTTTACACGGCTGTTGTCCTAACATCCCCCGCCACACGCCCATGTGGCGGCTCGCAGGGCAGTGAGTAGATGTGGATGTAGATTTTAACGATACGTCAGAAAGAATTCGAAAATGTCTTCACTATTCAGTATTTTTAACAAGATTGCATGGAAATGGTAGGAATTTCGATATATTCGTTTAACTCTTTAGCAGCTAACAAAGATCATCACAACGATCGGACGCGCGTTCACTCTCTATTGAGGAAGAACATTGTAACACAACGCGGGCCTCCATATTCTTTTCCCACCGCGTGGGAAAAATAACAATTAAACACCCACCATGTTTAACTTTTCGCGGTGAAACAATAGGGAAACGGAGGGCAGAGCCAAAGCCGACAATGAAGAATTGGGGAAGGGGACGAATAGAAAAGCACGAGCGGGGATTGACAGCAGAGTTCTTGAAGGGAACGGACGTGTGGTGGGGGTTCTGTGCCATATTCCGGAGGAAGCGGACATTCAGCCGCGATACTGGGGCCAGAGAGAGAGAGACCCTGATACAGGACTACCATTCGTGCAGATGCTGTGATCGCATTGCGCCAGGACTACGGGTTCCGGAGGCTGTAAAGTTGGAGTGACACCAGCCACGTGTCAACCTGTATTGTCAACAAGAGCGTAAATATGGACTTTAATTCTGTATTTTAAATGAGCCATACATCCCAGTTGGGTACAACCCGGATTAGAGGTTGAAGCTAGTTTTGTTTTATTTACATTGGAGTAATGAATGTTTAAAGAAGATATATGGCTTAATTCAAAGAAGTTGATTATCATAAAATTTTTAAAGATAAGTAAATCATTTGAAGTAACTGTATGAGGTGCAGAATATTACAATTGTCTGGGTCATGACCTTAAGTTAAAGGTAAAGATATTATATACTTTGTTTTTGTGTGTCTTGATTCAATGATATGATTTTGTCTGATCAATTAAATTGCTAGTTATCACGTATCGCATTTTGTTTTGTGTTTCTCATGTTGCCTACCGCAGAGAAGGCTGGGGCAATTGAAAAAGGTAGGAGACCGTGGTTAATTTATCTCACATTTGTTTTCCATTTTTGATACTCACCACGTGGGCATTTTGAGTTGGCGATGGTGGAGATTGTTTCCATTTCTGACCCACAACGTGGGGCTGTCGGGTTGCATTGTTAATATTTTACAACATGAATATCTGTTTAAAACCTTAAGTAGGCGCGCGGTTGTCAGAGAGACCCCCTCGCATTTATCATTGGTTATCATTTTTATTGTTATAACTTTTCAATATGAACATTTTTGATGTTTGCAGTAACTTCAAGAAATCTGGTTTTCCTCAATAAAGAAAACATTTTTTAAGTTCTTGATATATTCTATTATATTAACAATTGTTACGTCATGCGAGTCAAAGTGACCCCTCGCGCGCCTACTAGCGTTGCATATTCTGTCCATGGCGTCCAGATGCTATTATTCCTATGTGCGGGTCTATGAATTAAATGTCTGAATTAAATGATTAAATTTGTTTGTTGAAATTTTTACGTCTCCATTATGTTATTTGAAATATATAAAAATAGAATATTTACGTACGTTACTGTACTCAAATAATGTTTTCAGAGGGGGGAGATGAAATATTTCTGCAAACCGACTTTTACTTGGCGTTGCCGACCAATGAAGTTCGTTTGCTTGAGATATACTAGCTTGGTACGGCACTAAATAAGGATCTGTGCCTCGACTGTTGCGGAAACTCGGTAAATACGAACTCGAATAATAGAGACCCTGCTGCGATAGTATGTATGCGCTCGGATATATGCTCGGAATTTCCAAAGGTAACCGTTGGAGGAAAAAAATCACATCATATCCGGGCTAAAACCGTACGCATTGGCCGACAACACATGCACGATTTAATTTTAAAAATTTCAAAGAACGTGCGAATTCCGTGATTTTGGGCGAGGATTTATAGCTTTTATAAAAATATATTTTTTTTATAACCTGCTTCTAGTCCAAATCCGGACTTCAACTCTTTTCCTCGAACGCAACGAAACGCACAAAACGAACGACGGGATTTCGTTTCGTTAGCCGGAGTCGCAGTGGGGAATCGCACCCGGATAATTCGATATCGCACCGGAGATTCCGTCTAAGGGGATGAGGTGACGGGGGGCGGGGACCAGAGTCCGCGGCACCTTTTTTTTTAGGAAAAGAGAGCCCGTTGTGTAGCGTCCGCTCCCGGCTAATCAAATGAGATCACTCAATTGTTTTTATCAGTCCACATGCCTTGCCTCTTTCTCCCTGTCTGTCTGTCCCTCGCCCTCCCCCCCTTCACATCTATATCATCTCCCTCTATGCTACTCTTCTCTCAAGGGTAAACTAAAGGAAAACCTGTATGATTTTACACTCTCCTGGCGAATAATATTTGTGTAATTATCTCGGGCTCGCCACCGGGTAAGAAATTTTGGGATCGATTAACCAAAGAGGCGATAGAGATAAGGTTGGAGAGGAAGAATTTCAATCGGGATACTGGTTACACGATTAGCAGCTCTTGGAATAGAACTCTGAAAAGAATTCAGAACGCCAGAGCTAAGTCCCCGCTGGTCAACGGGCCTCCACCACGACAATCGGGGCTCGACCAATCCCGCCCCGCCTAGCGCCAAATTCAACGGTCTTTTCAAGCTCGCATCAGTAGCCTTGAGAATGGGTAACGAGTCGGAACCCGAAACGTTGGCTGCCTATGAATTTTTAACCCGGTGGCGAGCCCGAGAGAATTACACAAATGCAGGAAAGCATGCCTCCGCGGCCACCTCTCTTAAGCGGTCACTTTCCTTAAGCGGTCACCTCTCCAAGCGGCTGAGTTTTTCGGGAACTGAATGCATTCCCTAAAAACATGAAGCAATGTAAAATTTTCCTCCCTCCAGCAGTAACATTTTTCTAACTATGCACTTGTCCTTCCTGGCTGAAATACCCCTCCTAGAAGTCCCACCCGGAGATCAGAGGGAGGGACTGTTTTACCTCCGGAATATTTTACCGGGAGGAGTGCCTCACGTCATATATGATTAGAATACAGGGCTGCATCTCCTAGGGAGATTACTAATGCTAGTGGTATCTCCGCTGCCTTCCACATCGCAGTACCCCGGTCGATTCTGTGAATTATCACTCTCGCCCGGAGCTGTGGCTGTTGATATCGGTCCGATCTTCTTGATCCGCGCCATCAATGCCTTCTGCCGAGAGTGCTGCCTCTCAGCTGTGGGGTCAAATTCGGGTAGCGTGCAAAAGTTGGCTGGTTGGTGAACTCTGGGACCAGTGGACTCGCTTGGTCTCGAATCTGCGACCCTCGGAACGGGAATCGAACACGCTACCACTGATCTAAACCGGACCTGACACATTCTTAAGCGGCCATATTTCAATGGGTCCGGTGGTGGCCGTCCGGTGGTGGTGAATATTACAGACTTCACTCTAGTCCAATATACCTTGTCTAGGTTATCAACGAAGGTTTGCTGGATGGCAGTACTAGATGAATCATGTAAAAATCAATGTTCCAGGACCACTAGTCCCAGAATTCAACTATTCGAGTTTAGATTAGGCATTTCCAGGCTTAGTCGACTATGCCTAAACTTGCATCGGATGATAATCTTATTCTTTGTGACCTGCCAAGCAGAGACAGTAACATGAAAAAATCCATCTTCCCACGTTTTCTTCTTCAGTTTAAGGTGAAAGAATTTTTGCGTCCGATATACGAAATTTTCAGGTTCATTCTGATGTATCGTTCAAAATCATTATTCTGAGGCTGGAACATCTTGAAATTAACCAAAATGCAGGAAATATCGTGGGTTTTGGCGGTGCTAGATAGGTTCTTGTGCTTGAATTTCACTCTCATTTTGTCGGGTTTGCTTATATACACCTTACATACCGACTTATACAAGCTAACGGGAATGACCCCGATAACATTGACAATATCATTTTGTCGGGCTTTGAAATTATAAATGGAGAATAGTATGCGCTTGGGTTGGTCAAATATCAAAACGGCCATGAAAAAAAAATGTGTCCAGTCCTGGCTCATGATCCTACTACCATTTCATTAAAAGTCGATTACTAAACCCTATATACCAATTCCACATACCATGAGAGGCTCAATTCTCTGGCTCATCATCATCATTGGTCGTTCGTTCCTAAGACTGGTGTACAGCAGCCATCCACCCTATCCGAGATCCACTACCTAAAGCTAGTTCTCTTACCTCCTGCTATCTCTTCCTATTATCATATACTTTCCTCTTTATTTCGTCCATGAACTTATTCCTGGGTCTTCTTTTGGGGACTTTTTCCTATATTTTCCCTTCGATTATGTTCTTCACAAACTCATTGTGTCTCAGGGAGTGTCCAATCCATCTTGTTCTTCTTTTCTGTATGGTGTTCCATATGCTCCTTCCCTCTTCTACTCCTCCTTGACACTTCATCAATTCATATTTGGTCCATCCATTTTATCTTCAGCATCCTCCTCTAGCACCAGGTTTCGAAGGCTTCAAGTCTTTTCTGCTCAGCTTTTAGAAGTAGCATCTCTCTTTCACTTTTTCATCCGAGGACCTTCCAATTATACCTACGCTTAACAAAACCTAATCTCTTTTATGCAGTTCCGCATATGTTTTGTACGTGTTCCCCACGATAGTGACGTTTCCCCATGATAATGAACTATTTATCCCCATTTTTTCTTCTCACATATTATTGTTTATGATAATTCATACACAGTAGACCCTCGCTTTACGATATTAATCCGTTCCGGAGGATCGATCGTAAAGCGAATTCCATCGTGTGTTGAATCGACATTATTTCCGGACGAGGAATCGGTTTAAAGAGCATCAGTGCCAATCCATTCAGTGTACGCGTCAGAGCTATTGCATACGAAATATCCTGGATTAAAATTATTAAAAATATTATTAAACCAATATTTAAAACACTATCGATATTTAAAACAAAATGGGAGAAATTTGAAATTTTAAAAAGCACGCGCAAAATCAGCTCATATCGTTAAGTCGAACCCATCGCAAAGCGAGGGTCTACTGTATTTTGAGTAATTTGTAAAAAAAATAGCTATTAAGGATCGCCCTCCTGCCGACTCTCGTCCGAATCCGAGACCCGGTTATTGGATACTCCTCCCCTCTGTCGGCTTCTATCTCTCTCTCTCTCTCTCTGCCGTAACCGAGTTATCGGCATTATCTCTCTCAACGCTTCGACCCGCGCCAATTTCCTCCCAAAAGAGGTCTGTCTAGCCATCCAACCGGCGGCTCTGCCTCTCATTCTGTTTCCCAACCATCGGCTCACACCAGCCCACCCGCTGTTTCCATTTCCGCGAGGGATGCAGACCGAATATCGGAAGGGCATGGGATCCTGGCGGAGCGAGGCGTGGACTCCCTGGGTTTCGCAATTTCCCTCCCAAACGCCCTGGGAGCCAGTAGCGGCAGTGACGACGCGTAGGTAATAGGCAAGTTGATATACATATATAGAGCAACATGTGAACCGTCGAGAGGCCCTAGAACGCTTGGAAATATCCGAAAGGAAATGCCTAAGATCATTCTTTCAAATTAACAGACGGACAAAAAACACCGACTTATACAAGCTAACGGGAATAACCCCGATAAAAGAAATTTTGCGGAACGCGCAAGACGAATATTTCAAAAAAGCTTCGTCAAGCGATATAAAAATCATTACGGTCCTGGCCGATCATAAAAAGTCCGACCGGGACAAATGCAGGAGACCGTGTAACAAAATAATATAAACTAAATGAAGCGCAGGAAGTGCTTATAATTGACATAGGGTAAAAGCTAGCTATTACGCAGCAACCCCTGAAAAATTTAGCTGCATAGCAGAAACTCCACTTCGTCGTCGAGAGGAAAAGTGGCAAGTCAGTTTTTTTTATAATATACACCGAAAGAAAAATATTCTAAAATGTAGAGGACAGTTCCTCTTTCTCAAAATTTCCTCTTACTTATAGAATATTCCTCTTCCCTTAAGAGGATCTATGTTTGCATTCTAGATGACGTTCCTCTCTCAATATTCCTCTCAATACAAGACTATTATTCTTGGATTGAGAGGAATAAAAGGATTTAAAGTAAGATGTCATGTGTGAAGTGGAAAGGAACACAGGGTTGGCATCCAGAATCAACAGAAGATCTTTAGTCTTTTAAACCGTAATTAGGGGATATGAGGCGAGCGCCGAGAGCGGCGAGCTGCAAAATGGCATCGCGCTCTGTATTTGGCTCGCAAAACAGTATAAATCAGAAATGTAAACAACAGTTCTAGAGTTCTAATTCCACTAGAGGAATTTTTGAGAGGATTGCCCTTAAAAGTAGAGGAAGTTTTGAGAGGAATCCTCTGGATTGTAGTGGAAATTACCTTCTATACTGAATACGATCGTCTAAGTAAGAGAGGATTCCTCTCTGGAGAGGGAATTCCTCTAATACTTAGAGGAATACGTTGGTTACCATATAGTAGCGGAAAATCCGCAAATATATAGAGGATTTCGCTAATTTTTAGAATACTTTTTTTTTGATGTATTTAAATTAGGTCCTCTGAAGTATCGGGAATCACTGTTTCGAGAATACTCATAAAACCTACGGGCTGTGTTTTTAACATGTATCTTTCAGAAAATTCTAGACACCCTCGTCGACAGATGGTTTTCCATATTAATGCTCATCAAAATGTTTATGTAAAGGTTGTAAGATTCTTAAAAATATCTCTCTCTATGACCTATCTATACGTTTCCACTCTTAGAGTTCATAGTCACGCGATAATGCATGGGAGTAAGAAAAAATTACTTATATTGGCCCTAGTTTCCCGAGGCATCACCCCAAAAAAATGTAGAAAATACTCCATAAGGTAGAGGTAACTAACAAAACTGTCACATTACCTTTACATAAAATTAAGTCTTCGTGGGTATTCCACCTGGATGGGTATTCGGTGGCCGACATTTCGATGGCTACCGCCGCCAGCTTCCTCAGGGTATGTCAGTGGGAAAAAATTTACGTCCTTTCGTACACAAATCTTTAATACACAGGCTCAGGTCAGGTCATATCTGAGCGTAAAAGAGATAATTGCCGAGCCCCAATTTTCTCTATTTCCGCCATAACTTTGCGGAGCGCGGTTTCCCAAGCCACGCCCACCGCGTAGCCAGTGTCAGGGTTCGAGTTTTAAGTTTTTGAAGTGTGTTCCAGCCTTCATGGGCGTTCTGAGTAACTTTTATCATAAAGGAAACCATTTTCGAGTATAGCTAACTTCTTAATTGGTGCATAGAATTTTATTAGGTGGCAAATTATCAAATAGCCAGTTGGATGGTAGAATTTTGAAGGTTAAGAGTGGGATTAAATACGACCCGGGATCTCAAATAGTCGACTTAAAAGCAAGAATTATTTCACTTAACTGGATCATAGGAAATTCGCGTAATCAGGTTTTCGATATGCTTACAAGTTGGAATATAATGCAGTTTATAGGCATCGAACTGGCGATTGGAATTTTATAATTACTATTGTATAATAACTATTGTATAATTGCTATAATATTATTTAATAATTTCTATTATATTCGAATATTATAATTATAATTATGAGCCGTGCTCGCAGAAATGACTATTCATTAAAAGGGTACAGGTATTAAAAATACTAATGCTTGTAATAGGAGTACTGAGATTGGCAAGCTTAGTGGAATTTGTTAGGGTATGATAGGATGAACCCTAAAGAATTCTATTTTTTGTTTTTGTATTTATATAAAAAACAAGTGATTTCAATCCTAACGTTAACTTTGATTTTATATTTGTTTTGTGTATTGAAAATTGTGAATTATTAATTTTATCTCTAAAAATTAATTTATTTATATATTTTTATTTGCAAAATATGTAAGTGGTTCATGTTAATTTAACTGTTGGTTTTTTTACATATTTCTTTAATGTTTTGGGGTTGTTATTTACTTCGTCATTGTTCAATATTGAGCTCAATGGTGGGTAAATTTTCGACTCCTTTACTTTTGTACAAATAATTGTATAAGTTACTGGCAGTGTATCTCTTTGTCTTGAGATGGAAAGCCCTGAAGATGCGAATACATTCGGTGAAACGTTGGCTACAAGTTAAATACATCAATGACCAAATACCCAAGAACGTTATCGCTATCTATATTTTATTGGTCGAGAAAGTTATAATTGAGCATAATTTTTACTAAAGGGAATATTTTAATTTTCCATACTGAAATATTTCTGACCAAGAATGACAATTTAAGGAAATTTACTAAGTTTGCGCACTTTAAGATGCAGTTGATAGGAAATAATGGGTACCTTTCTTTATAGTCAATTCAGCCATGCATGGCGGGTCATTACTATTATAAATATAGATGATATATACTTGAATCGTAAAGAAACTGTAAGGAGTGGGGCCTTTTTGTTCCGAATTTTGCTATGCTATTTTTGGTCATTATCAAAACTTTGTATAAACTAATGTAAAAACTTTGTAAATATTTATACTTCAACAAACCTGTTCTATTTGGGCTTACCCTAAAACAATAAAATCAACATCTGTCTAATTGAATAATTGACCTTATCATGTTACTATCAACAGATTTAAATTCATCATCATATTACTGAAAATTTGAAAGTATGATAGGTTCAAAACCACTATTAGAGTTGTATAGTCCGTTGTCAAGTTTTTAACTATAGAAATTGAATTTTTTAAGGAAGTAAATTATAAATTTGACTTAACCATGAATGCAACAGATCCAAACGTTATTAAAGATACGCCCTCTTCATGTTTTCGTTGATAAATATCTCTGACTATATTTACTCACCGACCAATATTTTAAAAACCTATCTGATCACGACTTACAATCCTGCGACGGTGCGATAACAATGCGTGTAAGGCTGTTGAGTCAGCATACTGAAACCTATAATGCTGTTCTGAGCTTGTCCGATCTGAGATAAACACTGGATGAAATCAAATCACAATACTCTCTACATACCTTATACCTTATTGCATTGAGGAAACAGTTTCATTGCTAAATAAGGATATTCACGCTATATGTGCATGGGCATCGGCCAACGACCTAAAACTTAACTCTCAAAAATCGAAATCAATAATAATTATAGTTTTATATTTAAAGTTTATAAATGAAGGACTTCCAATTATAATTGGAAGTCCTTCATTTATAAACTCCCTTGACTTTGATTGCCTCTCTAAAATAACTGTTGAAGGAGTACAACTTGATTATGTTGATGAAGTGAACGATCTCTGTGTTGTTATAAATAGAACCTTGACTTGGAACTCACATGTTCATAGTATTTCTAATAAATTTTTGAAAACACTTTATCAGCTAAAGCAATTCAGACACCTAATACCTTTACCGCTACGCCAAAAGCCGGTAACCTCTTTAGTTTTACCACACATTGATTATTGCTCGCTGGTGTTCACGAATATATCAAAACAACAAATTGCCATTCTACAAAGATTACAGAATTGTTGTATACGATATATATATGATATCTCACGCGATGAACATGTCAGCCCGTATTATGAGAAGTTAAATTAGTTAAAAATTTAAGAAAAACGTATGGTGTAAATGGGTGTATTTATTTTTAAATTATGTAAAGATTCTATTGTAATTATATGACCAATAATAAGGACAAAAAACGAATGACTATAAATAATTCGAACTCAATAATACCATGCCATAGAACAACTATTTATAATAAATCATTTTATGTATCATCTTGTCAATCGTGGAATTCCCTTCCTCAGAATATAAAGACGTTGACATCAGTGTATGCATTCAAGAGAGCTCTGAAAGGGTATCTATGTTCTAAATATTAGTATATAAAATGTAAAATTTGTTTATTTCTTTGTTTATTTTTTGTACATTGTGTAATATTAGTGGCTGTTTATACAAAGAATTTTAAGTGTTATGCCTTTAATCTTTTTATGTAATTTTTCCAGACACAATACCAACCTCTAATATTATGTCTCCTGCATGTCATTATGTAGCTATTACTTTATTACTTTACGTTGTTTGTAAATCTTATCAGCAGCTTAAAATATAAACAAATGTAAATGCCATGTACTTGTGCTCCATGAGATTATATGGTCCCAGAGTAAATAAACTTTATCTTATCTTTTCTGCGTAGACGGACTATAAGCTTGTGATTTAGCACGATCAATTCCATGAAGTGATGAGAAAGTAAGCGAATGTGGAAAATGAGGAGATAAATTGTGAAAAATCATGAAAGAAGAAGTTGATTGGAGTTTCAGGCTGGTATTCATAGTCCTAAAAAATTACAGATTTCTTCCAATCTTGACTGTATCTAAAATTAATTACTGCTATCTATTCTCTCCTCTATTCGCCTAAGACACTAGAAAAGGACGTATTGGATAAAACGAGTTTTAGGCAGTTTGTGTTATATATTCTCCTATGACCACTGTCCAATTTTATTGTAAAGTTTGAGCAGAAGCATGAACCCATGGTATCCCTCTATAGACCGCTTCTATAGATCAGAAACAGAGACGCAAGTACGTGAAATAGCAAACATTGCACATGCTCTGATTCAATTAATATAGCACGTCAGATATAGAAAAAAATTTCCGTTTCAAATTATGCAATTTGGTGCCCCGCGAAAAATGGGCTTAAAATACGACAGCAGAACTTGAGCATGGCAGGATAAACATAAGGATCGGCTTAATACAGTGGGAATCGAATACGTGCGAAATGCTCACGGGAAATTGAGGACGGGTAGGATTAGAATGAGTGGCTAATGATGTGATGTGGGTTAGAAGCCCCAGTAATAGATATATATGAAATTGCTATGCTAGTCTGGCCATCCTCTGCCAGTGTTTGGAATCCTCATGAAGTAGGCCTAAAAGCATAGTTGAAACGCGTGCAGAGAATATCATCAAGATACTTGAAATGCCGTTATGATAGTCTCGTTAGTGTTACTGACCTCTGGCAACAACTTGGATGGGAATCACTTGCAGACATTCGATTGAAAATTAGACTCAATCTTTTATGCAAATTGAAAACCAATTTATTTTCCGACGAAGTTATCAATATAACACGAAATCCAACATACAAGGGTAGATCAGATCATGAGAATAAAATAAGGGAAATATATTATAGAACGGACAGATTTAAAATGTCTTTTTTTCCCACGATCGAAATGAGGCCGTAATGGTTGCGTTAAGTCTCAGAAGAAGGTTAGTTGACAGGTAGTGTAGCTGATTAATTTGTATACCCCCTAATGCATGTTTCTAAATCTGCCGAGTAGTGCTAACACCATATTTTGCATGTTCCCTGCATGACTCTTATGTTGCGTTTACATAGTTACGTTCTAGATTAGTTCTGTAGTTTCTGTAGCATTTGTAACATACCCATAGTGTGGGGCATGTTGGTGAAAGTGAAGTTCTTCAAAGTAGTTCATATTTGTGATAAATTACCCCCTGCCAAGCACCCTAGTGGTGACAGGCAGTTATAATGTATATGTAGATGTAGAAGCCTAAATTTACTCATTATATAAAATTTTGTACATCTTAAGGTAGTTTGAGCGAGGTAGTTTCCTAGTCATAATAGAGTCCATACTCGAATTATACGTTTTTATTTCACCATCTGGTGGACGCATGAATTAAATATTGCATTAATTATTAATGGTGCAATATTATAGTTTTATTTTATAGAAATTGTTAATAATCAAATGAAAATATCTAAAAAAAAGGCTTAAAATTGACTCCTTTTTTTCGCGCGGCACGTTTGACACTCCTTCAAAACGGATGGTTTTTTGTGATTCCGAAGAATTTACTGCGGTGAAAATATGATTTATTTTCAAAATCCTTATGTAAACATGCAAACTACACACTGTTTACTTTTTGTCGAGATTTAGGAAATGCTTTTTTTTAATATAAGGTCTCTTTGTAGTACATACATCTACCATTTTCCATGTAAAAGGTCAGGTATATTTTGGCTAATATCTCGGGAAGTAATGTAATTGGGGGTTGACTTTTTGATGTCATTGGAAGGGTGAGATATTTTTCTTTAAAAGGAAACCAAATTCCAACAGATTCTTGCGAGATATCGAGGGTGTTCGTCAACATGTTAAACTTCATGTCTCTCTTAAGTTTCATATTTTTGACATAATTATTTATAATAATTACAAAACATTGCGTTGTTAAATGTGACATAAAGCATCTAAAAATATTTATTTTGACTTTGCTACTGACATTAAATTTAAATTACAATAAATTTACTGGTACTGCTTAAGGAAACGGTACTTCGAATTGGAAGAACCTACTTAAAAAAGTATCTTTTATTATGAGATCATGCTATCGGTACATACCCCGAAAGGGGGGGCGTGATGGGCATGTATGTGAGTATGAAAACATTCTCTATTTCCTTGGGTAGGTCTAGCCTATTTTCCCCTTGAGAAGAAGTCCATATTTCAACGGCCCTCGCGCGCCATCTCACTCGATCGCATGCGGGAGAGGGACAGGAGGGAAATAAAAAAAAGCACTCCCTTTCCTCCATTACACCCTTCCGCCTACGCTTGATGTTCCTCTCGTACGAAGCCTGCCTGCCAGCCAGAGTCTCCTCTCTCTCGCACACAGAGAGAGACTCGTGCCACGGGAGAAAGGGGGGTCATGAAGGGGTGGAAGAGATCCCTGGAAGGATGGCTGTTAGGCGGGGGAGAGAGAGAAAATGGGGAAACGGAGAGTGGGGTGTAATGGAGGATGCTGGAATGGAGCAGGGAGGAAAATGCACGGTGCTCCGATGGCGTGGCGTTTGATACACCACCACCCGTGCCCTCCTCTCCTTCCAACCGCACCCCCGCCCATTTCGCCGCCGCTTCTGTTGCCTTGCTACCCGGCAAAGGTAGTAGGGTGGGGGGGGGGTCGAAACTGGGTCACACAATTAACTCAATCAAGCGGGGCAACAGGCGCATTGAATGAAGATCGCACACCACCACCCCCGGGCCCCGCCGGGTCGGCTTTTGATGCCAGTGGATCTGTGGGGTGAGGGTGGCTGGGCCGAGAGTGGAAGGTCGAGTAGATACATGCCGAGCCAGTGAATAGAGGTGAGTTAACCTTTTGGGGACTAAAATTTATTATTTAAAAAAATATTCATTGATTGAAGAAATTGAATACATCAATTATTTGGTTCTGATATAGGCTTCCGCGGGGCTTAGGTGGAGGTTGATTCCTTTTTTCGGGTTTTCCGCCGCGTTGGTTCATGTTGAAGTTAATAGTGCACCGGCTGTCCTGCTCATGGTGTATCACCTTCCCGAAGTTCGGGTCGGCTTTCGGTGGCCCACCTTTTGTGGCGCTTCACCGAGGTGTTCTCGCTGGCTTCCTCAGGTCCATGTAACAATTCGGTTCGTGAGGCGTCGTACTATATAGGGTCGTTTTCGCGTCTTTTTAGTGATCCCCTTCACTGATTGGTCGGATTCGTTTCTTCTTGGAAAAGTGCTTTCCAAGCAGCGGAGAGTGGTTAACCGTCGTCTCTGTTGAAGTTTTCGCGTTTATTAGCAATGTCTACCGCTTCACTGATGGGACGGGGGAAAGGTCTTTTTTCTCTGTGTATGATCGTCGCTTCCGGGAATAATATATTATGTTGCAGTCCCTCCCAAGCATCAATTCTTAGTTTACCAAATTTAGGTAGATGGAGAGGGCATTACGTCATCAAACTGTTGCCTGACAACCGAAATTACAACCATATTGTTTAACCCTGCTCTCTCTCCTTACTTTCCTATGGATAGCACGACGGAATGGAAGAATTAGCGGATGCAAAGCAAGAATATCCACCATAAGTTTGAAATTTAAGGCAAGAAACTCTTGAAACATATATTAATTTCCTTTTTGCTATGAATTCTACTTGAATTGACCATAGTTTTGATCGTGAATGTGGATTTATACATTAAAATAAGTTAATGGAAAAAGTGATGAGAATGCATATTAAAGTTGTAGACCCATACTGACTTCTCTATTGAGTAACGACGGAAAACATCGTACAATTGCAAAATTATGCGTCTTGCCGTAAGCGCTAATAGAAAATCGGAAAGAAAATAAAAGAAAATACTAGTTTTCCCTTGTCGACGCTTCGGAATGTACTCAACCAACCCGCAACTGATTTATGTAAATATTTGCTACCAAGGTAATTGACGCGACGATATATGTGGTGGATGAATGGCATTTAATGTGTGTGTTGTAATGAGTGACCTTACAGTCTTGTGTGTAAATATTCCAGTCCTAATGATGTAATAAAGTATATACTTTTCAAAACATCGGAAAGAGAAAAAAAACATTTTTAATTTGACCTAAACCCTCGACATACACAAATAATTATTGAATAACTGGGTCAATATAGGGTACATTGAATTAAAAAATTTTTTACTGACGAAGGATTTCTTTCTCGTCATCTGTACCAACACAAAAATGGCGCGGGAAGTTCGTATATTTGTTACTCCTTCCCCCGAAAACTACAGCACCGACTGCGCTAAAATTGTGCTTAATTCCAGTGTAGGCCCCAAGCTATTGACACAAGGGTCCCAAAACGGGCCCTTAGGACGTTGAAAATTATCGCTAAACTAGAATTTTTCACAATTTTAGGCACATTTAGTACACCTAGTAAACAGAAACATGGTCATAAAGCTGCGAGATATGTTTGGGGCCCTACTGGCATGTTTGTGGGTCCAAGTTCACAAATCAGTGCTCTCTATTCCTTATAAGCTGATCACCATGAAATATTTCTCACAGGTACATATTTCTCACAGGAAATTGGACAAATGAGACAGATACAAGGGGCCCAAGGGCCAAAAAGTTGGCTCTCCGAGTTTGCTGACAATATACAATTCCCTTGGCAACCTTTACTCGTCATTTATATGGAAAATGGTGTGGGTATACTCTCTAGAGCGACATTATTTAAAAAGGGAGGTATTTTCAACGACAAGATCTCGGTAGAAAATTTACATTGCGCAGTTCGTATATTTCCTCAACTTTAAAAAAATAAATAAATCGCCAGTCGTCAAAGTAGTTTTCTTTTCAGAATCACAAAAAGAAACTTTCGTTGTGAAGGATTTTTAAAAGTAACGCTTGAAAAAATGAGTCAAGTTAAAGACATATGTAGTTATATTTTCTCCAATTACTCAGTGTGTCAGTCGTATGAAAGTATAATTATGCACCATTGATATTAAAATAATTACTTGGTGCTTTCTGGTGCTGCTCTATTAACTATGACCTAAGTTATCGTTTTTTTGATACCGGTTATAAGCCTCCCTGAAACAAAGAGGCGTAAACGATTCCTAAAAGTGGAGATAGGCAAGCTTCGGCGGGGACCATACGCAATCCTGGGATGTAGGGTAACAGATAGGACGGATCCCTTTGGGTAAGGGACCTGCTGCGGCAGTGGAGAATTCGTTCCCTGCGGGATATGGAGCCAGGAGCTAATGAAATCATCCCCCTTTGGCGCCGAGAGAATCCTTTCCGGGTTAATCCTCAGGCATGGACTCCGGTCAGTGGTTCAAACGACAGGGATACAGGTGTGCATCAAGGAGAGATAGAGAGAGACGCTTTTGATGTCATTCGGTGCGCGTCAGACGAGGGCGCGCGATCCGTGAGTTGATTATTTCAGGGCAAGTCACTTAGATCCCCATAGGAAACGCCGCGCGCCCGATTCCAGGGACTCTCGCGCCCATTGAGGAGGGGAATTGACTTGCACGCCTCTGCCCGGGTGTTCGCGATCACTCGCGCGAAAGTTTGAACGGCCGGTGCTCGGGGAAGTAGCCAATGTGATTCGGCGGATTCATTTTCAATCGATTGATCGCAGCTGAGGATTCGCGAAGGCTCGTCCGCGATTTGGGATGTTAATCCGGCGCGGAATCAAAATCGACCGACTAGATTTCAATTTAGTGAGAAGTTCAATACCATCGCGTGGGACGGAAGAAGTACAACGGGCATGAAGCGGAGAATAGCCCAAGCTAAGAAGGCGTTCATGGGAAAAAGACAACTACTATGCTCAAAGAAGATAGGACTACCAACCAAAAAACGGTATGTGAAAACATTCGTGTGGAACGTAGCACTCTATGGATCAGAAGCATGGACCATTGGAAAAGCTGACCAGAAAAAATTAGAAGCCTTCGAAACCTGTTCCTGGAGGAGGATGCTGAAGAAAACATAGACGGACAAAATTAGAAGAGGAGAAGGACAAGAGGAGAGAACCACAAGGAACACCATGAAAAAAAGGAGAACAAGATGGACTGGACATACCCCGAGACACGATAGGTTTGTGAAGAACATAAATGAGGGCAAAATAGAGGAAAAGTCCCCAGACAATAAGTTCATGAACCAAATAAAGAGGGAAGTACATGGGAAGAGATACCAGGAGGTAAGGGAACTAGCATTAGAGAGGGAAGGGTGGAGGGCTGCAGTCAACCAATCTTAGGATTGAACGACCAATGACGATGAAGAAGTTTAGAATTTTAGTTTTGAATAATGTGGTTGAATTTTGGTTTCGGTATCATATTTTACACGAGCAGGAACTCCCGTAAAAACAGACAATTTTGTAAATCCTCCACATAGAGCGGTAAATCTTCATTAGAATGGCGTCATACGAAAGGATAAAATCTTAGTATGAATTTTTATTTTTGCTTCAAAACGTTTATAAAATGTTATCAATTATTTTTTACATAAAATATTATCAAAAGTTTAAGTAAAATATTTTCAATGATTTAGTCCGCTGGTACGTGTATTTCCTGGATTGCAAGTGATCTGCAGTTCTAATTTTTCGGGTACTGGACTAGATACGGTATTCCTCTTATAGTATCACCTCCCAGTGTACATATACGTACTCATAATCTGCGCTTTATAGACTACAGGAAGTTGTCTTGGACCAAGATATCCATCCGCTACACTCATCATCGCATTGAATCTTAAAAAGGCGTTATAAATATTTTCAATTACTATTTACGTCCTCGATGGAAATTGTTGTCTCTATATGTCAGACTTAGAAGCGAATTTTCGCAAACAATTTTATCTAGAGTTTTCACAAAGTGAATTCGTCAACCATAGATTTTAATTTTCTCTAGAAACTTAATTACCTTTGGTCAATAAATATCACTCAAAATCGTAGAGAAACGTGCCAATTGTAAAATTTTTGGAGGAGTACCGAGCTTCATCTAACCACTTACATACACCTTTTAACAAATAAAATAACCTTCAGGTTCGCGCTGAGTTGCGTAGCGTGGCAGTGGATGGATGTTAGATCGTATTCAATGGAAGTACAGGAAATATGAAAAAGATATTTTTGAAAGAAATTTTTGTACGTGAGCACCTGAAGTTGATGCCAGGCATCGAAATCCGGATTGTGCAATAAATTGATCTGTGTACTGACCTTTGGAGTGTAGAAGTTATTTTTTCTAACTTGCTGGTATATGTACTCCACTCCTAGGAGTTTGGTGTTATCTGGTTGGCTAGGGGTATCCTCATTTTCCCGCCTTCCCTTACGATTATAAGTGTATTACCAAGGTTTTTTGGGCCAAAACTATTCTTCTGAAGCCATACACATACTGAAAAATCGCAGTAATAATCACATCTTACCCGCTCTGTAAAAATTAAAATGACTTGGTATTTTTTTGTTTTTTCAAGAGTTTTACTTTGAGTGACCGGTTTCGGGTCATTACCAAGTAATTTTGTACTTTTATGATGGATTTTCACGAAGTTAAGCCCGTAACCACTGAATTAATAACCCACTATCGCCGAAAATTGCTCAGAAACATCTTCACGCAGCAATTTGGCTCCTAAAAAGCCTCTTCCTTGACGATAAAGAAGAAAAAGAGTACATGGTTGACAGATAGCTGACTTCTCGTGCATGACTTTCATAAGGACGCACCCATATCTTAATTGGCCGTGAAAGCGTCCCGACTACGCCTTTGCAGTTTCCTTCAGAGCGCCCTCAACGCCATTTCAAGAGGTGTGTCGTCCCAATTACAACGTTTGGGGAACGGTTACGGGAACTCGACCAGCTAGGGACTACCTTTTCCTTCCGAACTCCGAGAGATGGAGGTGGTATCGTGGCAACAAGAAGAGAGGGTCGAGAAGCAGCTGTGTTGCGTCCTCCTCTCAGAGGTTAAAGGAGAGAGAATATATGGAGCCGTGCGATACGATACCACATGGTGCTATCGAAGCCACTAAAACATAAAATTCACCGTATCGAATGGATAATTGCTGGCTGCAAGAAAAATCAGTCATGCAATCAATTATAATTAGATCCATAGTGTTATAGATCTCGTGAAAATATTCGGGTTGCAATAACACAACTACTAGTTACTTATTTTATTAACCAATAGTTAATTACTTCGAATATTTGATCTAATCTTCTACCGCCAGATAAAATTTACGAAAATTTAGCCATAATAGACATAATAATTAGTCAGTTAGAAAAAACAAAATGGCCATTCGAGTCAAAACAACTCTTTTATTTAGTAATTAAGTCTCCAAGCGGTCCATTGCGCATCCGCCATCTTGTCTACTTATGGAACTCATTACTCCATGCCATAAGTTACAAGATCCATAAATTCATCGAATGCTTCTGCAACTCTTATTGAATGGTTGCTATGGCTTATGAGCCCCATTGACTTTATAGAGCACATATGTGTCGTTCCTGCATCATTAGACATGCAGTTTTATGAGCCTAAATTAGAGGAATTATGGTATTATGAGGGAAATATCTTTTCTCCTTGAAATAAATAAATTTGGCCTCATTTTCAAAGAAAAATGTCTCGCCCTTCCAAAGATACCAAATAATTAGATCCTAATGGAACTACTCTCCGAGATTTTTGACGAAATATACCGGCCCTTTTACATGGGACATGGCACGTGTATGCACTCCAGAGAGACATTATTTTAGAAGATGAGGAATATCTAACTTCAAGATTTCGATACAAAAGAAAAAAAAATGTAGTTTGCATGTTTTCTCAACTATCGAAAAAAATTATTTATACATTTACCTCGGTATTTTTTTCCGAATCGCAAAAAGCCTTCCGTTTTGATGGAGTTTAAAACGCAATGGTGAAAAAATTTGTCAAGTTAAAGACTTATGCAGATTTTTTAATTTAATTAGTTAGAATTTCAGTCACCTAAAACGATACAACTGCACCATAAATAAGGAAATATTTAATTAATGCTCCCGACAGCTGTAGAAATTAAAATAATTCGACTATTGTCTCCATAGTGACTAGGGAACTATAACGGTTAAACCGCCTTAATGAAAAAGTAGTGGGGAATTTTTGCGGTACAAGGAAGAGTCATATCGATGAGAGAACGAACTCAATGTAAAATAAATATTATTTAAATAGAGTCCAAATTTCATCTAGTAATTAGAAGACTCATAGTAAGCTTGAATTAAAGTAAAGGATGTGAAGTATAATTCTTTCAACACTCCTATTTCCAAATGCATGGTGAGTTCCTCGGCATCAACAGATGTACTAGAAATGAAATGTGTCTCTATAATTTATTTTCGACATCCTTCCGTTCAAAGTAATTTATTTAAATAAAGCATCGTTTCTTCTTAGAGTTTATCAGTTTTTTGCCCGCGATCGTCATCCTATAGTAGGTAGGTAATTTTTCGTAAATAGTCCAGGGTACACAGTTATGTATCGAGGCAAACCATCCTCATTGAGATGGAGGGAGCGGTAAATACTGGGTCATTGAGTGAATACTTTGATACTCTTTTTACCATCTGCTTATGGTGCGGACCTCAACCATGCATGTAGCAACGGGAATGGCAGTAAAATTGTAGTTAATATTTTTTAATTTACTTGAAGCGTGTATGACCAGGACCATTGGTATTCGAGAGTTGGACGAAAAATTTTCAAACAAGAGTACATTTTTTTCAAATCGGGATGGGAATGGATATTTGGGGAGGTGACTGACAGCTAAGGACATTTGCGCCATAGGAGACAGGTAAATGGAAACCAGGCGTCTGTATTATCCTGCACTTAACACAATGCGCCATGGTGACCACGGTTTAACGTCTCATCCGATGGAGTACTGCACTTCAAGTGACCTCCACAAGACACTCAAGTAAGGATCGGAGTTTCTTCGGAAAACCATCCAGAAAAACATCCTCCTCTACAGGGATTTGAACCCTGGCCGTCCTACCCGATCCCCCTCAGACACTGGACTCAGCGGGACGACTGACATTGAATATTGTAATAAGAATTGATGTATATCCCTCTGAACGCGAAATAAATTATTATAATTTGTGATGTGAAAAAAACTGCATCACACAGATTCGGTTTTTCAGCTGTCCCATGATTATTCATAACGACGTATTTCGACAACTGACGTGTGAGTATTTTGTAACTACCCGAATATTTTTGTATGTATTATAGTAGCCGACATATTCTCAGATTTACCTCTTGACGCAAAATTAATTACAACAATTATTAAATCCTTGAAAAATTAAATACTTCATCAAAATATTCACTCGTCATTTGTCGGAAGACGTCGGGTATAATAATAATCGATATGCTGAAAAAACAAATCTGTGTGGTGCAATTTTTTTTTCACTTTTATTCATGGGCATCACAAATGGGAACATTTATGAATAGTTTCACGCCACTCCGTGCTAAAACAGAACTCTCTCTCCAATCAGCTTAAGGTAGTTCGAGCGAAATATCATTTTACTTAGATATCAATGAATTTGGTCTCATTTTAAAGAAAAATATCTTACCCTTCTAATGACACCAAAAATTTTACCCCTTACCACATTACTCTCGGAGATATTTTCCAGAATATACCAGCCCTTTTACATGGGAAATGGCACGTGTATGCACTCCAGAGAGACATTATTTACGAAATGAGGAAGTTATAACACTTGGATGTCGTAAAAAAACTTACAGCGTGTAGTTTACATATTTTCTCAACTATTTTTGAAAGTTAATTCTATTGTCACCACAATAGGTTCTTGGGTATCACAAAAAACCTTCCGTTTTGAAGGAGTTTCAAACGCACCGCGCGAAAAAAAATTAATCAAAATGTAGACTTATGCTGATATTTTCATTTAATTACTTACGATTTCTGTCATATAAAACTATATTATTGCACTATTAATAATACAATATTTTATTGATGTGTCCTACAGCTGGTGATATTAAAACGTTTAATTCGAATATGTTCTCTATTATGACCATGGGACTATCTCGCTCGGACTACCTTAAATCGCAGCCCCGACCATACCCTTGGTCTCTTTCCCTCTCTCTCCACCCGCCCCATTTTCCCTCAATCCCTCCTTCCCTTCCAATCCCACGCCCCATTCGACGTCAAGTACCATGATCCAAGGCCCCTAGACGTCTCCGAGGCAACACGTGCGGGCACGTGCCGCACGAAAAGGGTCGCCGGAGGAGGAAGGATGCGGAAAAAAAGCAGACGGGGAGGAAAGGTGGGATGGCACGCGGAAATTGAAGCGGAATCTATGCGAGGAAGACGTTACAGAGAATTACCGTCGTTCATACGAGCACTGATGAAGAAAGAGGAGCCAAGGGAGATGTGCAATCATTGGTGAATTAGAAAGATTGGTAGTTTTTCGGCGTAACTTGGTGGAATTTGTTAACATTATTATGATAACTAGAAGTACAACACTCATAAAGCAGAGAATAGCCCGAGCTAAGAAGGCGTTCATGAAGAAAAGACAACTGTTGTGCTCAAAGAAGATTGGACTAGAAACCAGGAAAGAGTACGTGAAAACATTCGTATGGAGCGTAGCATTCTATGGATTGGAAGCCTGGACCATTTGGATAGCTGACCAGAACAGACTGGAAGCCTTGGATACCTGATGCTGGGGGAGGATTCTGAAGATAAAACCAGCGGACAAAATAAGAAATGATGAAGTGTACAGAATAGCAGAAGAGGAGAGGACTGTATGGAACACCATATAGGAAAAAAGAACTAGATGAATTGGGCACACCCTGAGACACAATGGGTATGTGAAGAACATATTGGAAGGCAAAATAGAGGGACAGACTCAAGAGGAAGACCCAGGAATAAGTTCATGGACCAAATAAAGAGGAAAGTACATAGGAAGAGATACCATGAGGTAAGGGAACTAACTTTTGATAGGGAAGGGTGGAGGGCTGCAGTCATCCAATCTTTGCATTGAACAACCAATGATGCTGATGATAAGGATAACTCGTAACTATGTGAGTCCACATATCTTTATCTGGAACTACCCGGGTTTCGACATACAACGCCATCTTCAGGTAAAGAATCCACAAAATCCATCAATATATATACACATACATATGTTTGTTGTTATTTTAGTATATGTATATTAATTGATGTTGTAGAGTCTTTCCCTGAAGATGACGTTAAACATCGAAACTTGGGTAGTTCCAAATAAAGATATGAGTAATCACAAAGTTACCAGAATTAGAATGAAGTTGATCCATCCCACTGAAATGACTATCCAAGGCGGATGAGTCCATAACCAAGGGCAAAAGGATACCCGGTAAGTAGCCTTCCACATCACAGAGTTCCACTTCACTATACTCGCAAAACTGACGTATGAAAGAGTTTCAGGCGTAACTTTGTGGAAATATTCAATATCTCTACAGATAAGAATGAAAAGACGATGGTTAAACCGGAATGACATAGAATTTGGAGAAAATGAACGAAAAAAATTTGAAAGATATAGCATCGGATTTTAATTTTTATGCCTTGAGTATGATATAAAGAGTCGAAAGCATGGTGGGTGCCAATTAAAACAGTGTGGAAATTTACAATCTTCTGTTCATTTTTGCCAGCATGGATCGCAATAGCAATCACCTAAAAAAATACTCGGTGATCAGGTAATTACCTCGAAGAGATATATAGCAAGATGATCATAAGCTTAAGACCCTACTCAGGGGTAAATATTTTTCAGGGTAGAACGTAGGGGGTATGTTTATTTTGCTCTTACCCAAAGATCGGGGTAACACTGTAAAGCATTTAGCAAACAAAATATCGTGGAAATGGAATGATTTCTTTCGGATTTCTTCAAACAACGTGAATAAGGGGTCTGTATAGACTATGCCCGAATACGATTCCGCAGGATTGTACATGCTTTTATTTTAAGGCACTGTTATCCTACCTGCTACATTGTGTACTGAGCACTTGACGATGACATAAAGGCCGAAAATGTTTGTGTTCAATGCAATAAATAAGTAGACAGCAAAATGTAGTTTGGATCTCGAATGTGGAAACATTCCACTGAGTGAGATATTAATCGCGTAAGATTTTATCCGTCAGGGTAAGAGTGACGTTTTGGTCCTTGATGAGGGTCCATTAAAAATTCCGCGGAGAGAAATCGAGTTATTCCATCACGGCATCTGCTGGAAACGGGTGCCTCACGGTCCTCGAGTATTTATTCATCGCAGGACGTCCTCCTGTCCTGGCATGTTGCGACGCGGACGCGGCGAGCTGCATCTCTCAAGCCGTACATACAAGTACGTCTCTCCACTTCGCCATCCGCTCAGATACATCATCCCTCCGAAACCCCTTTTGCCAGCAACGAAAATCCAATCTCGAGTCTCCCTTGCCTCTCCCCGTGCGACAGACTTCTCCCGGAGCCATCTTTAATTTTTTTCTTTTTTTTGGCGCGGTAAACTGACAGACGTATATCTCCATTATTCCACAAGCCGTCGTTTCTACGACAGAAGCAGCGGCAAATGGTGATTTTTTTAAAAATATTTTTTTAAACCCTTTTTTTTCAAAGAAGTCTCCCCGGTAATTTTTTCCTCCTCTCCGCTCTCTCGACGACGACGTAAGCCGATAAGTATCGCATTGAGCCACGACCCAGTGCTGCAGCGCAGGGGTCGTACGCCGCCGCTCTTCTCCCGCTCTGCTCTGTCCTTTAGCTCCATTTTCCTAGACGATCTCCTTTTTTTCACAAACGCGGTGATGATGGAAAACCCTAACAAGTGTAGCGAATGCGTGGCAACGTTTATAGGGTCGTCGGTCGGGGTTTTTCATTTTTTTGTTAAATCTCCGCCAAAAATAAAAAGGGACGGAGTGTACACTCTCGTGCTATCGTCTGGTCGATATGTGTGTACATATCCTCGTAGAGAAATGATAAAAAAAACATATTTCAAAAAATGTGTATCCATAAGCGGTGAGTAGTCTCTTCAAAAAGGAGAGGCCGCGATGTCTGGAGCGCTTTCGTTCCTGTAATGAGCCGGTAGGAGATCAAAATTCAGACGCAATCTAATCATGAATCAAAAGATATCAGAAACTTGATCTTTTTTTTAATGCCTCCACGTGTACGTATACACGTACTCAAGTTGCCTCCATATGGGTGTATGGATCGGTAGGCAAAGCACTAGAAATTACGAGAAGGAGAGCAAAAATAGGAAAGTCATAGATATCCACCCGACGGAGACTTCGCTTTTGCTTGGGGATCTGAAACAGAAGAGAACCCTCTCCTTTGGAAGGATCATAGAGCGGCACATGAGAAACTAATTGAAAAGCCTGTTATAAACAGAAATAGATATTAGCAAAATAGTAAAAAAGTAAAAACTAGGGTAAGCAATTATGTAGGAAATAAGGAAGTCTGAGAGAGTAGTTCACAAGCCATAATGGAGACCATATTCAAGTTTTACTGATTAAATTCAGCAGATGTTTGAAGCATGAATTAAACTTTGAATTATTAGTGGTGCAATAATATACAGTGAAACCTGACTTAGGCGCGAACTGAGTTAAACAACGGAAACCTGTCTTACCCAGAAAAAAACATTGGTCCCGGCGATCGTAATAGATTTACATGCATTGGTACCCTGTCTTAAACGGAAACTGTCGACCGCGGAAACCTAATTCATTCCCGGGCACGTGAACCTGGGTTAAGCGAAATTGCAAAAAAAAAACCCCTGCACAATTTTTTAGCGAGGAGATACAGGGGAGCTCCTAAAGCCTCCTGTAATCGGAAAATCAGCTCGATCACTATGTTTCAAACATGTTGACATTGAGAATCCGCCGGTAGCATGGAGACATAACAAAAAACATTGTACACAGCTTCAACCATGGAAGACTGGCTGAAAAGTTTCAATGCGAAATGAAGAGGAAATATCGGAAAGTCATAGTTTTCCCCAATTATGCAACATGTCACACAAAAAATTAGCCTTGCGAGTGTGAAGCTAGCCTGGTCTCCGGCGAACACAACCAGTATCACTCAACTGATGGATCAGGGGGTAATTGGATCGCTGAAGGCACGATATAGAAAAAACGTAACGCGGTCGTTATAAGCGGCTGCAGATTCTATGAATTCAGTGTCGGAGGAGACCAAAAAACTAACAGTGCTGGTTGCCATGAATCGGATTAATATGAGAGTGAAAGATATTGAAACATCAACTTCTAAAACAAATGTTTCACTAAAGCTGGATTACAACCCGAGCTGGTCCTCGAGGCAGGTAAAGAAAGCGAATTCTATCCTACCATATTACAAATGTAAATGCATATTTACGCACTGAAGGGACTATTCATATAGATAGGACCTTTCCTATTTCAGAAGAAATGGACGATCTAAGTGAATTACAGCAGATAATTATCCATAACATGGATTCTGAGATATTTGTGGACTTCGACAACGAACTTCTGTCGAGCGATGAAGATGGCTCCCTGACATAATTGTCTAAAGGAAGACGAAACCCGTGACTCCGAAGAAGGAGATATAACCGTAATATGTGAATAAAACAAAAATTCCCACAAAGAAATGTTGGTTTCTTTAAAAGAATTGTCAGAATGTAGTCTTACCAAAGGTAGCACTGATTTATTTTATATCTTAAATGGGACTATCGACAACTTAGAGAATTGAATTATACAGGAAAAAAAGGAAAAGTAGACATAAGTGACAGATTATATGAGAATTTATAGATCGGACTTAATGTTAATTGGTTCGAATAAAAATGTTATTCTGTTCTATTTTTTGAAATACCCGACCCTGGGTTAAGCGGAAGCCTCTCTTATCCGGAAAATAATAATGGCCCCGCGCGATTCCGCTCAAGATAGGTTCCATTGCACAATGGCATGACTGAAATTCTAAGTAATGAAATACAAATCTCTAAATTAGTTTTTAACTCGACTAATCTTTTTCGCGCGGTACGTTTAGAAGTCTTTCCAAACGGAAGGTTTTTTTTGTGTTCCCGAAGAATTTACCGTGGTGATTATATGATTAATTTTCAAAAATAGCTGAGGAAACATACAAACCACACGTAATTGCGTGTGAGAGAGAGAGATGGAGCAAAAACAATACTCAAAACCAGGATTTCTCAACCTCTTTTAAAATGAAAAATAAATTCCCAAGAAAATATTTACAAAATTTTATGCAAGGCGTACATTCTATTCTCATCCATTGGAAGGTTATGCCTGATTTGAAACGTATTCCTTTTTGTGACTGTAAAATTGATTTTAGCGTAATATTATTTCCATTTTTTTGCCATGTATTTACATATAAAAAACTGAATGAAAAATTGATATATTTTTCGTTTGTTACAGGATTTGGATATTTTATGCATGGCTGGTTTGATTTAAACAGCATACCCGTTATCCCGGGTGCGGTGCGAATGAGGGGATGTAGCAATTCACTCTTCTTATACTAAGAATGTAAATATTTCGCTTATTTTGAACACATTTTATTATCATCTCTTTTGACGGGCAATTTTTCTAAAATGTGCGCGAATTTAAATCGCAAATTTAAGTTTTGACATTCCGCTGCAATATATTATTCGGATTATCATTTACAAAAATACATTGCTGTTCAAGTCATTTGCTACTCCGGGAAAAAATAAAACGCGAAAGTCCGGTAAATCGCACGTTTTGCACCAAAAGGTTTGATGTTGCTTCTGTAAAGCGCATTAGAGCCCAGCTTTAGAGTGGGAGCCCTCAATATGATCCTGCAAATTCCTTCCTCAAAAAGTAAAAAAATTCACCCCTAAAAAAACACGACTTTATCTCCCCTTGAGAATCTTCGCTCTGCACCACGCCACTCGCCATGAGGGAAATCACCAATGAGTCTTCAATGCATGGCTAAAATGCGTGAAGCTCCTCTTCAACGAAATATTCATTGAATAATGATTTTTAAAAATATAATTTGACCTTAAATTCATGCACTCTCGTATTATAAAATTGAAAAAAAAAACAATGCTATTCGAAAGAGTTTTTTTTATGAAATACTGTTCATCACAAGCACGACAATTACATTACGAGTACTTGGAGAACGAGTTTGTTCGGCCTCTCATTTGCATTGAAGTCGGGATATCGGGAATGCCGTATTGATTAAAATAGTAAAACATAAAATTTCAAAATTCCGTATGTAGCATAAAACGGCTCAATTCTGCATTCATTATCTTAAAATACTTAATATACGGCCGAAGAAAGTGAACCTCTATGAAGTAACAATCATTTTTTCAGGCATCAAAACGATTCCGGAGCTTCCTGACGAAGAAGCATTTGGGGTGACTTCCCATTAAACGCAAACATACAATAAGCCTTAAAAAATCTGGTGCTGGAGGAAAATTCTGAGGATAAAATGGACAGAAAAAAAAGAGGTGATGAAGTTTACAGAAGAGTAGAAGAGGAAAGGACCACATGAAACTCCATACAGAAAAGAAGAACGAGATGGATTGGACACACCCTGAGGCAATTTGAATTTGTGAAGAATGTAATTGAATGTGAAGTGGAGGGAAAAGTCCCCCTAGAGGGAGGCCCAGGAATAAGTTCATGGATCAAATAGAGACGATATTACATTGGGAAAGCTACCAGGAAGTAAGGGAACTGGCGTTAGATAGAGAAGCGTGGAGGGCTGGAGTCAACCAATCTTAAGGCCGTTTTACAGTATGAATGATCGTGCGCAAGGTCATTCGAATGATCATGCGAATGAACATCATTCACCGTGTAAAACAGAAAATTCGGCGAATTTTCCGTCATTCGCGTGATCATGCGAATGAAATTAGAGCATGTTCTAATTTGCTTGAATGCTTCCTTGAATGAAATAGCGCGCGGCGTCCATCTTGTCCACTGCCTCTACCTCGGAATTTTAAGATCATATATAACAAATTTGGAAGCGCATTGATCCAAATGATCACTCAAATAATTAATATGTGCTTTGGGAGAACGCAAATTTACACACATCAATTCTCTAGGGTGGGTCATTCGGTAAAACCATATGGGATTTTTAATGAACAAAAACGTCGTTTTTCTTCCAGATTGCATCGATATTTTGTTTAATTTGCAATTTTAGAAGTATGAAATGTTAAGCGAACAACTAATCTTGGAGTACAAGGTGAAATTATTTGTTGAATCTCGTTTTCTCGGAGGGCAGATTTTGGGGAGTTAATTCTGGCTGCGTGAAGCTGGCTGTTATGTTGCCTATTTTCAGATAAATCAGGGGTTAAGCAACCACATTTAGTTGTCACTCTTAAATGAAAATAATGCCTTTCCATCACGCTCCGATGCTAATTAATTATAATTATAGGGAAATGAAAATGCTTTAAAACTGAAAGTTATCGCCAAAGTCAAGAAACTAGTTGCCTTTCAAAGATGGAATATTTTCGCGGCAGCATTTCAAAGAAGCTGGAGGAATGTGAGACAAGTGAGCGACAATATTCGCCATCAGCTAACGGGACATCAGGGAATACCGTTAACTTCGAACAACACAAACAGACGCTAGTAAACAAAGCAGCTGGTCGGAAATGCTGCGAGATTCGATATGTACTATCGATAGTCGCACCTCTGCGCATCGCTTCTGCGCCGAAAATTCGCCGAATTCATTCACCGTGTAAAACAAACGTTTCAAGCGGTCATGCGAATGAATTTCATTCGCATGATCATTCGAATGACCTTGCGCACGATCATTCATCGTGTAAAACGGCCTTTAGGATTGATGATGTGACGACCAATGATGATGAAGATGAGAATGTGAGCATGATAATTTTCTAAATTTTTTATGGGTGGTACTTTAATATTTGAGAGACCCTGGTGTTGAGCAATACATTTGCTCGACTTCCTCCTTACGCCATAGATACACGAGTGAGCTTACGTCTTTTTTTACGAACGCAAAATGAATAAAATGAAAAAAAATAAGAGAGGATCATTAACCATCGGGGTTCGGCTATAAAACTAAGGGGGCGACTGATTCGTTAGGGCTTTCCTCTGTGTATCTTCCCCTCAATCGACTCCATGACCGAAATCAAGGGTTCAAAGACCCCCTGAGACATCTTCATTGCAGTTTTTCGCAGATGATTGAATATTTTTACTCAGAGCCTTAGGTATATTTTATTTTCGCTCCACTGTCGCGGGCCGTTGCTTCGTCCCACTCCTCCGGATGCAGTCTGTATGCCTCGGTTGGTCGCATAATTGAAGCTGCCCTGATCGGGAAACAGATATGAGACGGTGCGGGAAACTGCATGGAGGATGGATTTTCGATATTTAATGCATGCATTAAAAATAAGGTAGTCAGAACTTTTCTTTGTTTTATTATTGAAAATAATGCATGTGGTAGGAATATTCATGAACTAATCCCACGCCCCGGCTAAATTTTGATTGATAATTCAAATTTGAATGCGGGAGCTGTAAAAAAAGCTCTTTAAGCGAGAAAAAATGTATGGGTGGATTGGAAAATGAGATCTATGATTCTCCATTAATATTGTTCAGGAACAATGTTCCCAAGGTTTCCACATTATCTTCAGGATTTCAGCAGAATTTATATAGGTTTAATATGATGAACTCTTATAGAATTCTATGGGATTTTTTAAAGAAAAATAAATAAACCAATGCTAATGTTATCTTGGTTTTTACATTTGTTTTATACGAGCCAAAATTTCGATTTCTTATCCTCTAGCAATATATTTTTTGAAAATTTGTTAACATATTGTTTACGTCAATTTAATTTTTATCAACCCAAACTGTTCACTTAATTCTTTACTGCTTAGAGTTGCCGTTTATTTTGTTAATGTTTCAATCTTACTGATCTCAATGGTAGGCATTAATCTCAATGGTAATGGTAGGCATTTCCTCGTGCCACAACCTTTGCGTTTATATATCTGTAAATACCTGGTTGTAAATCTCCGTTATTATCAAACATAGACTATGAATAGTCGAATCTGAACAACACCGCGGCATTGTGGAAACCCTCGAGATCTCACCCCCTAATCTACTGGCTAAGAAAATCTGAGATCCTTCATTAAGAGTGGATGTTCTCTAAGGATTTGACTCTTTAAAAAAATATTTTATAGAAAAAATTCTCCCAGTTCCCATCTATTCGTATTCAGTCAGTTCTTCAGGCAGGCAGCTGAGAGCTAGAGTCATTATTTTCATTATTAATGGGTGTTTTGCCTGAAAAAAAAACATCCAGAAGATTGGGGTTGACAGTGAGGGAATCCAAGGATTGCCTCAGTGTTATTTACCTTATCCATTCCGGTCAACGGATAGTTAAAACTGTGGCAAACTTTAAGATAAAATATCTTTCACAAATTATGGACCCTGCTAATCTGATAAAAGGGGAAAATCTAATAATTCTCTTCAAACTCCAGTAGTGTCTGCCATCTGACTCGCAAGGGTCACGATTCTATCCAGAAGCTTTATTCCGTAAGGAGTCGACGCGGTTGAACCTCGGTAAATCCGTGGATGTGACGTCGAATTCCCCGAAAAATCCCAACTTTAGAATGCTCCCCTTTGAATTTTACGTGGCTCTGACGTCAAAATTTCGTCACTATCGTGACTCGAAAATTCCGACGATATACAGAATAGACCCCCTGATCTCAGCAAATAAGAGAGTTATGCGCCAGAGCATGCACCATATCCCGTTGTGATATTTACCTATTATCTTTTTCAAATGTTTTGGGAGCAAGGAGGCAGGCCTAAAATTTGTGGCGGCGGGCGCCTTTCGCGCGGGTCCGGAATTTTTCGAAGGCCTCCGCTGTCAGGGGGAGGGGAACAGCCAATGAGAGGGACCGCGTGGTTAACAATGAGAGAGGCCCTGTAGTGATGAGGTTTGGCAACACAGCAAGTGAACTCATGAAGTTCACACTACGGAGGTCTGTGAGCGACATAATTTTCGATAGACTACGCTACGCCTAGTGTAACCTGATTTGCTCTTCGAAAGTCACGTGGCAAGCAACTTTCTCATCGCTGGCCCCCACAGATTTTTAGTCCTGCCTCCTAGCCCCCATGACTTTAAAAAAGATTTCAACACTGCGAAAAAATTTCAATGACCTAATCCCGGGCCCTTAGAAGTCTTAAACCTCACTCTCCAATTATCTACCGTGTAATCTTCCATATTGCCCAAAGGACTTTGTAAATGTAAAACACGAAGCTCTCTGAGCAGTTCAATTTGTATATTAATACATCTCCAAGATGAAAGTTTTCGCGGTAATAGACACTAAATAAGGAATTTTTTCAAATTAGATTTTTAAGCGAAGTCAAGGCTAAAAAATACGGCAAAATTTTTCCTCGATTTTCAGAAGATGATATTTATTCATGCATTCAAAATTATGCCAATTAATATGCTAATATAAATTGCAATATGAAAGCAATAGATATCAATCCTCTCATCTTATCCCAAACTCATTACTGTTTTCCAGAATTTTCATACTTTACTTGGTCGTTTGGCTGCGCGGATTTGTTTTTCATTATCTTCTTTCCTTAATAAAATCGAAAATAATTGGGCATCGACCCCATCTCTTTCGAAATTTCCGCTATCTTTTCGACTTCCTTGGGCTAAAAGAAATAAAGGTTACATGAGAGCGTGTTTTGGAGGTAGTGAAGTGAGTCTCCTTGGTAACCGGTTGCCGCATCTCACATCTCTCCCCCAACATCATCATCTCCGCATGCATTTATTACGGTCGACTTTTTTTCCGCTGCACAGCAACCGAACTCCACCCCCCTCCATACTCCCATTCGGGTTCCCCCTTACGAAGCCCTCCCCTGAAAACCATTCCCCACCCCTCTTTCACTCTCCAACGGGGATGTTAAGATGGACGGTTTTTGACGTTGAGGTAAATCATTTCCTTAACGGAAATTTTTTACAGACGGAACGGAACATTTTACTTTGTGAAACGAAGACTTTTTGCTAGGTTTGCCGATAGGTAGCTAATTAAATAATTTATCTCTCAATAATAGTATTCTTAGAATAGACCGAGAAGAGAATTTCCCAAGCAAAGATGGAGCTCATGGGAAAAACGCAACTGCTGTGCTCAAAGAAGAGAGGACTACATACCAGGAAACAGTATGCGAAAACATTCGTGTGGAGCTGGCAGTAAATGGATCGGAATCATGGACCATTGGAAAAGCTGACCAGAAAAGACTAGAAGCCTTCGAAACCTGGTCCTGGAGGAGAATGTTGAAGATAAAATAGGCGGATAAAGTAAGCAATTATGAAGTGTACAGAGGAGTCGAAGAGAAAAACACCGTGTGAAACACCATAGAGAAAAGAAGAACCAAATGCATTGAACACACCCTGAGACACTATGCGTTTGTGAAAAACATAATGAAAGGCAAAATAGAGGGAAAAGTCCCCAGAGGAAGACCCAGGAATTAGTTCATGGACCAAATAAAGAGAAAAGTACATAGGAAGAGTTACCAGTAGGTGAGGAAACTACCATTAGATAGGGAAGGGTGGACGGATGCAGTCAACCAATCTTAGGATTGAACGACCAATGAAGAAGAGCTGGTATCCTTAATGTAGTTTTCGCGGTTTTTTAACCAGGTAATGTACGTTTTGACAGACGTTACGATGGCTACCTACGCCAACGTCCTTGGGGCAAGTCATATGGAAAATTTTTCGTTCCTATGAGAACCAATCGCAGACTCCTGTTGTTCGCCCACAAAATGCTATCTATATTTACGGTATACCGTTTAAGCCACCGTGCATAGCAATCACACACCGTTCCATTTAGCGTCGTGCGTGTGCGGTGATATGCTCATAAGTATACTCACTTTAACACATTGAGATGTATACTCCCAATGATAATCAATTGTTTTGGGGTTATTGGTTGTTCTATTATTAAATTCCTATACAGATAAGAAGAACCAAATGAAATGGACACACCTTTTGACACAATAGGTCTGTGAAGAACATAACTGAAGGTGAAATAGAGGGAGAGTTCCCCAGAGGAAGACCCAGGACTAAGTTCCCGGACCAAACAAGGAGGAAAGCATATAGGAAGAGCTGCCAGGAAATAAGAGGACTAGTATCAGTTAGGGACGGGTTGAGGGCTGTAGTCAGCCAATCTCAGGATTGAACGATCAATGATGAACGATAAGATCTGGAGATGCGCCGTCTCTTCCGTTTTGTCAGAGGCATCAGAAACGCTAGGTTCACCGCTGTCTGTGTGCACAAAAAGATACTTCCCTCGCTATAATTAATTGTATGGTAGCGAAATTTGTGTGAGTCAGGATAAGTAAGTAATGTCGTTCGATTTTGTGGTGGACAAAAAGATTTTGGGGTAGAAAAGAAGCGTTTTGAACACATTGTAATATTCACATGGATCAGCTTCAACATATAACTTAAGAAAGATGATGAAACAACTTTGAAGATGCTTTTGAACGTTCTCCAGCGCCTCGAAAGGCATCTCTTGCTCCTCCGACGGTAGGTCTTAGGTTTTTATATTTTCCATCGCGATGAAATGGACTTAGTGCATGGGGGATCGGGTTGGTGTGGCTACCACACGGACGGCCAGGGTTCAAATCCCTACAGAGGCGGATGTTTTTCAGAGGAAATCAGATCCCAACTTGAATATCTTGTGGCGGGCACTTCAAGTACAGTATTTCGTCAGTCGGACGAGACGTTAAACCGTGGTCCCCATGGCGCCTTTCGTTAAGAGCAGGCTAATCCCGACGTCAGGTTTCTATCCACCCTTCCTCCCTTACCTATCCCCTATGGCGCAAATGACCTTAGCCGTCGGTCGCCTCCCCAAATAACCAATCCAACTTGGTGCACTCGTGGCATGTTATCTGGATGAATAATTTTCGGGCTTGGAACTCGAATCACAGAGAGAGAAAATATGCGCCAAATGACAATTGATGACGAGACATCTGAGCCTTGACTCTCAGGATTAATACTGGTAATACTCATGACATTGGGTTCATTATCCTGATGACGAGGTCAGTGTGGACACATGAAACATCGGCGTGTAAGGAATCACCCGCAAACTAGGAAACCTGAGAGAACGACACCCTTTTCCGTCACCCTGCGCCCACGGCGGTCCATCAGTAAAACGAGGCGGCCCATTGAGTACAACGTGTGGACGACATAACTCCCCTGCACGCAGCCAGTTTCAAGACACTGGACTCTGTCACGATAAAGGGTATTTTGCCCGACTGCCACCATGTTTCCTTACCACTATTCCTAATTATGAAGTTGATGAGTCGAAACAAATACTACCTATATAAATTTAAGGGGCGATATAACAAGTGTTCTGTTCACTATTCATAATTATGCCGTTGATGTGTCGAGATATTTGGTAACCGAGTAAATTTAAGGGGAGATATTGCAAGTGTTATGTTTTGATCCCCGCGGCTAGTTTCAAGATAATGGATTTTTTTAATGAAAAAGGGGGATTGCGCGACTGCAACCATGTTTTGCAACCACTATCTCCAATAATGACGCTGATATGTCTAGACAATTGGTACAAATGTAATTTTAAGGGGAGATGTTGAAAGTGTTCATTTGTCATCCTGCTATCCCCATTATGCATCATTTGGCGAATGCTCTTTTCTTTTTTCACATCAAAGGTAGACGACCCCAAGCCAACCAGACGAGTACGGAGGAAGACGGGCAATTAGCGTCCCGACAATCGACGAAAAATGTCCTTCTTTTGCGGAGGCTAGTGTACCTTCCATTAGGAGAGGATTTCATCGATTATATCATATTTCGTGTCTTACTTCAGGATACATGAGGATGTGACGTATAAATGAGGTCGACTACATTCATAAAAAACATCCAAATGCAATAGAAGATAAACAACGTCTAATGGCCGTGCAAAACATTCGTAAGGAGCGGAAGAGGCACATTTAGTGCCATAAAAAGGTGTGTTCCCATTGGAGAGTATTAATTTGCTGCAAATGACGTGTAATTATTCCCAAAAAAATCCCTGGGAAAAATAATCTGTTCAATTGTACACAATTTCCTCAAAAAATGCCAGACCTTCGAGTGATGGCTTTACCTCGCAGTCATTGGGGTCAAAAAATGAAGTAATTTTCTTATGTCTGGCGTATATCGACGCGGTATATGCACAATGGTATGGAATAGGGTGGGTCGATATCCCACTTTATCCTCAGGACGAAAAGTAATACCCGACAAAAGGGACCTACTCACATGGACATCACAGATATATTATTTTCAATCAAATAAAATCTTTCGTGAGATTCAATGCCTCATAGATTTGAAATTTCAACTGGAAGCACTTTCTGAAAACATATTGTTATTAATTTTTGCTGGTTCAAAGTGGCCATACTTTTGGGTTGTGATAAAAACTGACATTCAATCTTTAAAATGCCAGTTAATATGCCCCTGTGGGGGCACGGGATGCCTGCTCAGGGCCGGATAAGGGGGAAAAATCAGTTCATTTAAGCGGTTGTGTATGCTAGCATGCCGAAGAGAGAAGCTGAAAGTAGAAGTCAATCCTGAGAGGAGAGAAACTACGTCATGAGAATTCATCTATCTCGGAAGTACCATCACGTGGGATGGAAGTGGTACAACGGACATTAAATGGAGAATAGCCCAGGTTAAAAAGTCATTCACGGAAAAAAACTGCCAACTGCTGTGCTCAAAGAAGTTAGGACTACAAAATAAGAAACAGTATATGAAATCATTTGTATGGGGGTGGCACCCGGTGGCACCCAGGTGGTAAGGGAACTAACATTAGATAAGGAAGGATGGATGGCTGCAGTCACTAGTCTTAGGATTAAAAGAACAATGATGAAGCGGTTTTTCAGCTTCTCGCTCACCCGGCCAGCGATCCTTGCCAAGCAACCAGGCACCTCGAGTCCTTACTGAGTTTTGGGACCTCTTCTGGATTACATTAAGGAAAGTCATATTTTACAGGTTTCTCAGTGTTGAATTAAGCCATGCCCCCCTTCCCACCCGTCCCCCTGTTCGCAACAGCAGCGCCCCAGTGAATTAAAATTATATCTGTAATCTTTAATTACACCTGTAATCTACCATGTGGGTGGGTCGCTTCAGTCGGGTAGTGCATTTCACTCCAAGGAAAAAGTGACAAAACGACCCAACCTAGAACGGAATAAAGATAGAACGATGATTTAAGGCTGTTGAGCAAAGTTCTCTACTGACAATTCTCTTCGAAACAAAATGAATTCATTAGGAGTGGAATTACAAACGTCTAATCTTTAAATTATTTTTTCACAGACCTTTAACATATTCTGAAAGAGCCAAAGTATTATGATGGAAAAAAATTACAGGCATAAAATCAAGGAAATAGACCGCAGAACCAATAAATTTAAAATTTCAATTTTTTTTTCCGCACGATAAAGGATCATAATAGTTACGATAGATCAGTTCTGGAAAACTTTGACCCTCACTGGGTAAAGTTAGTTTTGCACTTGTGCTAAGTGTCTGAACATCACTGTTAACAATTGACCCCGCATAATATATCCGGAAAGATATGGCCCCTGCATGACTTACAAGGGGAGACTACGAACGCTGCTTCGCCTTTTTGAATGCAATATTTTTTATGTTGCTTGGAATGCCTAATGATGCTAAGAATAGATCCGTGGTTTGGTCAAATGAGCTCTAGTTTTTCTGCAATAAATTATTCTTAATTCGTTGTATTTCATATGCCTTATAAATTGACTTCGCTTGACCCTCAAACTATAAGGTGAGTCATTGTGTATCTTTTATATCAAAATGAAAGTGTGACTGTGCGTACTCATATAACTACCAACTCACAGCACGGAACAACATAAATCTTTGTAATATGATTCATCATGTCACTCGAAAGGTTTATGGTTACTCTTTATTTACCTAATGGACTCCGCTTTGACCCCAGGCGAGTAAAGGCGTTTCCGTCAGAAATACATGTAAAGTTCGTTTGTCTGGCATGAGACCTTTTTTCTTTTGCGTATTAAAATTAGAAATAATGGTTGTACAAATTCGCGACGAAGACCATTGGAAATAGAAATAAATATACATCATTATTCTTGCAATCGATTTTTATTTTTCATCCGATTTCATTAAAATTTTGAGAATACAATTATAAAATTGATGAAAATATAAAGTTTTTGGTACGCTGTCCCCTTAACGACCGATAGCATTATTGAGGCCGAGGAGCCGAGATTGAGGCTTGAGTATTTATTCGGCATACTAAATATAAAGAGTTAAATATAATTTATTTCAGTAAAACTAGAGCTCATTTGACCAGACCAAGATTTATTCCCAGCATTATTCGGCATTCCGATCAAAATAAAAAATATGTCATTCAAAAAGGCGCAGCAACGTTCGTAGTCTCCCCTTGTTAGTACCTTTCATTACTATTCTTTGGTCGCATGAATGATACCAACCACTAGTAGGTGTATCTAACCAGTGGCTGTAAATAGTTTACTTACTGCATGGTAGCATGTATGGTGCAGTGCCATTAATATGGAACTACTGGATTTTGACCTCAATTACGGAAATAATTTGCTAACAACTTAAAAGATAGGGAGTAAGAACCCTATATTTTACTTTTATTCAATTTTCCAGGACTCTTCGCTTCTTATAAATAGTTTTGATTTAAAGTTGGAATGTGTTCCCTCGCTGAAAGTGGGATTTTTCTGCTGTAATCTAAGCAATCTTCACAAGGGCCCATGTAAAAATTTCTATTTTCAAATCTGAATTACAGTAAAATCAGCAAATACACTCCATCTTGCATATCATTTTATGGAATGCATTTCAGAGATGTTTCATGAAAGTTTTCAGGAAATCGGCATTAAGTCTCCCTGAGGCCAGGGTAACCATAAAGTAGTTTGAAAGAGATAGTTCCCTAGTTATAATGGATACGATATTCGAACTCTACGTTTTATTTTTCGGCAGCTGTAGGTTACTTGAATTAAATATTTAATAATAAATGGTGCGAAAAAAATATAGTTTCATGTATCGGAAATTGTTAGTAATTAAATGAAAATATGTTCAACTTGACTCATTTTTTTCGCGCGATACGTTAGAAGCTCCTTCAAAACGGAAGGTTTTTTTTGTGATTCCGAAGAATTTACTGAGGTGACGACATGATCAATTGTCAAAAACAGATGAGAAAACATATAAACTACACACTTTTGATTTTTTTTACGATAGGTTTTTTTTACGATAGATTTTTAGGTGCTGTTAGTTCCTTCATTTTTTTATAGAAGTGCTCTCTGAAGTGCATACTCGTACCATTTCCCACGTCAAAGGGCTGGTATTTTCTGGCAAATATCTCAAAGAGTAGTGAGGTATGGGGTTGAATTTTTGGTATCTTTGGAAGGATGAGATATTTTTCTTTAAAATGACCCCCAGTTTGTTGATTTCTAGGTAAAATGATTCTTCGTTCAAACTGTGACGATACGCGGCGAAGCCGAGTGAGTGGTCGCGCGGCTTCAAAATGCGCCGTCAAGGTCTTACGGCCGGGCTCTTACCCCCCCACTTCCCTCCCCGCGTCTATTCTGGCAAATGCCACAACAAAAGAGATGCGAGTGAGAAGTGACGCACCACAATGGACGGAGTGACCGGGGTGCCACGCAAAACCGCGGCCGAGCTACCAGTCGGTAGACAAAAGAGAAGTATCTCTAGGTGGGGGCCTTTCCGACGTTCGCGCTCGCGGCGATGGTTTCACAAGAGAATCTGAAATCAAAATCAAGAGGGTCACGCGTCGGAAAGAGACGACTCAAGAATCCAATTGAACGACATGGTCATTTATTCACGAATAGTAGAAAATCTTCGTTTACACACACACAAATATCTATGAAAAATTACCCTCTTATAGACTAGTGACGGATGAATGGATTTATGAATCGTGAACATCAATGAGATAGCACATACAGCAGGGAAGGACAACCTTCCAAAAAGAGGAACAATGATCAAATACTTTTTATATACAATATTTACACGCTCCACGTCTTACAAATGATAAATGAGCAAACTTTCCCTGCTAAGGGTAGTGGCAACAAACGATAAATGAGCAAACTTTCTAAGGGCAGTGGATTCGATTGTGGAGGGATTTGACCAGTGACTTTTGGTACGGAGAAGTTGATGCACGTCGTCCTGCTCGACACCAGGTGACGATTTTCGTAATCACTATGAAACGAATAATCCCTACACCATTTTGATGGAGACAAATTGGACGACACTAGAGGGTGGGAGAGGTGACTGATGACAACACTCAATGTCTAATGAGATGCTGATGGGAGTGGGCACGAGCCCGTGAATACTTAAACTTGGATCAGCAGCGAATCTGGAACGGCCCGACGTCGCTTCCAACGGGTGGGTCGTACTGTAGGTCGACACCCGGCAGGGATACTCGTCTCCTCCGTGGTGCCGACGTACGCCTCCGCAAGGCTTCCACGACGTATTTTTCGGAACGGCTCCTTCTGGATCGCGCCCTCCTTCTCCACGTCTCGTAGCGCTCCGACTCCAGGATCAGTCTCACCTTCTCACCATCAATATTCCTTCATGGCAATTCTCCATACTCACAGGTCCCCACGCGGGAATCACCACGGCACATGCCCGCGAAATATTGCTCAAGAAATGCCCCCAAAGAAATGCTTGAAGAAAATGCTCCCGCACACCTCTCGTGCGCGGTATTTATCGGGTCTAATGCCCACACCAACGCCACCTTTTCTACACGCACAACACAAACACTTGCACATCCAAAATACAACAGCGGTCATTTCAAACACATGTCGTGAGCCGTCTCTCCACGGACTCGCGCCCAAAAACGTAACGGGGAACATAAACTAAAAAACGACATACAGCGGTATGTCACAAAACTAATACTTAAGTTTTGGTATTAGTTGGTCCCATATGGTTTAGTAAATGTAGGCAAAGTTTCACCGCCTGACAGGTCTATTTTTTTTTTATTTTTGCTAATGCATCACTTATTGTATCATAGTATTATTAACTTTTGAAGAATATATAATGTAAGGAACATGAGTCAGCCCCTGACGCAAACCCTAGAGGTGGCTTCCAGGGAATTTTGTACATATATGTAAATGAATGGACATCCTCCTCGCAGTCAACTCTTCGTTGTGATTGAGACACACTGCAGGGAAGTCGATTGACCTAAAGAAGCTGGTACTGCCACGAATTCACCCTGATTCCATTCTAAAGACCACCACAAAATGAGTAAGCCAAGCCCTTCACAGAGACGACCGGGACAGTGAGAATATCCATCCCACAGCTGACTATTCGGAATGGGCAGTCGGTTGGTCTCCCGCTAAATTACCCCCCCATTCGTTCCGAGTGGTCCATTTCAAAAGAGTATAGTTTCTCATCGGATTACATTCCAGTAGCACACGCCCAACTTCCTCAATCGTCTAATCCGCTATTGGATGCACGATGGCGTGGCGAATTCCTCCATTTGGGGATTCCATGAATTCAGCCAATGCGACGCTTTGGCGAGAGGAAGGAACGGACACGGAAGCGGCATTTGCTCACGGCGGGAGTGAATGACATTATGCACGGAACTTCCTCGTTGGGAAGGGCTGCTAATTGAGTTTCAGCATGTCCAATCATGGTTCGCATTCCGTAAAATTTATGCAATGGGAGAAATATGTCAGTACTATGAAGTTCACGAATAAAATTATACAAAAGAAAATCGAAGAGTGGATGAAGTTGGCCAGTTAGTTGATGATAATGACCCAGGTGAGGCCATCAAGACTTGTCAACCAGAAAATGCATTTGCCTTTGTTTACTTTCCGCTTTTAATGCGACTGCTTCCGCACAAACCTTCCCCTTCTTGACGTTACTTCGTTCGACCTTGACGTTGACTTCAAGCCTACCTCTGATAGGCTTGAAGCTGCAGGAAGATGTTACATCTGCTGCTTGACTACACAAAAACAGCATAAAACAGAGAGGGTATGTTGTATGCACAAAAGACTAAATTTTGAGAGGCATTTGCAGAGAATGGATAAGTGTAATTTTTGTGCCTAGTTGATGTGAAATAAATGTTTATGCAAGGATTGAAAACTTTAAAGTAATTAACCACATTGGTGCCTAAAATGCAAGCTTTAATTAATATTTTTCTTTTAATGGGTAGAACATAAAAGTGAAATGAAATATATTAAATTCATAGTGGTACCCGGGCACCTCTTTATTAGGATTCTGAATTTGAAAGAATGAAACTTAGAACTGTCCACTCCGTTATTTATTTGTCTTTACAACTTCTTCCGACGCTTAAAGTGTCACCATCAGGTAAAGATCCTTATATTAGGGACATTTGTACCTGATGATGACGCTGTGAGCGTCGAAACGCGTTGAACAAACAAAGAAATAACAGAATGGATATTCCAAATTTTCAGTTTTTGTTTCTTTTAAACTGAAGATGATGTTCCTATATATCTAGCCGGATTCCGTTGAATATATTTGGATTCAGCATAAAAAACTCTCACCCTTCAATATGTGAAATATTACAATGAGAACTAATACAAGGATCTGAAATAATTCCTTCGTACGAGCAATTTAAGATGCGAGAAATTTCTGAGCAAATGTGTAAAATGGCCAAAAAAATAAAAAAGCAATGTGAAAATGAAAATGGTGCCCGGGTATCTCGTCGTGTGGATATGGGTTTACTTTCTTTTACTGAATTTTTGAAGACTGGAAGCCTTCGAAATCTGGTGCTGGAGGAGGATGCTGATGATAAAAATGGATGGACAAAATAAAAAATGATTGAGTGTGCAGAAGAGTAGAAAGAGAAAAGGACCATATGGAACACCATACAGAAAAGAAGAACAAGATGGATTGGACACGATCTGAGGCACAATGGGTTTGTGAAGAACATAATTGAAGGTAAATTTGAGGGAAAAGTCCCCAGAGGAAGACCCAAGAATATGTTCATGGACCAAATAAAGAAGAAAGTATGTACATAGGATGAGATACGAGGAACATAAATAAAAGAAAAAAAAGGAAAATCCCACAGAGAAAGACCTAGGAATAAATACGTAGACCAAATGTCGAGTAAAGTAAATAAGACGAGATACCAGGAGGTAAGGTAACTAGCATTAGATAGATATGTGTGGAGGGATGCAGTCAACCAATCTTAGGATTGAACAACCAATGAATGAAGTAGATGACCTTATCCACCCATTGCATTTTATACCCTCCCACCCTTATATACGTACAGCTCCACTCTACGAGGTGTGTTCAAAAAGTAAGGTGACTTTATATTTTTATGAAAAAATATTTATTTGTTCTCCAATATTCAAGTTGTCCCCTTCAAAGTAATCCCCCCCAGATATAATACACTTGTTCCAACGCTTTTTCCAATCCTCGAAGTAATTCTGATAAGCACTTTTTGGTATAGCCTTGAGCTCTTCCAGCACTCTTTGCACACCAACACTCAGATGCAGTCTTTATCTCCTCGATCGTTGCAAATCTCCGTTCTTTCATAGGTCTCTTCAGTTTTGGGAACAGGAAAAAGTCGCAGGGGGCCAAATCCGGTGAATATGGTGGCTGAGGCATGATTGTGGTGTTGTTTTTGGCCAAAAAAATCTCTCACAAGCAACGGTGAGTGAGCAGGTGCATTATCGTGATGCAAAACCATGAACTGTTTTTCCACAATGCCGGACGTTTTTTTCGTATTGATTCTTGCAAACGGCGCATAACTTCAAGGTAATACTCCTTATTGACCGTACGACCTTGTGGCAAGAACTCTTGATGCAATACGCCACGGTAATCGAAGAAAACAGTGAGCAAAACCTTGACATTTAATCGAACTTGGCGTGCTTTCTTCGATCTTGGTTCTCCTGCATACTTCCATTGGGACGATTGGGCTTTGGTTTCGACGTCATAACCATATACCCATGATTCGCCACCAGTTATGATCCTTTTGAGCAAATCAAGATCATCATTTACGTCATTCAACAGCTCCTGAGCGATGCTCATGCGACGGTTCTTCTGGTCAAAATTAAGCAGTTTCGGGACGAACTTCGCTGACACACGTCTCATGCCCAAAACATCCGAAAAAATTGCATGGCACGAGCCAACCGATATGCCAACATCCTCAGAAACTTCTCTAATAGTGATTCGACGATTTTTCAAAACAATATTCTTCACTGCTTCAACGTTTTCATCTGTTGTAGACGTGCTGGGGCGTCCAGAGCGAGGCATCTTGGAAGAGCTTGTACCACTTATAAACATTTTTTTTTACTCAGAGCAGACTCACCGTATGCCACTGTCAACATTTTAAGTGTTTTGGAGCACCTAATTCCATTTTTTACACAAAATTTGATGCAAATTCTTTGATCCATTTTTTTATAGCAGAAAATCGCCGAGCACACCAAAATACGGCTAACATTTGTATCTGCCAATAACAAACTAAATATGTTATATTGTTGATACTGTAAACAAATATTTGGGACATCTGTACCAACACCAAAAAAAATCGAAAATAAAATGTATGTTGCCCGCGAAATTTGAAAAGTCACCTTACTTTTTGAACACACCTCGTATTACTTCTAGAAAATAAAATTACGCCAATTTTTTTCTTAAAATGGCTTTAGTGCAATTAATTGGATATAATGTTGAATAAGTATACGTATGATGATGTACAATCTTGTCCCTCACGGCCAACTGGCTTGTCTATAGGTTTCTCATTTTTGTAATTCATTATTTTTAATTTATTTACAGATCCAGCATGAAATGTCCTTCCAACCAATGAAGACAGAATTTTTATAATTTTTTTACACGGAAGATAAACTAATTATGTCTAATTTCAAGCTATCCAAGAGTTCCACTTTACGGAGTCACCCGCAATGCACAAATGTGCGAATTTCCACAGAGAAAAAAATCATCCGCCTTGCCCGGAATTCGAACCCGGATCCCTCGATTTCCGGCCGAGTGCTTTAGCCAGTTAAGCTACCGAGGCGTCTTCTTCCCCTGTGGATTTTTTGTGACCTTTACGGGACTAGATGTTCTCTAATTATGACGTTGCCTTTAACGATTACATCAATCGGCCAGATGTAATTCATTGTGAATATCACAAAATTTCATTAACTCTGCGGTCACAATTTCATCCCAAGAGTGCCTTTTAAATTGCGTGCGCTCTAAGTACAAATTCGAGTCCCTCCATCAAGGATCAAACTTCGGCGATCATTTTCATTTGGGCTCTGAGATGTTTATATCACTCCGGCGTGGAATGGCAGAGTGATGATTCCCCTGGAATGAGACGGAGAGCCATTTGCATGCTTTGGTGACAGAAGTTCGTTCGTCCCAGCGCGATGACTCCTTGCCTGTCCTCGATGTTTTGTTTGCTCAACTCTTGTGTTTACGCGGTTCGAAGCGATGATGGTCGGAAATCATGTCATCTCGTTCACTCACGGTGGGTGGGAGAGGGAGAACGTTCCCCCGGGATAGGGGGGAGGGAGAAGGCGGGGGCGAGAAATGTGTCCTCGAGTCGCCTCTTAGCGCATATTCTCCTCCTCTTGCCAAGAGTCGACTTAAGTGCAAATACTGATTCCCCGGGTCATAAATCCTTCCTCTCTCTCTCTCACACACACACCGTCTGTCTCCCATCGCGATATTCATCCCTTCGTGTAGCAACTTACCCATTAAGACGAGTTCAACGGACTGCTCTCTCTCTCGAGTCGTGTGTTTGTCATTCCCGTTCCGTGCGCAAGGATGAATCGTGCGGCGCTAAGAAGACTCATCCTCACTTCGTCGCTGACAGACGGATTTCGCAGGCGAAACGCGACCCGCGTAACTTAGCGACGAACTCATCTTCCTCAGTGTTCCGAGGGTGAGCCTGGTCGAGACCGATATTAGAGCGCTAACCGTTTGATATTTGGACTTTGAAACGTCTTTGCGATCAATCTGAAATGACATGTGTGGTATTGTGGGGTTATGCAGTTAAATTCTCACCGATTCTGGAGACGACAGATATAGATGGTGGTAACGAACATAGTGGCAGTGGCGCAGAAGTTTCTTTTCTGTAAAAAATTCTCTCCCCTGGATCTGAGATTGGTTTGATAATTTGACGCTGGCACGTCATTTCAATCAGACCGATATGATATTGTGGTATTGCGGAATTATTCAGTTAATTTCGTACCAATCTTGTCGTTGATGGTATAGCAGGGTAATTTAGCGAATTTTGTACCGATGCTAGAGACAATAGGTATTGATAGTGGTAGTGAAACGTAGTGGCAGTGGAGCAGAAGTTTTTTTTGTCAAAATTTCATTCCCTAAGAATTGGTATGATATTTTGATGTTGGCAAGTTATTGCAATCAGATCGACATGACGTTGCTGGTATTGCGGAGTAATGCAGTTAATTTTGTACCTATTCAGGAGAAAACATACGTTGAATGTGATAGCGAGTCATGGTGGCAGTGTCGCAGCAGATTATTTTTTTGTGGAAAATTCATTACCGAAGGACTGGTTCCATTTGGGGGAGTAAGGTATCCTCCGCCTTTTATTTCCTGGGTTTCCTAGGTCACAAACCGTAAGTGCGAGCTTCACAGTTCTCATTTCGACACGCCTATGGACACCACTCCTCGCCCACCCTCCAAGGCTCCATCCCTCTATCCACCCCTGTAAGGCTTATAAACCCTATAAGGCTTATAAAGTGTTAATTTGAGCTTCTCCGATGGGTTGCGAACAAAACCAGCGTATTTCGTTTCGGATTTGTTTGAGTCACAAAGATTGTCGCCGAAACCAGTTTCTGGAGCTTCCCTGCCATCTCAAATGGGATATGTGGTTTTGTTGATCATTGGTCGTTCAATCCAAGGATTGGCTGACTGCAGACTTCCACCCATCCCTATCTAATGCCAGTTCCCTTACCTCATGGTACCTCTTCCTATGAACCTTCCTCTTTATTTGTTCCATGATTTTATTTATTGGTCTTCCCCTGGAGGCTTTTCCCTCTATTTTGCCTTTTGTGGTTGTGTTAGGAGACATGTGACCCTGTTCTCTAGCATGCTCCCCTTAAACATCCTACTTGCATGTCAATAGTGCATGTTTGGTGATCTTCACCCCCTACCACACACCCTCGTGGTGGCTCGCAGGGTATTACGTAGACGTAGATGTAGATGTAGGAGCGTCAATCTGTTATCCTCTACTTTACGCTCTTTATCCGACCACTTCCACACATGACGTCACGCTTCCGTGGGCGACTGCCGTCAAGTTTAGCTTCCACTATTAAATTTATTATTTTTGGTATGGTGGCCAAGAAACGAGACTCATTCTAAGTGTTGAAACTTAGACTACGGAGTAAGTTGATTCATAAAAACGTTTCTGCTCCGTAGTGTATTGCTTTCAATGTTTCATCGTCTGAATTTGTTCAAAATGCAGTTCTATATTCGTAAACGTATTGAAGGTATTTTGGGGCTATCCAAATGGGGTCACTAGGGGTCACAATTACTCACGACCTATCTTGGGCAAAACATATTAGGGAAATATGCGGTCAAGCATATTGGAAGCTAGGCTTTATCAAGAGAGTACTCGGAAAATGTGATCAGAAAGTGAAAGAACGTTGTTATTTTTCAATCGTTAGGCCTCATCTGGAATATGCTGTTAGTGTATGGGATCCATACGAAACGGGGTTGATATCAGAGTTAGATCGCGTACAGCGAAGAGGAGCTAGGTTTGTGAAACGATGCTACGATAAGTTGGCTAGTGTGTCTGGACTGTTAGAAGAATTAGGATGGGAATCGCTATCACAGCGTAGATTAAATTATAGGCTTAACCTCCTAAATAAATTTCAGGAAAATCATTTTACTGACGACGTAAAAAACATACTATTAACCCCTTCGTACTACGGCAGATTAGATCGCGCCAATAAAATTAGAGAGCTAGATTGTAGAACCGATAGGTATAAAATGTCATTTTTTCCGCGTACCATTCGGGACCATAACACTTGTGACCGTCGTCATGAATATTGCGAATAGTGACATTAGCTAGATTGTAGATCTTTTTCTTTATATTTTCTACGTTCTTATTTATGCATGATGTAAATATTGATGTTCTTATTTATGCATGATATTTTGAATCTTTAGTAGTAGTCTTTGTATCCCTTGCATGTTGGAACGATTGCAGATAGAATGTTTCTTGGGTATTAGATTTTTAATTGGCGATTTGCATGTGTGGTACGCGGGTTTTAATGTAATGTCGGTGTTCTACCATATCATTCATGCATGCCTGGTGCGAAAGCACCCCCTGCCACACATCCTTTGGGTGGCTTGCAGGGTATGACGTAGATGTAGATGTAGAAGAAATGTTTTTTTTTTCCTCTTATGAAAATGACACATAATATGCGTATTAATCAGAGTAGCACAATCCGCCACACCTTGATGATTTCTTTTTTTTTCATTATCATCATTCATCATTCTCACTCTCTACTCGCGATACTAGCGCTACCACTGTAAAGTGGACAGCGTTGGGAACTATAGATTACCACGGTACGGGCGTTCATTCACATTAAGAATTCATGCTTTTATGGACCATCACACGTGCGATAGAAAAATGGACGGGGCATTTGGGGAATTGGAATCATTACCTTTATTAAATAGAGTTAACTGTAAGGGCACACACATTTTTTAACACGAGACTGAGTGTGAATAGAATTACGTCCAGTTAAACCCTTATCACATCATCTCGAGCGGGGATCAAAAATCTTAGGATTAAAAGTATTTCACACCAAAGAACCATTTGTAAGTAACTAAAATATGTATGCTTACTTAGAGAAGCTAATAGCTGTAACAGATAACTTAATAACAAGACTCCTGACTGATTTAGTCTTGAAAAATAAGAGATTAAATAATTCTATAAACATAAACACGCTCGATTTATGTGCAAACATGTGATTTTTATAAAAAGTTTAAAATATGCCACAGTTGCTGAAGGAACGTGAAGGACGAGGTGGAAAAACACGACGATTTTCGTAATTCAGCAGTTGTACGAATCCACCATTTTGAATGCTTGCTTACGTCGTTTAGTTTGGATAAGCCGGATTTATCGCGTAGGTGAAACGATGCGCTGCATGCAATGGAGCGCGCACGCATGATATCCCGACACTAGACAATTCAATGAAGTCAACTTGTTCGCCTTAATCAACATTTCATGATTCCGTAAAACATTTCCCGGCGGACGCAAACGACCTCGGAAGTCAGTCACCCGGGAAAATGGAGTCGTCAACAAATACCCAACAGTCCAGTAATAAAAAAATAAATAGCACCAGGGATTACGAAAAAAAAAATGATTCCGACTCTCTCGCCTTTATCATTATTCCCACGATAGGTGGAGGTAGTCCATCTCTTGCGACACAATTACACACCGGAAATACGTCAAATCCCTACTCCGTTTTGTTTCTCCTTTTCTACATAGGACAAACATCCATCTGGCTTTTAAACGTTCAACGCCCCCCCCCCCCCTAAAAAGGCTTAATGGTGAGCGGTTTCCGACAGACTGGACCTCCATGTTAATCCCTCCTTCTCACCCAGAAACTCATCGACGCCATTGTCTGTCAGCGTGGAGTGAAGGAGAGCGTCGGAGAAAAAATTGAAAAGCGATATTCGCTCTCCAGCATTCCTTCATTGCCACATGCCTTTCTCTTTTTTCTCCACCCATAACCCATATCTTTTCTTTGCATTTCGTAATCCCTTACTTTTTCCGCGAAGGGAACCGATTTCCGCACCTCTGCTTTGCTCATGTGCATTAAGCCTCTCCTCTCTGTGACTCCAACGTGTTTTCCCAAACTGCCGTGTATAGTGGCATTGAAACTTGGTGGTCAACGCCTCTGTGGGGCGAAATGTCCAAGGTTGGAAGGCTCGAGTGCAAGAGGTTGACAGATGAGCGAAGAATAGGGAGAAGCACGTGGTAGGCAACGTTGAAAAACGCAATTAAGCTTCGTAGCACGACCGAAATCGCTTCTGCGGACTCCGACACGCTTTTATTTTAAGGCTCTATTCCATCTTTTAAAGCAAATCTGTTTGCATAGGGCTAAAGAGTAAAGATTATCATTTACAGTAAGTATTGAAACTTTTTGCTTTTTGCCGATTATATAACTATTTTGGCCGCGGAATAAACTTGAACTTGCCGAAGATCAAGAGACCACCAAGATGCGTGCAACGTATATTTATAACTTTTTGTGCACTTATTGCAAAGTAGAATGAAGTATAGTGTAGCAAACCGTAGATTAGGATTCGTAAAGAGGGTTCGAGGCCAATGCGATGAGAGAGTACGAGAAAGAAGCTATTTTACACTTCTAAGGCCTCATTTAGAATATGCCGCCAGTATATGGGATCCGTACGAGGAAGGTATGATAAAAGAATTAGAGTGCGTGCAAAGGAGATCTGTTAGATTTGTTAAAGGCAGTTATGATAATTGTATAAGTGTTACGAATTTAATAAAAGAACTAGGATGGGAATTACTATCAGAACGTAGGATAAAATTTAGGTTAAACCTTTTAAGTAAATTCGAAACAGAGTTGTTCACAGATGACGTTAGATATATATTGAGAACCCCTGCGTATTATGCTAGGTTTGATCATATTAACAAGATTAGAGAGATAGATTGTCGTACCGATAGATTCAAAATGTCATTTTTCCCTCGTACTATAAGAGAGAACAATAGGCAGCGTAGCAAAGGGATAGGTAAGTGAAATATAGTTAGAGTAGTCTGTAGTGCATGATACATGTAGTAACAATCAATAATCCATTTCTTATTATGTAGATACTAACCATCTAGCTCCATGTGACCCTATTATCTAGCATATCTCCCTTAAATCTTAAATATCCTACTTTGCATGGCAATAGTGCATGTTTGGTGATCTTCACCCCCTGCCACACACCCTCGTGGTGGCTTGCAGGGTATTACGTAGATGTAGATGTAGAACCCTTCCATTCTATGGAGATTTGCCATAATGTTAAAAATTACGTATAATAACATCACATTGAAAAAATCTCTTGTACACTTAAAAGCATTAACCTCAGAGCAACCATTGACACGGTTGTCTGGAGCGGGGAGTGGAGGGGAAGGCGAATATCTCTCCTCGGCTGCGGTGGAAGCCAGAGCTAAAGGGCGTTTTCAGTGGAGGTTTACAGCCCCGTTAAGAGCAGAAGGCGGAATAGTGTTAAGGCGACGCATCACACCCGCTCGACAGGTCGGATTTGTGATGATTTCCGACCCCAGATTTTTTGTAAAAGTCTTACGTCATAAACTTGAAATTTTTATAGTATAAAGAATAGACCTTTGCCAAGGGAGGCTCGTATCTGAAATATGATAACTTTATCCCGGAGCATAATTAAACCATCGGGAAAATGGCAAGACGTAGGGTATATTTTTATAAAAACTATTATTATAATTGACATATCTAAAACTAATGTAGATGTATCAATTCCTCCTCTATCGGAATGATAAGTTACAGCCGTCACGGTTGTAAGATAGAATCTGTAATTGGTATATTTCGACAAGATACCTGAATGGTTTTCGGCCATGATGTGCTCGGATGGTGATGCAATTAGTTCAGTCTTCTTTCACAGATCTAATATAAGCGCTGCCTGTACTTACGCGCCGGACATTTAGCTACAACTTACCGACGGACTGTTGCCTTGTGCGAGAGTTATCCTGGAGTAAGAGACTCCTGTCGTCAAAACACCTCGATCGGGTGCGAGTGATGCCATCTTGTGGATTTTCGACTGAACTTTTCCTTACTGAAGGGTATGATACGTCCTCTTAACACGCCAATGATTACGATGAAAATCAAGCTTTATCGAAACACGCTAACATTATACGTGAGATCGAAGTAAGTATTCACTTAGGCTCACATACCCACAATTTCTTCAACCAGGAATTATTAAAATCCGATCCTAAATAACCTTCAAAATTAGACTCCTTGCCCCTGGCGTTACTTTACGGTACTTCATCTTTCATACGAAAAGTGGTTGTTTATATATATTGCTCATGATAAATTTCCATCCAACTTGTTCGCAAGGGTTTCTAGCTTATACCATTCATTAAATAGTGACGTTTATTTCATCTTTATATAACCAAACGTGTGCTATATTTTTATATAGATTAAATCTGAGGGAATTTTTGAGCTCTTTCACATAAGTGTACATTCATTATGGAGAAAATTTTGAAAAATGTTTGCGACCCAGTTTCATGGTGTTTTAGTGGCTTTGTATCCTTTAGTTGCTCATGTTTTTCCTGTTTTCATAAATTTGGTTGAGCTCGTCTGTACTGAAGTTATTTCCAATGACGTGCTTGTAATATGCGGTTAGTGCAAAATAACAATCAAATGATTTTAATTATTAATGTAAATATTCAAACTCCATAAATATTTACCGTTTTGTCATTCTCACTAGGCGCGGCATATTCATCACTCGCAATGTTTTTCATACATTAATACAGACTTTAAAATTGCATTAAAACTCGAAATTTCGGACAACAGAATGAAAATATATTGTGAACTGAACAAAGTTTAATGCAGAAGGAGCGATTTTTTCTATTTCTAGAATATTGTAATGCTTTAAATACGCGATTTCGTTCGTGATATACATAGATAAGAGAGAAAAAAGTCGCATTTTACCCATTTAGTATCTTGGCAATTCATGATCTACTCTTTAAAAAATTAACCGTATGGCAGATGAGATATATTTGGAAATGATTTCTTAGCATGTGCGCGGATTTGATGAGAATGAAATAATATCTTTTAAATTGCTACAGTAGTTTTTATCCAATATTACGATGCGACGCCGAATAAATAATTTGAAAAAACTTAAAAAATATAGTTCTCAGCTTGTTTGCGCCAACTTCCCCGAAAACTCAGGGCATCATTTACTTTATGAAGAATATAAAATTTAAATTCTTGGAATATTTCTCTAATTTCATGTGTGGTGAGTTCCATCGCATTGACTGATGAAATTTCTTCCTGGGGTTTTTATTTAGTTAAAACATTAACAAAATATGCAAGACCCACGATTACCGCTCCACCGACCTGAATTTATTTTTTATTACTTCCCGATAATCCTCACCACATCCTTTCTTCCACGACTGGCAAACAGTTGACGAGCGCTGACCACGCGTTTCTCGACGCGAGCAGCCGTCCGGCTCCTATCCTTTCGAGCGACTGCCGCGCCCCTGGCGTCTCACGTGGAGGGGAGCACAGGGAGTATAGGGTGACGACCCCAGCGCCACCCTGAAGCCGTCCGTCGCTCCTGGGAACTTCGATCGAGGGAAAGGCAGTGTGACTGGTGAATTATCATTTCTCTGGTGGAGGGGTGAGGGCGAGGAAAGGGTGGTGGTGAGGGGGCGTGAGAAATGGAGGAGGGAGTTGGGAAAAAGGAAAGGGCACAGTTAAGAAAGACGAGCGAAAAGGGAATGGAAAGATGGCAGGAGCGGGAGACAGGGACGGTGGGAAGGAGGAGCGCAGTCAAAATATAAAATTTAGATAAAATTTTTTGAACAAAAAAATAAATCAGTAAAAATTATGGAAGGGGGTCTTCTCAAATGGGGAGGCGAGGCGTCCTGGCGAGGAGAGGATAGGGTAAGGTCAGGGTACGTTTCGCCTCTTGAATGGGGTGACGAGGGGTGAAAAAAATTATGAAATTCTCACTTCGTCCTTGCTTTGCTGAAGACGTGGCAATCCTTGCATACTAATAGCTGGTGACATAATAAAATAGAGCATATAAAGAGAGCAGGTTAAACTGAGTGGAAGAAATAATGAAAAAATACAGCTAGAACATTTATCTAGATATATGTAAGTATCATCACCTTTAAAAATTAATGTGAAGTAAACCATTATTGTGGTTTGAGGAGAAAGTAGAGAGTGCAGTCACCATTCAAGTAGATAGGGTGGGCATCACGACATCAAACTGATATCTGACAACCGAAATAACAACCATATTGTCAAACCCTCCTCCATGATAATATATTTTGGATTGTTGAGTCGCCGCCAAAAACTGTTGCCTTGAATTCCGTAAACAAGCAACTTTGTCGATTGTGGCGCCGTCTATTGATGAAAGACAGCAGTTCAAATCTAAATACAGTCTACAGATCGTAAATAATCACGTCTCACCGGTTTTACTTACCACGAATCATAATGCAGTGGATAAAAAATGTAGTACTACACGCGGGACGTAATTACGCACTTTTTTAATACTGTCCGGTCTACAGATACATCGTATTTAATTCCTCTCCAAATTTAATTACACAAATTCACAATTAACTTCTTAGCACTTCGTGGATATCGTCCTTCGGCAATTTAATAATAATACGAGGTAAAACAAGTGGAATGAATCAGAAGACGGATACAAGTACTATTAGGATTTCAAAACCAAGATCCGACCATATCATCTGTGGATAAGAAACTGCGCCAATAACTATCATTTTAATAACAAATAAAGGAGAGATTGTTGAACCTACTCCGAGGCCACACATGAATAGTAGGTTACACATTAACATCCATATCAATCTATCTGGATCATACCTACTGATCCCTAAGGCTCTCAACAGGTAATAAACCAAAAAAACTTTAGCTGTAAATTAACAGTAAAAGATCCACACAACAGAGAAAAGACTCACGATGGAAGTTTAATATGCCTCTAACACACTTCCCGTAGTAGATATTTCCTCTAAAGCATATAAAAAGTAACTGTTAGATCCCAAAAATATCCAGCTATTATTCACAGCATCAAGTACTATATCTCTTCAATCTTCATTGAATATTCACCACAGTGTCACGGTAACAACAATCAACAACGGCCATTTACGAGTCGACTGAAAAGATGTTTTTCTAAGTAGCGCCAAGGATAAGTTTTCTAAGTAGCGTGATAGGCCCAATTTTATTTCTTCTGTACGTAAACGACTTGAAAACAGTAGTAAAAAATAGCAGGCTCCGTCTTTTTGCCGATGATGCAGTAGTGTATAAGGAAATTAGAAATGAAGAGGACAGACAGTTCAATGGTATCAGGCTCAACTATGTGGAAGTTGATATTCACAAATGAAAAAACGACTTCGTTTTCTTCCACTGATTTATCGTATTTAAACCGTAAATCAGTGGAAGAAAACGAAGTCGTTTTTTCATTTGTGAGGACAGACAGTTTTTAGCTAAGGATTTAGATGCGATTGATGATTGTTGTAATGGATGGCAACTAGAATTAAATTTGAAGAAATGCGCGATTATGAATTTTTGGAAAAAGAATGGCTTTCCCCGGAATAATTATTGCATCAAAGATAACAAAATATATAACGTAGATTCAATTAAATACTTAGGCGTTACCATCACTGAAGACATGTCATGGGGGAAACACATCAGGGAAATAACTAGTGTAGCAAACCGTAGATTAGGATTCGTAAAAAGGGTTCGAGGCCAATGCGATGAGAGAGTACGAGAAAGAAGCTATTTTACACTTCTAAGGCCTCATTTAGAATATGCCGCCAGTATATGGGATCCGTACGAGGAAGGTATGATTAAAGAATTAGAGCACGTGCAAAGGAGATCCGCTAGATTTGTTAATGGCCGTTATGATAATTGTATAAGTGTTACGAGCTTAATAGAAGAACTAGGATGGGAATTACTATCAGAACGCAGGTTTAAATTTAGGTGAAACCTTTTAAGTAAATTCGAAACAGAGTTGTTCACAGATGACGTTAGATATATATTGAGAACCCCTGCGTATTATGCTAGGTTTGATCATATTAACAAGATTAGAGAGATAGATTGTCGTACCGATAGATTTAAAATGTCATTTTTCCCTCGTACTATAAGAGAGAACAATAGGCAGCGTAGCAAAGGGATAGGTAGGTGAAATATAGTAAGAGTAGTATGTAGTGCATGATGCATGTAATAACAACCAATAATCCCTTCCTTATTATGTAGATACTAACCATCTAGCTCCATGTGACCCTGTTATCTAGCATATCTCCCTTAAATATCCTACTTGCATGTCAATAGTGCATGTTTGGTGATCTTCATCCCATGCCACACACCTTTGTGGTAGCTCGCAGGGTATCACGTAGATGTAGATGTAGATGAAGGACAAAAATTTGAAATTTAGGCAACACGTACCCAAGGCAACGATTCCAAATAATTGAATCCATCATGTATATTCATGCCCTGCTCTTTCCATACTTTCCTTTGTATAGCACGTTGTAATGGACGAAATAGCGGATGTAAAGCAATAACATACACCACCCGTTTGAAATTTAAGGCAAGTAACTTCTGAAACATATTTTGGCTACTTTTTGCTACGGATTCTACGCGGTTTCTTAATGAATTAATTTATTTATTCTGTTTAATGTTCACCCAACATGAAAACCATAATTACAGGGTGAACAAAATGGATAAAATTTAAAAAATACCAGTCTAGCTGGCTGAAATATACATAAACATTAAAAATCAACTAATTTACAAAAATAGGCATAAATATTATCTTAAATTAACGGACACATTGTGAGCTTTGGACAAACTTTCCTTAATTTCCTTACGAAAGCGCTCCTTAACCTTTAACAAATTCAATTCTTTGCAGTAGTTACTATAACTAATACATATTCTATTTAAGGGTGCATTTTTGCAATAGTTACTCTTCACATTTCTAATATACAAAGTCCTCTTTTGCCTCCTCTCATTCATTGGGAGTATTAAATGGAACTCACTTAATAATTCCTCACACTCGCCTTTGTTGAAGACTTCATGCAAAAATTGCAAATCATTCAACACTCTCCTGTCACCCAGTGTTTGGCGCTGAAAAATTTCTAATAACATGCTATGATCTACATAAGTACCACAGTTTCACCTGAGTTTTCACCAGGAAAGCGGGTTGTTGTTGATTTAAATAAAAATAAGAAAAAATATGGCGAACTTGCATTATATAGAAGTAAATCCATAGTGATTTCTATTAATTTATCCATGAAAAACATTGTAAAATTGCAAAATTATGCATGCCCCGTAGGCCCTATAGAAAATTCGGGGTTTACCGAGATGACAGACAGATGACTACAGTTTGATGACGTAATACCCTCACCACCCCCCTTAATAGTTAGTGTATGGGATCCATACGAAACGGGGTTGATATCAGAGTTAAATCGCGTGCAGCGAAGAGGAGCTAGGTTTGTGAAACGATGCTACGATAAGTTGGCTAGTGTGTCTGGACTGTTAGAAGAATTAGGATGGGAATCGCTATCACAGCGTAGATTAAATTATAGGCTTAACCTCCTAAATAAATTTCAGGAAAATCATTTTACTGACGACGTAAGAAACATACTATTAACCCCCTCGTACTACGGCAGATTAGATCGCGCCAATCAAATTAGAGAGCTAGATTGTAGAACCGATAGGTATAAAATGTCATTTTTTCCGCGTACCATTCGGGACCATAACAGCTGTGATCGTCGTCATGAATAGTTCGAGTAGTGACAATAGGCAGGCAGTAAATCTTTCTCATTATATTCTCTACTCTCTTATTTATACATGATGTAAATATTGATGTTCTTATTCATGCATGATATTTTGAATCTGTAGTAGTAGTCCTTGTACCCCTTGCATGTTGGAACGATTGACGATAGAATGTTTCTTGGGTATTAGATTTTTATTGGCGCTTTGCATGTGTGGTACGCTGGTTTCAATGTAATTTCGGTGTTCTAGCGTATCATTCATGCATGCCTGGTGTGAAAGCACCCCCCGCCACACACCCTTTGGGTGGCTTGCAGGGTATGACGTAGATGTAGATGTAGATGAATAGTGGTGACTGACTGAGTTCGATTACGAGGTGGCTACAATATGAACTCTGTCTTCTAATCGTCGAATGCTGGATTTGAATTGTAATATGGGATTTACCGATCCGAAAGAGTTTTGTGAGAATAAAAATCGTCATCATCTATTTCGTTAAGCTGAATGCTGATGATGGTGATCTGCATCTACTAAATACCGCGCAAGCCACCACAAGGATATGCGGCACGGGGTGATTCCACAACAGGCATGCAGTACTAATCCCAGTTGAAATCAGAACCGCGCACGTTCCCCCGAATGTCAGGCGCAGGCCAAAAGTAGTCAGGACAACAGTGCGAAGTCAGACTAGAAACTAGGAGAGTGATACGTAGAGAACATGCTACCATGCAGTACACTACTCGAGATACAACTACTGGTTAATATTATTAATTCAACAGATAAATAGAACTACAAAATACTTAAACATGCTAGAGTATATCGTGGTTGCATGCAAGGTTAGTAGCTAATAATCATGTTAAGGTATTTAGAACCACTAGAAAAACCTATTTAACCTAGTCAGTACCCTAGAAATGATCTATCGCAACTATTATGTTCCCTTATTGTACGCGGAAAAAAATGACCTTTTTAAATCTATCGGTTCTGCAGTCTATTTCCTTAACCTTATTCGAATTATGATGAAGCTGATGGTATCCTTCCTAAACTTTTTCTTTCAATCTGGCATTCTTCATCAATCTGGCTCCATAACGCCGCGTTCCCGTGCACCGTGCATCGACTGCAATCTCCTCTAAGTGCAGCGTTTCCCGTTCAACGACGGGATGTTCTCGTGCATCGCGAGCCGCTGCTAAGCAACAGGGTCATTCACACCCATCCCCTCGTCTCCACATTCATCTCGTCCTTATCTCTCATTCTTCTCTTCTCGTGGACCCAAAACGCGTCTCGATCTTTCGAATTCTTCCTCAACGTCCTCGGAGTTGGCTTTGAAGCGTATTTTATTTCCATTGTCCGTCACCCGCGCGCGTCAAGTCCCTACTTAACGCTGGTGGATGTTGGATTGCGACGCCAGGAAAAGGCGTTTCCAAGAATTCTGTGGTTAACACGGTTTAATGCTAGTAGACGCGTTCGTTCACTGGTCATTCAATTCTTAACCCTTCGGCTACCAAGGGAGATAACTCAGTTACCCCAACGCCACTTTTTTACTGTTTTTATTTACAATTATTTTCTGATATTTTTATGCTTCCGTGAGTTTGTTTTTAAAAATCTCACGATACGATTCCATGTGAAATCTTCATTCATTGATTGTTTTTTTTCTTCTAATTTCTGAAAGACTCGTTGGGGTTACTGTGTTACCCCTTTTGGGATAGTTCGTCTCAGATTCACCCGCCCGCTTTCTGAGGATCTGTGCACCATTCACAGCACAGTACCGAGATTTAAAATAACAATGGGATTCTATGTGTGCCTTCAGATGTATCAAACCACGCCGTGGACGGCAATCGCGGTCATCACGGCGCCTTCAATCCGACGGGGCGCAGCGCTGCGCCGTCTGCGCCGTGAAATGTACATGGCACCTGATTTACTTGTTCGAGCTCCTTGACTTCTGTGCATGTATGGAAAGAGCAGCAAATGAAAAGCCAAATGTTGTGACATATCAGGACATCCGATTGGACCTAGACAGGACATCCGATTAGATAATTGTATGCTCCAATCGGAGCTTACAATTATATTTGTGTTATTTGATTAAATATAAATCATATTTATTATAATTTTGTATAATTGTTTTTATTTAAGAATTATGTCATACAGAATCCATTTTTTTGTGTAAATTAAGCAAATAAACAAAAAAAATACTGTGGGGTAACCGAGTTACCCCCCTTGGTAGAGGTAAGGTGAAAAAATACCTTGGTAGTCGAAGGGTTAAGATGGCTTTACCACAGTTCTCCATCCTTCCCAATATAATTCTTACTTCAGTAGTTTAACTTATTCTCGGGAAGATCTTCTTAACCTCTTTACTCACTATTTTATCTAGGTATGAATCTGTCAGCCTTCCTCTTCGGAATTTTCCCTCGATTTTTGCCCTTCATTTTATCCCTCACAAACCCATCGTGCTACAGACTTTGTCCATTCCAACAATATATGGTGAATATATTTTAGCGAGCATTAATTCATGAAAAATATTAATATGCTACCTCTAAGGGCTGATATGCATGAGTATACTACAAGGAATAGAAACAAAATTGATATAAAATTTTGTAGACTAACTTAAACACTCAAGTCTTTAAAATATATGGGACCCAGGCTTTTTAATCAGCTATCTGACAATATAAAAGGAATGGATTTGCTGAAATTTGAAAACGTAATTCGTAAATGGTTACTTCGGAAGGCGTTCTATTCAGTTGATAAATTTTTTGATGTTGATTATGAAATATTTTCTGAATAATATATGTTATTTCCAATGCCTTAAATTTACGATGTCTATTGTGGTGTATACCATTTAATTTGACGTCTTTCGTTTTAAATGGTTCAATTTATTCCATCCTAGGTCCACTATTCCCATCCATTTCTCCATACAACAATATTTTCAAGAGACAATTGTGTCGCCAAATGTTCCAATGGTTCGAATTTGTCTACTTCTAATAGCAAAGGGTACTTATTTTAACATGTCACGACGGTAATGGCATTTCGAACTTACAGCATGCCAGCTGCAGATAGGGGAGGCACCACATCAACAATTAGGATGATCACCCTTCAGCATCCGAGCCGTGCTGAAAAGTTCTTAGTACATGCATAGGTACATGCATACCAATCACGACGTTCCCTTCCGGGGTAGGCACACTCACAAAGTTTCACTCATAAATACATCTTTGTACACCTAACTCTGCTTCAATAATTTCCTCCATACTGACCTATCCTTGCAAACATCATTTGCCTCATTTACCCCCATACACTGCTTCATACACGCCCTCCTGTTTTCATGGCTCCTAATATTCCTCCGGAGAATTTCCTCAACCAAATTCAACCACGACTTTCTTGGCCTTGGGTGACTTGGTGTGTCAGTACACCGCATATACCTCCTAGTGGTGGGTCGCGGGCAACGGTATGCTGGCTCTCAAGGTAGTCCTTTCAGAAGGGACCCTAGCTTGAGTGGAATAGTGAAATCGGGCCTAGGGTTTTACCATGCGATGGTTTCTCCTTTGGCATACTGGCGAAAATGTGCCAAAACCTACTGGTATAGCGCCATAACCTTTAGCAGGAAAAGCTGCACATGGTGCGGGTACTGCAAAGGCTGGTAACCTTGCATACTCTATTACAATTTACTCATAAGAGTCACAAAGTAGCTTCGGACGGCCGACACCACGATGGGCGGCGGAAGCTGAAAGTTCTTAGTGCTGCTGCGAAATATGGCTGCAGTCACTTAGTGAAAATCGGCGTCAGTCGCACAGTGCTAATTGGCGTCAGTCGCCTCGGTAGAGCGCGACTTCACGGAGGAGAAGATTTGTGTTGATGTGGTTGCCTATGGAGCGGAAGGGGAGATGAAAGCAAATGACAAAAAAATTCTGCCAACATAACCAAACTTCACCTTATAGGGCAGGAAAACTCAACAGTGCGTTTTACAAATTTTTTTTACCATCTGAAAAAGCACTAAATCACGAGCTAATTTAAAACACTGAAATTGTTCGCAACCCCTCGCCGATCATTGCTGACGATCCTAATCTCTCGGTAACAAAATTCTTCCAGTTGCGCAAGATTTTGCTATCATAGTTTGTCGGCTATTTCTGTCATCTTGTTTTCTTTCATAAACCACAACCTGTGTTTTGTTTAAGTCTTTACTTATGGCACTTTCTTTCTTTAGAAATTTTTATACGACTGATTAGTATGGATCATTTAGGGCATAGACATAATATTACATCATACAAAAAATATTGAAACAAACACAAGCATACAAATGGAACGCGCCGAGGGTAGAAAATACGATATAACCTCCAGCAACGTAATCCAACACGTAAAAGGCGCCGAAAAGTGATAACAAAACGTAGCGCATTATGCCATTCAAGGACTGAAGTGGCTAAAATTAATCACTCTAGTGCTCGCAGAGTTTCTGTGCGCTGGAGAGTTCCTCCAAGCATAGAGTTGTAAATATTGGTATTAGTCGCAATTTTCGTATTTCTATTTTTCAAAATGTTGGTGACGAGGATTTAAGTTTTGTTTATTTATCGTGTAACCGCGGTGACCTGCGCCGATCGGGATTACTTTCTAACCTCACTGCGAAGACTATTGCAATCAATGCAAGTTTTGACTCGATATCTTTAGTAGTTTCTCGTCCAGAGTATTTCTATTCTAAAGGCCCTCGCGTCGGCGAGACATAGCGTTCGTTTTCGCCGATTCTTCTGGGTCGCCACTTAACAGTATTCGTACGCGGCGCGCACTGAGTTAAGAACCGGTTTACGGGATTGGACGCCGGCAACCAATCGCTGCTCATCTACTATGGGCAGCTAGGCTCGGAGGAACTCTCCAGTGCACTGAAACTCTGCGAGCACTATAGTCAGCATATTTTAATATTTTCAGTAATGCATTCGCGTAAGATATTCATTCTTCTCCGCCAGAATCACTCTGTCATATGCGAAACGTAGAAAGCTTGTTTGTTCTCCACATAAAGCATAATGTCCCGGAAAACTATCCCGGAAATGTCCCGGAGTAGACTAATCACCGTGTGTATGAATTATCTGAGGAGTGTTTGCGGCAAAAGTAGAATGGATAGGGTCAGGAATGAGTGGGTAATAAACGAATGTGGGTTAGATGTTCCAGTAATGGACAAATATGACAGGAGTGTGCTTCGTTGGTTTGGCCATGTTGAGAGAATGGATGAGAATCGAATAACGAAACAGATAGACAATGAAAAAGTGAAAGTGAAGGAGAGGTGCTATTTCGCACTCGTCCGGCCACACCTTGAATATGCAGCGAGCATATGGGATCCGGCGGAGAAAGACCTAGTCCATGAACTTAATAAAATACAAAGGAAAGCTGCGCGATTCGTCAAAAACTGCTACGGCCGTACAGAAAGCGTTACACAGATTTTGAACGATTTAGGGTGGGAGCCGCTAGAGACTCGGAGGCTACGCGCTAGGCTTAGATTGCTTGAGCAATTGAGAATGGATATCTTTCAGAGCGACACGGAGAACATCAAATTAGAACCACATTATATTTCCAGGTCCGACAGAATCGATAAATTAAGAGAGATATTTTGCCAAACGGATAGGTTTGGGAAGTCCTTTTTCCCCCGAACAATTAAGGACTTTAATAAATGCTAGGCGGAACTTTTATTTTATTTTATTTTTTTTTGTTGACGGCTGGTGTCCTAACACCCCCCGCCACACGCCTTTTGAGGCGGCTTGCGGGATATTATGTAGATGTAGATATATGATTGAAATGAATGTTGCAAGAGGTAGAGGTAAGCCGAGAAAGTTGTGGTTGAATGTGGTTGAGGAAATTCTTAGGAGGAGGAATATTAGGAGTCTTAAATACACGAGGGCGTGTCTGAAGCATTATATTGGGGTATGCGAGGCAAAAGAGGTTTGCAAGTACAGGTCAGTAAGGAGGAAATTATTGAAGCAGAATTAGGTGTACAAATATGTATTAATGAGTGAAACTGTGTGACTGTGCCCACCCCGGAAAGGGAACGGCGTGATTGGTATGTATGTATCAGTTTTACCTCTGGTAATTACGCCTCTCTACTTCAGACTTCCGTCAATTATGGCCATCTCACACTTTCGACGGGAAAAAGCGTGAATTCAAATGTACGGAATGCACGTGCGATAAATTCCACGATGGTTTTTAAGACAGGTCACTGCTATTTGTTCAGCCGGGAGACTCGAATAGTTCAAATAGACAGACGTGACCTATATAGTGCTTATCCCTCACGGTATTCCTGTGGCATAAAAAACTTTACGACCAAATGACGTCTTGTTTGAAATATCGTCCGACCAACACTCGGGATAGCGTAGCAGGACTATTAAATTCCACGAGTGATATATTACTTCCTGCCAAGAGTTCGTAATGCATTTATGCCCACGCTTGTTTCGACATTTTCATATTAATAGAAAATTTATTTCCATTTTATTTTTTTCTGCGAAAGTCAAATAATTTGTTTTCTTAACTGCCCTCACCACAGTTACGTCCTTGTTTATTTCCTAGAGGCAACAAGTCTTCTGGAGATAACCCAGTGAAGGCGTAAAGGAAGTTTCAATTGCAAGCAGTAATCTATTCATACAGCAAAAAGATCCATCCAAAGTGCAGTTGCGTGACAGATTGACATTTTCACGATGCAGGTTAATTCTGGGTCGTGCTAAATGCGAGGTTTACCCTATGTTCGGGGTTGCAATTAAGCTTGTGCCATTCTATACTCGGGGTCGCTCTATATTCTGGGAAGTACCGAATATTTCTAAATTCACATAATATCCTGAAAGCCCAACGGGTTATGCAGCGTAATGGACCTAGGACTGAGGAAGAGAGTGGTGAAATGTTATGTTGTATGCATGCGTAACGTGGACCTTGGGAAGAAGATTGAAGGCTAGGATCAATGCTTTTGAGATGTGGGAGTGGAGGAGGCTAGAGAGAGTGAAATGGGTGGATAGAGAAAGTAATGAGGAGGTGCTGGGAAGAGTTAGGGGGGAAAGAGCACTACTGAAAAAATGTAGAAGAGAAATGGAAACTGGATCGGACATATTTTAAGAGGGAAGGGGATTTTTAACACAGCAGTCAAGGGAACAGTAGAGGGAGAAAAGAGGAGGGAGAAGAAGGCTAAAAATGACAGACGAAGTAAAGATAAGAAGAATTTACAAGGAAATCAAGGAAGGGGCCTGGAACAGGACGAATTGGAGAGCGCTTTGGTGTTTGGGACCTGCCAGTTGGCAGAATACCAGTGGATTATGATGATCCTGAAAGTCATCGCAGGAGTGTTTGGTAGGGGTTCAGTTTTTCAACTACACACATTAGACTGAACTGCACCTATTAATCCTTTGAGTGCGGCATGACGTGATATCACGTCATGGGTACCGTGAGTGTTCCAGATTTCACTAGAGAACTTTCACTAGGCCCCTTAGTGAAAGCTGGAACACTCACGGTACTCATGACGTGAAATCACGTCATCAGAACCAGCGTTAAGACAACCATGACGTGATATCATGTCATGCCGCACTCGAAGGGTTAACTGACTGACTAACTGTACCTATTAACTGACTGACTGAACTGTAACTATTAAGGTAGATGAAGAGCTTGCAAAGGTGGCTAAGGTTATTCATCGTCGCATCACATGGAGATGAATCGACATTCGGGCAAACATGGTGCCCATTTTAATTTTTATGAAAATGAAAAAAGATACGAGGTCATTTCGCTCAGTTAATGGCCATTTGCAGGAGCGATACACATATGTATTCCACATAGTTAAGGGACCCAGAAGCCATGGAAACCATTCAATAAGTGTTGTAGAAACATTCGATAAATTAATTGATTTCATAAATTCACTCAAAACTTGCGGAATGGAGTTATGAGTTCCATAAGTAGCCAAGATGGCGGATGCGCAATGAACTACTTGGAGACTTAATTACTAGATAAAATAGTTGTTTGGTGACGAAATGTCAGTTTTGGAAATAATAACCATGGTTAGATAGGTTATGCATCTGAAGGATGGGTTCCCGCAACCCTAGTGTTGTTAGAAGAATTAGGATGGGAATCGCTATCACAGCGTAGATTAAATTATAGGCTTAACCTCCTAAATAAATTTCAGGAAAATCATTTTACTGACGACGTAAAAAACATACTATTAACCCCTTCGTACTACGGCAGATTTGATCGCGCCAACAAAATTAGAGAGCTAGATTGTAGAACCGATAGGTAAAAAATGTCATTTTTTCCGCGTACCATTCGGGACAATAACAGCTATGATCGTCGTCATGAATAGTTCGAGTATTGACAATAGGCAGACAGTAAATCTTTCTCATTATATTCTCTACTCTCTTATTTATGCATGATGTAAATATTGATGCTCTTATTTATGTATGATTTTTTTAAATCTGAAGTAGTATTATTTGTATCCCTTGTATGTTGGAATGGTTGACGATAGAATGCTTCTTGGTTATTAGAGTTTTAATTGGCGCTTTGCATGTGTGGTACGCGGGTTTCAATGTAATTTCGGTGTTCTACCGTATCATTCACGCATGCCTGGTGCGAAAGCACCCCCTGCCACACACCCTTTGGGTAGCTTGCAGGGTATGACGTAGATGTAGATGTAGTGTATTTTTTGAGGCCCATTACTTAACGGATCTCGTTACTACTGACTCTATCACTAAATGTTCTTAAAACAGGCAATGACTTTTACAAAGCGGGACCAGTTGTGAAACGTCTGCACTATATATTCACGCGCTTTTCGCGCACGTAAAATAAAGAAAATTTGCGGAAAAAACGGGGAAAAAAATACGGCACTCGTTAATTTCCTTTTTCAAATAAAAAAAACGAACGCGAGGATGTTCTTTTTTTTCTCTGTCGATTCGGAGCTTTTTTTTACGATGCGGGACCAGTTATGAAACGCCCGCACATGCTTCGAAAGGCCGAAAAAAAGAAGAAGGTATTCACGCGCTATTCGTCCACGGAAAAAAATATTTAAAAAATTAAAATTCGAAAAAAAATAAAGATAGGGAGAAAGAGAGAGAGAGAGGGTGAAAAGAGTGGTGTAAACGAGAGAAGAGATATTGAAGGAAAAGTCAAAGGAGAGAGCTTGAAAGAAAGGAAAGGCATTTCGATGCGGGGGAAAGAGTGGTGGCGTCGGCTTCGGCCTTGGGACTAGTAGGGGGAGGACGAAGGAGAGAAAGTCAATGAAGGGGGCGGCGTCGCTTGCAGCCCGCCCGGCCGAAGGCATCTCGAGGAGAAAAATATCTTTTGTTTGTTTGTGTGTGTGTGTGTGTGTGTTCCCGACACGCCGAGTCACTATGGTTGACCCAGGTCGCGTGAGGCGACTCCCGTTGAGGACAAAAACGGGCTTTAACCTTTTCTTCCAACGCGGAAATGGAAAGGACACACTCTTTTAAAGTCATCAGACCGTAGAAATTCCAGCAAAGCAAGCCCTTTGAGTGCTTAAAGAGTAGAGTCGAATGACGTATTTAGCGAGATTATTGATCAAAATTATCCCGCCAGTGGATATGGATATTGCTTTCGAGTTCTAAGTTGAGTCTAACCGCGAGATCGTATGGGTCGTTACATTTAAAGTTCCAATCTAATCCAATCCAAGATAATAAAGATCCAATGATAAAGTTAATGGTTGAAGGCGTAACTTTGTGGAATGACACTATAGACATGACGAAAAAATCTCTTAGTATTTTCCACACAAAAAACTTTTATACCTGACCCAGGTTTCGATTGCCTTGCAATCATTTTCAAAGGTACATTATGTATGGCATGCGAGTTAATATATAGAATAGAATAGAAAATAGTCTTTATTGTTCTGGGACTTTAAGTCCCCTGGAACACAGAAAAGAAATAAATACATGCCATAACATAAAAGATTACAAAAAACTAAGCAATTTTACATAGGTAATCAGTCATGTTTCTCTTGAACATCGAAATTGTCATAGAGGTTCTAACATTTACAGGTAAACAATTCCATAACTTGCAGGAGGAAATTAGGAAAGAGTGCTCAAATAATAAGGTATGGAATTTAGGGGCTAAGAATAGCTCAGTGACACGAGTTGATCTTTTTCCTCTATCTACATTACATATAAAATTTTCATACAAATAGGTGGGGTTTTTGGATTTCAGGACCTTGAACACGTATAAAGCCTTTTGCAGTTTTCGGCGTTTATCCAATGTCAGCCATTTAATTTTTTCGTAATAAGGCGTGACGTGTTCATCATAGCGGATGTTGAAAACAAAACGCAGACAGGAGTTTTGAAGACGCTGCAGCTTAATGCACAGCTCTGAGTTAACATCTGAGAAAATGATTGAACAATAGTCAAAATATGGGAATACCAAAGTTTGAACCAGCTTCTGGCGAAGTGAAAAAAAGCGAAAAGAAAGGCAGTTACTATATATTAACTCGCATACCATACGTAATGTACCTTTGAAATTGATTGCAAGGCAATCGAAATCGGTAGGGAATAAAAGTTTTAAGTGTGGAAAATACTAAGAGATTTTTCTTTTTCGCCATGTCTGATCCAATGACAGTCGCATTACCAATTTCGAAATTATTTATATTTTTCACACGTCCGCCCACATTTATAGGCAGTTAAATACGACGATTTTATGAATTTCAATCCCACTCGTTTTCTCGCGGCAGCCATTTTTATGCTGGTGTTTATTCTGTCCGTAATATCTCGTAACATCTCGTACTAGTTAAGTCCCAAACTCTATGTTTTGAATTTATGCCGTACTTCTGCACATGTTTCTAGCATTTGAACTTGTAAGTAAAAGCTGGAACGGGAATTGCTTTCAGACCGTTGATTGAAAATAAGACTTTTATGTAAATTCATTACTGATTTATTTTCCGACGATGTAATCGATAACGTGCGGCCTCCAACATACTCCGGTACATCAGATCATAAGAATAAAATAAGGGGAATAGATTGTAGAACAGACAGGTTATGAATTTCGTTTGTCTCTTAATAGATAAGAACCATAGTGGCTGCGTTATGACACTGAAGTAGGTTAGTTGACAGGTAGAGAGGCTGATTAATTCATATTCCCCCTACTACAACTCTCGAAGACAGTCGAGTAGCGCATGTTTTGCATGTTCCCTGCATGACACTTTTGTCACGTTTACATAGTTACTTTATAGATAATTTCAGTAGTTTCTGTAGCATTTGTAGCATGCCCATAGTGCAATGCATGTTGGTGAAAGTTAATTACTTAACTTTATTTCATGTTGGTGATAAGTCACACCCTGCCAAACACTCTTGTGATGGCTTGCAGGATAATTGGTAGATGATAATGAAATCATTGCATGTTGAATAGCTCTTCCAACGGAGAAAATCAGGTCCGAAAATGGTCGATTTAGAGCGCCGGGCTTGTTTACAGCTGTCATATTTCACTTACGAATAGAATCTCAAACACTATCGCTTTGCCCTTTTAAGTGATTTTTAATATTTTTGCATCATGTAAACCACATATTTTTAATATTTCTGCCAACACAAAATACAAAATATGATTGATTCTGAACGTGAAGATATTTTTGTTTTTTTGCCATCAATTAATGAAATTAGAGTTATAAACTTCAGAGTGGAAATATTAAAGTCATACTTTCTTTCGCGTTGGGATTAAAATCCGTGCATGTATAAAAATTTAAAGTATAAAGACGTATGTGACATGTGCCGAAAAAGCCAAATCGAAATTATGAGTTTTTTTCACTTTTTCAACAAATATTTACAATGAGAACAAGTGCACAGCATTTCATGATGATCTGTTCATAGACAAAAGGCGCTCCAACCATCGAATGGATGAACCTTTGTTTAAACGTACCCGTTAGCCTCCTTTGATTTTAATATAAGTAATAAAGTACCTAAGATTTTGCTGTAGATTGGTGTAAAAATATCACTAGGTTATTGATGGAAAGCCATCACGATGATGGGGTGAGCTTCTTAAGGCTAGACAATGAAATAAAAGACAGAAAATCTCCAAAAGCCGTAAACCATTGGCACCCTTCGTCAACAAACACCAAATTAACTGTGTTGGTATGCTGGGAAAACTACAGCAGCCACCAACCACAGCCTCTCAACCAAGAATACCCCCCTGTGATGGTTTACGGGAATGTTACTTCCTCGCCAGGGACCAAACACAGACGCACACACACAACCCACATAGGATCCTTTGCAAAGGATAATGGGACCCCGCTAAGGATGTTTGGGTTATAACCTTGGATCCTTCACAGGGCCAATGAGACCCCGCTAAGGATGCCCGGTTATTTACGCAAGCACACTCACAAGCACACAAAATCACTCACTCACACACACAAATGGGCCCAACTTCTGGGAGAATCAGCTCAAAAAGAGCGTGGTCAAAACAACACAACAGGACGAGGGTGGGGGTCGAATACGCGTATTTCGGCTACAAAGTAGCCATCTTCAGCGAACCGAAGGTAACGCGTCACTTCAACGCAGGGTTGAAGTGAGGGAGGGAGGGAGGGAGGTTACTGGTAATTAAAGTAAGATATATAGGTTAAAAAATTATGAATTTTAATACTGATACGTAAGCACTGTTTTAATGCCAGCGTGAGGGCATCTCTGCACATGATTTCTTTTCCCTATTTTCCTCGGAATCAATTACTTCATGAACTTGTACACGGTATTTTCTCATCTCCCGCACCGCTCTTGGTTACCACGCGGAAATCGTTTGGAACTGAAGTGAAAAATAGCTCGCGTGGGAAGTCTCAAATGAGGAGACGATGACAGAGCGAATTACTTTCCCTTTTTAGCGCTCACGGATCGAATAAAACGCCACAATTCCTCCGTTTACATCAATCGGAAATGGCATTCCGCATTACGTCGTAGGGAGACGGCATTCCCCACGTCAGCTCACGCTCAAAACACCTGTAAAACGAGTGGCGAACCGCAAACGTCATTGATTAGAGTAGTAAGTTGCGTCGTGGAGCTTAAGAGTAAAGCCTGTTTTTTTCTTTGCAAAAAAATGACCCTCCTACTATGGTCAGGTTGCATGCTTACTACTGTTAAACACTTTAAAACTATTCATTTTTTATATTTTCTCTATATTTTCTGTCTTAGGATCAGAATTTGAGGTTATTTATCTTTATTCTTGGATTAAAATGTCCTGACGATTATGGCAAACGCATATTTTGAAAAGCCTATGCAAATTGAGATATTTAGTAATGAAAAATATTTTTCTATGTCCGTATATTGATGTGCCAACATTATCCAGCTCCCGCCTCCCATTGTGGCTTCGGCCGTCCGAGGCTACTGTGTGACTGTTATGAGTAAGTTGTAATAGAGAATACAAGGTTACCAGCCTTTGCAGTACCCGCACCACGTGCAGCTTTCCCTACTACCGGTTACGGCGCTCTACCGGGCAGTTTTGGCACATTTTCGCCAGTATGCCACAAGAGAAACCAAAGCATAGTAATACCCTAGGCCCGTTTTCACTATTCTACTCAAGCTAGGATTCCTTCTGAAAGGACTACCTTGACAGCCAGCATACTGTTGCCCGTGTTGACCAATTTGCACAGTTGTCAACATATTGCAGATTAGCAAAAACCGGAATTTTTCAGTCTTTGAAGTTTCTGCAAAAGTTTCTATATCATATTCGTGGATGCATGGTCAGTAGTTTTTGTGGGGCAGTGTAAAATCATTAACAAATTCTTTTGCAAGACAGTAGGGGGCAAGTACTTGAACTGTTTGAAGTAGGGTTGACACACCAACATCGATGCATCAGACTACTCGTTTTTTTTGGCCGAGACAACGAAATATCGAGTAGTAAAATAATCCGATGAAAATTTAGTGAGTGGTGAGTACTTTTATAAATATCGACTAATCGAAAATCGAAATATAAATATCGAAATCGAAAAAAATAAAAATCGACTACTTGATGTATTTCGTCGATGTGGCATATATAGTATGATGTGAGTTTTGTTTGAGATTGACTTAATTCGTCCATTCTAATCTAAACTACCTTTTGTATCAATGAATAGATTAAAGGAAAGAGAGAGATATTTCGTCTCGAATCTTATAAGTGAAGCCTATTCTTTTTGGCGAAAAAATGACCTTCGTAAACAAGGGTTGCATGGCCAAGGCGCGTAATGACTCCATAAAGTTTAATAATTATTTTGTTAAATTTTTCCATAATGAAGAGCCGGAGACCGTGACTTATTTGAAGCTATAGTTCTCTCTGACAAGCAAAGTTCAGATTATGCAATTTTAGTACGACAAAGAGGGTATTATTTTCCACAAAGCTTCATTTATAGATTTAACTGGAATGACAAAATAGGAAATATAGATGGAGGAATTCATGTCGCGCCCCAAACAACCCTATCATCTCTCCCTCTCATATCATACTTTTTTACTCTTAAACCATCCTGATAAGATAGATGTATCTTATAATAACCCTTTTCACAGTGTTGTCTCATGGGATGCAATAACGGAGGCAAAACTTATTGTAGCTGTCACGCTAAGTCCGCCTTTTTACAAATCGCGAATATTTAGAAAAAAAATCAGCCATGAAATCATAAAAATGGCGAGGAAAGATCTAATGCTCTCCTGAAAAATTCCTCTCGCCAAGAGTAGTTATACATGTACCAGAAATATGCTCTCGACATTTCCACCGGATTAAGTCCTTCATTTTAGCTGTCAATTTCTAAAGGAGACATTCCTATCGTCATCAGGGCTATAAATTATTTTAATTCCTCTGTTACAAAACATTAGTGAACATGTTCACCCAGCCGTTGCATCGTCTCCAAACCAGAGATTTATCTTTTAAGATTAAGATTTAAGGGTTTGTGTATTTTATTTCTTACCGCACGTTATTCCTCCCGGAATTATCTCTACGATTACTGCGCCGCATTAATCAATGTAATAGAAATGCATACAAAATTTAATTGATGCCATCTACAAAGATTAAATATCCTCTTCGTAGCTTCTTAAAAAAGAAATTCCCCTCGAATATCTCAACCGCACGACCTCCACAACCTGCATTGACAACGGATCACTTAATTTATAAGAAAATATAAAATGAATGCCTTCCTCAATAATCGCCCTTCTCTCCATCAGCCGAAATAGCTCAGTTGGGAGAGCGTTAGACTGAAGATCTAAAGGTCCCTGGTTCGATCCCGGGTTTCGGCATTCTTTTTTTTTCTTTCTATACTTCCCTTCAAATGCAGAAAAATCCGAAAAAACTTCATTAATTGCAATACAAAGGTATTCGGAAAATCTATTCGGTATTTGTATTTCTGTTAGTTTAGGTGGTAAATTTTGTCTCGGTTTTCGCTCTGAGCTAAATTTAGTCGACATCAAGATTTAAAAAGACATACACAGGCGGTATCCTCACCTGAAAGGCAGTGATTTTTAGGCGAATACCTTCGTCTTCCAAGTATCCAGAATATTCCAAGCATTCCAAGATTTCAGAACAGTATATAATTGGCGAATATCGTGTGCCTGATGCGAGTTCAACTTTCATTCCATAGCTCAGGAGAGTTTGACTCTAAAAGCAGTTTTTCCTGAAAATTACTCATATATATTAGTGGTGTCTCCCCACTGTCGGAAAGACTTTATCCCATTTACCTCTTAGCCTTTACAATATTTTGGATTTTATATTTATCGTATTTTATCAATTTACTCCTGTGTCACAAAATATCGTTCCTTGTTTTGGCAAAATCTGGGATAGGATTTCCTTTGTGGATAGCACTTCATCCTCTATTTAAACAGATAGTTTTCAAAGAGATATTTCACGTGGGTCGATTTATTTAAAAAATTCTTGTCTAGAGTGAGTCTTGTACGCCGCAGGTCGTTTTTCATTTGTTTTTCAAAAGAAAGCCAACTAGTGTATATTTGAGCTTAGTGAATTGTTTATCAGGCGAAATTCACGACGACACGGCACTCGAGAGAAAATAATTAAATATCCTGATGTTTCACACTCTTTAACTTGTTAGTAATAAACAACTGCATATCAATTCGTATCTGTTGAATAATATAACCATTAATAACTGGAAGTACGGATGGTAAGTTACGATAAATATTATTAATGTCAACATACGGTATGTTTCCATGAAGTTTCGTCATGAGTTCTAACGACATTTATAGTGGTTCGATAGAAGACAAAACCAAATAAACAAGATATCTTGAAATGTAAGAAATATTAATAAATACTATTTAGAGCTCATTGTTCAAGAAATACGACGAAATTAACGATTATATTTATGATGTTAGGTTTCCCCGAAAACTCGTATTTGCTTGCGATCTTTTAAGGTACGTTGGGATATTAAATTACTTTTCAGCACATGTTTAATCATTTGTATTTACCCAAAAACATTGCACTAACTTTTGAATTGGAAAATATTGCAAGGTGCATGCCAAAAATGTATCGTAACCATCAAAATACGAGTTATGTATGGCCTTGATTTGGCCCGCCATTTTTTTTGGACTAGTACAAGTATTATGGTCTGGTTATGGTATGGTTATTACGGTCAGGTATATCTGAGTAACCCATCCGCCCTGTGAAAATAGTCACGTGATTTGTAACTTGTTGACTTGTAGCTCTGAGAAATAGCCCCCTGGTATCACGGATGGAAACAAACTACGAGCGAAAAAATTTATGGCGAAATGGTACAATGGTCACCACTTTCACGCTTCATATGGCGGATACTGACCTCCATTTGCTCATTACTTTTTCTATAAGTAATGGTAGCGGGCGTGACTTCGTGGAAATCCTTCATGGATGGATGTCTGAAGAAATTACAACTTGGCTGTTTCCACATGAGGTTTTATTGTTACCGACCATGGTTTCGTCACAGAGTAACATTATCAAGGTGGGGATGTCAAGGATTACAGGATGTCAAGGTGGGGATGTCAAGGATTACAGAGTAACATTATCAACCTTGATAATGTTACTCTGTAACGAAACCATGGTCGGTAACAATAAAACCTCATGTGGAAACAGCCAAGTTGTAATTTCTTCAGACGCTCCTACATTACTTTTTTAGTGACTCAATACTCTTTCAGTAGCACAATAAAATCACAAATTACCAATAAAATGAAACTCAAAAGAAAAACAAATGCCAAAACCCAACAACATTGCAGTGGTCCTGCAATACGTGGGGGATGACAAATAAGTTGACAAAAGTCAACATTGCAGTGGTCCTGCAATGAGTGAAGGATTAAAAATGTGTTTTTAAAACGCTGACAAGAATAAAAACGTTTTCTGGGCATAATTTGCAACGGAAAATGCTATCAGAAGCAATGGAAGTGGAATTGAAATTGAGAATCTGAGATAACTGTGCGAGCATTTCTACTAATGCTATAGTAAAAAAAAAAGCATACGGTAACCAATGATAGAAAACATTAGGCAAATTATGATGGATGCCAAAGATAAGTCTGACGTAGAAACGAAGTGATCAGAGAGAGTTGTGGAGAGATTAATATTCAGCCGATTGAAGATTGATAACGATGACGATGACTTAGATTGACAAATGATGACAATAAGATAAGATAAGATAAATGTATTGCTCCTCTTAAAATACAAGTGCAAATCTCTTTAGTACAAATAAATTGGAGCTTTAGGCAGCCTCAAATGTACAAGCACCTGTATCGAGGCTGCCCTCCGTAAATAAATTCATGCAATTGCTGGTTAATGTAATACAAAAAAAAGAAAACTAAATTTTTCCGAACATATGTACTAATAAAGAACATATCATTTATGCCAATTTGTTAACAAAGAAAAATACACGCTCCTTTTTTGTACAGTACACCAAGCTATATTTTATAAACACTTAACATGGTTAGTTACAATTTGGAACATAATACGAATTACCAATCTAATACAAAACTTCGATTTTATTTATGGATAGTATCCATTCCTTAAGCAGCTTTAGATTTTTGAAATTTTTAAATATTCTGGTATATCATATAATAGTTTGGGTCCTAAGTAAACGAAGGACCTCTTAAATAATGTTAAGTTTGGTTTTGGAGTAATTGCACATCGCTTCCTTCTTAAATGGTATTCATCACTACCGGTATTAGCGGGAATATTGCCGCTCTTTGAATAAAATAATTTTAGTACTTTAAAAATATACAGTTGTTTAATTGGCGATGATCAGGAGCCGTACTTCTACGTCATCGTCTTTTACAGTATGTGGTTGGTTCCATGTTTCCTAAGGTATTTTTTTACTTTATGTACATTCCGCTGCGTCTGGAGGCCACCTCATGATTGAAAAGTTGTTCTCTGGTGAACAAAATATTCTATATCCCTTAAAATTTTAACAGTCGCGAATTTTAGCAATTGGTTTCGGCAGTAAACCTCCACATTAGCTCGCGCTAAGCACATTCCGGATATTTGACGATTGAAAATTAAAGAACGCAGAAATGATTCTGCGTTTTGGGCGATGACAGCGCACAATCCATGCGATGTAAAGCCCGTGCTCGTCCGGCAAGCCGGCTCATAATCACTGCCCTACATATGCGGACACATGGTGCGATCCGATGCTTCCTCGGCGTGTGAGGTCATTGAAGACTATTCGAGATTGCCAACGGGTCAAACTCTCCATCTCTGCCGATGCACCGTCATCAGAGCGTCTGGCTCTGAATTCTGTTTAGAGAATATGGGAATCCTAGAGGATGACTCGCACATCGAAACGTTGGCAGAGATGGAGAGTATTAAAATTCCTGTGGCGAATCCGAACAGTCTTCAATAACTGTCAATGTACGTTTTATTTAGCAGACGCCGATCTCACCTTGCTCAATCATTAGGGTATATCAAGGTATTTTGTGAATAGAAATGAAAAAAATGTATATACTCTTCTGAATATTTGGAATGCTTGGAATATTCTGCATACTAGGAATACGAAGTTATTCGCCTAAAAATTACTGCCCTTTAGGGAAGCATACCGCCTGTTTATCTTTTTAAATCTAGATGTCGACTAAACTAAGCTCAGAGCGAAAGCCGAGACAAAATTTACCATCCATGTTAACAGAGATACAAATACTGAATACTGGTTCTGAAAACCTTTCTAATGCAATTAACGAAGTTTTTCTTATTTTTCTACGCTTGACAGGAAGTATAGAAAGAAAAAAAAAGAATGCCGAAACCCGGGATTGAACCAGGGACCTTTAGATCTTCAGTCTAACGCTCTCCCAACTGAGCTATTTCGGCTGTTTGAAAACAGCGATTATCGCGGAACGAATTCATTTTTAGAATTCATTTTTGTTTTGTTAGTTTAATTAGTTTTGTTAGAAGTCTGATCCTTCACCTGAGGACGCCAGAAGGATGGCTGGCGAAACTTGTGCAGAATGACGACTGACGCGGATGCAACCCGAGAAATGTTGAAATCACGAATCCATTTTATATTATCCATTAATTTGAAGTGGCCACATGTCATTGCAGATTGTAGAGACCATGTTGATAAGGTATATGAGAGGATTTTCGTTTTTAAGAAGTGACAAGGAGGTAGTGAAATCGTTGCAGGTGGGAATAATTAGATATTATAAGCATTAGTGTTACATTGATTAATGCGGCACAGATTAAATAAGTGGGGGAGGAATAGGAAAAAAAAGTTGAAAATTAGTAAAGGAGGAATAACTTAAAACTCAAATCATTGGAGATGGTAATAGTTAAAATTTATACGTATTTGTGTTACATTGATTAATGCGGCACAGTAATGGTAAAAATTATTCCGGGAGGAAGTACGTATATACGATGCATGATAAAATACTCAAACTCTCAATTGTGAATATCAAAAGATATATCTTTGATTTCATTTGTTGACGCATTGCCAAAGGGAATGGACTTGAGGCATTAATTTCGATAGACGTTCATTTTGTTATATGCGTATCACAATTGTTGCATTCATCACTCATTATTGTTGCGGCAGTGTGTGGATTCATTGTTCAGAGCGTAGCTTCCGCACTTCGCCTTCGCGCCTTCCTTCCTTCCTTCTTCCGTAGTACGATTTGCGATTCTGGAAGAATTACTGCAGTGTCTTTCTATTTATTTTCAAAAATAGTTGAAAGTAGTCGAAGTTAAAAAAATAGTGCGAATTCTACGTGCGCAGTCTTCGCGCGTAGCTTTCGCACGTGGGTTAGTATCCTTCGCCGCCGCTACTCCCGGGATTGGATGCCTTTTTTTACCATCCAGCATTCACCAGTATATCGGCCAACCCAGTAATGAAGAAACATGTCACAAATGAAGAAAAGAGGAGTTGAAAGGGAATTATTCGTGCACCCAGTAAGTGTTGATTTTGCAATATCGTTAACAACAAAAACAACGATAATACCGCGAGGTCGGACGTATTTATCACGTAAAAATAAACGCAGTGAAATTTTCATATTTTCTCGACTATTTTTTAAAATAAATAGAGTCTCTCTGTAGTAATTCTTCCAGAATTGCAGAAAAAACCTGCCGTTTGTGAAGGAGTATTAAAAGTATCTCGTAAAAAAATGAGTCAAGTCAAAGACTAAGACTTTTTTGTTTTATTCTTGAGACTTTCCTTCGTATACAAGTTTCATAATGCATTATCAATGTAAAAAATATTTACTTCATGCCTCCTACAATAGCTGAAACTAGAATGAAAAACATCAAATATGGTCCTCGTTACGACTGGGGAAGAATAGAAGAGGAAAGGACCATATGAGAAACGATACGGAAAAGAAGAAAAATATGGATTGGACATGTCCTGAGACACAATGGGTTTGTGAAGAACATAATCGAAGGCGAAATAGAGGGAAAAGTTCATGGACAAAATTAAAAGAGGAAGGGGACTATAATTGGATAGGAAAGGGTGGAGGGCTGCAGTCGACCAATCTTAGGATTGAACGACCAATGAATGATGCTTCCTACAACTGCTGAAACTATAATTTAAACTTCGAATATGGATTCCATTATGACTGGAGAAATATTTCGCTGAAACTATCTCAACGAAAGCTCTCGTTATTTATTTAGTATTTGTTACACATCCTTAAGTAGAGGACCTTGGCACTGTGGGCAGAACTGGTTGCCGCCTCTGCCTCCAACAATACCACTGAGCATTTGTTTTCGGCCACGTCCTTGGGGCATGCCGCCTTGGATACGAGTAAATGATTTCACAAGGCGTATCTAGCTTCAATGGTATCTTCAGTATATTAACGATTTTCTTCATAATTTTGAGGTATCACTATGCATTTTGACCACATAAACAAATATTTCTCATATTCCTCTTTCATTAGTTTACATGGTGGAAAGTTTTTTTTTCGAAAAAAAAGTGTCGTAATCAACAATCAGTGTGAGAGGGAGTTGAAATGCAGAATGGTCCACATATAAAATGAAAACTTGAAGCTTTCACGTGGTGGAAGGACATCATAATAAACAAGATAAAACTTCGGAAAAAATTGTGGAATCGTTAAAATATTGATAGTATCACCTGATGATGACGTGACAGCCGAAACCGGTCACTAGTTTTCAATAAATTGTGGAAGTCACAAATTTTTATCTTGTTTATTATGGACCACATACATAAAATTTGAAGGAAATATAAGTAGGAGCGACATTTTTTCTAAAAGTAATGGAAGAGGAGATGTGAAGGGGGAACTTCTGACCTCACACCGACATCAATTCGGGGCTTCTTTCAAGGCAACGTGCAATCCAAACTTACCCGCTTATAGGCAATAGTGATACCCGCTTGACGACCGACCCACTTATTTCCCGCACCAGTCGTAACATTTTCACGGATTCCCGGAATACTACGTTTTGAACATGTTTGTGCGTGCGCGGGTAACCACGAGGGGGGTTCGGCGTTATCTCCCGGAGCACCTGGCGCCGAAAAAGGAGAGGCCATTCTCAAAATCCCTGTAAATAGAATGGATGCGAGGAAACGCCCGCCGTGGCCTGCTTATAAAAAAAAAAACATCGGGGAACGCCAAACAGGGGATAATTGGGCCAATTCATTTGACGACGAATAGAAAAAATTTATATGGGCTGTCCTCATCCCCATTGCATTCCCAACGTCAATGAACCATCGCATCGTCGCTGGACATTGGAAACTAGTATGCGCGGTGGCGATATTAATGGATTTCCATCTCAAAGACCAAGCGTCGAATTCCGGAACTGGCGGGAATATTTCTGTGGGTCCCCGATGTCCATATGTATGCCACGTAGAGAGCTATTCAAGTGCACTGCTTTTGGCCTGCGCCTGGCATTCCGGGGGAACGTGCGCGGTTCGGATGTCAGCTGGGAGTGTTGTATGCCTGGTGTGGAATCACCCCGTGCCACACAACCTAATGGTGGCCCGCACAGTATTTCGTAGATATAGACGCAGGGCAATTTCCGCCGTAAACAAGGCTTTTTTCCAAACCACTCGCCTACTAATTACAATCGATCAAATATGACATATAGCAGTACTTAATAATTCAAATAGCAATTTAATTATATTTCCATGGAAGTGCGTAATTGACCATGCAGTAACTTAAACGAATTCGCTATTGTATATACAGGGTGTCCCATAAATATCACGCCACAGTGACACTGGAGCTAGGGCAGCCTAAGAGGAACCGAACCAGCCTAATATGACCTCAGTAAAAGTTGCACGGTTTTCGAGATATTGCCAAATTAAAGCTTTTTCAAAAAATTCACTTTTTTTACATTTCTAGTCCCAGAATTCACTTGAATAGCTCTCAATTTGGCTCTCTCATGGGGCTACTGCCACAAATTAACAAACAAAGTACTCTATCCATCCCATTTTTTGAAAGCCGATAAAGTTAGACAGGTATAGCGGCTTTCGCGTTTCTTTTGTTTGTTCGGACCCCATAACCCCCCTCCCTCTCGGGCCTCTGTTCCAGGTAGAAGTCGCCACATGAGTCACAGTTGGAAGATTAAAAGAGCGGCCCTAATGAGAACGTTAAATTATCCGATTGAATTCTGGGACTAGAAATGTAAAAAAAGTGAAATTTTTGAAAAAGCTTTAATTTGGCAATATCTCGAAAACCGTGCAACTTTTACGGAGGTCATATTAGGCTGGTTCGGTTCCTCTTAGGCTGCCCTAGCTCCAGTGTCACTGTGGCGTGACATTTATGGGACACCCTGTATATACATTGACACATGTGACCGGCGTGACGTCATCAGAAGTGTCCCTTTCATATCTCCCGCTTCATTGCTCTTAGAAAAAATTTACTCTCGTGTATTTTTTTTCTAAATTATATTATTGAGGCACTGTTTAACACTAGCATGCCGGAGGGCGTCATTTGACACCCTATACCTACATTTGTTTGCAGAGCTGCCCCTGAAAATGTGCCGAAGAAAATATGTTTCGTGACTTACACTCATTTTAAGGGCTTAACAATACCACTGTTTGACAGATAGACCCCCTCCTATTTTTCATCTTAGAAGTTTAAACTCACCGTAAATGTTACAGGGTGCCATTGTGACACCCTGTAAATGTTGGTATTTCTTTGGAAGCGATTTGATAACTACTAGTCAAATGGGTATTTTCGAATAGTACATCACGTGTGTATTTGTTTAAATCTACACATCTCGATAATAATACTCTTTTTTTTCGAAAATTTAGTAATGCCTGAGGTAAGTCTATCTTCCACTACTTTTTTGCAAATGACAATATCGTAAGGTCCTCCGTAGTCTACTCCACAAGCATTAAATGTTTTAATCTGCTGGAATCTTATTGACGGCAAACTTCCCATTTTTTGTTGAACCGTAGTTGGATGTGCACGGAAACACTTCACGCATTTTCCTACCCTTTGCCGGATCTCTCCCCCTAGCTGATGAAATCCAAAACTGCTGTCAAATGATTGCGTGCAGGTTCAACGGCCCTGGATGAAGATAAACTTCATGAAAATAGTCTACACGCAATTTTGAAAACTGATGGCGACCAGGCAATAAGATAGGATGCTTTTGCTCATACGGCAATGAGGAATGTTCTAACTTTCCGCCCACCCTCACAATATCTTTCGAACCTATAAATGGACTCAACCTTCTTAATCAGACGTAAGAGACACTTCCCAGTCGCAAAGCCGTTAGCTCCTGCGAGAATTTCTGGTTCTGGATTCGTTTAATCCACGCCAAAATTGCTGTTTGCAGTTCTTGGGTGGAAATAGCACCACTGAGACGACGTTTAGGATTGCGACAATTGAACACAAACCTTAAACATAAGGCTGTTATTCTCCTTACCTTCGAAAATGGCGAATATCTATTCAATATCACCTCCTCATCATCACGAACAACCACCTGCGTATTGCATGCTACTAACTCCTCTTCTAATTCCAAATATTGACATTCCGAGTCGGTAATTTCACCTTTTGAAGGCAAATCCGATTCTGGACTCGACAACCAGGGGAGCCTTTTAACCACAGGCTGTGGTTCAGCAATTCATAGGACAACAGACCCATCGATGCGCAGTCTGCTGGGTTAGATTCGGACGGCACATGCCTAACATTTACCGGAGAAATTAAACCCTGAATGTCACTAACTCTGTTGGCGATGTATGTTTTCCATTTGTGTGGTGACGATCGAATCCAATTAATGGTGACCATAGAATCACTCCATAACATGACAGAATCCTTTAAACCGGGCTTTAATGTAATGTCGGTATTCTACCATATCATTCATGCATGCCTGGTGCGAAAGCACCCCCTGCCACACACCCTTTGGGTGGCTTGCAGGGTATGACGTAGATGTAGATGTAGAAACCCGGCAAGGCAAAAACCTTGGTGACATGATCCAACAATCTCGCGGTCAATACGGCACCGCACAATTCCAAATGCATCACCCTGTTCAGCGGTGCCACCCTTGACTTCGCCATGAGTATGTTAATTACCACTTCCCCATTGTTTAGCGTCACTCTTGACTACACAGCGCCGCCATAGACTTTCTCGGAGCTATCTGCAAAGCCATAAATTTGAAAATTCACTGCAGAATCAAACCTCAAATTTCTAGGAAGGGAAAACTGACTGATCATTGGCATGTCTCGACGACATATTTCCCATATTATTACCACGTCATCCGGAAGGATATCATCCCATCCTACCCCTAATTGCCACAAACGCTGAAGGATACATTTTCCCACGAACACAACTGACGTGATAAAGCTCAGCGGGTCATATAATCGTGCAATCTCGGATAAAATTGCTCTTTTTGTAATAGGTCCAGGGTCGTACTGAATGTTAAATGAGAAGGCACCTGACTTTATCTGCCAAATCAACCCCAATATTTTTCCAGCATAACCATTGGAGTCTTCTTCGAATGCGAAGGAATCCATATTATTTGGCCTGATGCTCCAATGGAATTCCCGCCAAAACTGCAGAACAGTTGCTAACTCATTTTCACAATGAAAATCCCCCGAGAGACAACAATTTTATCAACTCGTCTCTTAACTTCACTGCCTCCTCCGAGGACTTCATAGATACCACAATATCATCCACATAGTTTGATCTGCGGAGCGCATGTGATGCCACAGGGTAAACAGCCCCTTCATACTCAACTAATTTTCCTAACGTTATGATAGCCGAGTATGGGGCGGACGCAACACCGTAAGTTACTCTTGTAAGATTATACTCGCTAAGCGGAGGGTCAGCACTTGTTGGAACTCTTAATGCCTCTCACTAATACTAATGTTTCGGTGCATTTGGCGAATGTCTGCGATAACGACAATATTGTACATTCTAAATAAAAACAAATTATCTACAAAATTTAATCGAAGCTTTGGCCCAGTGTGCCATATCTGATTCAAAGAGGGACCATTTTCAGTGGCCATAGAGGCATCGAAGACCACCCGAAACTTTTCGAGCTTGTCCTTTCCACGATAAATGTAGTGATGTGGAATATAAAAGGGTACTGAAATTGTAGGTGGCCCCGCGCTCGAATCATATGACCTAGCAGCTCATAATCTACCATGAACGCATTATAGCGTTTATCGCGTGCAAAGGAGATCTGGTAGGTTTGTTAAAGGCCGTTATGATAATTGTATAAGTGTTACGAGTTTAATAGAAGAACTAGGATAAGAATTACTATCATGACGCAGGTTAAAATTTAGGTTAAACCTTTTAAGTAAATTCGAAACCGATTTGTTCACAGATGACGTTAGATATATATTGAGAACCCCTGCGTATTATGCTAGGTTTGATCATATTAACAAGATTAGAGAAATAGATTGTCGTACCGATAGATTTAAAATGTCATTTTTCCCGCGTACTATGAGAGAGAACAATAGGCAGCGTAGCAAAGGGATAGGAAGGTGAAATATAGTAAGAGTAGTCTGTAGTGCATGATGCATGTAATAACAACCAATAATCCCTTTCTTATTATGTAGATACTAACCACCTAGCTGCATGTTACCCTGTTCTCTAGCATGCCTCCCTTAAATATCCTACTTGCATGGCAATAGTGCATCTTTGGTGATCTTCACCCCCTGCCACACTCCCTTGTGGTGGCTCGCAGGGTATTACGTAGATGTAGATGTATGAAACTAGGATTTTAATAACAGCTGCAAGAGCATAATAAAAATTATTTGCGCCACACGCAATTTGAATAAATAAACGGTATATGTATGGAGAATGCATAAGAATGATGTAAGTGCATGCTGATTTTTAGTAATTTATTGATCAAAAACATAGTTAAATTTCAAAATTAGAGCGATAGCCTGCAAGCGCTTTAGGAAAATTAGGGCCAACGAAGATGGCGGACTGGCTTCAGCTTTTAGCATTGGCCAGCATAGCAAGTTCCCTCTCTATACACCTCAATGCATACAACTAATCAAAAGCCTAGAGCGGTCTTAACATTAACCTATTTATATGTGACTCACAAGGAAGTTTTCATTGCGATATTAGTGACTTAAAAGTTCATGATATATCCTCTCAAAACCCGAAGGGTAAATACACATCAAGTCGATTTCAGTATATTTTAAAAGTAACATAAGTGTTAAGTGCGGCTTCGCGAGGTGGTCATGGTGGATTAGTATGACCAGTACGGTTGTTAGGCCTCGCCTCATAATGCCCATGCCAACCGTTCATTATGCGTCAAGTTGGTCCAAACGTAGAGGACGTGACGTCACTTTCGGAAATCGGGAAAACTTTATTACAGATAAGACATCTTCGTCAATGAAATAACGTGCAAGCTACCACTAGAATTAAATTTGAAGAAATGCGCGATTATGAATTTTTGGAAAAAGAATGGCTTTCCACGGAATAATTATTGCATCAAAGAAAACAAAATATGTAACGTAGATTCAATTAAATACTTAAGCGTCACCATCACCGAAGACATGTCATGGAGGAAACACATCAGGGAAATAACTAGTGTAACAAACCGTAGATTAGGCTTCGTAAAAAGGGTTCTAGGCAAATGCGATGAGAGAGCACGAGAAATAAGCTATTTTACACTTGTCAGGCCTCATTTAGAATATGCCGCTAGTATATGGGATCCGTACGAGGAAGGTATGATTAAAGAATTTGAGCGCGTGCAAAGGAGATCTGCTAGGTTTCTTAAAGGCCGTTATGATAATTGTATAAGTGTTGCGAGCTTAATAGAAGAACTAGGATGGGCATTAATATCAGAACGCAGGTTAAAATTTAGGTTAAACCTTTTAAGTAAATTCGAAACCGATTTGTTCACAGATGACGTTGGATATATATTAAGAACCCCTGCGTATTATGCTAGGTTTGATCATATTAACAAGATTAGAGAGATGGATTGTCGTACCGATAGATTAAAAATGTCATTTTTCCCGCGTACTATAAGAGAGAACAATAGACAGTGTAGCAAAGGTATAGGTAGGTAAAATATAGTTAGTGTAGTCTGTAGTGCATGATGCATGTAATAACAACCAATAATCCCTTTCTTATTATGTAGATACTAACCATCTAGCTCCATGTGATCCTGTTCTCTAGCATGCCTCCCTTAAATATCCTACTTGCATGTCAATAGTGAATGTTTGGTGATCTTCACCCCCTGCCACACACCCTCGTGGTGGCTCGCAAGGTATGATGTAGATGTAGGGTGTGTGGCACGGGGTGATTCCACACTAGCCTTGCTGCACTCATCCCAGTATAAATCAGAACCGCGAACCTTACCCCGGCCGCTAGGTGCAGGCCAAAATCAGTCAGTATAACGCTAACAGTAAGGGAACTAACATTAGATAGGGAAGGATTGAGAGCTGCAGCCTACCAATCTTAGGATTGCACGACCAATAAATAAACGTTTACGTGAACAAACAAAAACAGTATTAGAAGAAAAATGAGCATATCATGTATCGAGAACAGGAACATTTCAAAAATATATCCGATGTGGCAGCAAGTAACACAGCATTTTCCTCACTTCATTGAGAACGTAGGGAGCGGTCGTTTCAAGGAATGGACATGGACAAGTGGCGGAGGAAGGACAGGCAGGAGGGGGAGGGAGAAATGATGGACGGCTTATCTTTTGCTTTTCCACGCATAGTTTTAAAGAAACACCCGATAGTTAGCGTCAGAAACAGCGAAAGCTAAGGACGACCTCCCGATAGGCCCGCTCCATCTATGGTAGTACGCCGCAGTCCATTAATTCACCCGCTGACGAGAAACTAAAGGGAATAAAGTTCCCTCCCGGGGAATGATTATTGAGTATATATTACCGGCACCGGTTTCCCGATGGTCATGCATCTCATCGGACGCATTAATGATTCTGAAACTCGAGGAAGCCGGAAGGAGACGAATTTGAGGAGACTGGAACTTTCACCTCGAGATACGCCATTTGAATTTTTTTAAATTTATTTTTTGTTTTTATCCGAATTGTCAGCCACGAAATTTATCACGTTAATTTCGTTTCCAGGAAAATTTTTAACGTTCTATAATTTTAGCTCAGAACATTCTCTTTTGGTTCGAGTTTTTAGCTTCCCTTGCCTCTGCCTCTTCTCGCAGAAATAGATAAAAATCGTCATTTTTTTCACTAAAATCTTCGGGTAAATATATTTGAGGTTCCTCGGACGGCTTTAATGTATGACTTTTGAGTAGATTTGTTTGTTTAACCTGCTGATTCGAGGACAAACATCAAGATGTATTTAAATACATAGTCATGTATTTTTTATCATTTATTGTACAGATTTCTATGCATGCTTGATACCGACTAATCGTAAGGCTCCTCAGTGACATATAAGAGAAACCATTACAATAATATAATGCTTTAAGGCCATCTTGAAGCTGAATGCAAAAGACCTACCTACCAACAATTTCTCTACTATACACCTGTAGAGTAGAGAAATTAGAGCAGGCGGATTCGTTCGCCTATCTCGGAAGTATCATCACGTGGGACGGAAGAAGTATATATAAGCGGAGAACAGCCAAAGCAAATAAAGCGTTCTTGGTAAAAATACAATTCTGAGTTAAAAGAAAATAGGGATAAAAACTGAGAAACAGTATGAAAAACGTGCGTGTGGCTCGAGGCACTCCATAGATCGGAAACATGGACCATTGGAAAAGCACACCAGAACTGACTGGAGGCCTTCGAAACCTGAAGCTGGAGGAGGATGCTGAAGATAAAATGAACGGACAAAATAAGAAATGATTACCTATGTTTTCAAAGGAGTAAAAGAGGGGAAGACCATATGGAACACTACAGAGAAAAGAAGAACCAGATGGATCGGACACACTCCTGAGACACAATGGATTTGTGAAGAACATAATCGAAAGCAATATAGAGGGAAAAGTCCCCAGAGGAAGAGCCAGGAATAAGTTCTTGGACCTAAATAAGAGGAAGGTACATAGGAAATAATCTAACGGGTAATAAAGGAAATAGCATTAAATACATCTACATCTACGTCATACCCTGCAAGCCACCCAAAGGGTGTGTGGCAGGGGGTCCTAATTCTTCTAACAGTCCAGACACACTAGCCAACTTATCGTAGCATCGTTTCACAAACCTAGCTCATCTTCGCTGTACGCGATCTAACTCTGATATCAACCCCGTTTCGTATGGATCCCATACACTAACAGCATATTCCAGATGAGGCCTAACGATTGAAAAATAACAACGTTCTTTCACTTTCTCATCACATTTTCCGAGTATTCTCTTGATAAAGCCTAGCTTCCTGTATACTTGACTGCATATTTCCCTAATATGTTTTCCCCAAGATAGGTCGTGAGTAATTGTGACCCCTAAGTACTTAACAGACTCGGCGTGAATAATTTCCGTATTTTTAATTCTGTAAGCCCTACCTGGCCTATTTTTCTTTTTCCAAAAGCTGACTGCTACGCACTTTTTTATATTTAGTTCCATCTGCCACTTTTCGCACCAAGCATGAATAGCAAGTAGGTCGATTGTTAACGAGTCACTATCTTCGGAGTTGTTAATATCCCTATACACAACCGCGTCGTCTGCGAAGAGTCTAAGCTTACTTTTAACGACGTTGCTAATATCATTTATGTACAAGAGAAATAAAATTGGACCAATTACACTTCCCTGAGGAACACCCGATATAACGCTGTGTTTGACATGATACCGTCTATGACAACCCTTTGTTCCCGCCCATGTAAGAATTGATTAATCCAACTAATAATGTTTTTATCTATTCCACATGCTTCTAGTTTTGAGAGCAACTTAACGTGACGTACCTTATCGAAAGCTTTCTTAAAATCGAGGAATATCTCGTCAACTTGAACATTATTTTCACCCCAGAGCAAGATGTCATGAACGAAGAGGGCCAATTGGGTTTCGCAAGATCTACCCTTTCGAAATCCGTGTTGGTTATTTATTAATAATTCCTCCCTATCTAAATGACTCATAATGGCGCTTACGATTATGTGTTCAAATACCTTACAGGAAATGGATGTGAGAGAAATAGGCCTATAGTTACTAGGGTCTTCCCTGTCGCCCCTTTTGAATATGAGTGTGACATTTGCTACTCTCCAGTCCTTAGGCACTACGTGATCTACTAAAGATTTGGTAAATATTAATTCTAAGTAAGTCTGATGCCAATGTTTTATATACGCGAGCAGGTATTTGATCTGGACCGGGGGATATGTTGGGGTTGATATTTTTTAGCTGATGTTCTATGCCGCGACAATTTATAATAATTTCAGCCATACATGTTTGGGAACGAACTGACTGCGGATCGAAAAGATGTGGTGTATAAGTACTGAAAATGCTTTTGAAGAATGAGTTTAACGAATTGGCTTTTTGTAGACTGTTGGTTAGCTTTTCCCCTTTGATATTCTTAAGCGTGTGTACTGTTGATTTATTTCCTTGAGTGTCCCTAACATACGACCAAAATGCCTTGGGATTATCGTTCAATTGTTCTCCCAGTAATTTACTTTTGAAATCAGCTAACGCCCTTCGGCACGCTAAGGGAAGGGTTAAGGGCTACAGTCAACCAATCTTAGGATTGAAAGACCAATTAATGACCGGGATACTCATCCAGGATTGGATTGGATATTTGGGGAGGCGACCGACAGCTAAGGTCATTTGCGCCATAGGGGAGAGGTAAGGGAGGAAGGGTGGATAGAAAACCGGCGTCGGCATTAGCCTGCTCTTAACGAAAGACGCCGTGGGGACCACAGTTAAACGTCTCATCCGACGGACGGAGTACTGTACTTGAAATGCGCTCCACAAGACACTACGGTAGGCATCGGGTTTTCTCTGAAAAACATCCTCCTCTGCAGGGATTTGAACCCCGGCCGCCTGTGTGGTTAGCCAGTACTCTAGGCACTATACAACCCTATCCCCGATATTCATCCAGATCCCTTAATTTAATGCAGAGCATTTTAACCAGTGAAGCCGCGGAGGTTTCCTCACATGCGAATTGGAAATGACCAAGTAATTACTAATAATCACACAAGGTATTTGATGATAGAAAACCTTTTGATATTGGCATATGTAATTGCTAAATCATGCATACTGCTTGAAATTCAATGTGTATTCGTGAATCTTAGCGAAGCATTTTACAGCATTTGGAGCCTGAGATATTGTCTGCGTTGCACGTTAATTCCACACTATGTAATAATCTGGCTGATAATACGAAATAACCAATCAAACTCAGGAAAAAAGGTACACCCCGGGCGTTTTGAAGTCTGCTGAACTATATGTGCGCCTGATTAAAATACAAAAGGAAAGCTGCACGCTTCGTTTAAAAAATGCTGCGAACATACAGTGTTTTACAACTTTTAGAGGGATTTAAGCGGGAGCCCCTAGAGATTCTGTTGCTATACGCTGGGCTTAGCTTGCTTGAGAAATTCAGAACTGGTGTGTGTCAGAGTGTCACAGAGAATATTATCAAGACGCCTCACTACATCTCTAGGTCTGACAGAAGCGATAAAAAAGAGACATACACTGCCGAACAGATAGGGACAAAAACTCGTTCTTTCCGCGCACAATAAGTGACCACAATAAAAACTGAGCTCCACTAAATACACTCGCCTATAACACACGTCACCATTTCACCTCCCAAAACCTTACATCATGGCGCGGCTGTTGTCCTAACACCCCTGCCACATGAATATGCAGCGGCTCGAAGGGTAGTACGTAGATGTATTCTTGATATAAAAATTGTTCAGATACTACCCTGTCCCCCTACAATGACACTGGTTCAGTTGAGTGATTCCGATGTCAGGGCTAAAGGTGGCTTTTCGAAACGAAGTCACTCCCATGACATTAGCTTTGCTAGTCGCTTACAATAGACACATCGATGTTTACGCACTGACATCCATTGCAGTTGGGGTTGATATTGGTGGTATTCGATCAAGGTTCGCACTTGCATGGATAATAGACTGTCTTCTATTTCGACTCCAGGTAGCATATCGATTCTGCGATAAAATCGTAACGATTCCGGTGAAATGTTGGTCATAGGATCACAAAAGGAGATGAAAAATATAAAGAATGAAAAAATTAGTAGGACTCATTGTCGCACATGTAGATAGTCGTGTATTTAAATTATTGTTATGGCCTGAAGAGCCCCTAAGTTAAACTTTATAACATATCTCTAATTAGATAGTAATAATTATCGTCATAATTCTCATACTTGATACGATGTAAAAATCCACAAATAATGTAGTTCATACGCGTTTATAAAACCCACGAATGACTATGGGAATCGAACAGTCCCATAAGACGCCAAAATTGCCAAATGTAGGTTATTTTCGTAATTAACGTATTCATTTCCATGCCAATTCACTTTCCAGTTCATGCCATTTTCGTAGTTAACATATTCAATGCCAATATCACCAATTGAGTTCCGAGGCCAGTAGTTGACGCTTAGAAACCTCCATATCCATGTATTGCATCTAAATTAGGTATTTATTAACTTGCCAAATATCTGGCTAGCTCGCTTTCTTAGCCGTCTAAGACAATGTTATTTTTACGGAAATAGATATAAATAATATTGTTTAATGTTAAAGTACCTACCACCATGACATATCATTGATATCACTGTGTAAAATTTATTCATTCTTTTCTAAAGTGTTACCTGTTTTGTACTGTTCTATCGTTAAATTCATTAAGTCTAAGGTATGATAAAAGAATTAGAGCGCGTGCAAAGGAGATCCGCTAGGTTTGTTAAAGGCCGTTATGAGAATTGTATAAGTGTTACGAGTTTAATAGAAGAAATGGGATGGGAATTACTACCAGAACGCAGGTTAAAATTTATGTTAAACCTTTTAAGTAAATTCGAAACCGATTTGTTCACAGATGACGTTAGATATATATTAAGAACCCCTGCGTATTATGATAGGTTTGATCATATTAACAAGATTATAGTGATAGATTGTCGTACCGATAGCTTTAAATGTCATTTTTCCCGCGTACTATAAGAGAGAACAATAGGCAGCGTAGCAAAGGGATAGGTAGGTGAAATATAGTTAGAGTAGTCTGTAGTGCATGATGCATGTAATAACAACCAATAATCCCTTCCTTATTATGTAGATACTAACCATCTAGCTCCATATGACCCTATTTTCTAGCATGCCTTCATTAAATATCCTAGTTGGATGTCAATAGTGCATCTGTTTGGTGATCTTCACCCCCTGCTACACACACTCGTAGTGGCTCGCAGGGTATTACGTAGATGTAGATGTAGATGTACCCTGCTAAAGAATTCTGTATAGTTTCCTTATAAATACTTCTACAGGATTTCTTAAAAAGTTCTATAGATATTCCTTAAAGTATTGAAACGCCATTTGACGGAATTCCCTACGACGTTCTGCAGAATACCTTAGGACATTCAGCAGAATTCCATAGGACGTTCTGTGGAATTCTTTACGATTCTCCATATAGGTCCTTAGAAAAGGAACTGAGTCAACGGAAACCTCACATATTTCCGTAGAGTTGCTGAAGTTTTACAGAACAGCCTGTAAGGAGTTATTTTGCTCCGCAGAAAATAACTTTACAGAACATATGTTTTATAGATTCAGGCTCTCATATTCCGTACAGATCCATAGAAAAGGAACTATTTCTGAAGAAAAAGAGACAATTCCTATAGAATTTCTGACGTTCTATAGAACATCTTCTAAGGAATTTTTTAGCAGGGTATGTATTTCAATTTCTGTTATATTTAGCATAATTTTGTATCAATTACAATGCCTATGAATATATTAATATGTTTAAATTTAGCGTATCAGGCGATATCTTGTGGAAATAAGAGTGCAGATGCCATTTTTCTCAATAAAAGTTTTTGTTCACTTTCCACATAAATTTTATTTCACCGACCAAGGTTTCGACAAGAACTATCTCACACCTTGAAAATGACATTGTTTCTTGTTATGTAGATACTAACCATGTGACCCTATTATCTAGCATGCCTTCATTAAATATCCTAGTTGCATGTCAATAGTGCATGTCTGGTGATCTTCACCCCCTGCCACACACCCTCGTGGTGGCTCGCAGGGTATTGCGTAGATGTAGATGAGTTAGAGTTAGTGAGGCGTCATGACAATATTCTCTGTGTCGCTCTGAAACACCTCTGAGATATCGCTGTACTTGCTATTTCCATTGAAGTCGAATTCCAAGCTACCTGTACAGATGCTTACTCCCGTATCAAATATTATGGGCGTGGAACGCTCTCACTGGAGCGCTTCAGAGCTAGGGTTATAGTTTGGATTGTTGTTTCTTCAGCAAAGTTCTGCGTCCCTCTGTTCCTTTTCAACGTGGTAGTCAGTCTGTAGGGAGGGCATAAGAATGAAAATGCCCTTTAGGTCGCCGGAGAAGGCACAAGGGATAAGGGCGACGGTGGGAATTCGACCCAGCGTGAATTCAACCCGGTGAAGTGCCCGACGGGAGAGAGGAGGGCGAAGGTTGTGCCACGCAAAACAGCCTCTGATCAAGCCATAAGGGTTATTGTATCAGCTTTTGTTCATGACATAATCACGTGAAACTATAAATGCGTGTTCTTGTTACTGATATCTATAGATAGCAGTGAAAAAATGCATCATATAGTTTTGTTTTTAGCTTGGGAAATCCAAGTTTTTCTAATGCGTTGCCTTATGGCACATCAATTATATTTCATAATAATTCGATAAAATCTGGACATATCTTCTGAATGCGGTATAGTACATTCTTATACCGAGACGAAAAATTACTAACCATGGCATTTTTGATTGAGGGAAAAAATCAAAGCGATGTAAATTTTCGCTTGTTAATGTTTACACAGTGTTTTTGACCGCGGAAGAAACGTGAATTTGACGAAGATCAGGTGATCGCCATGATTCGTACGACTTATATTTCTAAAAGTTTTTGCACTCATTGTAAGTGGGATTCCTTCAACCCTATGTGGAAATATCACAATATTGAAAATTACCTATAATAACGCTTCAGTGAACATTTTTCTGAACCGTTGCAACGTATTATCCATTGCGTAATGAGTGGCGCTGATATGCGGGGCGGGGGATTCAAAGGGAGGACAAAGATCTCTTTTAGGGTGTGGTAGAAGCAAGAACGAAAAGCTGTTCTCGGCCGAGGTATACAGCCCTCTTAAAATGACGCTTTTCGAGATCAATAGGGGAGTCCCGTGCCAAACACTCTAATGGTAACTAACTCGGTGACCCGGAGATGCAGATGCAAGTGGCAATTGAAAACCGAGAGTGAGAGAAGATTTGGTCGGAAGGTGTATTGCGAGATTACAGAGATTAAAGTCGGTTTGAGAGTGTAGTAGAGGAAAGAACGTCGGCAGGAGAGGAATTGACAGGAAAATTTGAGTTTTGAACAGTTCCAGAGGAGATGAGAGGGGTGAATTTGTTGAATGGGAAATGATCCATTAATATTTTAACATCATTCCATAGAAAAAACTTTGCTTTATAACATATGTGAATCAAGGTAGGTTATAGGGCATTCCCAAAATAAAGGTTCCTCCTTAAACCGCGATTTTAGCTTCCGTAGAAAAGAACCATATTTCTGATGTATGATAAAGTCACTTCGGGTGTCCCACAGAGGATTGTCATAGGTCCACTTCCATTCCCTCTGTATATTAACGATATTGGTGAAGTAATGGACAGTAAGCTACGGCTATTTGCAGACAATGCAGTATTGTACATGGAAATCCGTAGCAACCATGATAAGGAAGCATTAACGAAGGACCTCAAGAAAATTCAAGCGTGGTGCAACGCTTGGCAGCTAGAATTAAATATGAAAACATGTGTGGTGATTAACTTAAGGAAAATAAAAACAACCCCCCTCAGTACAGTTATTACGTAGAAAATACCCAATTAGAGAACATAATGCTTGCGTTTATATTTTTAAGTAGGGTATTTGACAGGTATTGTTGCTGATTAATTCATATGCCCCCTAATGAATATGTTTCCAAATCTGCCGAGTAGTGCTAACAATATGTTTTGCATATTCCCCGCATGACTTTTGTGTCACGTTTACATAGTTGCATTTAGGATTAATTTAGTAGTTTCTGTAGCATACCCATAGTGTGGTGCATGTTGGTGAAAGTTAAAATCTTCACTATAGTTCATGTTGGTGATAAGTGGATTGGATTGGATTTTTTGGGGAGGCGACCGACGGCTAAGGTCATTTGCGCCATAGGGGAGAGGTAAGGGAGGAAGGGTGGATAGAAACCCGGCGTCGGCATTAGCCTGCTCTTAACGAAAGGCGCCAAGGGGACCACGGCTTAACGTCTCATCCGACAGACGGAGTACTCCACTTGAAGTGCCCTCCACAAGACACTCAAGTAGGGATCGGGTTCCTCTGAAAAACATCTGCAGGGATTTGAACCCTGGCCACCCGTGTGGTAGGCGAGTACTCTAACCACCACACCAATCCGATCCCCTTGGTGATAAGTCACCCAATTGCCAAACACCCTTGTGGTGGCTAGCAGGGTAACAAGTAGATGCAGATATAATAATTATATCCTACTCACTTGAGAAGAAACAATTAGTATGGTAAGTAGAATAAGAAAAATTAAAAGTGAAATTCCAGAGTGGGACGTTCTGGAACAGACGTGCGTAAGAATACGTTAGAAGAGGGAGACAAAATGTTGGTTGTAGGCGAGGGAGAAGTTCAGAGTTGAAGGGGTAACTGGTGGTAGGGAAGGGAGTAGGGACGGGGATTTTTTTGCAGGATGGTTAAAGGAAGAGCGGCGATGGGAGAGAGAGCATTTGTATTCAGACGGTGTGTGCCCTGAGAATTTTCCAGAGGGGACCCCGGGAGGTTGATGCATGAAAAAAAAAGGGGCGGGACCTCCCACCCACATCTTCCTCTCCACCCTCGCGTCCTCTCCGTTCCCTTCCAATCTCTTAACAGCGGAGAACGAGAGACCAGGAGGAGGAGAAATAAAAGCTTTCCGAATGGAAGAACAAGGAGAAGGAGAGGGAAAAATGTTTTCGGGAGCGAAAAGGAAGGGAGAAAAGGGGCGAAAAGAAGGACAAGTGGAGGCAGAAATATGATGGGGCTGATGGGAAACAAAAAACAAACGAATCGAGTGGAGGGTATTTTTTCGTTTCAGAGTAAAACAGGCTCGCTGACGACTCTATCGTCATATGTCACGTAGAGGTTGAACGAACGCGAGGGCCCGCATTATTCCCCCCATCAATTTTGCGGGAAGAAAGTGTTTTCTGCTCATTTGCTGCTCAGGGCTATGCATCGCATCCGCTCGAATGGTCGAATTTAGCATGATTTCCAAACCCAGATTTTTCATTTAAAACTTCTGTCATTATCTTGAAGTTATTGTAAATGCTGTACGAAGAAAAAGAGATTGATCGAGATAGTCCTGGATGAATGTAGCACATAATCTAAGATCCGGTTTTAAAGTGTCTGATTAATGATAATCGAAAGAAGATATAGGCTTTACATTAACATGATCCTAACTTTTAGAACGAATTCAGGGTATCACATCAGCCTTTCGGTCAGTTGACGAATGCGTTATCTATGAAAGAATGTTTCAACTTTGTCTCAACTACCGGAAAACTACTAAACTATGGGTTATGTAAACGGCCATAAATTTAGGTCCTCTTGCATGTTAGCCATTGTCAAATTTATATCTCTCTGGGTCGAAATTGAAAACAAATCTTCAGCAGACATCATGATTTTACAAGATATGTTGAACTTTTGATTTTCTTCGTTTAAAGAAAAGCAAGGGGCCAGGAATGGAGCCCTGAGGCACCCTCTCTAAGTTATACTCTACTGAATTCTGCGTAAAAAAGGAAATATTGGAAGTGCTAAGGTCAGAAGGATGTGCATGAAGCAACGTATGAACGTAACTGATGCAAAAGAGGTTCACAAGGATAGGGCAGTATGGAAGAAATTATGAAAACAACAAAATTTACAAACTTGACGCCGAGAATCTAGCTCTTTTAACAGTGCCTAGCCCCAAAGGGAATCACGTAATGGGTATGTATATACGTGTGTATTTATTTCCCGTGTACGTTCACTGTATGGAAGGAGAGGGATAGATGTTTTGAGAGCGTTCCCTAGGGAGGGACCTCGTTAGTTCTCGCTCCTTTCCTCCCTCGTATCATTCTCTGATTCTCCCCTCATAACTTGGGTCGCACCCTGAAGAATAGACGCCAGGGATATTAACCTTCCGACTCGTGCCAAGTTTTAGATTTTGCTGCGATTCTTTTTTGGAAATCTGCCGGCGCTGGGGTGAATGAGTTACCTGATTCATCTAACGAGCCACGTTCCAGTGTCTAGGGAATTGAGTCGGAGTGGTGGCTAAAGATTACACTCCCCATACCAAAGGCCCGGGGTCGAACCTTGGCAGTTGGGATTTTGGGAAGTTGGGAAAGAGATTTTTAAGTGGAATCCTGAACACTGATTTGATCTCACGTATGGGAAACTTCAAGTCCGGTACTTCTTCAGTCAAATGGAGGTTAAACTGAGATCCCTTTCTGCCTTTTCTACATCAGCCACTTAAATACATCTACATCTACGCCATACCCTGCAAGCCACCCAAAGGGTATGTGGGAGGGGGTGCTTCCACAACAGGCATGCATGAATGATACGATAGAACACCGAAACTACATTGAAACCAGCGTACCACACATGCAATGCGCCAATTAACAATCTACTAACCAAGAAACATTCTATCGTCAATCCTTCCAACGTGCAAGGGGTACAAGGACTACTACTACATATTCAAAATATCATGCATAAATAACAACATCAATATTTACATCATGCAGAAATAAGAACGTAGAGAATATAAAGAAAAAGATTTACTATCTGCCTATTGTCACAATTCGAACGATGACACTATTATTGATGATATTGACACTATTATTACGATGATATTCATGACGATGATCACAGCTGTTATGGTCCCGAATGGTACGCGGAAAAAATGACATTTTATACCTATCGGTTCTACAATATAGCTCTCTAATTTTATCGGCGCGACCTAATCTGGCGTAGTACGAGGGGGTTAAATAGTGTGTTCTTTACGTCGTCAGAGAAATGATTTTCCTGAAATTTACTCGTAGTTAGGAGGTTAAGCCTATAATTTAATATACGCTGTGATAGCGATTCCCATCCTAATTCTTCTAACAGTCCAGACACACTAGCCAACTTATCGTAGTATTGTTTCACAAACCTAGCTCCTCTTCGCTGAACTTGATCTTACTCTGGTATCAACCCCGTTTCGTATGGATCCCATACACATTAATAAATTATAGCTTTGCGTTGTAAAATACTTCTCTAAATTAGTAATGAGTACGCATTTTGCCGAGACCTAAAAGGCTTGTGTGAGCAAATCCATGTGCCTATCCAAAATCTTCACTTCTTTCACCGAAAAATATATAAGTTAATTTACATCTGGTGCGATTGTCATAATCTGTTCTCTATAAGTCCAACGTGGACACCTCTGTGTGTGTTAAGTTCTTGGCATGAAATTAGGGGCTATCCGTTAAAATCCAGTCAAAGGGCATTTTAATTTCAGTGGTCTCTCAATTTCGTCATAGAAAAGCCTTACACCTTAACGGCAAGTTAAAAAACAGGACATCAATTATGTCGATTAGTTCAACATGATAATAAACACATTTTTATAGATATGAATAATTTGAATATTTAAGTACTGACACAAATGGAAAATTAACTTGGTTTTCTTCCAGAGATTTATTTTCTTGGTACAACATGTTTCGACACAGCGGTGCCATCCTCAGGTACACACCGCTGTGTCGAAACATGTTGTACCAAGAAAATAAACCTCTGAAAGAAAACCAAGTTACTTTTTCATTTGTGAAATTCAACTTCATGTTGAATTCGTGCTGAATTTCTTGAATTGAAATTTAACTTCATGTTGAATTCAACTTCATGAAACATGTTGTACCAAGAAAATAAATCTCTGGAAGAAAACCAAGTTATTTTTTCATTTGTGAAATTCAACTTCCACATAGTTGAGCCTCAAACTATGGAACGTATTCAAGTACTGAGTAAACTAGACTTTGCTCATTTTTAATTCTACAGAATTAGATATTTCGAGTGAACATGCGACTGTTTTAAATAAAATGTATGTTTTTTTACTGGTGCATGCTCTTTTATCAGCGCAAACAGCTTTTTTCAAGACAAATGGAAACCCTAATCTTGGTGCTTGTCAGAGCGAGTAAAATGACCACATCGAAATGAAAAGTCACGATTAAGCCGTTCAAGAGTTGAGAAAATATTAAACTGTGCACCACTAATTTAGACGAAATATATGAGTTAAAAACTCCTCTTATTTTATATAAGGCCTCTGTAGAGTGCATACACGTATCATTTCCCATGCAATAGGGCTGGTATTTTTCGTCAAAAATCTTGGAAAGTGGTTGGGCATGAGATTGATATTGATATTTATGGAAGGGAGAGATATTTTTCTCAAAAATGAGACCAAATTCATCGATTTCTGCGTGAAATGATACTTTGCACCAGCTACATTGAACCTGAGGGCAAGTTGTATAGAGACAGGCAAGGAGTACAGAGTCTCTACACTCTGAGAGTATTAGTTTTACATGCAACTGTTCGCAGTGCAGTCGCAGCTCCTAGTATCTCGGACGAGGCATGAGGATAAAGAGGGGTTTCGTCTCTGCAACGACCCCCACAGCCTCGCCTAGGCTCGCCTCGCTTGCGGCCCATAATTCACTCCGTCGCACATCTTGTGCCGATTGGACGCACGGTCGTGTGCGGCGTACACCCTCCCCGTAAAAAAAAAAACCGCGGCCTTCCTCAACACGTGGGTGCTCGTTTCGAGGAACTGCGGGAGGGTTGAGGCCGATGAGACGGGGGAGGATGGGGAGGGGGGGAAGGGCACCCGGCTCGTTCGCCGCCTAGGAATTCCACTCTGTCGCAACCCCCTCCCCCCCCCCCATTTCGCGTATTTCACCCCACTCCGGACACTCCGTCAATTTCAGCTTCGAAGTCACCCCACTCCCTTCAACACCCTCTCCCAGCGGGGGTGCATTTATGTGCGTATGCAACTCAGGCCCTAGTGTCGGAAAAATCTTCAAGGAGATGACCATCTGTACTGGCTGGCCGTCTCCCCTATTTTTGTGTACATACAATGGTCGACGGCACTCGTTCAAAGACGGCCATCGCAGCTGCCTGGACAAGGGGTGCCATCCACCCGAAGATGGGAGCTTACCACCTGGGGCTGCGAGTTATATTCTACTGTAAAATATTTTATCGCCGGATTTCACGAGTCGTTATTTCTCGCAACGCATCACATCTTCCAGTGTAAGTTTTAGTGTTCGGTTGCCCGACGAAGAGTTCCAGGTTCAAGTCCCGGCTCAACTTTGAAAAGAAGCATCACGGGCCGTGTTTCAACCCACGATCAGTTGAGCTAGCCATACTAGGTATTTCATTTCCTCCATGCTGAGGGAACGACACCATGGTTACATCTTTCGGATCAAGGACTGGCACGAATGATATGATTTGAGGTAGATAGAGCGACAAATAACATTCAGTCATCAAAATGTGGCATGACAACCAAAATATCAACCATATTGGAAAGAATGAGAAAACCAACGGCCGTAAACGAACTTAAACGCGGCAGTCAAGAACATCTGGTCCCGTAAAGGTCACTAAAATCCAAACTGGAATAGGAAGTCTCGGAAGCTTGACTGGATAAAGCACTCGGCCAGAAATAAAGGGATCCCGGTCAAGGCGGGTGATTTATTTTTATCTCTTTGGAATATTGCGGCCGTAAACTTGATAGAGGACCGTTCAATTATTGCGAAAGACGATTTGTGCCGATTTTGACCTCCCCATTCCCTGTAAGACAATGTAAGATTTTCCCAACCCCTCCCCCATTCCCTCTCAGTCTTACGTAAGACGTTAGATAATTGTATCTACTCTTCCTAAAATGCTCGCCTTCTGCTGTGTCATCTTTCCATAGAAGTCATCGTACAGCTTTGTACACTGAACATCGTATAATTATGCAGAATTGGAGTACCACGTTCACTAACATTCAGAGCGAATCAGTACCACAGCTGATGAAGTCGTGAACAATCACAGGATATTTGAAGAAAAAACACAGGATATTTGGAAAAGATACAATGTTACAGACGGACAAAAATGTAACGTTAATTGGCTCATGTAACAGGTAATACCTCTACCTCCCCTCTTCGTAAGACAAAGCAAGATGATCCCAACTCCCCCAAAAACGTCTTACGTAATACTTGAATGACCCCTAGGTACTAGTTTCAGGCGCCATTCTTCTCTTACATCTACATCTACGTCATACCCTGCAAGCCACCCAAAGGGTGTGTGGCATGGGTGCTTTCGCACCAGGCATGCATGAATGATATGGTAGAACACCGACATTACATTAAAACCCGCGTAACACACATGCAAAGCGCCAATTAAAAATCTAATACCCAAGAAACATTCTATCTTCAATCGTTCCAACATGCAAGGGATACAAAGACTACTACTACAGATTCAAAATATCATACATAAATAAGAACATCAATATTTACATCATGCATAAATAAGAGAGTAGAGAATATAATGAGAAAGATTTACTGCCTGCCTATTGTCAATACTCGAACTATTCATGACGACGATCACAGCTGTTATGGTCCCGAATGGTACGCGGAAAAAATGACATTTTATACCTATCGGTCCTACAATCTAGCTCTCTAATTTTATTGGCGCGATCGAATCTGCCGTAGTACGAAGGGGTTAATAGTATGTTTTTTACGTCGTCAGTAAAATGATTTTCCTGAAATTTATTTAGGAGGTTAAGACTATAATTTAATCTACGCTGTGATAGCGAGTCCCATCCTAATTCTTCTAACAGTCCAGACACACTAGCCAACTTGTCGTAGCATCGTTTCACAAACCTAGCTCCTCTTCGCTGTACGCGATCTAACTCTGATATCAACCCCGTTTCGTATAGATCCCATACACTAACAGCATATTCCAGATGAGGCCTAACGATTGAAAAATAACAACGTTCTTTCACTTTCTCATCACATTTTCCGAGTACTCTCTTGATAAAGCCTAGCTTCCTATATGCTTGACCGCATATTTCCTGAATATGAGTTTGAGAGTTCTTAAGAGTTTGGCAGGCGAAACAACTGGTGTCAGGCCTACTCTGGGCACTACTCATCCCACTCCCGCTACAACTGCCACCTTCAGTGCGTGTGACTGACAATGACCTTGGCGTAGGAGAAATCCTTGCAATCCTTGAGCGTGCGAGTGAGTGCTTTTCACAAGGGTCACTGTTTCCCAACACTCCAGAGTGATTGAGTCTGTGTTATGTCTTATTCTTTTAGACTGCTTGCCCTATTTTTACTTGCCTTCCCAAAAACTAAAGCCTATCAATTCTACGGCCTTCGGTTTTATCATTGTTTCACGGCCATAGGTGCGTTCGTTTGACATACCTACCATAATATTGAACCCTGCTCCCATTCCAATCTTACCATGACTCCTTTCCTTTAGACAGAACGAAGGAACGGTCAAATAAGCGAATGTAAAGCAAGAATATCAACCATCTGTTTGAAATTTTATGGTGAGTAACCCTTGAAACATATATTGGCTACTAAGTTCAATGTATTTTACTCGACCATAATTTTCACCGGCAATGCCATTAATAATTTCAATAAATTAATAAATCTCAGGAGATGGCTTATTTAAAGATGTAACGCATGCTAATTCCTAATTGAGTTACCGCTGGAAAACCTCGTCAACCTAAATAGGAAATGAATTCTTTCCGCAATAATCGCCTGTCATACAATTGCTCTAAGTCCTCGATGTACGCTGGAGATGCGTTTCGAAGAAGAGCGACGTAAGTTGAAACAACGTAAAACGGATACAGTTTTTCGTGACTACTTTAATCCCGTGATAAATCAAGGCATTAATTTCAAAATTCGTATATTGCCTTTACTCAGGAAAAAATAGCTATTTCAGATAGGAATATTATGTCTCATTTATCGAAAAAAGCAAGCATATGCACATACGGTCTGTTTTATTAGCATTATACAGGGAAAAATTTTCCGACGATCCTTGTAAGCATGGAAGGAACATCGACTCAGACGTAAATCTAAAGGACGCATATCCGAGGACTTTCTGGAGCCGAAATAGCAGAGTTGGGAGAGCGTCATACTGAAGACCTAACTTTCCCTGGTTCAATCCCGGGTATCGGCATATTCCTATTAGGTTTTATTTCCTGTTCTAACCATGAGAAATTTTCAAATTTTAAGTCTTTAGTCAAAATCAGCGCGTCAGTACGCAAGCGCTAAAGGAAAATCGCAGATGACAATGACAGCAGATGAGCCAGCCCACGTTACAGCTGCAAATATTGGTCACAATAGTAATCGCGATCGCCATCTTCCTCAATGGTATAATATGATCCAGTATGAAAAAAGTATTTCTACCCATTAAAATTCGTCCTAGTTGTAATAACGCAAACTTTGTTACATCCACGATTAATTTAAAAAAATGTACTGCTCTTATTCCATCATCCTTACTCCTCGTCTTGTGTACGTGTTAGGAATGCCACATCGCCACAGATGTATCTGAATACTCGATGTTTTTTGGCCGAGACTTCGAGAGCATCGAGTCGTAAAATTATTCGATTATAATGGAGGGAGTGGTGAGTGCTTTTATAAACATCGAAAAATCGAATACTCGATGCGCTCTAGTCGATGTGGAATTGCTAGCACCTGATTATTACATAACGGCCGAAACCACTAAGTATTCCATTAGGTAATAAATTGTTGACGTAACAAAGTTTGTGTTATTACTATGACAACCCTTCACGATGTGAGACCTTCAACAATTGAATTAACGTCGTTCTAATTCATCAAAGATTCGGATAGGGCAATGGCCGTCAAGTTCATGAGAGATCGGTTATGCAAACTTGAATGCATATGTCATAAAGAGAGCCATGCATTACATTTTAAACCTGTCATAGTGTTCTTACGTGACCTAAGCTTGAGCGGGAGCGTTAGAAAAGATTGAGCTTTTCTTTGGCTAATATCTTTGTCGGTTCGTAAGATAGTTCGAGCGAGATAGTTCCCTAGTAATGATGGAGACCATATTCGAATTACACGTTTTATTTTCAGCAGCCGTAGGAAGCATGAATTAAATATTGTAATATTAATGGCGCAAGAGTATATTTTTGTATGACTGAGGTTCAAATAATTAAATAAAAGTATCTCCATGAGTCTTTTACTTGACTCATTTTTTCTCACGGTACATTTTAAAATCAGTCACAACGGAAGGTTTTTTTAAGTGATTCTGGAAAAATAACGGCGGTGACAACATGGTTTAATTAAAAAAAATAGTAGTGAAAAAATACAATCTGCTCACTATTTATTTACGAGATGTAGGTGTTAGAAATTCCTCACTTGTTAAATGTGGTCTCTCTGGAGTGCATACACGTACCATTTTCCATGTAAAAATGGTCAGGTATTTTTCGTGGAAAATCTTGGAAATTAGTTCAGTAAGGAGCTAATATTTGTGCATCTTTGGAAGGGTGTCATGTTTTTCTTTATAACGAGACTAATTCATTGGTTCGAAGTGAAATGATATTTCGCTCAAACTACCTCAACATTATCCCGATATACCAACATCTATCTCTCCCTCCATCAACGCCTCTCCCTCCATCAGCCGAAATAGCTCAGTTGGGAGTGCGTTAGACTGAAGATCTAAAGATCCCTGGTTCAATCCCGGGTTTCGGCACATATTTTTCCCTTTTTCATTTAACGTTATTTCCATTTTGAACTTGACAAATTTTAATAGTAACTTCCAGTTTAGATAAGGCAAATTGTTTGAATTACTTTTTTCAAAGTGTTTTTAATCAACCTATGCATAGTTTCCGCGAAACCATACCAGACCGATTTCAACAACCAATGCCCCCAATCGATATATCTTGTAGCGGAATCGTATCCTTACTAAGTAACATTAGCCCTCAGGTCCTCAGGTCCTGATGAAATTCCAGCTCGTGTTTATAAAGAATTAGCTCTCGAAATGGCTCCGTATCTTAAAGTAATATTTAACAAATCCCTCGAAGAACACGCGGTTCCCAAAGACTGGAAGATAGCAAACGTGACCCCAATTTATAAAAGCGGAGATAGGGAACAGCCATGTAATTATAGACTAATATCATTAACGTCACTATCATGTAAAATTATAGAGCATATAATAGTTACATCAATAATGGGACACCTCGACAGCCAGGATTTATTAATAACAAACCAGCATGGGTTCAGAAAAGGACGGTCTTGCGAAACTCAATTAGGTCTTTTTGTTCACGATATTTCAGTTTCCGGAGAAGATAACGTACAGGTAGATGCAGCGTTTCTTGACTTTAGAAAAGCTTTTGACAAGGTTCCCCACTGTAAGTTACTCGCGAAGTTAGCATCATACGGAATAGACAGTAATATAGTAGGCTGGATAGGAGATTTCTTACATGAACGCGTTCAAAGGGTGGTATTAGATGGTGTCAGCTCAGGCGAAGTAAAAGTTACATCGGGTGTTCCCCAGGGAAGCGTGATAGGCCCAATTTTATTTCTTCTGTACGTAAACGACTTGAATAGTGTAGTAAAAAATAGCAAGCTCCGTCTTTTTGCCGATGATGCAGTAGTGTATAAAGAAATTAGAAATGAAGAGGACAGACAGTGTTTAGCTAAGGATTTAGATGCGATTGATGATTGGTGTGATAGATGGCAGCTAGAATTAAATTTGAAGAAATGCGCGATTATGAATTTTTGGAAAAAGAATGGCCTTCCTCGGAATAATTATAGCATCAAAGAAAACAAAATATGTAACGTAGAATCAATTAAATACTTAGGCGTCACCATCAGTGAAGACATGTCATGGGGGAAACACATCAGGGAAATAACTAGTGTAGCAAACCGTAGATTAGGATTCGTAAAAAGGGTTCTAGGCAAATGCGATGAGAGAGTCCGAGAAAGAAGCTATTTTACACTTGTCAGGCCTCATTTAGAATATGCCGCTAGTATATGGGATCCCTACGAGGAAGGTATGATAAAAGAATTAGAGCGCGTGCAAAGGAGATCTGCTAGGTTTGTTAAATGTCGTTATGATAATTGTATTAGTGTTACGAGTTTAATAGAAGAACTAGGATGGGAATTACTATCAGAACGCAGGTTAAAATTTAGGTTAAACCTTTTAAGTAAATTCGAAACCGATTTGTTCACAGATGACGTTAGATATATATTAAGAACCCCTGCGTATTATGCTAGGTTTGACCATATTAACAAGATTAGAGAGATAGATTGCCGTACCGATAGATTTAAAATGTCATTTTTCCCGCGTACCATAAGAGAGAACAATAGGCAACGTAGCAAAAGGGATAGGTAGGTGAAACATAGTTAGAATAGTCTGTAGTGCATGATGCATGTAATAACTACCAATAATCCTTCCTTATTATGTAGATTTTAACCTGTACTATACCGTAGTAACTAATATTCTATTGTAATAACTACTGCAATTACTTGCAATTACTAATAATCTACTGTAGTAACTAATAAACTATGACCCTATTTTCTAGCATGTCTACATTATATACCCTACTTACATGGCAATAGTGCATGTTTGGTGATCTTCACCCCCTGCCACACACCCTCGTGGTGGCTCGCAGGGTATTACGTAGATGTAGATGTAGATCTACTTTTTACCCTGCAAGCCACAACAAGGGTGTTTGGCAGGGGTTCGGTAATCGACTCGATATATGCTTGGATGAAGGCTATCGTAACACATGTGCTTGACATATTTTCAACCTTATGTACACATACGTTCGAGGGCTAGTTGCCCGTTCCTCTTCGTAAGCCAAGACTCGATGATACTATAATTTAGGCTCTTTGCTCGTAAGTATGTAAGGCCCAGACTCGTTCGAGGCGGATTAAGAGGGAGCTGGGCGCCATAAGCTATACAATGCCACCCCCTGATCCCCGGAAAGTAGTATTAAATCCCCCTTCCCCCCCTAAGAACAATGCACATAATCTGCCCACAAGACTGATATAAACTATAGTATATACTGAGGGGACATTCCGAAATAGGAACACGGCCCTAAAGGCCGCTTGACCCTATACATTTTACTGTACAAACGAATGTATGAACTTTTTCACGAGGAAAATTGTACCAGGTAGTGCGGCAAATTAAACGAAAGTCTGATTGAACGATTGTCAAATTTAACTATTGAACGGGAAAACCAGTCCGCTTATTTCTATTCATTTTCTTGTACAGTCTGTGGTGCATGGGCTTGTACAATAAATTGGACCGCGTACAGCGGCTTTAAGAGTGACTGGGAAATTAACATGCGCCGGAGTCATACGCTGTAGAAAACACGATGTGAGAAATTTACGACTAAAATAAAGACTATTGATGAATGACTTTACTTCTAAGCTGGGACATGATTTAAAGATGGGTTGGCATTCCTTGAGTGGTCCTGCAGGACCTAGCATGCATTTAAGGGCTTTGCACGTATGCCATAGGTGAAAAACATATTTCAGAGGGAGCAGCGAAATAATTTACTGCAGAATCGTTAACATTTGTTATTTTTAAGAATTTTCTTAAATGCTATTTAAAAACGAAAGGCCAATCAAACACCTCATCCATATGACCAGTACAATCCATAATGCCAGTAGACCGAGTGCACCACGTGAAATGTAATAATAAAGAAGCGAGCTCTTACGGATTGAATAATATAATATGGAAGAAACTCCAAAAGCCGTAAACAAAAATATTGCTTACGGTATTTGAAGTTTCACTCTTATTTAATATCACGATGAACGAGTGCAAAAATAGGAAACGAATGCCTTCCTCAATAATCGCCTCTCCCTCCATCAGCCGAAATAGCTCAGTTGGGAGAGCGTTAGACTGAAGATCTAAAGGTCCCTGGTTCAATCCCGGGTTTCGGCACATATTTTTCCCTTTTTCATTTAACGTTATTTCCATTTTGAACTTGACAAATTTTAAAATTTTAGCCAAATCACATCCGTGAGAACATTATGGAAGTGCACGCGCCGCAAATTACATGCGTTAATTCCATTATTCCAATAATACATTTCCGATGTTGCTTGTAGTTCTTTACGTATATGATTCATATCAGTTCGCTGAGTACGATATCGCTGAAGATCAGACGAAAACTGGTAGAGTATTTTACCACAAGTTTGCAAAATTCATCACAGGAACTGCTGAATGATAATTACTTTCGTGTATCTGCCTGTTTCATACACAAGCTGCACACCAGAGACGAAAACATTACATGATATAACCGATAAATGATAAAAATACATGAAAAAGGAATGTATTTAATACCAGAATTTTAGTAGTTTATGAAAATGACATACTAAGTAACGAGTAAAGCGCTGAAAATCTTATTTTAAATTACTTGTCTTCAAGGCAGGAGAAGTTGCTCACCATGAATTCGTGCAGTGATACCCATAATCTTTTGTTACACCCTTTTTTTTATCACAGAATACCTCGCAATATATTACAACACTCGCACCACTCTTAAAAGAATACTTAGGACATTAACAAACTCGCTTTTCTCACAGAAGACTTCGCCACTCACAAAGAAAAACGTAATGTGACACTCGCAAAGAAATACTCACTCAACCGTCTCCCGTCTCCTCACTCTCCCCTCTTTTTGTCAATATTTATTTTTCTCTCGCGTCCCTGGTTACGCATTGTTTAGACCATGGTTTACACTTTCAATTCACTAATAAATAACTAATAAATTACTTTGCGGCACAGTCGTTTGGTCACCCTTTCATGATTTGTATGTCACCTGAGTATAGTTTCCAATGAGAATTTCAACGATCCGATGCGTCTGAAAAAATTTTTTGAAGGTCTTTTACAATGAAAAGCCTTTCCCATTGATGATAAATATACGAGTAACAGTGAAAGATTCCGCAGAGAAATAAAAAATACGAGATTTAAAAATTGGAAACAAGTATGAGATTTATTGAAAAAAAATATTACTGTGAAGCCAACACTTGAATAAAACAAAACAAATTAATTGATAAAGATGATACTGACAGGGAGGGAATGGTGTGAACATTTTAAATACTAAAGGAATAATTATGTCTGGTTCTTCCACAACAAAACAAATGATACCTGTATTAGATAGGGATAAAATTTGTCAGAAATGAAGTGGCAAGATTGAAAATTTTCCGTTGAATTTTCAACGTTTTTAAACGTGCTAAGCTTTAAATTTCTTCCTTTTACGATGAAATAATACATGTGCTATTTAAGGAAAAACGAAATACGAACTGGGTGCAGGAAGAGGATACTCGAAAAGTAATCAGCGCCCAATAAATCACGTACCCAGCAGTAGACGTTTCTCTACGCTGATATGAGCGTCACCACGCTCCAAAAAGTAATCGATAAACTGCTCCCACAGAATGAAAATATGTATAACGAAGTAAAAACATTGCCGAAACCCGGGATTGAACCAGGGACCTTTAGATCTTCAGTCTAACGCTCTCCCAACTGAGCTATTTCGGCCGATGGACGGTAAGGTGAATGTCGCGGAAGGCATTCCTTCAGTCAAGTGCTTTCCCTTCAGCTCGCTGAAGAGGGCCACCTTGTGGTCGAAATACGCGTATCCGACGCTCGCCCTCGTTCGTTCCTGTGTTTGTATTTTTGACTAGGCTCTTTTTGAGCGAGTTTCTTCCAGAAGTTGGGCCCGTTTGTTTGTGTGAGTGAGTGATTTTGACGGCTGGCGAGTGTGATTGTGTTCATAACCAGGCATTCATAGTGGGGTACCATTAGCCCTGTGAAGGATCCAAGGTCATAACCCAGGCATCCTTAGCGGGGTCACATCAGCCCTAGCCAAGGACCCCAATAAGGTTGAATGTGTGTGTCTGTGGTGGTCACTGGCGTAAACCACTACAGGAGGGTATTCTGGTTGAGAGGTTGTGGTTGGTTACTGCTGTGGAATTCCCTTTCCCGCAAACTAACACAGCAATTTTTGTGTTCATTTGACGAGTGTTGCCAATTTTTCCGGCCATTGGAAACTCATTTAATGTTGTTATTGAAAGAGGCCCCAGAGCTCAATTTCCCTTGCTTCATTTCCTTTTTGCGCAAACATTTAACGTGGTCTGCAGGCATTGCAGATTGTACAGGTCGTGCGGATGAGGTGTTTGAATGGAATTTCTTTTTTTTATAGCTACAAAAGAAAACTTAAAAAATGGTAAATTTTAACGAGTCTGCAGTAAATTATTTGACTGCCAGAAACTTTTAATACCGGTTACGGTTGCTCAGCTCCTTTTTGAAACATTCAACCTGGTTTGATAGGTTAACTGAATATTTCTTCCATTTGACCGGGGTCAGTAGTACGTCAACTGAAATTTTAATGTATTGAAATAGGCGCTGTAGGTGAACCAAAACCAAACACCTGGATTAAATTAACTATTGAGTACCATACTTAATGCTGCTGGTTAGGATAAATTAAATTTTCAATACAAACATGAAACTGTATTTTATTATCATTACTAGTACAATACTAGTACATGGCAATAGTCTATTGACCGGCAAATCATTGACGAAATTACGCCTTATTCCTAAAAAGTATAAAAAGCTCTATTTGTGTATTCTTAGGCAATTGATTTTATGAAATGGTGGCATCATGACCTTTGAAACTGGAAACGGTTCATTGTAACACATATTTTCCTTAGTGTTATAGTTCGCTAAAATAAAAGCACATACCATGCATATGGATACATTTCATTTTTCGACGAATTCATTTTATTTTGTACACAATGCTCCACAGAAGCATGCGATTTAAGGCAACACAATAATATGGATGAGACGATGAGGAGGAATTTTGGATTATGCCCCAAAAATGCATGTTTGTAAATCTGCCAAGTAATGCTAACACCATGTTTTGCATGTTCCCTGCATAACTCTTGTGTCACGTTTACATAGTCACATTATATATTATTTTAGTAGTTTCTGTAGAAATTGTAGCTCATGGATAGTGTGGTGCTTGTTGGTGAAAGTAAATTTCTTCACTGTTGTTCACGTTGGCGAAAAGTTATCCCTTATAATCCGTTGTATCTGGCGTTACTTCGTGGAATCGTTAAATGCTTAGCATTGCAAATGATGAGTAACTTAGTTTTTCCACATAGATTTATTATAAATAGACAACCCCGGTTTCGACGAAGCTTGATGATGACGAGCTTTTTTTAAACCTTGCACGTCTTTTTATAATAAATCTATGTGGAAAAACTAAGTTACTCATCATTTACAATGCTACGCAAGTCACCCCATGCCAAACCCCCTTGTGGTGGCTTGCAGGGTGTAGATGTAGCTGTAAAGGACAAATGTTTACTCCGTTGCACTACAACGGGTGACCTCTGCTAGTGTTTACAAAAATGTTATTAAAACACAAATGTGGAATTTATCCTTCTGTTTTCACGTTTACTAGTCGATTATTAGATTTTGGATTGGATATTTGGGGAGGCGACCGACAGCTAAGGTCATTTGCGCCATAGGGGGATAGGTAAGGGAGGAAGGGTGGATAGAAACCCGGCATCGACGTTAGCCTGCTCTTAACGAAAGGCGCCAAGGGGACCACGGCTTAACGCCTCATCCGACAGACGGAGTACTGTACTTAAAGTGCCCTCCACAAGACACTCAAGTAGGGATCGGGTTTCCTTCTAGCTCTCCAGGGATTTGAACCCTGGCCGCCCGTATGGTTAGCCAGTACTCTAGCCATCACACCAACCCGATCCCTGTTTACTACAGCGTACGTACAGCGAAGAGGAGCTAGGTTTGTGAAACGATGCTACGATAAGTTGGCTAGTGTGTCTGGACTGTTAGAAGAATTAAAATGGGAATCGCTATCACAGCGTAGATTAAATTATAGGCTTAATCTCCTAATTAAATTTCAGGAATATCATTTATCTGACGACGTAAAAAACATACTATTAACCCCCTCGTACTACGGCAGATTAGATCGCGCCAATAAAATTAGAGAGCTAAATTGTAGAACCGATAGGTATAAAATGTCATTTTTTCCGCGTACCATTCGGGACCATAACAGCTGTGATCGTCGTCACGAATAGTTCGAATTGTGACAATAGCTAGACAGTAGATCTTTCTCTTTATATTCTCTACGTTCTTATTTCTGCATGATGTAAATATTCATGTTCTTATTTATGCATGATATTTAGAATATGTTGTAGTAGTCCTTGTACCCCTTGCACGTTGGAACGATTGACGATAGAATGTTTCGTGGTTAGTAGATTTTTAATTAGTTAATTAATTTAATAAATAATAATTTAATAAATAAATAAAATAATAAAAGTTAGTTAATTGGCGCGTTGCATGTGTGGTACGCTGGTTTCAATGTAGTTTCGGTGTTCTACCGTATCATTCATGCATGCCTAGTGTGGAAGCACCCCCTGCCACACACCCTTTGGGTAGCTTGCAGGGTATGACGTAGATGTAGATACACTAGTCGAGTAGCTTGTTAATTTTCTTAAAACCATCCCAATGGAGACCGGTTTTATGGAGCGTAGGTGCTCGGAGGGAAACGAGGTGGGGAAAACGGGAATATGCGTATGGAAGAGGGAATAGAGGATAGAGAGAGACGGAGGAGAAAGGGGTTGAAAAGGGAGAAATGGGGCGCGAGGAGATGGAGCAAGAGAAGAGGGATAAAGTGGCAAAGAGAGAGAGAGCGGAGCGGAGGAGAACACTGGGAATGGGGCCATAAAGACGCCACGGAGCAGTTGTCGAGATAAAATACGACCTTCGCAATAACTACGAGTCATTGCAATTCCGCGAATGGATTCCTTTCCTTTCTCCGCTTTTCTCGTCGTTTACTACACAAAATCCAACATCCCCCCCCGACCCGCCATAACAGCTCCGGTCTCTCAAAATGCTCCTCTCACACAACCACCAGCAATGCGGCGTAATACCAGAAAACCTCGCAAAAGTGTACACAGATGATAAAAATATTTAAATCAAAGTGAGGGCTTTATTTTGTGTCCATATCAGGGAAGTTCTCATGATGGTTCCACCATAAAGTACATATTTTGACATATTAGTACACATTTAAACATATTTTGCTAGAGCCAAACTATGATTGTAGATATGAACACAGTTATAAGATTTAGGATGTTTATAGATCGAATCCGGAGGAGGGCAGCTAGTTTTGTTAAAAATTGCTGCATCAAACATAGCTGTGTTACTAAAATATTGAGGTAATTAGGATGGAAACCTCTATCAGATCGAAGAGAAAAATATAGGTGGATTAAATCATTTACGAAAGTTTGATGTTGACTATTTTTTGTCGGACCTTCGACATATTTTGCTAGAGCCAAACTATTTCGGTAGAAACGATTACAGACATAAGATTAAGGAAATAGACTCCATAACCGATAGATTTAAAATGTCCTTTTTTCCGCGTACAATAAGGGACCATAATAGTTGCGTTATATCAGTTCTAGGATATTTTGACCCTGACAAGGTAAAATAAGTTTTTGCACTTGTGCTAAACATCTTAGCATAATTATTTGCTACTAATCTCACAAGAAATTTCCGGCATGATATAGCTCTTGCTTGATTTAGTTAGACCTTGTGGAACTATTTATCTGTCGCAGTAATTATAACCAGTAGTCGCATCTGAAGTAGTGTACTGCATGGTACCATGTTCTTGTGCGTAGCGCTCTTCTAGTTTCTGGTCTGACTGCGCACTGTTATCCTGCTTTTGGCCTGCGCCTGGAATTCCGGGAGAACGTGCGCGGTTCGGGTTTAAGAATGGATGAGGGCTTCATGCCTGGTGTGGAATCACCCCCGTGCCACACACCCCAGCGGTGGCTTGCACGATATTTCGTAGATATAGATGTAGATAAAGTAGCATGAAACCATATAATTCATATTCTGAAAATTCAGAGAAAATATTTCATATATTTCACATGGACAACAAAATGCTACCATTGTAGACTTTGCTCATTCGCTCCAATTGAAATCACCTGAAATTACCCAGTGTTAAATGCGATGGTGAGACACACACGGAGAAAATGTATTTTATCATCCAATATGCATGTAATTTTCACGGAAAACTGATTATTAGGACCTGTTGAAGCGGACTGGGATTCCAGTGAAACAGACGCCCACAAAACTAGTGCAACGCGGGGAGAACCCGAAAAATGCCAAATGAACAAGATAACCGCGGAATCATTCGTAACAGAGTTGAGTCATATTTCAAGCAAACCTCAAATTTTCAGGACAATTGACCCCATACTTATTTTGAACGAGTGAACATCAAATTAAGCGTTACCGTAAAAATACATGGCTAAATACAAAATACGGCTTCACTGAATGAATCAATCGAAATACTTGATTTCTAAGTTTTAATAGAGAAAAGAAGTAAAAGAAAGAAGATGAATAAATTTATCTGTTGTTGATATTTTAGATTAATTTTTAGGCTGCAGATACTTCCACTTTATTATTATTTTATGCGTATTAGACTAACGTATAAACGAACAAAAAACTAATGCAGACTAACGGAATGAAAATGTCAATGGCATTGACAAAAAAAGAATGGGCTGGAGAGAGTTAAATTTGTTTTAATTTTTTTCCCTCGATGTTTAGATAATTTTCGCATGGGTTGAACAATTACCTACGCCCACTTGCTGGCTGAGTACCATGCTAACTGAAAAATCTGTCTTTATCAATTACTTGCCCGATTCTATTTCTGATAGGAACGTTTAGCATGATCTACCAAACTGATTTTTTCCGAAAGATGGTACAGTAGCATTCAGAGAAGAAATTAATCGCAACTATTACTTATATGCCACTATGGTAAAATGATTAAACTTTATAAAAGAATTAGAGGGCGTGCAAAGGAGATCCGCAAGGTTTGTTAAAGGCCGTTATGATAATTATATAAGCGTTATGAGTTTATTAGAAGAACTAGGATGGGAATTACAATCAGAACACAGGTTAAAATATAGGTTAAACCTTTTAAGTAAATTCGAAACCGATTTGTTCACAGATGACGTTATATACCTATATATATATATATATATATATATATATATATATATATATATATATATATATATATATATATATATATATATTAAGAAGGCCTGCGTATTATTCTAGATTTGATCATATTAACAAGATTAGAGAGATAGATTGTCGTACCGATAGATTTAAAATGTCATTTTTCCCTCGTACTATAAGAGAGAACAATAGGCAGCGTAGCAAAGGGATAGGTAGGTGAAATATAGTTAGAGTAGTCTGTAGTGCATGGTGCATATAATAACAACTATTAATCACTTTCTTATTATGTTGATACTAACCATATGACCCTATTATCTGGCATGCCTTCATTAAATATCCTAGTTGCATGCCAATAGTACATGTTTGGTGATCTTCACCCCCTGCCACACACCCTCGTGGTGACTCGCAGGGTATTACGTAGATGTAGATGTAGATGGTCATTTAATTCACGTACATGTTTAGTGAATACACATCAAGATACGTTTAGATTCTCTAGCTAATGATGTTCAAATAATGATACAAAATAAATTTCCTGTAATAATTTTAATAATATTTTAATTTCTGAAGTTAATGTATAATTAACATACGAGTGTTGTTTACATGATATTACCATTAACAAGGTCACTATGAAACGTAACCAAATCATAATTGGGTCTTCTAATGATAATGTGAAAACGGACTACTCTAGCACACATACATACACTTGTCATTATCGTTTCCTCTTACGAAGTATTATTGATGTTAAACAGCTTGGACCAAAGGACAAATATTCGTTTATCTATGAATTCTTCTCAAGGAATAAAATGAAAAAAAGGGGAGGGAATCCCTGAAAATGGGAACTCACTCACACAAATATAAGACAAATTACGCTTAAGTATTATTTAAATCTTGTACTCGCTTCCAAGACCTGAACGGTGGAAGAGCACGATTTTCTAAACGTTTAAAATGCAAGAAATGACTTCGGTCTAGGACAGCTTTCCTACCTCAATTTAAATCTTATATAATGAAAATGATTCCTACTCCTCGCCACTGCGAAACGTCTTAGCTCTCAAATTTAATGTCATTCTTTTTAAGGTAGTGCGAGATAGTTCCCTAAACATAATAGAGACCATATTCGATATACACGTTTTAATTTCACCAACTTTGAGACACACGAATTAAATATTGCATTATTAATGGTGCAATAATATAGTTTTATGTGATAGAAATTGTAAGTAATCAAATGAAAATATCTAAATAAGTCTTTAACTTGACTCATTTTTCTCACGTGGTACGTTTGAAACTCCATCAATACGGAATGTTTATTGTGATCCCGAAGGATTAACTGCAGTGACAATATGGTTATTTAAAAAAATAGCTGTTAAAACACACAAACTACATACTGTTGATTTTTTGACGAGATCCAAGTGTAGGGAATGCCTAATTTTTAATATAAGGTCTCCCTGGAGTGCATACACGTACCACTTCTCATGTAAAAGGGCTGATATTTTCTGGAAAATATCTCTGAAAGTAATGTGGCAAGGGGTTGAAATTTTGATATCAATGGAAGAGTGATAATGAGACCAAATTCATTGATTTATAGGTAAAATGATATTTCGCTCAAACCACCTTAAGTCTTTCATCTCCATAGATCGTTAGCATAAGAAGGCGATCATTTAATAGCGACGAAAATATGCATGAGGAACGTGAACGCCAGAAGTTTTCGCGGTGTGCATCGAGAGCCATGCCAAAGAATAAAAAATTTTTGAAAAATTCTTACCAGATACCAAAAGGTGAAGCTCGATGAAAGAATTTCTTTGTCTCAGTTTTAGAATCTCCTCCATGCACTTGGTGTTTTAATTCATCCATCGGCTGGGAACACAATCCTTTAAGAGCAGCGATAAAGCCACTGAACGCCAACCAGTTTTGGAGGTTCCCTCGCAACTTCGACTCAAGACTTGAGAAACTACAAGATAAAAACATTTTTTTCAAATTTTCAACTCAATTTGATCTTTTTTTGGCAATGCATACGAAAAACATGGGCTTTCAAATAGCAAGTCATTAAAATTATTCTCAAGAAGAACAAAACCACCAAATCCCTATATAAAGAAACATATTGTAATGCACGTTCAAAAGAGATTTTTAAGATTTTTATATTTTGTATTATATCATGTGTATCCGCTTTTTGACAATTATGTTTGTTATAATGAATTGTTAAAAGAGTTTGATTTCCAGACGCCACAAAATTGAAGAAGCATAAACGATCTCCTATTTCTTCATGATGTCATCATTAAGTGACTATCTAATGAGTTATTTAAGGAAATAAGAATCATAGTTCCTAATGTTAATAGTAGGTTAGAAAGAACCTTTGACATACCAAGGGTGAATACCAATTATTGTGCAAATTCGCCAATACAAAGGATTTGTGTAATATATAACAAGCATTGCAACGAACTGGACTTATACATAAGGAAAGACTACTTTTTAAAAGAAGCGAAGAATCTGTTTGTGAAGTGATTTAGATTGATTTTTGTGTTTTTTGCGACTGTGGCCTATTTATTTAGTATTTTCAGTATTTGTAATCTTGATTTTTATTATTTTGTGGCTGTGACCAGTTTATTTTTAATTTTTGTACTTAAACTTTTGGATTGTTCACCCTATAACTATGTATATGTTGGGCGAACATTAAACACAATAAATAAATAAAGTCAGATTGTAAGCAAAATCCTCTGAAAAGTTTTTCACAATCATTACACCATCATGCCTCCTGCATCTCGTTCCCGTAGTTACATCATACACAAATTCAATAGTTTCTGCGACATTGGTAACACGCCTAGAGTTCTGTGCATATTGTTAAAAGTTACTTACGTATTATAGTGTACTAGTGGAAGGTATCCGTAGAAAGTCAACGCGTGTGTAAAACAATGAACTTATTTCATAATAAAACCAAAAAGCATGCATGATACTGTCAGGGTAGTCATTTGAGGAGTTCTAAATCTATCTTGTACGTTGTGTTCGTTGTAGTGGACACGCTGACCGTTTCCCAGGTTCACGTAGAGATGAGTGATTGCTGGTCCTCTTTCATCCACGGGAAACCCAAAAATGGGCCACGCAGACTTGTTACTACTTAAATAGCACCCAGGTTGATACATCTACATCTACATCTACGTGATACCCTGCGAGCCACCACGAGGGTGTGTGGCAGGGGGTGAAGATCACCAAACATACACTATTGACATGCAAGAAGGATATTTAATGGAGACATGCTAGATAATATGGTCACATGCAGCTAGATGGTTAGTATCTACATAATATGAAATGGATTATTGGTTGTTATTACATGCATCATGCACTACAGACTACTCTAACTATATTTCACCTACCTATTCCTTTGCTACGCTGCCTATTGTTCTCTCTTATAGTACGAGGGAAAAATGACATTTTAAATCTATCGGTACGACAATCTATCTCTCTAATCTTGTTAATATGATCAAACCTAGCATAATACGCAGGGGTTCTCAATATATATCTAACGTCATCTGTGAACAACTCTGTTTCGAATTTACTTAAAAGGTTTAACCTAAATTTTAACCTGCATTCTGATAGTAATTCCCATCCGAGTTCTTCTATTGATAGATGGTCACCTCGTCCCTCCGGTTCTCTTGAGCCGTCTTCTGAATAAATTAACAGTTCGATCGCCTCCCTTGTGTTCATACATATATATATTAGCAACCAATGACTTAATTGAGTCGCGCTATTCAACGTTGATAGGTGCGTTGAGTATCTTAATCAGAATCGGAGAATAGGGTACAATCCAGCGGTTGATAACGTCGAAAGGAGCTTTTGCAGCAGCATCCATTTTGTTTGACCTATGAATCCTCCGTCCCCCGGACTACGCCTTCGGTGTTAAGGTTAGCCATAATCATTGGTTTCGGTCACTAAATCAAAAATCTATGGTGATTCTTAGTGCAATTGCCGATTTTCATGCACGGATGTCCTTCATTGAGCAGAATTTCCCGTACTTCTTTCGGGTGAGAAGCATGTTGTGACGTCATCATAATTTCCGCCATCTTCAAACAAATTGAAGTTTTAAACAGATGGGTCTATAATTGAACCAGATTAATAGGTTGTTAACTGTCCGTAGGTTGGGTTAGGATGAAATTTGTGCGGATCTTAGCGTAACCCGAGAAACACCAAGGGGATATGACCGACTTAGTTTCCCATTTTTCTTGATATATACTTTTATGTACTTATGTTTTTTTATTTTATTTTTCGCTTAATGATTGTAAACATTGGTCATTATCAAATCATCTGCATCAACTCATTATAAAACAGAGTTATACCCTATATCTACAGCTTTTCCCTCGGGAGTATTGATAAAAAGTTTGTTTTCGCTCGAATCGCGGGAGCAAGCCACGTAAATTTGCCCATGCGTGAAACAGTGACTTTTCAAATGAAGGCTTGGAGAGTCTGCCCTTGTGACTAATTCGTTGTCATAGGAAACAGAAATGTTAAGACCGAAAACCGGGGAAATGACGCTGAGAAACGTGCCTTGCAGCATCCTGCAGCAACAAACAGTTCTTATTTTCTCTATTACCCATATTGAAGCATATGTCTTTAAGTCCAAGGAGGGGAAACACAGCGGCGAGTGAGAGTCTTGAATAGGCACCTCGATGGTTAAGTGAATGTAAGTTAACTGCACTTTAATATTTTTAAGCATAAATAATTAAATCGTAACGTTTATGATGTGGGGATTGGTCTAAAACCAGTTCGCAATCGTAATGAGAGGCAGATGGTTCCACTACGGGTAATACATCTGAGTATTAAACTATAACGAGTAAATGGGTGCTTGCAATTTGCAAGAACGTGGGGGAGTTTTATATGAAGATACTCTTTTAATAAGGAAAAAAACAATGGAAGCTCTAAAGTCTGCGTGCTACACGCAAGCAAAGAAAAGTATAATTCTCGAAAATGAAATACGTGCCTCATGAGGTATGGATACCAGACAGTTCTAGTACAAACTTATATTGTATGTCATCCGGTTGTTTACGACTTTTCAAAATAATATAATCAGTATACCGAAGCGAACGTGGAACCACTGGAAGATCGTCATAACCTCATTTGACGGCATATAAGACGCTCTTGTACGTTAAATATTTCATTTCAGTACAGCATACTTAATAAGAGCTCACATGAAGAATTTTACTCTATAAATTCGATCGGAATCGAGATTTTTTAAATATACTTATTTTCATATTCAATTTTTCTCTTCCAATCTTCTACATGGACTACATGTTTTTTTAATGAAAACTAAAATATCGTGAAGTTTGGTTGCCTGACATTGGTCGTCAAAGCTACGGTAGAGGTTAGGAAAAAGTTGAAGATATTATACGCAGTAGTTAGCAGCGCAAATAATGGTATAGAGAAGACAAAATAACATGCATTTAGTGTACCTAACTCATATATGTAAAGCTATTTATTGCAATAACTAAAGCCTAATCGATTTTTTTTAACTTTTACACAATATCGACACATAAATCTAACCCTCCCCTGAAACTGGCCCGCCTTGCTGAGTTCCAAACCTCGAATCGACACTCGGCCCGGCGACAATGGAGAAATATATCCATAGCAACGAACGTGAAAAAATATCTAAAATCCCAGATAAAAGTTTTAAAATTTCAGTTCCACGGTAGGTAGGGAAAAATCAATTTCAAAAATAAGATTCTTTAAACATTAAGCCTCACATAAGTGAAAGAATCAATCTTGTTGCTCAATTATTTCATATTTTAATGAACGGAAGAAAAAAGCTCCGCACTCAAATTTTTCATTTTTCCCATATAATCCCATGTAAAGCTATCGATTGCAATAAATCAAAGCCTACTCGACTTTTTTAACTTTCTCGATTTTTTCCCAACTCGACACATGATTCCAACTCTACCCTGAAAATTTCACCCATCTAGCTCGTTTATAAATGCCCAGGAGTTTTGATGAGTCAGTCAGTCAGTTTTGTAGCTTTATATATATTAATTAATTAACAAACAACGCTGTGTTTGTTGTAGCAACAGAGGCATTATTACCATTACCATTCACTACACGTAAGTATCTTGCACATTTTTTTTGCGCGTGTAGTCTATCTAATTCCTTTCTGTGTATCGTTTACTACGTAAGTGTTCTCTCATAAACATGCAGTGCCAGTATGAGAGCTATTTGAGAATAGACAGTGAAGAGTATACTTGTTGTAAATATGCATTGAATTTATCGATAACCCCCCCAAAGCTATCTATCATGGGGACTCTTGGGACTCTGGGCTCTTCTTGTACAGATTTTCTTTCTACGTGCTATTATGGGCCGGCTAGTAAAAGTGATATTTTAATGCAAGTGGCGTGAATATCCTTTAAAAATCAAATCTCTGGTTGTCCAGGAAATATGCTATTGTTGATTTCAGAGAAAAATATGAGGTTTTTCAGGTCAAAGCATGTTTTTCAGACAAATGCGAAGCGAAAAAGAAAATCGATTGAACTAATTAGAAACTTCATTTATTCAACTATCCGATAAAAAAATTCCAGCCCTCTGTCTTGAGTGAAAGTACTTTTAAAAAAGCAAAAAATCAAACCACCGCACCAAACCCAATCCTTAACATGGACCACCAGGAGGGTCTTAGGGGGTGCCTGAGGGTTTTATAAATAGCCTACTTTATGACCAGATATATTTTCTATCTAAATGCCACATTTCAGCTCAATCGGTGCTGTAGTTTTTGCGTGATGGAGCAACAGACAGAAGGAAAAAAAGAAACCGTTACATTTTTATATATGAGTAAGGATGTTGGTGATAACTCACCCTCTGCCACATACCCTTGAGGTGGCATGGTAAGATGTAGATGTCCATGTAACTCGTTATGAAATAAAATAACATTTGTAACTTCTACACGGATTTATTGTTGACAACCCATTTAAAACAACCAACCTTTTTAAACTATTTTTTGTCAATTGTACTATGCTCGATGCACACGTACTAATCTCATGTCAACGAGACGAAAATGTCGAAACCGATCAGGAGCTATCATGAATACACTAGTGGAGATTGAACCATCAATGATCAGTAAATAAAACCACCTGGAATTGGTATTAATTAATCCAACCGAGGAATGTAACCAAAAGCAGTGTGTCTCCGACCGAAAAGCACTTGCACACGGACAAAATAAACACAGAACCTTAATTGACATGTAATTTAAGAACCCAGACCTCAACGAATCGTTTAATATTAACTATAAAAATGCAGAAAAGACTAGTTAGAATAAGTTTAAGATAATCACCAACATTTATCCACAAAATAGTGACTTCAAGTTCTCGGAACCAAACGGTATCGTTGAACAGTTCTATATGATTCGCCCCAAGAAGCAAAAGGTTTTGGTAAAGCACTCAAAATCAAACAAAGTATGTGATCCAGTAATATCTTACCTGAACGCGACAGTTACTTGTCCCTTGATATCAGCCACCGCACGTGTTTTCAGTCGGTTTTCCGTTAACAACTGACGGCCAGCAGAGAGGACATATGCTCCTTAGGGTATAGAGTACATTTTACAGAGGTGGCGTGACGATCGTCATGAGAAACCATTTCCGCCATATTGGGAGTCCCAATAATGCATGAGAATGAGATTGAAGTATGTTATAAGACCGTACGGATATGCTAACGACGGTCCTTGCTTCCTCCTTTCAAGTGAAATATTTATGTAAATATACATTTTAATTTTGAAGACGATATCTGTAGCATATGCACTCAAGAGCAGGAGATACGCTCACAAATGAAAAAACGACTTCGTTTCCTTCCACTGATTTATTTTCTTGGTACGACATGTTTCGACACATAGAGGTCATTTTCAAGTACAAAAAATTTTAAAATTCAAGCAAATATATACCTGGAAGGGTCTTGGGGGAGGTTGGAGAGGGGTGGAAGAATGGGTGCTAGGAGGGGGGGGGAAGGGGAAACCCGGAGAGAGGTGAGGGGTGGCGGTTATGGAAACGAAGTCGTTTTTTCATTTGTGAATATCAACTTCCACATAGTTGAGCCTGATACCATTGAACGTATAGGAGATACGCTTTTCAATGCTTCCACATCCCTATTTCTCTTTGGAATAGGTTTTAGGAGGTGAAATTATATTCACTTATCTACTTTACCGATATTACCTCAATTTTTCAGTAATTCGACATTTTATGCGAGGCAAAAATATTTGTGTCTATTACGCTAATGGCAACCCAACGACATCCAACATGGCTGAAGCTACTTCGCTTTGGCTCACGTGCCCTTATACCCTTTTTGGTATAGGGACCTTGCTCACTATAGGCAGCGCCACCTTAGACATTCAAATAAACCATAATATGCTCATTGAGAAGTTGGTCCAGCTGGCAAAGAAATGAAATCCTGGGTAGGGGGTTACGAACTGAGGACGGCGTCGGGTCTCAGAAGTTTCTGTGGACGACTTACAGGGTACTAGTAGGTACCAGGAATACAGGTCTAACTTGGAGTGGGACAAGGTGGCGACAGAGGAATTGAAGGACTCTTGATACTGCTCAAGCCTTTTGATAGGTATGTGATAAATGATAGCTCGAAAAAGAAATAAAAGAGTCAGATAAGCTCGTATCAGAAATATTATCGAGCGAATAGCTGATAAAGACAGATTCGCGAGCGAGCACGCGACTTATGGTCCCTCGTACTATAAGAGAGAACAATAGGCAGCGTAGCAAAGGAATAGGTAGGTGAAATATAGTTATAGTAGTCTGTAGTGCATGATGCATGTAATAACAACCAATAATCCCTTCCTTATTATGTAGATACTAACCATCAAGCTCCATGTGACCCTATTATCTAGCATATCTCCCTTAAATAACCTAGTTGCATGTCAATAGTGCATGTTTGGTGATCTTCACCCCCTGCCACACACACTCGTGGTGGCTCGCAGGGTATCACGTAGATGTAGATGTATGGCCTGTTGCAAGAACGACACATTTGTATTCCATGGAGGTATGAAACCTAAAAGCAACGGCAAACATTCAGTAAGCGTTGCGGAAACATTAGATCATTTTTTGGGTATCATACCTTACGGAATGGAGTTACGAGTTCCCTAAGTAGCTAAGATGGCAAAAGCGCAATGAACCACTTGAATATTTAATTACTTGATAAAAGACTTGTTTTGAGACAAATTACTAGTTTTTTACTCTGACTGAATAATTCTTATGTGCACAACCAATTATACTGAGGATGAACCTCTAAATATTTCATCCAGCGAAGAAAGATTAGATCAGACATTTGCAGAAATTAGCTATTGGTAGAAAAGTAATGTAACTGTTGGTGATCCTGCAAACCTAATATTTGAATGAGGTCCATAACTTCATGGATCTAATGACACTTGATTCTATAACTAAACGTTCTTGCAACCGGCCATTAGCCAGCTAGTGGATAATATCATTGTTTAACTCACAAGAAAATTATCCAAGCATCAAGGGAAAAATAAATTCACTAAAAAATTTTAACCTTCTGTAGCCCATTTTTAAAAAATCTGCAAGTATAATTCATTCTAAGCTCATCATCATTGGTCGTTCAGTCCTAAGAGTGGTTGACTGCAACCCTCTTATTAGGGAGGGTTAATGAACTTATTCCCATGCGAATGTTGTGAAGTCTACGTGGGAGAGACTGTGCGAACTATATCCACTCGTCTGAAGGAACACCGTAGGCATTTCCGGCTTGGTCAACCGGAAAAATCAGCAGTAGTTGAGCATAGCCTGAGTCGGGACCATGAGATCATTTGGGATGACACGACTGTTCTTTGGCGATCCGGCCAATTTTGGGATCGCTTATCCAAAAAGGCGATAGAGATAAGGTTGGAGAGGAAGAATTTCAACCGGGATACTGGTTACACGATCAGCAACTCTTGGAATAGAATTCTGGGAAGAATTCAGAACGCCAAAGTCTCCGCTGGTCAACGGTCCTCCACCACAACAATCGGGGCTCGACCAATCCCGCCCCGCCTAGCGCCAAAGTAAACAGTCTTTTCAAGCTCGCATCAGCAGCCTTGAGAATGGGTAACGAGTCGGAACCGGAAACGTCGGCTGCCTATGACTATCTTACCCGGTGGCGAGCCCGAGAAATGTACACTAATTATTCCTGGGTCTTCCTCTGGGGAGTTTTTCTTCTATTTTGCCTTCAGTTATGTTCTTCACAAACCCATTGTGTCTCGGGGTGTATCCAATCCATCTGGTTCTTCTCTTCGATACGGTGTTCCATTCAGGACTGGGAAACTCATGGCTCAAGAGAAACAAACACGGAGGAGAGATTTATCAAAGACGAGGATAAATGCAAATGATGATATCTCGGTGCCGATGACGAAGGAGACTGATGATTGCAATTCGGATGTGCAAATGCAATACACGACGGTATGCGACGCTCTTTCTGGTGCCAGCGGTGAAGAATAGCGATGCGAGTGCAAGATATCGATATGCAACGCCTTCCATTTGCATGTATCGGTATCATTTGCGGAATCAAATCACGATTTCGATATCCTGGTCTCCCTAATCCTCTAAAAAATCTGAGGTTCCACGGAAGCGGGGTTGCTTGTGATTCCCCAGGTAGTTAAATAGAAGTTTTTAGTTCCCTTCGATAGTAGTAATCTTACTTTAAAGTGGAAGTTAAAATCAAGGTTTATTATCGGCCATGCCTAAAATAATGGATCCTCCTTAACAGTGGGTCTTCGAAGAATGATTTATGTTCAGCGCATTTCCCGTCGTTGGACTGTCTTATATATGTATGTCGGTTTTAGAATCATCGCAGTTAACATATTTTAATCACTGGATGGTTGATATTTACTGCCATGTCATTCCTCATTTTCTTTTTCCGCATTCTTTGATCGATCACACACACTCTCTTTGTCTTATGATTCCTAAAAATCTCTTCTCGTACCATTCTCTTCCACTTCGTTCACCCATGTAAGACATCGTCTCAGGCTCTACTGTACGGAATTTTTCCATTATGACACACAGAAAAAATACGCTTAAGGAGGTTCCTCTGCCGCTCGGTGCGTCAAAAGCCGGTGAAAAATCCATCTTCTTAAGTGTTTTAAGAAGTCGATTAAAAAAACATTACCTTACGTAGTCACCTATAGTATTTAAACAAGTACTTAAAAACTTTGTGAATAAGTTGTATCGAAGCACTTAAAAGTGGGTAACAATTTCTAAAATTCATCAGTAGCTTATTTTGATCTCGGTTTCTGGCTGGCAACTCGTTGTCACGTTTAATTGCTCTGACAATAAATTTGAGCTCATCACCGCTATTTCGTGATCTGAAATGTGTTCCATAATTTAAAAATAAGTTTCAAGATATTTACATGGAAATTTAACTCCTTATTTAAATATAATGGGTAAAAATCATGTGTTAGAACGACTTGGCAACGGTGGTAAGTGCTACATTGCTCAATTACTGCGTTCACTTGTTTTCCTGCTCTCGTGTTGGCGTGTGTTTGAGTTTGTTAGTGACTGCTTTCCAGGAAATCGTTAATATTATACATATATATTTGTATAATACACTACTGTATTTATGTATTCATTTATATATATACCCGTGAGTATTATAACATATCTTCAGATAACTTTCGTTTCCATGGAAGCTATCAATTTCCTGCCATGCCGAGGGAGCCCGGACAACATTACCGGAACAACGACAATTTCTAATACTTTTTTGTCAATGTATTAAATTTAGCGTCAATGCACAAAAAATCCAGCTCCACAAAGTTCATTGCAAATTCCCGTCTGCTCGAAAATCACTCGTTTCGTCACGGCACAGTCGCATAGCGTTGCCGAAGTGGAATCAACCTGCCGCGCCACATGTTAGTAACTACATGATTTCTGCTATTTTTGTTGCAAAAATATGTTAATATCATTTACACCAACATGGTAAGGGTATATTTTTTAAATATTATCATGATTCTTATACTGTGGCGCACCTTATATCAGTTTTTTGTCAAAACGACATTTATATTCGAATAGTAATCTGCATTTCTTCTACTCATAGGCAAGCATTGCCATAAGATCCTATAGAAATTCTCTCATTTTTAAATGCGATTTCTGAGAAATATAGCGTGGAAAGCCTAATTTTTTTCAACGGAAATCGATATAGTGCAACAAGAAGGGCTTATTTTGAAACTTTCATGAAAATGACATTTACTTCGTTTCTTGGTGGAGCCTCCTTAACAAAGTCCGCATAAAAATTAATGAAAATAGTTGATTCATGAGATGGAGGCGTTGAATCCATTGGGAAAAAATTACACAAGCATCAAATGCGCCTCCACCGTGCCTATTATGTAGATACTAACCATCTAGCTGCATGTGACCCTATTATCTAGCATGTCTCCATTAAATATTCTAGTTGCATGTCAATAGTGCATGTTTGGTGATCTTCACCCCCTGCCACACACCCTCGTGGTGGCTCGCAGGGTATTACGTAGATGTAGATGTGACTTCGGGTTGTTTGGCATCGTAAATGGCTCCCCTAGCTATTAGAGTTTCATTTCTATTAAAAAGTGTATTGACAGGATATGCCGGGTAGCCATTCCTATTATCGAACCTGAATCAACACCTGAAAATGTAACTCTTTTATGAAACCGGTCGGAGGTGAGAATAAATTTTTATGTGGAGAGGACAAAGTGCACTTGCGCAACTAAGTGCTAGAGCGAGTATAAGAATGAGCACCAATGGCAAGCAGGTGCAGAACACCTCAAATCCTTTTTATGATTGAATAAGGTGATCTGAGCGATTTTCATTTATGTAAAGATTTGCGCGAAATTTTTCATTATTGGACTCATAAGTAACGTAATGCTATTTTAACATGCGGCCTTAAAATAGATTTCGAAATAAAAAAACTTATGTTTGAACAGATTTTTTCCTGAACGCAAAATAATGCTTTTTGTGTTGTTAAAATGATTCCTTATTTATAGCAAGGAATCATTCCGAATAAAAATCAAGTATTCATTTACACTTCTCACTTAAATTTCGGATTCCATGCCATACACCCAAGTCCTAACAATGCATTTTTTATGGAGACGGAAAGTTAAAAATATAATTCTTGCGCACTTTATATTAATATATATTTGGTTATCGCTTAAGTGAAGTGTGATCCAATAATTTTCATGCAACTTACTTGAAAATTAGTTGAAATGTGGACTCAACGACTCAAGATTTGCATAATTCCATAAGTCTAATTCCATAAATCCTGAAAACTTAAAAATATGACATCTTTGATGCGCGTTTCATAAACGGACTTTTACCTGGACTCTCATAAATATTGCTCAAACGAGAGCAGAAAAACGTAAATCTTAGCGAGAAAGAATCTATATATAGATACTATTGGTTGAAACTTTATAAGTAAGGAAAAGAAATGGGTATTTAAACAAATTAATGTATGACTCTTACGACCAATTTATTAAATTTATTAATGAATTCCTGCCGTAATTGAAGTCAAAGTACGGTAGTTCCATTTGTCCGTTTCTATTGTGCAAATGTTTTCGCTCCATTCCCTAACACATCGAGGTCCTTTAAGAAAAGACTGAAATGAACGTTGACGATTTTGCTGTTTGTGTTCGCTAAAGGTAGTTTGAGCAAAATATCATTTTTACCTAGAAAGCAATGGATTTTGTTTCATTTTAAAGAAAAGTATATCACCCTTCCATGGACTCCAAAAATTCAACCCCTTACCGCATTACTTTCCGAGATATTGACCACATTTTCCCATCCCTTTTACAAGGGAAATGGAAGGTGTATGCACTCCAAAGAAACCTTATATTAAAAATGAGGCATTTCCTACACTTAGATCTCGTCAAAAAATGAACAGTGTGTAGTTTACGTGTTTTATAAACTAATTTTGAAAATTAATTATTCTGTCACTGCAGTCAATTCTTCGGGATCACCATTAACCTTCCGTTTTGATGGATTTTCAAACGTATCGCGTGAAAAAATTTGAGTCAAGTTAAAGACTTATTTAGATATTTTCATTCATTTACTTGCAATTTCTATATAGTAAACCTATTTACTTGCACCATTAATAATGCAATGTTGATTTCACGTGTCCATCAGTTGGTGAAATTAAAACGTATATATCGAATATGGCCTATATTATGATTATGAAACTAACTCCCTCGCACTATTTTAACTTTACTTGGATATGTTTCATTGAGGTTCGGTTTGGACCAGTGGTAGCATGACCGAATCCCATTCCGAAGTTCGAGACCAAGTGACAGAAAATATTTCTCGCTGTTGGCGGCAACCAACTTTTACACGCTACCCTTACTGACCCCTCTACTGAGAGACAAGAGTCTCAGCAGAAGGCGCAGATCATGAAGATCGGTCCGGCATCAACAGCCACAATTTCGGTCCGGGGAACTGCGATGTGGAAGGAAAAGGAGAGAAAGGTTTGCCTCTGCATCCTAACTATATGTGGACCCCAGAAGTCAAGGGGTCTAAGTGACATTTTAGAAAAAAATAAGTTAGTCACAGGAATGGGATGTGAAAATATTAATCTTTTAGGTGGTAAAGGGATCCAAGTGATTTTCTTGACAGGTGCTGCTATCTAGGGTAATGCCTCTTAACTAATTAGTGGGTTGTACCAAACATTTTCAACTTTTACTTAAGTTTTCTCTAAAGAATGGTTTTGTTACTTAGACCCCTTGACTTCTGGGGTTCCTCATATATAAGACGTGATGGCATTCCTCCCGGTAAAATATTCCGGAGGTAAATTAGTCCCCCAATCGGATCTCCGGGTGGGGACAACCGAGAGGCGTACATCAGTCAGGAAGGAGAAGTGCAGGATAAGATCATAGCCTTAGAAACCTGGTATTGGAGAAGGGTGCTGAAGATAAAATGGACGGGAAAAATAAGAAATGATGAAGTGTACAGAAGGGTATAGGAGGAAGACCATATGGAACACCATGCAGAACAGATGAACCAGATGGATTGGACACACCCTGAGACACAATGGGTTTGTGAAGAACATAGTTTCAAAACTAGAGGAAAAATTCCTCAAGAGGAAGACCTTGGAATAGTTTTATGAACCAAATAAAGAAGAAAGTACCCAGGAAGAGATACCAGGAGGTAACGGAAATAGCATTAGATGGGAAAGGGTGGAGTGGCGCAGTCATCCAATCTTAGGATTGCACGACCATAGAAAAATTAATATCTTATTACACTATAGTTTAATTTGTTCATATACATATATGTTACCTCCTTACTACATGGCCCACTTCTAACGACTATTTTCTTATACATTTTAAAAAATGGCGCTGCAGTCGCTTCGCAAAGCTGGACAAACATGGTCATCAAAATATATTTGAGAAACCCTATTACCTGATACCTACTATATTTGATATATTCCCATGTTTTGCTCTTTAATTCTGTTTTTCAGTCAGAGATCCATTTCATCAGCAAAAGCAGGACTTTTGAAGCCAACCGTTCAAGGATGAGTGACTTAATAACCCATAAATTTTCCGGGCTCTTCCGGCAAAAAACCGTGAGTGTAATTTAATTTTTGTTTTGATTAATGTAGTGAGCCTTTAAGTAATATTTGTCGATCTGTACATTGACTGAGCCTTGTCCTCTATTTATCCGTTTTCATTTTAGAGCAATCTTACGAAAAAAAAAAAGAATCGACTTCACCCTGGAAAGAATTCGGGAATTTTCTTCCGCACGGGACACTTCTTACGCCCTGCACTCGGTTAGCCGGCTTGAGTAATATACGGACCAGCAGTTTGTTAGTCTGGGTCACGTCTGCGGCGCTCCTGCACGCGAAGAAAAAAGTAAACCCCCTGGCATGGGTTCCCTTGGTCCATCCGTGATGCTCATTTTTCTCCCGGCGAGCGCAGCATTTCCTGCACGTTTTATTTTTTTGCCTCCTCCTCCTCCTCCCACGGAATCAATTGAAGGATGGGGGAAAACGTGAGCGGAAGGTGTTTCCGAATGACGTCGGGTTCTTGGGTCACTCGTGCATCCGTCTTCCTCGTGTCCGCCCCATCCCCGCTCAAGCCCCGAGAGGGATCTCGACTTTCTTTCTTTTCTGCCGCACCAACGCCTCACACTCGGGTGATGGATGTTGCATTTCTTTCGCTCCGATGAAGAACTGCCAATATCATCGATCGATGAGTGAATGAATCATTGCGTGTGACAATTTATGAACTCAAAGATCATTTCTGTACATGGGGCGCCTAAGGTATTCAATGCCTCGCCAGAAAACATAAAAATGGAGAGAAAATCCCCGAAAATTTCTTTGTTCTGTGAAATAACGGCTATTCACTCAGCACAATATTGAAAACTTCTTTAAAAACAATGAATGAAAGGTTGCCGCACTTGTATTCATTTTTTATAGCATTGATTGTTTTTCATATCCTCAAATAACACTTCCAAGGTAATTGTTGACTTCACTAGTTTGTAAGTCGGGGTTTCAAGGTTAATTTCCTTGACCAATGTATATTTTTAATTTTACTGTTTTCGAGAGCAATGTATGTTTTTGTTTGTTTAATAAGGTAATCTTTAAACAGGTAATAACTTTTTAAGGTTACCTAAGCATTCCAATTCATGTTGCTGCCAATATTTTTGTACCATTGTTGGATGAAATGAATATCTATCTATCTATCAAGAGTGAAGCTGAATCTTCAGAAGAGAGGGGAAAAAACAAAAAAACATCATATGCTTGCATAACGGGCCGAGGTACACGTAAAGGTTTGGAAATGTACCAGTTTTTTTTCTCTCTTCAGTTAGTTCCAGCACTATTTATAATGGCCAAAAGTGAAGCATTTAACAAATACAGTAGGACCTGTATTAAGGGGGGCTGTGCGCCAGGACCGGAAATGCTTCTACCGACGCCATCATGGTCTTATTTTAGGGCCCTGTTTCGTTATGTAGACCAAATATGTTAACGTTGGCCCCTGATTTAAGGATTAACATCTACAATAAGTGTCGTAAATTTCGATTTTTTTCCTTTCTACATAGCTATTTCGTCCGCGGAATATGTCAGAGATCAGATGATCGCTATGACGCGTACAAGGAATATTTCTATAACTCTTTGCACTTATTGTAAAGGAAAATTGTTCATTTTGTTTAAGGATCATCTAAATGTTGAAAATTGCGTCTAATAACGTCACATAGAACATTCTCGTGAACCCTTGCAACGCTAACTCGATCGATATTTCACTTGTCTCACGTTCGATAGCAGACGATGCGATATCTATATTTCCTTTTCACGATGAACTTATTAGGGCTCCCGAATCGATAAAGGCATTAGGGTGGGAATCTCGATCAAAGGGATAGTCGAAGATCGATAATCGAAGATAATCAATCGAGCGAAAGGATAATTATAAGTTTTATTCTTTGCTCAAGTTTGAAGTAGACGATTTTCTGCAAGACGCCCAGCATATTTTGCTGAAGCTGACGTATTACGACATAAGCAGTCACATCTATATCTACATACTCTCCTGAGAGCCGCAGCATGGGTGTCCGGCAGGGGGTGTTAAGACACCAGCCGTGTAAATTACTGGCTTTCGTTACGAGGTAAAAGCTTCGGTTTAATGCTCGGTCCCACAAGATTAACCCCATATGCGTATTGACATAAATTTAAAAAAAAAAAATATATATATATACAAGGCCACACTAGGCCTAAATTTACTGATTATGGCAAATTTTATGTATCTTAAGATAACAGTACACTGATGCGCAGATTCCTCCATAATACATAGGCATGCATACGAAGTCACGGATTCAATATTGGAATTATCCCCAGGAATATCCATGACCACCGATTCTTGGTGGTCATGGAATATTACGAAGAGGTTGAGTAGAGAACATTCGCGAAATAGTATAAGAAAAGTGACGATAACCATGCGATGAAGATCTTGCCATTCTAATATTTTCATAATTGATTGAACTAAACCTTTTTGTTGGCAATTGATTCAAAACAGAGTACATCAATGGTAAATATAAACCTGGGTTCAATTAACTGAGAATGGTATCTATTGCAATCAAAGGATCGAGGAGGAGAATAAATGGATCTTTGGGGAATATGGAAGATATTACTATACGGAATCGGCCGTATTGAATGGATCAGTCGTACAGTTCACACGCCAAGAAAACTGGCATTAGAAGCGGAAGCACAACCTAATACTTCATCAAGAAAAATTCCATGTGAAAATTGTTAGCAATAGAGCACTGTGTTATTCTAAAAATGTATGCACTATATGCGCGTAATGGTCATATTAGGTGGATCATTTTTCGTGAAGAACAGAAACAGGCTTTACCGTCGCGCGTCAAGACTCCATCTACGCTCTAATTTTAAGTACGCCACGAAGAAAGAAGATTGGACACCCGGCGATGGTGACTGTCCGAATAAAGGGGTGCCAGAAGGAGGAAGTGTTGGAGTCGGAGGTCAGCGCTGCGTGGTGGGAAAAAAGAGAAGGCGGCGGAAATAAAAAGGAACTGCCGCGGGAGTGTCAGTCTCTTGAAAGGTAGGAGAAAATTACTCAACAAAGAGGGAATTAAGCCATTGTCAGTGACAACGAGGAGACTCAAAGGATTAATTAGTTCCCTTAAAACCCTAGCAGACCACCCAACCCTCACCATATCTCTCCCGTTAATCTATTCTCTCTCGCCCCACACGAGTCGCACTCATTTCCTTATTGCCACCACTTTGATGAGTCTATCCCGCCCCCTAGGGAAAAATGTAGAAAAGCGCTGAGGAATTTTTCAGATAAGCTCACAGCCGATAAAAGCAAGTTTCCATGAGGAAATAGGGGCATTACAAGGGGCTCTAATGTTACGATAAGTTTCTTCTCTAGTTCTACACAATTCTTCTGGAGGATTGGTCCTCGCATAATGAATTTAAACCCCTCTTTCCAACGTTCCGCGGCTATATTTCTGAATCATGAGGGATTGAGATAAATTACTAACATAGATCCATTCATAAGTTTGACACGGTGGCAAGAGACGATTGAATTCACCATCTCGAGACTAATCTTCGAGAGGAACTGTTTATATATGTATAAAAAGTTGTCAAACTCTAGTTACGTAAATTTCATTCTAAGGTCATGCTGATAATTATTTCATTTTCTCCGTAATATTTCTGTCTTATATGACTAAATTTTACTAACCTGTCTCGCAAGCTTCAAGAGTGAATCAAGAATCTTCATGCTCTAATGTATGAGCAAAATATATTAAAACTGATAGTTTGTATCCTATTCACAGCATACACATACATACAATTCATGCATACATCATCACATACATTTGTAACATACAGTGCAGTGCACGTTGGTAAAAACTCACCCCCTTGGCTCGCATTTGTAAGTTTATGCGTAAATATTTATGCAGGACTGATGTGACGTATCGCATGATCCCTGCTTTACTCTTGTATCTCGTTTACATGGTTGGATTGTACATTAATACAAATGGTTTCTGTGGCATTGGTAGCATACCTCTGGTGTGGTTCACGTTTGTAAATAGTGCACACATGCACAAATAAAATGCGGCATAGCATTAAAGAAACTATGTTTTGTTGCGCGTATAATAGGAAGGTCCTCGAATGAAAAAGTAAAAGGGAGATGCTACTTCGCTCGGGTTAGGCCACACCTCGAATGCGCCGCGAGCATTTGGGACACTGGTCATAAACATTTAACGAAAAAATTAATAAAATGCAATGGAAAGCAGCACGCTTCGTTAAAAACTGCCACGAGCGAAAATAAAGTGTCTCACAACTTTTAGAGGGATGAAGGTGGGAGCCCCTAGAGACTCGGAGGCTACACGTTAGGTTTAGCTTGCTAGATAAATTCAGAACTGGTGTGTTTCAGAGCGACACAGAGAATATTATCATGACGCCTCACTACATGTCTAGGTCTGACAGAAGCGATACGTTGCCGAACAGATAGGTACAAAAACTCGTTCATTCCGCGCAAAATAAGCGACCACAATAAAAACATGAGCTCCTCTAAATACACTCCTATAATACATGTCACTTTTTCACCTCCAAAAACCTCATCCCTTACATCTTTACCGGCTGTTGTCCTTACACCCCCTGCCACACACCCTCATGGTGGCTCGCAGGGTATTATGTAGATGTAGATGTAAAAGCTACTTTTACACTGTAGTGCATGTTGGTGATTGCTCACCCCATGCCAAACATCCTCAAGGTGGCTTGCAGCGTAATATGAAGAAGTAAATGTAGACAGGAAGCTTCAATTACTTTTTTAGAATATAGTGCAATGTATGTTAAATAAAATTTCATTTCTCATTCTCACGAGTTTTTACTGACAGGGAGACTATAATGCGAGTTCACGTTTTACAAAATAGACGTCCTTAAAATTTTCAAGAGTTCGTGATCAGGCACTTTGTATAGCTGAAGTCAGCACAAAATGTCGCATAATACCTCCAAACTGTGACTTAGTTGAACGTCCGAAACATGATCTCTTTACGAATGAATTATTCGACACAAAAGTAAGGAAATTTTTGCAATGAATAGTTGGAATCTCTCGAATCCGAACCGAATCATCACACGACTTTGCGTCTTTTTTTCACGCACATTCACAGCACGAAATATGCGCGCAAAATGCATTATTAATTTACATGCATACATACCAATCACGCCGTTCCCTTCGAGGTAGTCAGAGTCACAAATCTTCACTCATAAGTACATATTTGTACGCCTAACTCTTTTGCCTCATTTACCCCCATACACTGCTTCATACTCGCCCTCCTGTTTTTAAGACTTCTAATATTCCTCCTCCTAAGAATTTCCTCAACCACATTCAACCACGACTTCCTTGGCCTACCTCTCCCTCTCGCACCATTTATTTCACTCTTATATACATATCTGTTTCGTTATTCTATTATAAAAAAATCCTTCTCGACGGAAAGTGTTTTACTAGTAGTAAACTAAAGTTTACTACTAGTAGTTTACTTAAGTGAAAAGCTACTGCGGTAACTAAATGACTTTTTTCACAAATAGTCTAGAAAATATACAGACCATTAACTGTAATTTTTTATGATATATACATACATACCAATCACACCGTTCCCTTCTGGGGTAGGCAGAGTCACAAAGTTTCGCTCATAAATACATATTTGTACACCTAACTCTGCTTCAGTAATTTCCTCCATACTGACCTTTTCCTGTAAATCTCTTTTGCCTCATTTACCCCATACACTGCTCCACACACGCCCTCCTGTTTTTAAAACTCCTATAATATTCCTCCTCTTAAGAATTTCCTCAATCACATTCAACCAAAACTTCCTCGGCCTACCTCTCCCTCTCGCACCATTCATGTCACTCTTATTTACGAGTTAAGTGACATTTTTGAAAAAAATAAGTTTGGTACAGGAATGGGATGTGAAAATATTAATCTTTTAGGTGGTAAAGGGATCCAAGTGATTTTATTGACAGGTGCTGCTATCTAGGGTAATGCTTCTTTAGTACTTAGTGTGTTGTATCAAACATTTTCAAATTTGACTTAAGTTTTCTCTAAACAGTGGTTTTGTTACTTAGACCCCTTGACTTCTGGGGTCCTCATATCTGTTTCGTTATTCAGCTCTCATCCATTCTCTCAACATGGCCAAACCAACGAAGCACACTCCTTTAATATATGTCCATTCCTGGAGTATCTAACCCACATTCATTTATTGCAAAAATTTTAGGCAGCGGGTGATGCAAAGATCTCACTTTGAAAGTCAATATTTCCAACTTCATAGATTTTGCCCTCCAACAAACAATAATTTACAAAATTTAACCATCTAGACCAAAAAAGAGACTTTTTTCTTCAACTGAGTCCAAGTTGGTCAAAAATATCACGATCTGTACTAAAATGGCAGCTGTTTATAATTCAGTTACTGTGAAAGCTTCCGCGGAGGGGTCTTGGATCATGGTGGTTTTCGGGATAGCTTCCGTATTCTGTCATTTTGTGACGACAGTTTCGCGAGTGATCTAGTTACTTCGACCTGATGAACAGAAACGCGAAACTGTCGGCTCAAAATGACACAACGTGGAAGCTATCCCGAAAACCATCAAGATCCAAGTTTATAATACAGTCAGGGACATGAAGTACAGGCCACCTATGCACTGTGCACCGCTATCTAAAGATGCGAATAGAAATTGGCACTTGGCACTCGAATCTCTTGATATACTTGAACGATATTTAGATCCTCATGTTAATCCCCTTAAACGCTTTCAGGCAGCAAAGACTCAGGAGCTTTGATCAGTCGGGGACAACTCAGAAACCATGATAAAAATTACGCATATACTAACGCCATCATTTACAATGGTAAGCTCCAGGTTAAGTATTTAATTTTGAGTGGTAGTTTTAAGATTAAAAAAATATGTTTGAAGAAAAGCGACCCGGACCGTATATCGCGGACGCTATTGCTCTTCACTTCAGACACAGTCTAAATAAACAGTCACCTCACTCCCATAAGCCCCATGGGAAATCGCTTTCCTCAGCCACGCCCCCCTCCAGCAGCGCTTCAACGTTGCCAAATTTATCCTAGCACGGCAAGAAGCGTGGCAACTACGCTTAAGTGTAATATTAAAAATTACCCCACGTTTATTACTCGAGGAGGAGAAGCAAATGCTGCTTTTTCCAACCAAAGAGTGTGTTTATTTGATATATTTAAGATTCCTCTTTATTCAAACTCAGAATAGGCTTCGTAAGGATGAAGTTAATGGTGATTTCACTAAATAAATATTTTAGTGAGATTAAAGTTGAATATTTTTTATTTTTACTAAGGAACATTAATAACCTTTGTACATTTATGTTGATATGATGTTAATCTAAACAATTTACTAAATTATTTCATAAACAGTATGCATTATCATTCAACATTTTGCAAATAGTTATACATAAGTTATCATAAGTATATCCATTAGACTTAAGAATACCTCACTCGTGAATAATTGTGGAATCTAGGATGAGCAATCACAAGAAGTAACATTGATGATGCTCTTGTAAAAAATCAAAACGTTAAAAATTCTGTAACATTTATTTCACTTCACCGGATCGTGATGCAGAAAGTCCATTCTGCCGGCACGCTCCAACCACAGCCTCCCTCGTTGTGGATCGGATGGAATGCGATAAAATCGTAAACTGATCATCCAGGTCAAGTTTTTGCATCGCAATGCACAGTAAAAATTACCGTCGCCTTTTTATGTCTCCTTTTCAAGCGAATCCAACTCCTTTATCTAATAAAACTCGAAACAGGAGCGGTGTTGTATTAGTTACTATGTTATATTTGGATGTTACTATGCTAAAGTTACTTGGTAGTTGTGTACTTCACGCATAAACAATTCCCGTTACCTACGAGTGCCTCCCGCCTTGAGTCATACAGTAGCTACCGTATTAGTCAAACAAGAGTGCGTGTACTTATTTATTCGTGCGTATTATAATTAAATTAAATCACTCATTCTTTAAAAAACAAAATAAATAAACTTCCATATTAAATGTCTCTTTGACTGTCTTTCTATCCAATGACAATACTCATTTTGAATTTCGTCCTTTCAGCCTACTGATTTCCATTTTTCAGCTAGCAGAGATGACTGTTTATTTAGACAGTGCTCCAGATCTTTAAATAAAGATATTTTATTGGCGAGCTTTGTTATCCGCAACAATGGCTGTTTCGCTTCGTTCGACAAATTACGGACGTTTTAATCCCGTCGAAGTTCCGGTTGGTCGTCATGTTAAAACTCATGGTAGGCCGGACCTTTCCCGTAGGGGATACCGTAGCGTACACACTAGGCAGAATGATAGGCTTAATTTATGGACACAGAATCTCACACCGCCATAGTGAGGAGTCCCGTCCGGGGAGCCTTCACTAGAATCGGATACACGTTGCGATAGGGAACAAAAATAAACCACAAGTTTCGCCTGAATGCGAGCGACCCCTCTAGTGTACAAATCCCTATGTTAATGTAATTACTTGGCTTTATGGGAGGCCACGTTTCAAGAGCTACTGAATTGCTTTCATACATTGGATGAAAAGTAAAAGAGAGATGCTGCTTCGCTCTGGTTATACCTCACCTCGAATAAGCCGCGAGAATTGTTGACCATGGCCTTAAAAGTTTAACTAAAATAAATACAAATAAAAGCAGCGCGCTTCGTTGAAAACTACCACGAGTGAACATACCTATAGTATTTCACAACTCTTATAGGGGATAAGGTGCGAGCCCCAAGAGACACGGAGACTACACGCTAGACTTACCTTGCTTAAGAAATTCAGAACTGGTGTGTTTCTGTGCGAGGCAGAGAATATTGTCATGACGCTTCACTACTTCTCTAGGTCTGACAGAATAATTAAAAAGATGCTTTGCCAAACAGGTACAAAATCTCGTTCATTCCGCGCTCAATAAGCGCCTGCAATAAATACTGAGTTCCAGTAAATACACTTCCATAATACTTGTCACCATTTCACCTCCCAAAACCATATCTCTTACATCTTTACACGGATGGTGTCATAACCTAACGTAGAATCATAATCTAACGTAGAATCCATGAAATACTTAGGAATCACCATCACTGAAGACATATCAAGGGGGAAACATATCAGGGAAATAACTAGTGTAGCAAACCGTAGATTAGGATTCGTAAAAAGGGTTCTAGGCAAATGTGATGAGAGAGTACGAGAAAGAAGCATTCGAAGTGTGGCCTAACCCGACCGAAGTAGCATCTCTCTTTTACTTTTTCATTCGAGGACCTTCCTATTATACGCGCAACAAAACATACATAGTTTCTTTAATGCTATTACGCATTTTATGTGTGCATGTGTTACCCACGGTATATCAGAAATTAAGGTAATTCCAAGATATTAAAATGTATCTAAAGATTTTATATTTACTCCACCCACAGTGCAGATATGGCATTTAATCTAATAATTATTGATGAAAATAGTTGCTAGCATTTCCATTATTCTAATCCAAAACTGATGATATCCTCTCGAATCGTTATCGTTGGTGTCGCAGAAGTCATAAAATAAAAGCATCAAAAATTATATAATGAGTTACACCACACATTCAAATGCTGAAGATATAAAAAAGTTCTCTCTCGGCACTCATAACACACCTACCAATGGGTTAAAAATCTCCACCACGAATACATTAATTCTTATATTTTTACTGTTCTCCTCTTTAATGACTTCCCGTGTCGCACACGATTCGACTCTTTAATTCCAACTTTTGCCGAGTGAAACGACGGCGGCGGGCATGTCATCGAACTTCCTTCTCTTCGCTTTTTTTCCGTGATAAACGATCCGCATCACAATCGATGGTTGTTGTAACAAATGAGTTCTCGCGGAGAGTGAGGGAGGGAAGGGGGGGGGAATTTGTTCGCTTCCTCGTGGTGGCAGAGAGTCATTGCGCTTTGCCTAGAGGTTCCGGCCCGGGAACACATACCTACATATATACACAGTGGTGGCAAAACATGGCAAGAATTGCACTGAAGTCACTTTCCAGTGAAAAAGTGTCCGTTCCTGCACGAACCGGCTCCACACGGAGCTGGACGGTACACTCCCTGTTTAACTAACATGGTTATCCGTTAACACCACCCTGTGCTCTGGTTCGCCTGCTACTTCTCCAATGGTTAACTTAAATGGTTAACCTTTATGGTCAACTTCGTTATTCTAAATTTTTTATTTGAAGCGATCTCCGTTTCCATCTCACGATTTGTTTTATTTTATGGCATCCCCACAGTGTGGTACGTCAGCAGCACTTTTACATCTACGCCTAAATACTACATCTACATCTACGTCATACCCTGCAAGCCACCCAAAGGGTGTGTGGCAGGGGGTGCTTCCACACCAGGCATGCATCAATAATACGGCAGAACACCGAAACTACATTGGAACCAGCGTACCACACATGCAACGCGCCAATTAACAATCTACTAACCAAGAAACATTCTATCGTCAATCGTTCCAACGTGCAAGGGGTACAAGGACTACTATTACAGATTCAAAATCTCATGCATAAATAAGAACATAAAATATATAAAGAAAGACATCTACAATCTAGCTAATCTCACTATTTACTCAATTCATGACGACGATCACAGCTGTTATGGTCCCGAATGGTACGTGGAAAAAAATGACATTTTATACCTATCGGTTCTACAATCTAGCTCTCTAATGTTATTGGCACGATCTAATCTGCCGTAGTACGAGGGGGTTAATAGTATGTTTATGCCGTAGTACGAGGGATTAATAAATGCGTTGTTATCCATTTTTGGAGGAAGAGTAGCTTAACCAACGAGACATATACAATTAATCAAGCCGAACTAATAAATGTATAGTCAGTTAACTACTTAGGAGTGACCCTTACTCAGGACTTGTCGTGGGGGAAGCATGTACGAGAAATTTGTGGACAGGCAAGTCGTAAATTAGAATTTATTAAATGAATACTAGTAAAGTGTGACGAGAAGGTAAAGGAGCGATGTTACTTTTCTCTCGTGAGACCTCACTTGGAGTACGCGGCTAGTATATGGGACCCTTACGAAGTAGGACTTGTTTCAAATATAGATTGAATACATAGGAGGGCAGCTAGAGTTGTGAAAAATTGTTATGATAATTATAGTAGTGTTACAAAATGGTTGAGGGACTTTGGGTGGGAACCTCTATCCGATGGAAGGGAAAAATATAGGGAAAATCTTTTAGGAAAGTTTGATGTAGACTATTTTTTGCTGGACGTTCAACATATTTTGCTAGAGCCAAACTATTATGGTAGGAACGATCACAGGAATAAGAATAAGGAAATAGACTGCAGAACCGATAGATTCAAGGAGCCAGTTTTTCCGCGTAGTAGTTTTCACTACTCCGTGAGGCGCCGCTCAGGCGTGAGGCAGAGGGTGTTAGGACACCAGCAGTGTAAAAATGGAAGGGATAAGGTTTTGGGAGGTGAAATGGTGACCTTTATTATGGGAGTATATTTCGTGGAGCTCAGTTTTTATTGTGGTCACTTATTGTGCGCGGAAAGAACGAGTTTTTGCACCTATCTGTTCGGCAATGTATATCTCTTATTTTATTGCTTCTATCAGGCCTAGAGATTTGTTGAGGCGTCATGGTAATATTCTCTGTGTCGCTCTGAAGCACATCGATTCTAAAGTTCCGAAACAAACTGAGCCTAGCGTGTAGCCTCCGAGTCTAAAGGGGCTCCCACCTTAATCTCTCAAAAAGCTGTGAAACACTGTGTTCGCCCGTAGCAGTTTTTAACGAAGCGTGCAGATTTTCCACGTATTTTTTTATTTTTATTGGTCAAATCTTTATGACCAGGGTCCCAAATGCTTGTATTGAATTCGAGGTGTGGCCTAACCAGAGCGAACTAGTATCTCTCTTTGACTTTTTCATCCGAGGACCTTGCTTTTATACGCTCAAAAAAAAACATATTTTCTTTTAATGCTGTGCCGCATATGTCGTGCATGTGTGTTTCCCACAATATATGAGAAGTAAAGATTTTTCCAAGATATTATACTGTTTCTGAAGATTTTATATTTACTCCAAGGCAAGAAAGGATGAGTTGTTCTCAGGGTCATTTTATGCAAAAGAAATTAAAAAAAAGCTGATCATTAAATCAAAATTCGACGTTGAGTTTCATTTTACAAAATTTGGAATTTATCTGGTTTAAAACTAATGGATTGGATGAGATGTAAAAAAGGAGACCACTTTAGAGGCCCTCAGAGGAAACTTCTTTACGGTTATTCACAGGCATAATACATTTATAGTCTTTTGAATCGCATATTTACCGCAGTACTTGATTGACTCAGCTGTAAACGCTGTCACATTTCTGAGAGAGGCAGACATTTCTTTCTTTTCATTTCATTTGAATAACCCATTGTGTCATCTACATCTATGTAATACCCTGCGAGCCACCACGAGGGTGTGTGGCAGGGGGTGAGGATCACCAAACATGCACTATTGCCATGCAACTAGGATATTTAAGGGAGGCATGCTAGAGAACAGGGTCACATGCAGCTAGGTGGTTAGTATCTACATAATAAGAAAGGGATTATTGGTTGTTATTACATGCATCATGCACTACAGACTACTCTTACTATATTTCACCTACCTATCCCTTTGCTACGCTGCCTATTGTTCTCTCTTATAGTACGAGGGAAAAATGACATTTTAAATCCATCGGTACGACAAACTATCTCTCTAATATTGTCAATCTGATCAAACCTAGCATAATATGCAGGGGTTCTCAATATATATCTAACGTCATCTGTGAACAAATCTGTTTCGAATTTACTTAAAAGGTTTAACCTAAATTTTAACCTGCGTTCTGATAGTAATTCCCATCCTAGTTCTTCTATTAATCTCGTAACACTTATACAATTATCACAACGGCATTGAACAAACCTAGCGGATCACCTTTGCACACGCTCTAATTCTTTTATCAAACCTTCCTCGTACGGATCCCATATACTAGCGGCAGTGTCCATGGCGTATTTGTGTAAATATATGCATACATTTTCCGAGAACTGAGTTTGCATGGGCTATTTAACTTGTACCACCGATATTTACTGCTGAAGTAGCCGATTTTCCCCGGTAATTTTAAATTTCGTCTAAACAGAGAAGAAGGAGCACTACTAAGGAATCGGTTGCAACGTCTTCCGGGAGTTCAGAGAATCTTTGAGCGAGAAAAGGGGTTACGCAATGAACACACACCTCGTTTGAGGGTTTTCCCGTTAGAAAAACCATGATTTCTCAGCATTAGGTTACCCACCAGCCCATCAAAAGAAGCCATAAGCTGTGCGCAGTAATAATTAAAACCTGTGAAGCAGTCTTCGAGGTTGTAATGATTCTGACTTGAAGCTAGCAATTTCTTAAGCTGTACCACGATGAATAAGTCAGGGAACTATAACAATATAGGCGAAAGATATTTTGGGCTCTGTGTTGGGGACAAACAAAAACTATTCAGAAATATTAAAGATAAGACAAATTTATTTATTTTTCGGAGGAATATCAAATGTCTTTTTATGTATTGGCGGATGGGGTTGAAGTTGCAAGCGAGGTCTATTCCCGAGGAACTTATGTGAGTGGGTGCTCATTTATAGTGCTGGCAGAGTATCTGTGCGCTGGAGAATTTCTTCGAGCGTAGCTGCCCATGGTAGATGAGCAGCGATTGGCTATCAGCGTCCAATCCCGTAAACCGGTTCTTAGCTCAGTGCGTGCCGCGTACGAACGCCATGTCTCGCCGACGCGAGGGCCTTCGGAATAGAAATACTCTGGACGAGAAACTACTATAGATATCGAATCAAAACTTGCAGTGATTGCAATAGTCATCGCAGTGAGATTAGAAAGTAATCCTCATCGGCGGAGGTCACCGTGGTTGCACGGTAATTGAACAAAACTTAAATCTGCTTCACCAATATTTTGAAAAATACAAATAAGAAAATTGCGACTAATTATCAAAAACCAAAATTGTTATCGCTGGGAAAGAAACTAGAATACATCCGTTCGTTTTCGGCGATTCTTTTGGGTCGCCACTGACAGTATTCGTACGCGGCGCGAACTGAGCTAAGAACCGGTTTACGGGATTGGACGCCGGCAGCCAATCGCTGCTCATCTACCATGGGCAGCTAGGCTTGGAGGAACTCTCCAGTGCACAGAAACTCTGCGAGCACTATAGTTTGCCTGGTTATGAGGTTCCTTAACATGAATATTAATGAATAATTTATGGAAATATGAAAAGACGGATGGAGATATGCTGGGCTCTGTGTTGAAGACAATCAAAAATCTATTCAGATATATTTAAAATGAAACTAATTTTTTGCCTTTAGAGGGAATTTTTAATGTTTTATCATGTATAGGCAGAGGGTAGAGTTGTTAGCAAGGCCTTCTACCGATCAATTTTTGCGAGCACATACTCATTTAGTTTGCTTGGTTAGGAGTTTCCTAAATTAATCGAACGATGAACTAGTTCGGAAACTGTAAAATGAGGGACGAAGATATGCTGAGCTCTGTGTTGGGGGCGCGCAAGAAAACGTCCAGAAATATTTAAAATGTGAACAATTTCTCTATCTTTAGAGGTAATTTTTAAAGTTTTATATAGAAATTCCAGAAGGGCAGAATTTACACGCGAGGTATACAGCCGAGCAATTCACGCGAGTAGGCATTCATTCAGTGTACTTCGTTATGAATTTCCTAAATTTGTAAAACGATGAGTAAGTCAGGTATCTGAAAAAAATTCGGACGAAAACATGCTAAACTCTGAGCTGGGGACAAGTATAAATCTTTACAGAAATTTAAAAAATGAGACAAGTTTCTTTATCTTTAGAAGGAATTACTAATGTTATGTAATATGTGTTTTAATGCAATAAAGCGTCTTTATTGAGGAGAGATTGAGACTGAGGCAGTTCCTTCTTCCATCTAGCCCCTCGTCAGAAAAATACATGAAGTGTGGAGAAAGATATATACGAGGTACATCGAGAAAATAAGTTCCATTTGTATTTCGTGCCGAAGCAGCGCTGCGATCGCAGTTTCGCGCATGCGTGGTACTAATCCTGACCAATTGAGAAGGAGTAGACACCATCATGAGCTAGTTGATTGTTGTGTACGTTTCGTGGTTCCAGTTGGTAAAAGGCGAACATAATTGAAAATTCCGCCGCTAAGGGATACTCACCAATGGTATTGTTTTGATCCATGACAATGCCCAGACCTCTCTCTTGGCGATTTCCATCTTATTTTGCACCTGAAAGCCAGGATTGGTGGCAAGAGATTCGAAAATGACGACGATATCAAAGAACATGTTGCTACTTGGTTGACATCAAAGATAGTGCTTTTTTTATGAAGACGGAATGTAAATGGTTGTGCCGCGCTATGACAAGTGCCTACAAAATGGTGGGAGTTGTGTAGAAAAATAGTTTAAGGTCCAATGATTTCATTCGCAAAGAATTTTTTTCTGAATATATAGTTGTTTTCTTTGACCAGTCATACGGAAATTTCTTTTTGGACAGTGAGTTTCGAAGAAGGTTCCCTCTCCGCTCTGTGCGTTTATTGCTTTCCCTCGCAAGGGGGCGTGGTTCGGCGTTGCCACATCGACGTCAACTCGGGACTTAGAAATTTTTCGGCTCCGAGGTGGTAAGTTTTGTTGGACAAGGGTATACCTCGTACGTTTGTGGGAAAAACGTAAGGAAATTAGGAGGTGATATCCTAGACAAAAAAAACCACTGCAGGACAATAACCGCATCTGAAGGGGAGAGTGCGCATAGGCAGAGGGGTAGAAATTGCCGGCGAAGTCGACAGCGGAGCACTTTACGCGAGGTGTTATTCATTTAGTTTGCTTGGTTATGAGTTTATAAAGACTCGTTGATGGGATTTATGGAGCGGAACAGGGAAAGTGCGAGTCTCCTCTCCACAAAATGTTCGTCCCAAATAGTTTCCTCTTCCTCCCTCCTTCCCCCTGCAGTCGCACGAGGGCCTTAGAGGACGTAGGAATTTTTGGAGAGGTGCTAATTAATGGTCTCGTGACTGCACGGCAAACGCGTCCCCCTCTCTCACTGTAAGTGGACTATCGGCTTAAAACGCCCCGTAAGGAGAAGAAAGGGATTAAGCTCTTGGACGGACGGAGGGAGCCGGTGGCGACGCAGCACTGAAGGGCCTCCCCCCCCCCCATTAAAGGTGTCGCGAACTCATTAAATCCTATGAAAGAGACGCACCAGGTCCGTCCCCCTTGACTTGGTTTCGAGATTTTTCGAGGCTTTGCACTCTCTTCGACTTACGAACTGGATTCGCTCTTGCTCGGGGTTTGTATCTCGAACATTTCGTACCCTGAAAAAGTCGCATCTCGAAAATTTCGTAAACTGAAAAATTCGTATCTCGAAAATTTCGCAAACCGAAAGTTTCGTGTCTCGAAGCGTTCGTAACTCTAAACTCAGCTTGTGCATTCAAGTTATGGGAAATCGACTCGCTCCATAATGCAGAAATCTAGGTAAAAACTTAAAAATGTGTTTGTACCACTCGAAGTGCGCGCCTTTAAACAAAAAAACTACTATGGTGCTCGAATTAAGTTTCTCCATGATACACTACATCAGATAATTACCATCGTTCGTATTTCAAGAATTAGTCCCTGTATTGAGGCCAATGAGTGACATGAAAGACGTATCTCGAAAAGTTAATCTGCTAAGTGGTTTCCAAGCTGAGAGTCTGCTGTATTTAGAAATTTATATGGGATTGAAAAACGATTGCTTTCGATTGTATACACCTAATCCGAGATATCGAAATAGAAAAATTAATAACTCTGCATAGTATATGTGTGACGGAAGCGATAGAAAAAGACATATATTAATAAATGGAAATGTATAAAAATTTGTTCTTTCCTCACACATGTACGACAATAGTAAAAACTGAGCACCACCCAGTACACTATCATAGTACACTTCATTACATTACCTCCAAAAACCTTATCTTTCTCATCTTTACGCGGCTGGTGTCCTAACACCCTCCGCTGCATGCCCATGCGGCGGCTTGCAGGGTAGTATGTAGATGTAGATTCATGAGAGAGGCAGTTCTCAAGACCTTACAGTAAAAACTAAGTAATCTAACCTTACCGTGAAGACTAAGTAATCTTACGGACACCGACATACTACGGAGGATCAAATCATAAAAATAAAATACGGGAAACTGATTGTATGTATATACAAGCATGTGTAATAAAAATACATTTATATAATGTTAATTACTAACTCTATTTCTGACCCTTGCTCCTCAGTTAAACACATCATTGAGATTCCGTGGGTCCAAAAATTCTTCCATAAGCTACTCGTTAAGCTCGAAACACATTAAATAACTTTTTTGAAGGCCTTGCACAAAACATTCTCCGATTCTTCAGTTTTATCAATAAATGAAATATTTCTACTGACCTTTTGGGTGAGTTTCAAAAAGTTATGGAACAATGCCGAAATAGAAATAACTGCGAGCGTTCCTATTAGTACAGAAGCTAGATGGAAAAAGAGGATGCTTTCTTGGCAAAGCTCACCAAGTTTTGCTCAAAATTAAATTTGATAGCTATGGTTTATTATTGGAATTATCTTGTTCTGTAATATGACAATGTTAGTGTGTTTGTGTGCTTGTGTGCTCTTGTGGGGTCATTGAAGATGATGAAGTCCTCTGATGAAGTCATTGACCTCTAATGGGGTCATTGACCTCTGGTGGGTTCATTGACCAATGGTGGGTACAATGACCTCTGGTGGGGTCAAAGACCTCTGGTGGGGTCAAAGACCTCTGGTGGAGTCAATGACCTCTGGTGGGGTCATTGACCTCAGGTGGGGTCGTTGACCTCTGGTGGGGTCAATGACCTTTGGAGGGGTCATTGACCTCTGGTGGGGTCCATGACATCTGGAGGGGTCAATGACCTCTGGTGGGGTCAAAGACCTCTGTTGGGGTCAATTACCTCTGGTGGAGTCAATGACCTCTGGTGGGGTCATTTACCTCAGGTGGGGTCGTTGACCTCTGGTGGGGTCAATGACCTTTGGAGGGGTCATTGGCCTCTGGTGGGGTCCATGACATCTGGAGGGGTCAATGACCTCTGGTGGGGTCGTTGACCTCTGGTGGGGTCGTTGACCTCTGGTGGGGTCGTTGACCTCTGGTGGGGTCAATGACCTCTGGTGGGGTCAATGACCTCTGGTGGGGTCATTGACCTCTTGTGGGGTCAATGACCTCTGGTCGGGTCGTTGACTTCTGGTGGGGTCAATGACCTCTGGTGGGGTCAATGACCTCTGGTCGGGTCGTTGACTTCTGGTGGGGTCAATGACCTCTGGTGGGGTCGTTGACCTCAGGTGGGGAAAATGATCTCTGGTGGGGTCAATGACCTCTGGTGGGGCGATTGACCTCTGGTGGGGTCAATGACCTCTGGTGGGGTCAATGACCTCTGGTTGGGTCAATGACCTCTGGTGGGGTCAATTACCTCTGGTGGCGTCATTGACCTCTGGATGGGTTAGTGACCTCTGTTGGGGTCATTGACCTCTGGTGGGGGTCAATGATCTTACAATAGGTCAATGACCCCAAAAGGGGTCAACGACCCACCAGAGATGAACAACCACCCAGAGGTCAATTGAGGACCCCAGAAGTCAAGGGGTCTAAATAAAAAACTATTGTTTAGAGAAAACTTATGTTCAAAGGTGAAAATGTTTAGTACAACCCACTAATTAGCTAAGAGTCATTACCCTAGATAGCAGCACCCGTGAAGAAAATCACTTGGATCCCTTTGCCACATAATAGATTAATATGTTCCCATTCCATTCCTGCATATAACTAATTTTTTTCAAAAATGTCAATTAGACCCCTTGACTTTTGCGGTTCACAATTACTCTACCAAGGGGGGCTATAACCTAACTCTGGGGTTTAAATAACGACGGCGTTAAAAGCGTCTCGCTTCGGCCGCGTATAGCTACCATAGCAATTAGGGAACTAAAGGTAGAAATAATGAAGGGGGACGTTATCAAAATTGACACGGTTTGGCAAGTTCTTCGTTCAAGTCTGTACAAGTACCTCAGAATTCACATCGGCCAATGAAATCCTCGTTGTTCATATGCGGAATTATGGACCAAAGAATGAAACGTTATTATCAACGAAAAGTGAACAACACTAGACAAATGACTATCTCTTAGCGACGGCCGTCGTGGATGTTAACAAACCATAATTTTCCAGCTAATCTATATATATAAAAACGAATGTATGTCTGTGTGTCCTGTATGCATTACTACACCGTTGATCCGATCGCCATGAAACTTTAAGAAGTTGTTGAGTACACTTCCGCAAAGGTTTCGAACGTTTTAAGTATAAATTGTTTTTAAATTTCGCCCCCCAAGGCTCTCTCAATCTTTTGAATAGTTTTTGCGCAACAACGCCCGACGGGTAAGCTAATAATCCTTACCTCAGTTTTAATCCTATGGTGCTGAAATTTTGCCGAGTAATAGTTCAAGGCAGGAGGAAAGTTATCGGCTACTTTAAAATGATTTCTGGGTCCATAAAAGTCCTATGGCCCTTAGGTGGGCCCTTTAGGCGGGAGTCTCAGGGCCCTTAGGTGGTTCGCGGTACGTATCGGGTTTTGTGCAGTGGTTTCATTTTTTACTTTTTAAAATTATTTCCGCTCAAGATAGAGAGTTGGTATTTTTTTAATTAAATGTCTGAAAGAATGAAGTTTTTAATTCTTTCAATTAATTATCCTTTTCACTTCGTAATTGACGGAAAATTGCGTTTTTAGTTGCAGAAACACATATTTTTCAGTGAAATCAACAATACCATATTCGCTTGACAACCAGATTTCGCTTGGAATTCATATTGCTTAGTTGAGCTGATTAGGAATTCTAAGCATTGAAATTTGTGCATCGGTTAATTATTTCGCTTTTTAAAACAACTTTAACTAAAGATAGAGAGTTGGAATTCATTTTATCGCATATCCGAAAGCATGATACTACTAAAATTAGTGGTATCATGCCCGAAAGAATGAAGTTTCTCTCTTTTTCAATCGATTTTCTTATAAGCATTTTCCTTGACAACCAAATAAATAAACAAAAATAAAATCTTAATTAACGAATCGCCAAGAAACTTTAAGAAGTTGTTGAGTACACTCTTGCGATTGTTTCGAAGGTTGAATGTATAAAAATTTTTTAAAGGCCCTCTTAATCTTTCGAATAATTTTCGTGCAACAACGCCCGACGGGTAAGCTAATAATCCTAACCTAATTTTTCAAATACTATTAAATTTAAAAATACGATCTTTATTTTAACCAATGAGAGAGGTTCTTATTTTAACCAATAGAAATTGAGAAACCATTGAATTGTAGTGCGCTCGCCCCTGAAGGTTTCTGAACTATTAAATCCATTTTACATTAGGTGGAGCACCAGTCGTTTCAAAATATTTCTGTTGGCACGCGAGCTTCGCAAAAAAGCGAGGCGTGGCAATCAAGCAAGCGAAGCAGATCGTTTACGAGTTGCTCAATCACGTGCATCAGAATCATATTAGTGAGACATAATTTGTTTTAAAAGGTGAGTAATTTATTTTTGCTTTATATATGTTTTGGTGCAGTGGTCTCTTTGTTTGATTATTTTTAATTCTTGCATTCGATTTTCGTACAACCCTCGCTTTTTCCTAAAATTGTACATTTTTGCTCGAAATTATTTAATGTTTGTACTGCTTCAGCAAAAGAATATTTTATTTACTTGGAAGCCCCAGCATAGGCATGGAATGGAAACTCATGGCATCGTTTGTACGTTACATATTTCTGTGTAGGTACGAGGAATTCATTGGACTGAGTCTAAAAGTCGTTTAGGGACCAATTTTGATTCCGGAAAAGATTTGTGGGTCAAACCATGAAAAGTATTAAAATCAGTGGGGAATTCAGGATGGAATATTTTATTTTTCAAATTTAGTATATGATCATATGTACTGAAATCAATGAGGTTTTGAAGTAAATTATGGGCTATAAAAGTAGGCAATTGGAGGAATTTTGTACATGTCAATGTGTGTACTTTTTTCATGTTCATGGATCATCATACTTTGTAAGTTTTACTCAGAATATTTATTGCACAACCGGTTCAGTTTACACATTTAAGGCTAAAACTATTGAATTTGTTGAGTGTGTACTTTTTATGTGTGTGCCTGCTAAGAAAGAAAAAGAGGCAATGCAACGCATGCCGGGCACAGCTAGTATAAATATAAATAACAGTCTAATGAAGGGCAGTGAATACTTTTATCAATAATTATCACTTGAATGAAGTAGTGTATCATTTTTTATGCATCGTAGTAGCTACTTTCGTGAATTTATGCCTATTATTAAAGGATTGTGTTTTTGTTGCGTTATTCTTTACCATTATATTAAATATTGCGTTTATGTATACCTACCAAGTGAGACGTCCGGAATTATACCTCGTTATTAATACATAAGTCTCAGCAATTCATTTGAAATTTAACTCGAAAATCTTTTAATAACATTTAATAATTTGCCTATTTATAAAATGTTGAGTTTTTTTGCGTTATTTTTCCTAATTACAATGATTATTCCTATTGTCAACGTACTTAGGCTGCTATTCTGAATCGAGCGACGATATTTCGGGCTAATGCTATTTCTTGCTCCAGAATAGCGTCAGAAGTGATTCTGAACAAGATGAGGCTATCCAAGGCGTCGGTTCCGTAATGCTATTATTAATTCCGCTCCTTTGTGTATGAAAACCTTCTGGTACAGTAATTGGAAATTCAGGCAGCCAATGACGAGCGATGTTTAAGTTTTTCACAAACAGCTGAGACCTTCGCCATGGATGCTGTGAGTGCATGAAAGAATATTTTCAATAAATAATCTAACCAAATTCATTCAATGCTGTCTTCGGATACTATTATTTTTCTCTATTTTGTTCTGATTTTATCAGCTGGTAGATAAATCTCTGATAATTTTAGAATTTGTGAACGGTATTTCAGTTTAGGAAAGGCTGGCAATGTTTGTTTTGCGTACCTATATGGACTTATAACAGCTACCCGTGCTGGGAAAACAATTTTAATTTCTATAATGATAGTTCACCTCACCATCGTAAAAAAGCATATTGTTTTCATGCATATTTTAGGTTAATTTTTGAATATTTTAACTTTTACAATTTATTGGAGGGAGCGGACGACGTTTGGATACATGAGACGTGCACGATCCAGCATTATCTTCAAAGTATACTTTCATTTGAAGTTATCATTGGATTTGTTATCTAAAATAATCTAGTATTCTATTAAATTCATCAACTGATAGAAAACTTTCGGAGAACCTGTGCGGTGAACGGAAATTCAGTTCAGAAAATTCTTGTGACGTTTGTTAAATATTGACAAATAACGGATTACCATGCTGAGAGAACAATTTAAACGCGTATAATCACAGTTCAACTTAAAATTGTAACAAAGCATATTGTTTTTGTGTATCTGTTGGGTAGCTTATTTTATTCTCACCACTTAGGTATCCGGCTGAGCAGACGACGTTTTGATGCATACGAAGTGGGAATAATATTATATAAGTGTATCAAGGAAAGTGATGTGATGGTAAATATCAATTATTTTATCACGGATATTTGAAATCTATTATTTCAAATAGCCCGTGGGCTTAATAAGATGGTTAGACATCGCAATTAGCCTCTTGAAAATCTTATGGGACGGTTGGGAAATGTGAGGTTGGAAGTGAATGTGAATATGGTAAGCAATAGTTCGAGCCACTTATTTAAAAAATACAACGGAAATGCTAGATAAAATTCTTTACAGAGAGAGTGAATACTCATCCGATGCGTGTAGATCAGGTTCTTCTATTTTACCAACTTGTTATCCCCGGCTGAGAGAAGGGAAAAATTTTGCAATGCAAGAATAAAGCAATGAGACTTGATCGGAAAAAATACCAGTCTACAATGAGAGGTACGGGAAAAGGCAAAGTCAAGGAAGGTTTCCAATTTCATGCTTAAACTCAACTTAGTTCAGTTTTAAATAAGTTTGCTCACTTTTCCTTCCTGTCCAGCTTGGCACATTTGCCTACTTTTAATGAGAAGAATTTTTTTATGGTTACTGGAATATACGTAATGACAAGTCAATCCTGCTAATATTTTAATGCATTTAGGAACACTTTTCAATGCATATTTTGCCAAATCCTCGTTAGATAACGTGTGATAAAGAATCAGGTGTCCGTTTCACTCGAGAATAGCTTGACGCTCTAAGAATAACGTGGGGATCAGATCGTCGCCTAAAATAGCGTCGCTCCCAGGCGTCGGTCTGCATTCAGAATCGTAGATAGCTGAATTGACGCTATTCTTTGAACCGAAAGCGTCACGTTAGTTATTTTTGGCATAAGCTGTACAGCTATTTTATTCAGAATAGCAGCCTTAGTGAGATCTCCGAAATGACCAATCGTCATTAATACTCTAGTCCAGCGATAAACATGATTTGCAAGGCGGAAATATTTTAAGAACATTTTAAAATGTTCCTGATATAAAGCGTTTGCGTTTGTGTGGTATTATTCATCACCATTAATATGAATATAGTAGTTTTATATGCTCAGCGATATTTCGGAAATTATCCCTTGTCAGAAATACTCTCGATATCAGCAATTGATATTATATCGAACTCGGAAATATTTTAAAAACATTTAGCCATATGCCTAGTAATAATATTAGCGTTTTAGAAACTTTATTCTCGCCATTACTTTGATTGTTGTTCTATGCTCCTAGCGAGATATCCAAATGACCCCTCGTATTAGTGCATCCGCGTTTAAGCAATTCACATGTATTGTAACTCGGAAATATGTTTAAAATATCTCGCATCGTGCCTAATAATAAATGCTTATATCTTGTCACATTATTCATTACACAGCCATAGATGGTTATTACATAACTTGTGCGATCTCAGAATTGAATCCAACGAAATTACGCCAACAGGATAGCTATTTCCATTTGGACCCCTCTTGAGGGTTTTTTGTTTGATTCGCTACCATTGCGCATCTATTCTTGATAAAGATGGTATAATGAGTTCGGTAATCTCTGTGGTCGCTATTAGAACAAAGAAACTTAATTTGGGTCAGATGTCAATGACCCCATTCAGAGGACAAGGACCCCACCAGGGATGAATGACCCCACCAGAGGTCATTGACCCCACCAGAAATAGATGACCCCACCAGAGGTCATTGTCCCCACCAGAGGTCATTAACCCCACCAGCGGACATTGACCTCTGGTAGGGGTCATTGACCCCTCCAGAGGTCATTGACCCCACTAGAGGTCATTGACCCCCCAGAGGTCAATGACCCCTCCAGAGGTCATTGACCCCACCAGAGGTCAATAACCCCAAGAGAGGTCAATGATCCCACCAGAGGTCATTAACCCCACCAGAGGTCAATGACCCCACCAGATGTCATTGACCCCACCAGAGGTCATTGACCCCACCAGCGGACATTGACCTCTGGTAGGGGTCATTGACCCCTCCAGAGGTCATTGACCCCACAAGAGGTCATTGACCCCACCAGAGGTCAATGACCCCTCCAGAGGTCATTGACCCCACCAGAGGTCATTGACCCTACCAGCGGACATTGACCTCTGGTAGGGTCATTGACCCATCCAGAGGTCATTTACCCCGCCAGAGGTCATTGACCCCCCAGAGGTCATTGACCCCCTAGAGGTTAATGACCCCTCCAGCGGTCATTGACCCCACCAGAGATCATTGACCTCTCCAGATGTCATGGACCCCACCAGAGGTCATTCACCCCAACAGAGGTCATTCACCCCACCAGAGGTCATTCAACCCAACAGAGGTCATTCACCCCACCAGAGGTCATTGACCCCACCAGAGGTCATTGACCCCACCAGAGGTCATTGACCCCCCAGAGTTCAATGACCCCACCAGAGGTCATTGACCCCTCCAGATGTCATGGACCCCACCAGAGGTCAATGACCCCTCCAAAGGTCATTGACCCCACCAGAGGTCAACGACCCCACCTGAGGTCAATGACCCCACCAGAGGTCATTGACTCCACCAGAGGTCTTTGACCCCACCAGAGGTCTTTGACCCCACCAGAGGTCATTGTACCCACCATTGGTCAATGAACCCACCAGAGGTCAATGACCCCATTAGAGGTCAATGACTTCATCAGAGGACTTCATCATCTTCAATGACCCCACAAGAGCACACAAGCACACAAACACACTAACATTGTCATATTACAGAACAAGATATTTCCAATAATAAACCATAGATATCAAATTTAATTTTGAGCAAAACTTGGTGAGCTTTCCCAAGCAAGCATCCTCCTTTTCCATCTAGCTTCTGTACTAATAGGAACGCTCGCAGTTATTTCTATTTCGGCATTTTTCCATAACTTTTTGAAACTCACCCAAAATGTCAGTAGAAATATTTCATTTATTGATAAAACTGAAGAATCGGAGAATGTTTTGTGCAAGGCCTTCAAAAAAGTTATTTAATGTGTTTCGAGCTTAACGAGTATCTTATGGAATAATTTTTGGACCAACGGAATCTCAATGATGTGTTTAACTGAGGAGCAAGGGTCAGAAATAGAGTTAGTAATTAACATTATATAAATGTATTTTTATTACACATGCTTGTATATACAGTGGCGGAAGAAATTAACGCAAAATTTTTCGCTCGCCAGAATGCGGAATTTTTGGGAACTTCTAGGAGCAGTACACCCTCGAAAGACTGGCAACACTGAGGAAAACATTGTCTAACGCAAATATTTGAAATCCGCAATGGAACTCACATTTGTCGGAGCCTAGAACTTGGTCATCAATCGCCTCATTTTTGAGCTTTCGTCTCATTTTACTTGCACATTCAGTCGCAGCGCATCGCTGTTTGTTTCAACGTGGTTCTTAGGTCGAATGGTATCATTTATACAGAAAGACCGATGATAAAAAATATTCACTATCCCCCCCAATTCAGTATACTATAGCTAAAATATTCATCTCCTACCACCAAGGGATATTTATTGTGGTCGACTTTCCGAGGATCTTTTAGAATGATGCGTACTGTGTCTGTTTCACCGAAATAATATAAATCGAGATTTATCCTCACCAAATGTCGATAAAAAAAGATTTAATTAAAATAAGTATTGTCTACGTAATGTAATTTTTCATGATTTTCCATTTGTTAATTGACGAAGTTCCTTAAACGGATATTGATTAAATTGAAAACTGATATTTATTAATGAATCATTCTTGACCCAATATAAATCCATCTTTAGTTCGTCAGAATGGGATTGAACTATGAAAACATACGTAAACATATATGATTTCACGAAATAAAAATAAATGTGCTCGCATCGATACCGAATAATCTAGGCATATTTTCCCGATATTTCTTTCATCTTATCACAGGAAGCTTGGTGACGAGCTGTCCACTGTTAAGATTTATCTTGTAAATATAGGATATACGAATAAGCATTCAGAAAAGTTTACCCAAATTAGGTGTAGTTATGGATAAACAACTCTATTACTTCTGATTGCAAACTATCTTATATGCTTAACTATAAATTCGCCGCACATATAAAATTAACAAAAAGCCTTTTAAATGACTTCAGTTTGGAGTAAAATATCATTAATGAGATAAATCAATAGGTAACGGTTAATGTTGTAGCTGTCAGATGTATTTCGCTAGCTAAAGAGTGGTCCGTGTTCGATTTGTAATTAACGCAAATGAGTGTTTATATAAATTTCCTCATATTGGCGATATGAATGAATGTAGTGTGTAGCTGCAATGACTGGCTGATAATATGATTTTTTTTAAATATAAAAGAGATAAAATTTGCCGAATAAAAATAATTTTGCTCGACCAGAAATAGAACGAGATACCCAAAAATGTCTCGACCAGGGGTGGGATATCGGTTCTTTTCTTCTTATGGTCGTTATTGTCATCCAAAAGGCAAGCCGCATTGGTAGGGCAATGCACAAGGTCCTGGAAGCGCACTCCACTGCTATGTAGCACCCGATCTTTCTTAATGACGATCACGTTTTCGAAATCATGAGCGTACTCGAACAATGTTATTATGAAGAACCATGATTGCGATTCAGTTTTGCTACCCAATAACAACTACTAGACTTTCTCAAGACAAGGCGAATTTATGATGATGTTTCGTATCCTTTCGGTGAATTTATTTGCGTCCGAATGCGTTAATGTGAACTAAGTTACTTTTAAAATGAGTGGTGGTATTGTCTACGAACGTTTAAAATAACCAAAGGATAGGAAAAAGCATACTACTCTCCCGGGAATACAAACAGAAAGAAGCAGTTCTCGATTTTACCTCATCAGCCCAGACCATTTCAATCAAACGCCATAAGTTCCCCTCATGCATGGGTTTGGAGGCCAGCTCCTTAAGTCTGACTTAAAGCAACGAGCAATCGTGGAGGACTCTTGAGGATTTCCCCGTGTCGATACAAAGCTCCACCAATACTAATCCATTCAAAATCGGAATGTATGAAGGGCGTATTATATTGATTTGGGAAATAGTATGCCTTTAATAAGAGCTTACTTTCTCCTTGTGTTGCAGGCGATACCTTTTCTGCCATAGATAATGTTTCGGACGTCAGGCATTTAACTCACAGGAAAGAAGTGGTATTTGACTCCTCTTACGCCCTTAAAAGTGTTCGACGGGGGCTTGCGATTTTTTCGAAGCGCAACGAGCCTTTTCTTTCTGGTGCAGCAAGTATTTGAAACCTGTGCGTTATTCACAACAACAAACCACCCCGACCATCACCACCCGGAACTTGGCCAAGGTTTACTGATGACTACTTCATTGAGACGAGCGTCGATATACGAACAAGCAGAGCGGACAGCGCAAGCAGACATACAGTTCAAAGTTTTAGCGGCCTCTCCCAAAATTCTTGGAGGAAAAAAAGATCTTATTAGCCTTTGAGTATGCCTCATTTTTCTCCCAGGCGGAGGAATCGGATAGTAGGTTTGTAAAAGGCAAAAACATCTGTCGAAAAATTACCCGAAGAGGTGTTCCGCCTTTGACTTTCACCCACTGAACTTTTATTTGGTGTTTAAAAGTTAAAAAAAAAAATTTCTTACTACTATCAAACGAAATTCATTAAATTCATGTCCGCTATAATAAGAACTATGTTTATTCAAATTTTTATCAATATTCATTTTTTGTCCGCAACTAGGAATACTTACGAGTTCACAAATGTCAAAATTATAGGCGATGGTTCAAAATCAATCATGAAACATAGATGGAGCGGGCTGTACGGAGCGCAGCGTTCATTATGAGAAAGATGCAAGAAACAAACGCTTTTCTACCCCCTCAAACGAAACAACCCCAAATTAAGATGCATTGAGGAAAATCGTGGGGGAAGAATGGGAAATGAACCCAGTAAAATGATACCGAAATGAGGGCAACTCCATGTCACAAATACTTGGTCAGGAAATCGAAAATGGAGGGGGATTTATTGATTATAAGGCTAATAAACATCCACATTCTTTATGTAAATACCAGCATATTTCTCGATGATCCTTTGCTGTGATTATGAGCACACATAGCTCAAATTGAGAGAATTACGCATTCATTTTAACCTTTTCCACTCGTTCTAAATAAAGCATTATAGTGTCCCTTTTCAACATCCGTTAAAATACATTACCACTAAGAGATGAAATTTATGACCCTGTAAAAAGTCTGCAAATATCTTCATGTGGGGGCACTCACAACTTTAACTTCCATTGAAGCAATAATATTACGACGCATTTGAAGAGGAATAGATTCTTTAGGAACGTATCAATCGTATAATCTTTGATGGTGCACATTCCTAATTTGCACTCCATTGACTACTCTGCGGATTTATGAGGAGTATACAAATGACCATAGGAAGAATATCTAATTATTGCTTAGTCGCTACATGGAAAAGATGATTTTGAGTATTTTATCACTTTCACAGGGGAAGATAGGCGATGCATTTTTGTCGGAGTATTACTAACGCGTGAGTATAAAAATGCTCCTCATAAAATTTAACTGCGTAATTTTAGCCAAACATTTTTCACTGCGAATATGTCAAAAGGTATTTAAGTGATTCATTAATTTACCTTCTCCTCTGAGTATTATCCTCCATCTTCTAAGTTGAACTGTTGAACTACACGGTTAATGTATTGCTCATAGCAAACCTAGAAAACAATGCTGGGAAAGCTTCAAATACCGTTTTAAAGATATTTTGAAGAAAATTCCACACTTGTTTGGTCTCTCACTCAAATAAGTAATCGGTATTTACAAGTTCGGCAGATAGAACCAAACTCTAATTCCTAATAAAAATAATTGCCCTCTTTACTAAATCATTTCAAAGTAATTTAAAGGTGAATGTAGCATCAGGTAATGTCACTAAATCGAGTAACTGACACAATCAGAGATCCGGTCTATTCCCTCCTTCATGAATAGCTTTTCATTGAGTGGTAAATTGGCGAATGAGTAGGTATGAGCATCACACGACAGACAGGACGTAGAAATCAAGTGGGGCCGAGTACCCTAGAATGGGAAGTAAACGACGACCAAGGAGACCGCTCTGATTCTTTTACTAAGCCCGAATATGCGTAAAACTCACACGCTCATGGTTGAGGTCAATATCCATTCCCTGGGCCTTCCGCGGATTCCTGCGAAGTTTTGGCTGCAATAAAGTCACATCGCGTAGATTAATTATAAAGGCACTAAAAGAGGCCACGCCAGGATTTGAACCCCAGGCATTCATGGTCGCAGACGAACACTCTCCCTCTAGGCCACTTCATCGATCAAGCGAAATCCGCGTCCAGTGGTTCTTACTATGCAACGAAAAAAGGGAATTTTAATGTTTCCTTTAAAAACTGGACCAAATAAAATGTTCTGGATTTTTGAAAGTAGTTTTCAGAAAGTAAATAATATTACGTTAGGAGTAATTAAGAAATGTAAGTGTTTGAGACGACCTGTATGCACGAGGGCGGAAACTTACGTAGGGTTTCAAGGTATTGGAAATTCTCGTAAATAAAACTATTCTCCACATGAAATCCTTTCTATTCAACCAGATTTCCCATACTTTTACTTGAAATTCACAGGATATTACGCCAAAATTTTAATTGTAATGCATCATATTTCTCGGAAGTAGTTTGAGGCCTATAAAAACGATGTTCATCCACAGCTATTCCCTGCACGAGGAAATACGTTTTATTGTCAGTGAATTTGATCTGGAGAGTAAAACATTTTTATATCCCAACAAATAATGCTTTCATCGTATTGTTTCTTAAGTTTCAATCAAGAAATTTTTTTTAAACGATCCAAAGCTTAAAAAAAATATGGTAAGCATCTCTATATAATCAACTACGACTTCGGAACCTCAACTGGGTAGGGTCGAAGCAAGCTCATCACGTTTATAACTCCTAGACGATCTCGCGAACATAAACCTTATTAGTATGACTATTTACATGACGCGTAAAATCGATATCCATTCATAGAGAGTTTGAATATTCCCAGTTTCCATATGCTGTCTCATTGTTGTCAAGTTGTCGAAGCAAAAGCGATTTCAATTAGTTCCCGTTTACTCCGCATTCAAACGCCAATGAGTTTTACGTTAATTTTTTCCGCCACTGTACAACAGAAAGGTTTGAAATGCCTTTTTCCCGCGATCGATTAGAGACCATAGTGGCTGCGTTTAGACTTAGAAATAGGTAAGTTGACAGGTTGTGTAGCTGATTAAATCATCTACATCTACACATCTACGTCATACCCTGCAAGCCACCCAAAGGGCGTGTGGCAGGGGGTGCTTCCACACCAGGCATGCATGAATGATACGGTAAAACACCGAAACTACATTGAAACCCGCGTACCACACATGCAACGCGCCAATTAACAATCTACTAACCAAGAAACATTCTATCGTCAATCGTTCCAACGTGCAAGGTGTACAAGGACTACTACTACAGATTCAAAATATCACGCATAAATAAGAACATCAATATTTACATCATGCATAAATAAGAAAGTAGAGAATATAATGAGAAAGATTTACCGTCTGCCTATTGTCGCAATTCGAGCTATTCATGACGACAACCACAGCTGTTATGGTCCCGAATGGCACGCGGAAAAAATGACATTTTATACCTATCGGTTCTACAATCTAGCTCTCTAATTTTATTGGCGCGATCTATCTGCCGTAGTACGAGGGGGTTAATTGTATATTTTTACGTCGTCAGAGAAACGATTTTCCTGAAATTTATTTAGGAGATTTAGCCTATAATTTAATCTACGCTGTGATAGCGATTCCCATACTAATTCTTCTAACAGTCCAGACACACTAGCCAACTTTTTGTAGCATTGTTTCACAAACCTAGCTCCTCTTCGCTGTACACGATCTAACTCTGATATCAACCCAGTTTCTTATGGATCCCATACACTAACAGCATATTCCAGATGAGGCCTAACGACTGAAAAATAACAACATTCTTTCACTTTCTCATCACATTTTCCGAGTACTCTCTTGATAAACCCTAGCTTCCTGTATGCTTGACCGCATATTTCCCGAATATGTTTCCCCCAAGATATGTCGTGAGTAATTGTGACCCCTAACTTATCCCTAATCATATCCCCCCTAATGCATGTTTATAAATCTGTTGAGTATCTGCTATCAGCATGCTTTGCATATTCCCTGCATGACTCTTGTGTCATTACGAGGTAAAGGTTTATCGGTTGGTCCCATAACATTTTACCCTAAGTAGTATTTACATCAAATTTAAAAACATATAAAACGCAGAAATAAGCCTAAATTTACTCATTACAAACATTTTTGTATATCTTAACCCTTTGAGTGTGAGTTTTTTTTGTTGGTCCTGACCCCAGGAGTTAGTTTTCTTTGGAAAAAAATTAAATTACTTAAGATTAAAATTTTATCACCTATAACTCAAATTTGTTCGATAAACAATCCATGAAAACTAAAACATCATACATTACGACAGAAAAACAAAATAAATACAACAATTTGGATGAGTAAGATCCTAAATTGTGGTATGAGAACAATTATATTAACATAGAACAGGACTAAAACCAGATTTCAATGCAATAACTTCCGTCGATGGAACCATCTACATGTAGTATCCACGTACTCAAGGCTTAACGTAGTTAGTAGAATAATGGAAAATGTGGAAGGACTCTTCATTGACTTTCTTAATACTTATTCTTAATAGTGATAATTGGGCTCACTAATCACCAGGATATGTGGAACATAGTACTACAATGCATCTGTTTGAGAGGCGTGAACGTCCTCCTTTACTGCTCCAGTGAAAACTTGAAATACGCACATGTACGATCCTACTCTGAATGGCCAGGAGACATGAGAACGTAAATGAACGTTTGCACTGCTCAGAGGATTAAAAAAAGGAATTCCGAAGCGGAGGTTCCTCCTTAATAACAATGACGATGAATAAACTAGACAAATAAACTCCCAGCCAATGACTGCTCCTGACCAACCCGCATCCACACCACCCTCATCGCTCACCTCCACCCCCCTCACCCCCTCCAGCAGACATGTGTATATGACATTGCAATCCCGGTTAAAAAAACACCTGAAGATGACGCTTAAGCGTTGAAACCCGGGTCGTGTGTTTATAAGTCTGCGGTATTGTAAATATAATGCGGTATAATGCGGTAATGTAGATCACTGAAGATATATCATGGGGGAAACACATCAGAGAAATAACTAGTGTAGCAAACCGTAGATTAGGATTCGTAAAAAGGATTCTAGGCAAATGCGATGAGAGTGTACGAGAAAGTATCTATTTTACACTGGTCAGGCCTCATTTAGAATATGCCGCTAGTATATGGGATCCGTACGAGGAAGGTATGATAAAAGAATTAGAGCGCGTGCAAAGGAGATCCGCTAGGTTTGTTAAAGGCCGTTATGATAATTGTAAAAGTGTTACGAGTTTAATAGAAGAACTAGGATGGGAATCACTATCAGAACGCAGTTTAAATTTAAGTTAAACCGTTTAAGTAAATTCGAAACCGATTTCTTCACAGATGAAGTTAGATATATATTGAGAACCCCTGCGTATTATGCTAGGTTTGATCATATTAACAAGAGTAGAGAGATAGATTGTCGTACCGATAGATTTAAAATGTAATTTTTCCCTCGTACCATAAGAGAGAACAATAGGCAGCGTAGCAAAGGGATAGCTAGGTGAAATATAGTAAGAGTAGTATGTAGTGCATGATGCATGTAATAACAACCAATAATCCCTTTCTTATTATGTAGATACTAACCATCTAGCTGCATGTGACCCTATTTTCTAGCATATCTCCCTTAAATATCCTAGTTGCATGGCAATAGTGCATGATTGGTGACCTTCACCCCCTGCCAAACACCATCGTGGTAGTTCGCAGGGTATTACGTAGATGTAGATGTAAATGTTTCCATTAAATTCCCTGAAAGAAATAATTCATTGAGTGACTATCACTAGCATAATTTTTTCTTGTGTACTGGTCAACACCCAAGAAAACTTTATTCTGACATATGATTATCAGTATAAATGGTCATGATAAGTACTCTTCGGGTCATAACAGCGCTAGTACAATCTGAGCGTCATCCATTTCCAAAGCAAAGCGATCGACCTCCTTGAACTGTTTCCTTAACTTAGTCAATGCCTGCACTATTCGTGTGTACACAGCGATGAAATGTGGCTCGCCAATAGGTTCCTGCCATTCAGTTCGACCTGGACGGGGTGTAGGATTGTAGGAGAGTGGTGGACTAACAAATCCTCTCGTGTGCACAGGGCTTAAGAGAACAGATATTGGTTAACATGTTGTTCAACTTTGTCATCTCACTCTTCCTCTTCATGTTCCCTCCCTTGTTCATGGCTGGTGTCCCAACATCGACTGAAGCACACACTTGTGTCGGCTCGATGTAGGAGAATTCACACATCTACGGTTCACTGACATGGTTTGAGCGAGATAGTTCCCTGGTCATAATGGAGACCATATTCGTATTATTCGTTTCAATTTCAGCAGCTGTAGGGCACATGTATTAAATGTTGGATTATTAATGGTGTAATAATATACTTTAATATTACTGAAATTATAAGTATTGAAATTTAAAGGTGTACATAAGTCCTCCAAGTGCATGTTGAGTAAATTAGGTGTAGGTTCGTATCCCCGTCTTACTCCTCCGTTAATTTTAGCTTCTCTTTGTCTTTCTTCACTCATTCGCATTGCGACGACTTGTTTCTAGAATTAAACCATTTCTGCATGCACGAAGCACCCTGCAAATAACTTATAGGGTGTGTGGGACGGGTAGATTCCACACCAGGCATGCAGCACTTTTCCCAGTTCAAATCAGGACCGCGCACTTTGCCCCGGCCGCTTGGCGCAGGCCAAAAAGCAGTCCGGATAACAATGCACAGTGAGACCAGAAACTAGGAGAGTGCTACGTAGACGAACATGCTATTATGCAGTACACTACTTAAGATACAACTATTGGTTAGCATTACTAATACGATACATAAATAGTACTACAAGGTGCTACATCATACAATAGAAAATTCATGCGCGGTGAGTTGTAGATACTAATGTTAGGATGCATATTCAGCGCGAGTGTAAAAATTACTCTGCCCAGTGAGGGTAAAATTTTCATAGAAATGATCTAGCGCAAGTATTACGACCCGCTATGGTACGTGGAAAAAATTACATTCTGAATCTATCGGTTCTGCACTCTGTTTCCTTAATCTTATGCCTATGATCGTTTATGCTATAATAGCTTGGCTCTAGTGAAATATGTTGAACGTTCGGCAAGAAATAGCCAACATCAAATTTAAATTATCATTCAAATCAAACATCTAATCGCCCTTAATTCACTACTTCTGGAATCCTTGAATTAATTATTTTTTTTTGTTTTTAGCACAAGTATAAAACGAACTTTACTCAGTGAGGGTCAAAGTATAACAGGACTTATCATTCGCAAGTATTTTGGTTCCTAATTATGCATGGAAGACATGAAATTCAAAATCCAACGGTTCTCCAGTCTATTTCCTTAACCTTATGCCTGTGATCGTTTATACTATAATACTTTGGCTCCAGCAAAATATGTTGAAGGTCCGGTCAAAAATAGTCTGCATAAAATTTAAATTTGCACTCAAATCAAACATTTAATAGCTCTTAATTCACTGCTTCAGCACTAGACTAGAGATTAGGATTCGTAAAAGGGGTTCTAGGCAAATGCGATGAGAGAGTACGAGAAAGAAGCTATTTTACACTTGTCAGGCCTCATTTAGAATATGCCGCTAGTATATGGGTTCCGTACGAGGAAGGTATGATAAAAGAATTAGAGCGCGTGCAAAGGAGATCCGCTAGGCTTGTTAAAGGCCGTTATGATAAATGTATAAGTGTTACGAGCTTAATAGAAGAACTAGGATGGGAATTACTATCAGATCGCAGGTTAAATCTTTTAAGTAAATTCGAAACCGATTTGTTCACAGATGACGTTAGATATATGTTGAGAACCCCTGCGTATTATGCTAGGTTTGATCAGATTAACAAGATTAGACAGATAGATTGTCGTACCGATAGATTTAAAATGAAATTTTTCCAGCGAACTATATGAGAGAACAATAGGCAGCGTAGCAAAGGGATAGGTAGGTGAAATATAATAAGAGTAGTCTGTAGTGCATGATGCTTGTAATAACAACCACTAATCCCTTCCTTATTATGAAGATACTAACCATTTAGCTGCATGTGATCCTATTATCTAGCATGTCTCCCTTAAATATCCTACTTGCATGTCAATAGTGCATGTTTGGTGATCTTCACCCCCTGCCACACACCCTCGAGGTGGCTCGCAGGGTATCACGTAGATGTAGATGTAGACAGTGCGAAGAATATTCAGGGATCCTGGCGTTAATTTATGATTTTTTTTTCTCGAAGCTCCGTGATCACCCAACCTCAAGCACGAATCCGTGGGGTGTGAATATTTGCTCGCTTTCGCGTGCAGCGTGCGCTGCGTCGCGCCGCCCATCAACCCCCGGTGTAACACGGGAAAGGGTGGGGAGACGAGCAAGGTCACCCCGTCAACTCTTGAGTCTCCAATCTCACTTTCAGCGGCCGTCACTCCCGCTGAGCAAAAGGGGGGGGGAGGCAGACCTCCTTTTAAGCCCCCCTCTTCTCACCCTCTCACCCCCTTCCCCCCAACCACCCATGGATCACTAACCCCCACTCCTTCCCCTTACTCCCCTCATGAATTATTCACGCGTGAACGTGCCCATTGTCGTCGCGTCTTCCTTCCGCGATCCGTGCCTCTCGCTTGTTTCTCCCCCCCCTCCCCCCATTGGTTAGTTCCCTCTTCCACCGTTGCTCGGTGCGTGCGCTGGCGGTTCGCTCTTGCTAGAGGTATTATAGAGGGCCACTAGCTCTTGCCTGAGGCACTGTTTAGGGTTATAAGTCCCAATTCAGTCTTCTCAGTGCTGGGTCCATCCAGAGGTACAAGCGAGAAATGCGGAGGGTAACATAATGAAATACAATTAGGGAAACAATTATTATATTGTTATATATTATATTATATAATAATAATAGTTATATATATAATTATTATATTGGTCTTCCTCTGGGGACTTTTCCCTCTGTTTTTGCATTCAATTACATTCCTCACAAAGCCATTGTGTCTCAAGGTGTGCCCAATTCATCCGGTTCTTCTATTCTGTATGGTGTTTCATATGCTCATATCCTCTTCTACTCTTCTGTGAACTTAATTCATTTCTTATTTTTTCCACCCATTTCATCTTCAGCATCCTCCTCCAGGACCAGGCTTCGAAGGCTTCTAGTCACTTCAGGCTTTTCCAATGTTCCATGCTTCCGATGCATAGAGTGCTACGCTCCACACGAAGGTGTTCACATACTGTTTCCGTATGGCTTTTATTGTATATAAAATGAATTAGGTAATAATCATAAAAGACTTTTTACATCGTCTAAAAAATAATTGTAATTATATTATCTCTACTTGTATGTTTTTTTTATTTATCCTGGGTTGGATGGGACAGAACCGTCCCCTCTACGCCCAATCCAGTTTACATACACAGACACCCATGTCCTGGGCAGATAATATTCTACCCAGGAGGGACTCGAACCCGCGGTCCTCGGGTAAGCAAACGAGGACAGGCCACCGGGGCCGACATTATTATGGTACTAAAGTTGAACAATTTTGGTGATTGAGCCGATATATCGGCCCGCCGCACTAAGAGGGTTAGTTACACAGTGATACTTGGATTTGCGTCGATAATCCGTCCGAAAACAACGACGAAACTCAAACCGAGAAAAGGAATACTGGGGCAATTATTCCCATTTAAATCCATTTTTCAAAATCAAACAGTTTTTGAATCTCCACAATACATATTAAAAGCACAATTTACGGGTAATAATTTTTTACGAACAAAAAATGTTAATCCTAAAAACGATACGAAATCAATAATGAATGATTTTAAAATATGTATCAATGGAAGATAGCATATGTCGTCCACAAGAGGGCAAGGAAAGGAGAGAGAGGTGCAGATATAATTGTTTGTAAGAGAATTCCCCCTCCGCAAGGACTTAATGCATCTAGGCAACATCTTGGGTCTCTTCCTTTCTTGTCATTTGGGAACTATAGGACCAGCATTGGAGTCACTGCATCCATGACGCACAAGGAATGTAGATGTAGATGTCTTCAGTGATGGTGACGCCTAAGTATTTAATTGATTCTACGTTACATATTTTCTTTTCTTTGATGCAATAATTATTCCGGGGAAAGCCATTCTTTTTCCAAAAGTTCATTATCGTGCATTTCTCCAAATTTAATTCTAGCTGCCAACTATCAAACAAATCATCAATCGCATCTAAATCCTTAGCCAAAGACTGGGTGTCCTCTTCATTTCTAATTTCCTTAAACACTACTGCATCATCGGCAAAATTACGGAGCTTGCTATTTTTTACCACTGTATTCAAGTCATTTACGTAGAGAAGAAATAAAATTGGGCCTATCACGCTTCCTTGGGGAACACCCGATGAAACTTTTACTTCGCCTGAGCTGAAATATAGTTGAATGGCAAGTTGCATGGCCCTAGTTACATGGAAATAGTGCATGTTTGGTGATCTTCACCCCCTGCCACACACCCTTGTGGTGGCTCGCAGGGTATTACGTATATGTAGATATAGATGTAGATGTAGATGAAGGAAGTTGGCCAACGAGGCTCGCTTCATGATGTTTGCACATGTATAACTATAGTTAATGGTTAATTAAATACTTATAGTTGGTGTAGTAAATGATATATATATATACATATATATATAGATATATATATATATATATATATATATATATATATATATATATATATATATATATATATATATATATATATATATATAGAAGATATAGTTAATGAGAAAAGATATATGTATAGCAGGAATAAGTTCATGGACCAAATGAAGAGGAAATTACATAGGAAGAGATACCAGGAGGTAAGGGAACTAACATTAGATAGGGAAGGGTGGAAGGCTGCAATCAACCAATCTAAGGAATGTGTTCTCCCTAGTTCATCTCCCCTCTTGACTTTAATGCTTCTTTGAAGCAAAACATTATTCATTCACGAATACATAAATTCCGAACCGTACATGTTGCCATATCACGCTGTTCTCTTTAGAGGTGGGACATTAAAAAAAATTGAATTCTCGATAATAATGTTTTAGCTTTCAGCGGGCAACTTGTGGAAATGAGCGATCGATATTATTTTCACGAAGAGAAGAATACTTTTCAAAGTTCCATTAAGAGTTTATACCACCAAACAAGGTTTCGGAACTTTTTGCCTGTATCAATGTTGCCTCGGGAAAGGCAAGAGCTCCCGAGCTTAGGCCGGTGTAATAAATTATGAGTGAAATTTGTGAAGACTTCTTCTATTTGTGATAATATTTTTTAATGATAAGCCTCATTTAATGACTCTCCCTAAAAGCATTGACCAGAATACTTCACTCTCAAATCATCTTTGTCCCAATATTGGTTATTCACTGCCTCATACACGGGCTCCTATTCTTAAGACTATTCCTGATGAAGAATCTTACTTATTCACTCAGAGAGTGGGGGATTGAGAAAAGTGTAAATGCCTCTCCGTGCCTCAGATAATATGGTCGTCTTTTTTCGAGGAATGGAATTAATCCAGAGATAGTTGTACGCCAAACCGAAAATTGTGTAAGCACACAAACTTTAAGGAATTACCATCATGCAGCAGAACATTTCTTGTCGATATGCAACTGATGTATTCAGTTGATGTATCCAACTGAAGAAGCACAACGGGCATCAAGCGGAGAATAGCCAAGCTAAGAATGCGTTCATGTGAAAAAGACAACTGCTGTGCTCAAAGAAGATAGGATTACAAATCGGGAAACAGTATGTAAAAACATTCATCTGGAGCTTGACACTCTTTGGATCGTAAGCGTGGACCATTGGAAAAGCTGGCCAGAAAAGGCTAGAAGCGTTCGAAACTTGGTTCTGAAAGAGGATGCTGAGAGTGAAATGGACGCACAAAATAATAAATGGTGAAGTGTACAGAATAGTAGAAGAGGATAGGTCCACATGGAACACCATACAGGACAGAATAATTAGATGGATTGGACACACCTTGACACATGATGGGTGTGTGAGGAACACAATTGAACGCAAAATAGAGGGAAAAGTCCCCAAAGAAAGACCAAAGACCAAATCGAAAGGAAATGGAGGTTCATGAAACAAATCAATAGGAAAATACTTAGGAAGAGATACCAGGAGGTAATGGAACTAGCATTAGGTATTTTAGGGTGGAGAGCTCCAGTCTACCAATCTTAGGACTGAACGACCAATGAATGAATGATGAATCCAACTGATCGTGAAAAGTGGTCCGAATTTGGGAATTTGCAAATAATCCACGCCCTCAGTTGTCATACCACACCCTACATGTGGAGTCGACGGAACAATGGAAAGTCCCTCTGGATACCAATTACAAATGGATTATGCGTCGTGAAACGTTTTCCTTGACGATATCTCCGATGTGTCATTAACGCTGACTCCCAAGTAGGTTTCTTCCCGTTCCCATAGAAACCCAAGGCTGATAGCGGAATGGTTGCAGAATCGAAATTATTTTCAGTCGCAAATGGCGTCACGCTACAGGAGGAAGTCGATGGATACCTCACGGTTCGAAGTTCTACGAAGAGCAAGGGGTGAAAAGAAGTGTTATGAAAACTTGGGGAAATATTCGTGACAAACTTCATTGCTGGTCGTTTATTCCTAATATTGGTTGACTGCAGCCCTCCACCCTTCACTATCTAATTCTTGTTCCCTTACCTCCTAGTATCCCTACCTATGATACTTTCCTCTTTATTTGGTCCATAAACTTATTCCCGGGTCTTCATCTGGTGACTTTTTACTCCATTTTTCCTTCAGTTACGTTCTTCACAAAACAAGGTGTCTCAAGGTGTCATATCCTTCTTGTTCTTCTTTTCTCTACGGTGTTCCAAATGGTCCTCTCCTCGTCTACTCTTCTGTGCACATCATTTCTTATTCTGTCCGTTCATGTTATCTTCAGCATCCTCCTACAGCACCAGGTATCGAAGACTTCTAGTCTTTTCTGGTCAGCATTTCCAATGGTCCATGCTTTTGATCCATAGAGTGCTACGTTCCACACGAATGTTTCCACATAGTGTTTCTTGGTTTGTAGTCCTATTTTCTTTGGTGACAAACTTATGGGAGACAATTCATGTTGGAACGGGTAGTTAAAGGAGACATGAATTTATTTTATGACGAAGTTATTAATATCTTACGTATTCCAACATACTAGGGTAGATTAGTTCGTGTGAAATTTAATAAGGGAATAAAGCTGCGGAAAAGTCAATTTTCAAATGTGATTTTCCCGCAATCATTAAGAGATCATAATGCCTGCTAATGATAGCTATTTTAAAGTAGATTAGTCAACAGGTAGTCAAGCTGATTAATTGATGTGCTCTCTAGAGCTTGTTTCTAAATCTGCCGCAAAATTCTAACATCATGTTTTGAAGGTTGATTGCATGACTCCGGTATCACATTTACGTAGTTGCCCAATATATTAACTCAATAGTTTCTGTAGTATTTTCTGCGTACCCATAGTGTAGATCACGCTGTTAAAATATAAATTTTACTCTATAGTACATGTTGGGGAAAAACCACCCCTGCCAAACAACTCGAGGAGGCTTTCAGGGTAATGTGTACATGTAGATGAATAGGTAACAATAAAGAGGGAAAAAAAGAATGGCATACATTTTTAAAAAGACGAAGAATGTCATTGAGAAGAACCGTGAAAGAATGAAGCGCTGGTTGATAATAGTTGAGCGGAGTGGAGAGTATTGCTGCAATCCAATCTTCGGATTGGCTACTGATGATGATGAAGATCCGTAGACTAAAGAACCCTAATATAGATGGTAGTTGGGAAACTGCCGGCAGAAGTGAATATTTGAAATAATGAGGATAAATCATTACTTTAAAAATGGTTCAATAAATTTACTGAATCATTTGTGGGTAAAACAGAGTGGGAGGATCCCAGAGGAAGACCGAGGAATAAGTTAATGGATCAAATAAAGAGGAAAGTATATACATAGGAAGAAATACCAGGAGGTAAGGGAACTAGCATTAGATAGGGAAGTGTGGAGGGCTGCAGTCAACCAATATTAGGATTGCTCGACCAATGATGATTAAGCGTCTAGGATATGCAACCGGGAGGAACAATAATCACCAATTTCACCACTTGTATATTAATTAAATGATGCTGAACACACTTTTACTGCTAACACAAGGAAACGCAAAGTGAGCGTACCATACATAGGAAGAAATACCAGGAGGTAAGGGAACTAGCATTAGATAGGGAAGGGTGAAGGGCTGCAGTCAACCAATTTTAGGATTGAACAACCATTGAGATGGATAGACCATAGCGGAATGAAAGCCGTTTTTATAATAAAAACACATTAGTTACAGAGAAAATTGATAATCTTTATGCCTTCGTAAGTGTGACGTTGGATCGCTTCCAACCTGCCGGCCCTCCTTATCTAAATCCCCTCTCACACGCGGCATCGGAGAGAAAAGATAATTGACACTAGAAGGTGTACCTGTGAACAATTGAGCAGATAAGTGGTACCTAACCGGAGGAATTAATGTTTCTCGATTTATCACGGCGAAAGGGTCTCCCGTGACTCTCTCGATTGCTGCTGCTTGCTGCTCCCTGCTGGATGGAGAGTATAATGCCTCTCCCGCCCTAATGGTGCGATTACTCTGTCTTTTACCGAGCGGAACGAAAAAGGGTTGGTAGAAATCTTTCAAGCCAAATCTTTCTCCATCCCCGTCACTTCCTAGTTCTTTTTTCCTATTAATTCGTTTATTTGATTCTTAAATTAGACTCAACCTTTTATGTAAATTAAGAACCGATTTATTTTTACAAGAAGTGATCAATATCTTACGAACTCTAAATTGCTACGGTAGAACAGATCATGAGAATAAAATACGGGGAATAGATTCTACAAGATGGAGAGGGCATTGCGTCATCAAACTGTAGCCTGACAACCGAAGTGACAACCATGCTACGGAAAAATAAAATGACTTCGTTAATTCCAGTTGAGGTTCATTCACGCGACCAGAGTCTCGACACTTCTTGTGTCATCTTCAGGTACCTAACAGGTACAGACCTGGTCAGACCAGACCAGGTCAGGTACATACCTGAAGTTATTAGAAAGTGTCGAAACTCGGGACTTGTTAATAATCCTCTAGTGGATTTAACAAAGTCATTTCATATGTCCGTAATGGATAACTTCCACAAAATATAGCCTTTCCAACGATTTCCTTTGAAGCAACTATATTTTTTATTCCAGCTCTCTCATTACCTTCCTTCGAATGGCACGACGAAATGGACGAATTAGCAGACGTGGAGCAAATATATTCAACATCTGTTTGAAATTTAGACGAGTAACTCTTGAAACATACTTTGGCATAATCTGTTATATAAAACAAAATATTCCTATTATACTACAGATGATCTCAGCTGAAAATAATACATTAGGTGTCCCAATATGTGGTGCATATTATACAAGTTTTGAACCATATCATTTGGGTGGAATTGTAAATTTAAAAAGTTATGTGGAGAGACGCCATTGCACAGCTATTAAGGAAATTTCTTTCCGTTTAAAGACATCGTTTCTAGATCAAAGCATCTTCGTTGAATGACCATTGACCTAGTATACGAGGGTAGTCTGAAAAGTTTCTGACCCAACATAGATAAAAGAAATTTTTTCTTCAAATTTATTTTTATTTTTCTACATAGTCTCCTTGTATGTCTACACACTTCTCCCAGCTATTCTTCCATCTCTTTAACCCGTCCAAGTAGTGCTCGGCATCTTTCTCTGCAAAATAAGTGTTTACGAAGTTGATGGCCTCCTTATTTGATGAAAATCTCTGTCCTCAGAGCGCAACTTTTAGCTTAGGGAACAGGAAAAAGTCGATTGGGGCTAGATCTGGTGAGTAAGGAGGACGATCAAGTAGTTCAAACCGCAATTCGTGGATTTCCGCCAATGCAACCGCTGAGGTGTGAAACCGCTGAGGTGTGAGGTGTCTTGGTAAATGAAATTTTTTGCCTGCAAATGTGGCCGTTTGTCCGCAATTTCTGCCTTCAGCTTGTCAAGTAATAATTCATAGTATGCTCCTGTAATGGTTTTTCCATTTTGAAGATAATCGATTAAGATAGCTGCATGACTATCCCAAAAAAACAGTCGCCGTCACTTTCCCAGCCGAAAAAACAGTTTTTCTTTTTTGGAGCCGTTTCCCCCTTCGCAGTTTACTGTTTTGACTCTATTTTTGTTTCTGGGGTATAATGGTGTATCCAAGTTTCATCTACAGTAATTAATCGGCTACATAACTCTGATATTGCGCCTGAACTGCGACAACAGAGCGTTGGAAATGTTCATTCGAACACGTTTTTGGTCTAACGTGAGCAAACGCGGCACCCAACGCGCGGACAGCTTTCTCATGCCTAATTCTTCATGTAATATGTTACAAACACGTTCATTGGGCATATTCATAGCCTCTGCTATCTCTCTCACTTAAATATGACGGTCATCTAGCACCATTTGGTGAACTTGAGCGAAGTTATCTTCAGTGGTAGCAGTTTTTGGACGTCCCGAACGTTAATCATCTCCCAAGTTGGTACGGCCACGTTTATACGCAGCTACCCCAAATTTCACGGTGGTAAATGATGGTGCATAGTCTCCGTACACAGCGTCCAATTTGTCATTGATTTGCGTAGGCGTATTGCCTTTCAAAAACAAATATTTAATGACAGCTCGATACTCGATTTTTTCCGTTTTCACAAAAACACTCACATAGACTCATTCAAACGATTGTTAAACACCAAATGCGCGTCCAAAATGGCTGCAATTTTGTTGATTACCTTTCAAAATATGCGTAAACACATTCCCTATGTATTGTTGAAGAATGCTGCCATCTTCATGTTCAGGTCGGAAACTTTTCAAATTACCCTCGTATTAATATACCATACGATAACATAAATCTTCCTGTATAATATATGTTAAAATCAAGGTAGGGTATTGAGCATGCCTAAAATGAAGGTTCCTGCTAATGATCATTTGTTTCGGGTACGAAAGCAAGCATGGAAACAGTACGTGTAAGATCGGAATAACACAATTAATATGTAGAATTTAACTTTTTTCCCGGCGAATGATTGCAATAAATTCTTCTCGGGTTTCCATCCGGGTGAGATGCCTCATCTTCTCTGACGCCGACGTTTCGAGGAATGACTTATTCATCGAAACGTCGGCGTTAGAGAAGATAGAGCATCTTACCCGGACAGAAACCCGAGAAGAATTCATATCAGTCATTCGACGGGAGAAAGTGAAAGTCTACAAATTTAAATAACAACTGATAAACCATGCTTACTACTTAACAACTCGTAAGTCCACCAGAGGAATATATAATTTTATTTCTAACTTACTGCATAGGAGACATAGCTATACGCACGATATGGAATAAATCAGCGGAATTACAGCAGAAAAGAAATCACTTTCGGCAACCAGAAGTTTTTATCGCCAATTCTAACATCTTAGGAAAATAAGTAAATTATTACCTGCGGAGATTCCTCTGTTTTTTTTCTCCGACAACCTCTTCACTCGCCAACCCTCTTCTACTTTTGGGGAAGTCCAGTCCGCTGGGCACCGATGATTTCGACAAAGTGCACGATGGAATATCTGATTTCTTTAAAAATCTATGCTTCGCCGGAATATCTAGAAAGAAAAAAAATTATAATAATTTATTCTCCAAAAGACCTTACATACATGCATAGGTATAGGATTCGTCAGTTTAAAAAAATACAAAAAATAAATTTTTTATCAAATACAAAGTATAAAAAATTTTACATTCTCATAAAGATATACATCGGTAAAAATAGAGATATCCATTTAACAATGTTTAGTATTATCAGAAAAAAGTCATTTACCATATAGTAGCATTTGGTTTTTAGATATCCTTTTAAGGATTTTTAAAAAATATTTTTATTGATTTAATACATTTGACTCTGTATGACAGTGAGCTATAAATTTTTGTACCAATAACCATGGGATTATTTGCAGAAATTCGTTTTTTGTGGTATGTGATGTGAATATCATTTGAATTTCTCGTAGTATACGAGTGAATTTCTTTGTTGATGGGAAATTGCAGAACATTTTCTTTGACTAAAATGGCTACACAACAGATATACATGGATGCAATGGTTAACAGGTTTAGTTTTTTTATAAATGGTTTACATGAAGTTCGTTGGGAAACACCCATCATGCATCTAAGAACTTTTTTCTGCAATAAGAAAATTTTTTGTGATTAAGCAAAATACGTACCTCAATGATGATGAAAGATTGCGACTGAATGAGTAGTGAGAGAACGGTTTCATTTTAACTACCCAAAAGAATGAAAGTACCGATTTCGAGGTAATTTAAAATAAATGCGTACCCGGAAGAAGAGGTAATACGACTTCAGGAAATATTTTGCACAGACCACCGTGCTTCCGGACACCGATTTTCCCATCCGAAGAAGTTTAATCGACATTGCTCTTCGGTCGCATTTTTCCCGAACTCCCCAGTAGTTTGCAATGTAAGCCACTTCACCACTTTTCGGAAACTCATGGAAGCGGACTTCAGAATCCCTACATACTTTTGAGTTACATTCATCTACATCTACGTGATACCCTGCGAGCCACCACGAGCGTGTGTGGCAGGGGGTGAAGATAACCAAACATGCACTATTGACATACAAGTAGGATATTTAAGGGAGATATGCTAGATAATAGGGTCACATGGAGCTAGATGGTTAGTATCTACATAATAAGGAAGGGATTATTGGTTGTTATTACATGCATCATGCACTACAGACTACTCTAACTATATTTCACCTACCTATCCCTTTGCTACGCTGCCTATTGTTCTCTCTTATAGTACGAGGGAAAAATGACATTTTAAATCTATCGGTACGACAATCTATCTTTTTTTTCTCCGACATTCTCTTCACTCGCCAACTCTCTTCTACTTTTGGGGAAGTCCATTCCGTTGGGCACCGATGATTTCGACAAATTGCACGATGGGATAGCTGATTTCTTTAAAAATTACGTTTAAAAACATTGCGTTTAAAAACATTGCGGAACGCAAGAAAATTTCTTTGAGTCGACTTACCCTGGGGAAAATATCGCAGGTAGCTTCTCCATCGCAAACACACGTGCATAAAAATAGCCACACCACGAGACTCAATGCGCTACGCTCGACTCCTGACCTCAACTTAAAGATTTTTCCGCTATTTGGCGTTTCTCTCGCCTGGAGCCTCGATATTCGAGACTCGTTAATTTCAGCAGTTATAGAAAGCATGAATTAAATATTGCACTCTTAATGGTGCAATAGTATACTTTTCTGTGAATGAAATTCTTAAGTAATTAAATAAAAATATCTGCTTGAGTCTACAATTTACTCATTTTCATCACGCGGCACCTTAAAAATATCCTTCACGACGGAAAGTGTTTTACGATCATGGAAAAATTACTGCGGTAACTAAATGAATTTTTTCACAAATAGTCTGGAAAAATATACGGACCATTTACTGTTATTATTTAATGATATATACATACATACCAATCACGCCGTTCACTTCCGGGGTAGTCACAGTCACAAGGTTTCACTCATAAATACATATTTGTACACCTATCTCTGCTTCAATAATTTCCTCCATACTGACCTATCCTTGCAAACCTCTTTTGCCTCATTTACCCCCATACACTGCTTCATACACGCCCTCCTGTTTTTAAGACTCCTTATATTACTCCTAATAATTTCCTCAACCACATTCAACCACAACTTTCTCGACTTACCTCTACCTCTCACACCACTCATTCTACTCTCATATATCTGTTTCGTTATTATATTCTCATACATTCTCTCATCATGGCCAAACCAACGAAGCACACTCCTTTCATAAATGTCCATTACTGGAGCATCTATCCCACATTCATTTATTACCCACTCATTCCTGACGCTATCCATCCTACCTTTGCTGCAATCACTCCTCAGATAACTCATACCCACGGCGTTTAGTGTACTCACATGTTTATCCTGACATACCCATTCTTCATTGCCATGAAACAAAGTAGGGAGAAGTACAATTTTGTACACGGCAATTTTCGCTTCCTTAGACTGGCACTCATTCCTTGATATGCTCCACATGCTACCTACCACTTTCCTTCCAGCATTCGCACGTCTCTTTATCTCCTCATCTATCCGTTCATCTGTCGCATACATCTTACCTAAGTACACCAAATCATCCCCTTGGTCAATTATCTCACCATTCGCCCTCATCATACAGTTATTCTCCCCATTCTCCTTATCAAAAACTACTACTTTTCTAGTATTCTATTGTAATAACTATTGCAATTACTTGCAATAACTAATAATCTACTGTAGTAACTAATAAACTATGACCCTATTTTCTAGCATGTCTACATTATATATCCTACTTACATGGCAATAGTGCATGTTTGGTGATCTTCACCCCCTGCCACACACCCTCGTGGTGGCTCGCAGGGTATTACGTAGATGTAGATGTAGATGTACTTTAGTCTTGCACGCATTTACCCTGCAACATTATTGTACAATTCTTCGAAATACTCCCTCCAGCAGTCCCTGACATTGCTCTCATCCCTCTCGATATCTCTACTTTAGTTATTTAGCGCATTTATTCCCCTGCCTTCGCCAATCTTAGCCCTTTTTACCCACTTCCAAAACAGCTTTTTATTGCCTTCAAAATCACTCTGCATCTTGCTAGCTTCATCCGCACGCATTCTTTCCTTGCTATCTTTCACAACGATTTTGCATTCATTCTTTTTCTTTCTGTAAATCTCACATGCCTTAGAACGCCCTTCCTCAATCCTATTAGTCTATCGCCTATTTGTCAATCATATTCTTGTACACCTCTTTTTATTCCCTGACTGCAATTTTCACCTCTTCATTCCACCAAGCATCACCTTTCATTCTTCCTACCACTCCTTTTCCACATACACTTTCAGGACATTCCACAATCACTCCTTTGAAACACTCCCACGCATAATTCACATTCTCGTTTCTAATATATTCGTTTCATTCTCTCTTCAAGGATACTGCATCCTCAGGCATGCAACCATACTACATTCTTACCTCGCTGTCTGGCAACCTCTCCACTTTTTTCTCAACTTTTTATGCGCAACATGCTGCACACACTCCTCAGATGACTCATACCCACGGTGTTTAGTCTACTTTTATGTCCATCCTGACATACCTATGTTTCACTATCATACAACATAGTAGGGAGAAGTACACTTTTGAACGCTGCGATTTTCGCTTCCTTAGACATGCACTCATTCCTTGATATACTCCTCATGCTACCTACCACTTTCCTTCCAGCATTCACACGTCTCTTTATCTCCTTATTCATCCGTCCATTTTTCGCAAACATCTTACTCAAGTTCACAAAATCATCCACTTGCTCAATTACTTTGCTATTCATCCTCATCATACAGCAATTCTCCCCATTTGTCTTATCAAAAACTATGTACTACTTTAGTCTAGTGATCCAGCGTGTCAGTACAACATTCATTTCACTCTTATATATCTGTTTCGTTATTCGACTCTTATCCCTTCTCTCAACATGGCCAAACCAACGAAGCACATTCCTTTCATTTATGTCCGTTACTGGAGCATGTAACCCACACTCATTTATTACCCAATCATTCCTGATCCTATCCATCATAGGTGTAATAAACTCGTCTTTAATTAAAAATGTTTCTCTGGAGCGGATACACGTGTCCTTTTCCATGTAAAGGGGCTGATTTTTTTTTGTCAAAAATCTCGGAAAGTAGTTCGGTAAGGGGGCTGATATTTCGGTATTTTGGGATGGGTTTGATACTTTTCTTTATAATGAGACTAAATTCATTGATTTTTTCGGTGAAATGATATTTCGCTCCAACTGCCTTCATTGACCATTCGACCTCCATCCCTATCGCCTACTGCGCCGCCACCTGATCTCACCCAGGAGTCATTTTTTCTCGTTTTACTTGGGAGATTTTAAAACGAAATCAGTCCCGTAATGGGTCACAATATACACTTCATCCGAGCATGCACTAGTTATTTTTAACCCAGGCATTATGAAGATCCATACAATGGTGTGATTTAGCATCGTAAGCAATTTTAACTTCAATTTGCGAAGGGAACTAAGGGGATGCGACGATGCTTATTTCGCCAGCCAGGCGGCCGGGGCTAATTTCCCTCGGAGCAGCGGCGAAATACTCAATTATGTGACCAGTGGAGTTAGAAATCCTCATGACTACGCTTTTGTTGCATTACACAATATGGCCTGGCATTTCATCCCACGGGATTAAAACGGATTAGACTCGAGAGATGGAGGAGAGCCACGCTCTGAATTGCATTATCCTCCTCCGCTTATGCAAATGAGATCACTCATTTTAACCCCGTAACGAGCACAGACTTGTTGTAAGAAACGAGATTTTAAAGCGAGGAATTGAATTAACGAGATGTTGCCAATGATCTCGCTCGACATTCATCTCATCTGTTGAGGATAAGAATGTGTAACGTTACACCGCCACCACTGTGACGAGAACAACCCTGACTGCTTGAATGAATTAAAAGCAATGAACCAATTGTAAAGAGTAAGCGGAAACATAAACCATAGCGAATTTATGGGTACTTTTTTTGTGTTGGTCAATGGATACTAATAAATAATCTTGTTTATTAAGCGTCGTAACCATCGAGATGGATAAAGGGGGCATTACGTCATCAAACTGTAGCCTGACAACCGAAATAACAAACATTTGACGTACAAATAAAATGACTTTGTTTACTTCAACTGAGGTTCATTCACACGACCAAAGTTTCGACTCCTTGTGTCATCTTCAGGTACCTGACAGGTAATGACCTGTTCAGACCCGATCAGACCTGACGATGTCGCACAGCGACGAAACTGGTCGTCATTGAAGTCACCTATGTGAAATTTACAAATTCATTCATTTCAACATGAAGCAATTTCACGAAGCCACGCCGCAAACCATTCAACCGATCAGATCACGCATAATATCGAAATAACGCAACGAATATGGTTTGAAAGGCTTCAGCGGAGTGGTTGAAACGGCTGTGAAAGTTTTCCGGAATCTCTTCTACGCAATTCCAATGACTACTACTATTTCTATCGTCCACGAGATGGAACTACGCGGGAGAGATCCCGAGAAACCTTCACCCCCTAAAACACAATTATACCCAAACTCAAGAGGTTAGCGCAAATCTGCCGATTTCTCTCAATTACAGAGAAAAGTTGAATTGAAATTGCGTGATAAGGCCTAGTATCCAGATATTAGTGAATGAATAATCTTGCAAAATATCGGCGACTCGAAAAATATTGTCAGAAGTGGGATTCGAACCCACGCCCGGAGAACCGGACTGCGACCTGAACGCAGCGCCTTGGACCGCTCGGCCATCCTGACTTATTCCGTATTCTCCTGTCTCTTCTTGGCTCTCCATATCCCTATTCCCAACCATTCCATGGCTATTGTTCTTATTCTTCAGTGTTACAGAGCGACACAGAGAATGTTATCATGACGCCTCACCACGGATGGAGAGGGCATTACGTCATCAAACTGTAGCCTGGGAACCGAAATAACAATCATATTATTTATCCCTGCTCTCTCCTTACTTTCTTATGGATAGCAAGTACGGATTGGACGAATTAGCAGATGTACAGCAAGAATATCGACCATCTGTCTTAGATTTAAGGTAAGTAAATCTTGAAACATATATTGGCTGCTTATCTCTATGGATTTTGCTATATTTATTTTTAGTTTACTCTGGGAATGGGGGTTGTAATTCATTTAAGTAAGAAAAGCGCGGGTCTAACAGCCCCTTGAGCAACTTACACTACATTTACCAATCGAACTCAGATCGATATTAACTCGGACCGATCTGAACATTCTAAGCCAGCCGACTCCGATCGCCTGGTTTCTCAATGCGAAATCGATTTAAATATTGATTTGAATCAGTTCATATCGATTAGAAATCTCAGGCTGGCAGAGGAAGATTTAGCTCGATCCCACTAGCCCGCTGAGTTTTCCATACCGAGCTGAACCGGCCACATTGATCTGAGTACGATTGGTAAACGTAGTGTAAGTGTGGTGTGTGTACCCGTGGTAAGCCGGTCTCTGGCGTGAAAGCAAGCTCCGTAAACTTGTGTGTGTGTCCGACTAGTTTTTCTCTTGAACTATGTCAGCTCTACCTCAGAAAAACACTAGCCGGTAGAGTGTGAGAGGCGAGTTTAGGTATTATTAGGTAGGCTCTGAGTGTGTGTCATGCTTGTGTTTCGAATCCCGGGCGCGGGTTTTTTGCACTGCAAATCACTGAACGACTAACCCCATCCCCGACTAATCTCCCCTAATTTTCATCCCCGATAGGTTTTTGTTAACGGCTATTGGAGTTTCACTCTTATTATTTGTTACAAGCCGTAAGAGGTCACTTCTTTATCGCAGTTAAAAACAATATTGGGGATCGAAAATACTTGTCTTGACTAGCGCAGTCGCGGTTGAATCACCTTAATGTATTCCTGAATGTCACTGTTGGGCGTCCAACTCTGATCCAAATTAAAATATTGCGATGGTTTAAATAAAAATGTGGCAATAACATTGAAACAGCGTAACAGTCTGCTTCTAAGAGAATAAAAATTTTTATTATGAATGTATTCATGGCATAATCTGCATATTTTCAACTGATAAATAAATGAATTGAGCACATTCTAACATTTGTTAGGGTTGACCTGATAATGCTGTCATATACTAAAACACTAGTCGTAATAAATATTACACTCGTAAAATTTACTCTAGTAAATGATTTATCAGTGTTGTTTTGGATCCACCAAATATCGCCTGAGTCCTCAAAATCAGAATATATTTTGTACATTTATTTTGGTGTTCAATAGCTAACGCTTGGCTACATAGAAAGAAGGATTTAAAAAAAATTAAAAATAATAATGAAACTCAAAAATATGTGCTTTGAAAAGCAGTTTAAAATAATAGTGGGGATCGAAAATATTTGCTCTGACCCGCGTAGTCGTGGTAGAACTGCCTTAATATGGTGCTAAATATCGCTGTAGGGCGTCCAACTCCAATCCAATTTGGATTCCTTGAGTGCTGGGTATACATTACACCAGCGGAATTAAAACCATTCGTCATCCCCTTTGACGCAACCGAAAATGTTGTTAGCAGGAATGACGCGGAGAGGCGACAAAAACCCAAGTTTCGGAGCCACTCCCGAAAATATCCACACCAGAGTCCGTCGGCGCGTGATAGCATTTATTTACCTTCGCGCTCTCACGGTTTCGGTTTAAACGTCGAGGACTTCAGGGGCTCTTCGTTTGTCGCCCGGACGGCCACGCCCACACCTCATCCGATTGATGAGGACGCGCACTCACGGAAAACGGAGCACAATTTGTCGCGGTCGCCACCACTGTCGCCCTGCAAACGAGAGATCGAATGATCGTTTCGAATCTGTGATCATGGGACGAGCTCTCTCGTCTCCCTCTGATTATCCCGCGTTTATTTCTTTTCCGGGCGCCGTCGAATGTGGAATCGCCCGTGATTAGAGGACGCGTTTCGATCGCTATCGGATGGTACTTCATTGGATGTTGACCATCGTTTGCCCGTGGGATCGTTTTGAAGCCTTTGCTTCAAAGCCGGCTCAACGTGGCAGGATGGTGCGTCCAGTTCTATAGTGTTCAATCAAATTCAGGCATTGACGTAAGGAGGGGTAAGGGGTGCAGACCTTTCTCCCGGTATGTGGTAAACGGCGTGCGGAAATCACGTATTTAAAATATATATTTTCTTAAATATTTCATTAAATATGTCATTAAATATTTTATTTAATATTTTATTAAATTTCGTTTGATATTTTATAAATTATTTTTATCCAACATTTTATGAAATACTTCATTCAATATTTCATTGAACACTTAATCAACAATTTACCTAGTAATTTACTGAATATTTTATAAAATATTTATTTAACATCTTATTAAACATCTTACGTAATATTTTTATCAAATATCTCATTAAAATTTCAAATGTTTTTATTAAATATTTAATTAAATGTTTTATTAAATTATGGCTCGGCCATCATGTTGTTTAGCTTAGACTACTTCTGGTTCCACGCCTACTCACCAGAGGAACTTTCGGGGTTCGACCTAAAACTGAGAGTAGTGCTGCGTGCCTGGCGGCCTAGTCACCCAGTGCCACGCCCCCTAGAGGCGTCTTTACGCGTCATTTCGTTCATTTAGACGAACTAATTATCTTTTGCAGCCAAGTCTTTTTCTCGGCATACGTCCAAACAAGTCCGGTGAAAGGTGAGGCGAGGGGGTGAGTGCATGTATGCATGTATGAAAGGGGGGGGAGGGGTGTGGTCGGGCACACTCAACAGTCCGCACGTAATGCATACGCACTTCCTGGAATCTAAATATATGTCTCTCCCTCTCTATCTCATTAGATCATTTCAAATCGTCCGCGAGGCGCCACGTGTAACAGATCCAGGCGCTCTCCGTCTCCGACCTCCGGCACGATTCCTTTCGCAGACCCGTGGCGCCTCTATCGGTGTGTTTTCCACACACATACACACACGCTCTCGTGGCGCGTGTCACGGACACCCCGTGCTCATTGACTGCGGAGAGCGACGAGATTCCTTAATCCTTTCGCGTCAGGCTTGACTCAATGCACAGAGCGTAAATCAGGAAGCGATGCAATGAACGTTTTCCTCGTGGAGATAAATTACCTCTCATCATTGAAGGCCCACGCGTGCATATAGTAGAAAAGTCACTAAAATAACACGACGGTTAATTCTGCAGGATACAGGCGACATATGATATCGTGGATTTGAACGAAGGCTGAGTGAATGACAAAGTCATTTCCAACGACTCAAAGGGGACGAGTATTTAAAGCTGTCTGTTCCCACGCATCTCGTGGATAGGAATTTGTCATAACTTATAACAAATGTTGAAAAGAAGTTATATCGTAGAGCGTGCATACATTAAGTGGTTTACGCTCTATAATATGGCCATCGACTCTCCAAAAATGAAATGAAATGGAAGGAAATATTAAAAAAGTAAGCCAAGGCTTGTTCATATGCAAAAGCAATCATAATCGTTCACCTGCCTTGTTATTTTTGCTCTCTTCTCATGGACGTATCTGAATAAGAGATGATGGAGGTGTATTGTTGCCGAAGAGATGTTTACCAAGGGATATCCAGAATGCAGTGTATATCGACATAATATTGGGAGTGGTGAGCTTCCTCCATTCGGTGTTAGGCAAGGTGAGATTTGAGGAACAACGGAGACTTTGTTAAGTTCCTAACCTTCCTTTAAATTGAAAGACGAAATGGACGAATTAGTAGATGTATTGCAAGTGTGTCCAACATTTGTTCGAAATTTGTGGCAAATAACTCTTGAAACATATGTTGGTTATTTAGTGCAATGAATCCTACTTGATTTTGCCTTATTTATCACCTGAAATACATCTACATCTACATGATACCCTGCGAGCCGCCGCATGGGCGTGTGGCAGGGTGTGATAGGTCACCATCCGTGTAAAGATGTTAAATTTTGGGAGATTAAATGGTGACATGTATTATAGGAGTGTATTTAGTGGAGCTCAATTTTTATTGTGGTCACTTATTGTGCGCTGAAAAAAACCTATCATTGTTTGTGTGTTTGTACCTATCTGTTCGGCAGTGTATCTCTCTTATTTTGTCGCATCTGTTTGACCTAGAGATGTAGTGAGGAGTCATGATAATATCCTCTGTGTCGCTCCGAAAAATATCACTTCTGGATTTATCAAGCAACCTAAGCCTGTCGTGTAGCCTCCGAGTCTCTAGGGGCTCCCACCTTAATCCCTCTTAAAGTAGTGAGACACTATATATACGCTCATAGCAGTTTCTAACGAAACGCGCTATGACCAGGGTCCCAAATGCTCGCGGCGAATCCGAGAATTGGCCTAACCAGAGCGAAGTAGCATCTCTCTTTGACCTTTTCATCCGAGGATTTTCCTATTATACATTTAACAAAACCTAGTTTTTTAAATGCTGTGCCACATATATTTTGTATGTGTAATCCTCACCATATTTCACAAGTTAAAGAAATTCCAAGATTTTTTACTGTATCTGGAGATTTGATGTTCCATCCACCCACAGTATAGGTATGGCATTTGTTGGATGACTTTCGCACGGATATTATTGCTTTCAATAAAAAAATAATTCATGTGAGGACTAATACATATTAAATAAGTAAATACATGCTAATTTATAGTAAGTTATCGATGGAAATCATCATAAAATTGCAAAATTAGTTTGTCTGGCCGTCAGCGCAAAAGGAATAACGATAAATAAAGATGGCGGATGGGCAACACCAACGTTACAGCTTCTGGTGTTGGCCACGATGGCGAGCGCCCTCTACATTTACTCAATAGAGCTAAACTAATCAAAATCTCGAACCCGCCGTCATTGTGCCGCGTGGCCCGAACGGTTTACGCGACCCGGATTATCTCGAGCGGTCCAAACACAACCGTCTGGTAAGAGATTTCCATAATCGACGCTTCGACGAGCCATCTTCGTTCATCTTCGTCAAGGTGAAACTGAGGATCACTTACTCACTTCACCTCACCCAAGAAGATTTTCTTCATCAAGCCAATGTGACACAGTAAGAACGATCACAAACTTAAGAAAGAGATTAATGAAGTGAAATGCAGAACGGATACCGATATTTCGAATATAATTTTTTCCTCCGAAGATATGGGAGCATAATTGGCTGCTAAAACTTTCCAATGATATTCTCACACTCGCTCGGTAGACAATTCTTATTTTTGTGTTTAATTAAATGTATATTAACATGAAAATACCAATCCTTGAAGCGCCTTAAGTGATATTATTTTCGGCATGGACTAGTGTTTCGAGGTATCATTGAATTATCATTTACGATCTGTAGAGGTATATTATACCGTGTACTCGATGTTTCACGCCTTTTCTAACTTTTGCTTCACGACCAACTACTGAGGTGGGGATTAAAATTAATGGACAGAAGATAGATATGCTGCGTTATGCAGATGATATTGCTGTGATCACAGAGACCAAAGAAGCTCTAGAAAGGATGCTCAACACAATGGGTAGGATTTTCTGTAAACAGTATGGCATGAGAATAAACAAACGCAAAACCAAAGTGATGGTTTGCAGTAATGAAGAACAATATGAACCCCCAATAATGAGAATTGGAGGAGAGAAGCTAGAAGTAGTAGAGGAATTTGCCTACTTGGGAAGCAGAATAACAAGAGATAGAGAAGAGTAGAAGCCAGAAAGAAATTGTAAGGAGAATACATCGGGCCAAAATTGCATTCTATCTTAGAAAAAACCTACTCACCAGCAAGAACATCAGTTTGGAAATAAGGAAACGGATGATGAAAGCATTTGTTTGGAGTGTGGCCCTATACGGGAGCGAAACATAGGTAATAAGAAAACAAGAGAGAAGGCGGCTAGAAGCCCTGGAGATGTGGCTCTACAGAAGGATGTTGAAGCTCAGCTGGGAAGATAGAGTCACGAATGAAGAGGTACTGAAAAGAGTTCAAGAAACCAGATCCCTGTGGAGGCATATCCAAACAAGAAGAGACAAACTCGTAGGGCACATTCTAAGACACGACAACATCGTTAAAACAATAGCAGAAGGAGCTATAGAGGGAAGGAATCGCCGGGGACGACCAAGGATGTCATTCATGCAGCAGATTGTGAATGATATGGGTTGCACCACAGACACAGAAATGAAGAGAAAAGCAGACAGAAGAGAGGAATGGCGTACTGCTGCAAACCAACCCCAGGGTTGAAAACTGAAGAAGAAGAAGACTCGATGTTATCATGTCCGTCAACACAGCGCTCTCTTAGTTGCTGTTTAAGCCGTGCATAGTAATACTTGCTGTTTTTCTTTGGTTGACACCATTGAGGTGTATGGAGAGGGCACTACGTCATCAAACTGAAGCCTGACAACCGAAATAACAACCATGTTGTTTAATCCTGCTCTCTCCTTACTTTCCCATGGATGAAAGATTTGCCTTTCCTATGGATAGTATGTCGGAATGGACGAATTAATGGACGTATAGCAAGAATATTAACCATCCGTTTGAAATTTAAGTCAAATAATCCTTAAGATATATATGTTAATTATTTAGCGTAATAGATTCCTGTGTTCCTGGATTCTTGGATGTTAGTGTGTAAGCAATCCGCAAGCATTCTGGGAAAATGAGGGTGTGCGAATATGGCGGACTGGCTTCTGGTTCTAGCATTTGCCAAATAAGCAAGAGCCCTTTCCATATACCCAAATGATTCTTACCTATCGGTCCGGGGAGCGAATGGGGTTCGACATTGGTCATGAACGTGTGTCCATCCACATCCACTTATTACCCAGCAAAACACATCAAGGGTGTTTGGCAGGGGTGAGTTATCACCAACACAAATGTAACCCTCGTACATGCACACTACACTCTAGAAATGCTAGTAGCATACTATGCTGCCAATGATTCAGAAACCATTGAGTTGATACATATGATGACTTGAATACAGTAGTAAAAAATAGCAAGCTCCGTCTTTTTGCCGATGATGCAGTAGTGTATAAGGAAATTAGAAATGAAGAGGACATCCAGTCTTTAGCTAAGGATTAAATGCGATTGATGATTGGTGTGATAGTTGGCAGCTAGAATTAAATTTGAAGAAATGCGCGATAATGAACTTTTGGAAAAAGAATGGCTTTCCCCGGAATAGTTATTGCATCAAAGAGAAGAAAATATCTAACGTAGAATCTAATAAATACTCAGGCGTCACCATCACTGAAGACATGTCATGGGGGAAACACATCAGGGAAATAACTAGTGTAGAAAACCGTAGATTAGGATTCGTAAAAAGGGTTCTAGGCAAATGCGATGAGAGAGTACGAGAAAGAAGCTATTTTACACTTGTCAGGCCTCATTTAGAATATGCCGCTAGTATATATGGGATCCGTACGAGGAAGGTATGATAAAAGAATTAGAGCGCGCGTGCAAAGGAGATCCGCTAGGTTTGTTAAAGGCCGTTATGATAATTGTATAAGTGTTACGAGTTCAATAGAAGAACTCGGATGGGAATTACTATCAGGACGCAGGTTAAAATTTAAGTTTAACCGTTTAAGTAAATTCGAAACCGATTTGTTCACAGATGACGTTAGATATATATTGAGAACCCCTGCGTATTATGCTAGGTTTGATCAAATTAACAAGAGTAGAGAGATAGATTATCGTACCGATAGATTTAAAATGTCATTTTTCCCTCGTACCATAAGAGAGAACAATAGGCAGCGTCGCAAAGGGATAGGTAGGTGAAATATAGTAAGAGTAGTATGTAGTGCATGATGCATGTAATAACAACCAATAATCCCTTTCTTATTATGTAGATACTAACCAACTAGCTGCATGTGACCCTATTTTCTAGCATATCTCCCTTAAATATCCTACTTGCATGGCAATAGAGCATGTTTGGTGATATTCACTCCCTGCCACACACCCTCGTGGTGGCTCGCAGGGTTTTACGTAGATGTAGATGTAGATATCGCAACTACGTAAATGGGATACTAGAGTCGTGTACAGATCACGTGAAACGTGATGTTAGTACTATTCGACAGATTTAAAAACATGCATTAGGGAGAAAATAAACTAATCACCTATACTTACTGTCGACCACCCTACTTCGAAGTCTCATTGGCAGCCATAACGGTTCCTAATCGATCGCGGTAAAAACCACATTTTTAAACCTGTCAGTTCTGCAGAGTATATCGCTAATTTTCTTCTCAATGTATGCCTAGTGTGAAATGGCCCCATACCATACACCCTATAATGGCTTGGACGGTACTTGAAAGTTGTAGTTCGAATATCACGGTCCATTGTTCATTCCTCCGGGAACTATTGATGAGGTCGAGGTCCTGAGGGATTGTCTACTTTGGTCTCCCGGGCAACTATTTAGCGATACCTGGCAGCCTGCCACAAATACATGGCATAGATATCCGCGAAATAACTTAATTATAACAGAAGCGAGGAAAGGGAAGCGTAATAATTTATGTTCCGGGAATTGACTTAAGATGTACAATAGTGGAAATTAAGTAGCTAAATCTCCTACGCTCGGAAGAATAGTTTGGGAAAATTGGATGCCGTCAGTTCCGATATTCCAACAGGCTCTTAAGCCCGTTTTAGACGGGGCACGAACTTGCACAATGTTAAACAGCTTTTTTTTACCTGACGTGCAATAACAATTGAATATGGAGCAGGGGATATTTTGCCATCACGCTTTCATGCATTCGCGCACGTATTCTCGCAATTCACCGCTTTACACGATGCAATTTGAAATGTACGTTCGTATACGTATATGCATCAGCTTGCGCAATTACGCGCCCCGTGTAAACGGGCTTTGTAACGGCCAGGAACTAGTGCGATAACTATTAAGTTACTCTTAGTATTTTGTGCTGTTCACTCTAGGAATATGCAGTAGTTACAGTAAAAAATAGAGAAAATCAAGGAAATTTAAAGAAGTTACGACCCGACCCATAGGTATTGTAACGTTTGATATTTAATTATTGATGTTTATGTTGTTAGGGGGTCGTTGACGAGAGGAGAGGGAGGATTGTTGAGAGAGAGAGAAGAAAAGGGAAGGTGGCTAGAAGTAGTGAGGAAAAAAATAAACTGTATCTTTAAGAAAATAAAGAGGATTTGGAATAAACAAAAGTCTGACGTTACAGCATTCAATATCTAAGGCGTAACTTGGAATGGAATTCGCTAAAAGTATTGGAATCGTAGCAATATTTCTACGTCTCCATCTTCACATTACCCTTCATGCTAGGTCAAGGGTAGTTGGCATCTATGTAGTCACACATTAAATTCATTTTGCATCCATTTCCGGCGTAAGTTTTGACATTAAAATCAACACCACGTCCAACGTCGAAATTGAGTCGTTTGTACATATTTACTGTACGCGGATAAACTAAATTTTTGCTTTCATTTCAATCCTTGGTCAATTAAACTGTGGTGTGGATTGATTTCGGGAATTGAAATGGTCGCACTTTACGCAAAAAAAGATAGGAATAGCTTAGCACACATTAACCCACTAGTAGTGCTGCAACAAATTAAATTTGCGAAGGAACAGATAACCATTAAAAATAATCGTCAGAAGCTCCAAGTCGACGCAATTGAGTAGGCTGTTAATAACGTAGAACTGCTTAAATACGTAAACTAACAGCATTAGTGAAACGACGTCATATAAATGGCTTATAAATAAATAGTTTTAATGTAGGTAATGGAGATAGCAAGAAGTTCAGGAAACGCGCCCTCGGCAACATATATTATCGTGTGTCTTCTATATGATACAATGAAGTATCGTGGCAGCTGAGAATTTGAAACTCGATTTATATGTGCCCGGTTAACTTACTCACCGCATGATGATGTAGTCACCGTAATAATAATAAGAAATTTTTGGAAAGTAGTTTTTCAGAAATTTCATCGGGCTGAAAGTGAGTTAAAGAGAGCACATCGTATCCACATCTGTTATCTTGAGAATACATCAAATCAGAGGATATCATTAAATTAACATAACATTATACCTCAGTTAAGCAGTAAAGTACCGACCTTTTACTACTGTTATGTCAAGAGTAGTAACGCTGAAAGAAATAAAAAACAGCTCTTAATAGGAGGGGCTAAAACAGTGAGTCACATATGTTACTAACTATTCTCTTTTGTCCCTTTCCATTGTTAAGTTCATCCTTCATTTACCCATGACGACATCCATATCACTAGGTAATGCTCTGTGATGAATAAAAACTATTATTATTATTACCCAGAGCGTATACATTTCGCAACAGTAGACATCGTGATGAAAAAATAAATAATTACGAATAAAACACGCAAAAATTGCCCTCCGTCTCAACGCCTTCGGTAGCTCAGTTGGTAGAGCGGTGGACTGTAGAAGGAATAATATGGATATCCATAGGTCGCTGGTTCAAATCCGGCCCGAAGGAAATTTTTTCGTCCCTGTAATTAATGAAACTTACTTCACTGTACTTTAAATCTTCAAAGATATTATTTTTATCAAGCTAAAAACAATTTACCATCCTAATTATATGATATTTTCCTGTTTAATAATGATTAAAGACTTTTCCGTTCGCTGCGTCCTCCGCGCTTTTTCTCGCGACAGAAATGTGTTTCATATATATCCCTTCATTTACAATGCAGTCTTTCGGGGCTATAATATACCTGGCACCGCCTACCATGCTCAGGTCTGGAGAAATTACATTCTTCGACCTTTTATATTCTAGTTTGGGCATTACTATATTGATGATAGAGCACTTAATTGCAAACAGTAAATTTGAATATTTATTGGAAGCGCGTCAAACTTGTTTCATTTACCAAGGAGAAAGTTATTTATAACTTGAAAGCTGCAGTGCACATTTAAAAACACTACCTGGAATCTGAGGCGTTACTTAAAATTGTATACTTTATGTAAAAAATTCGTTTTTCTTTTTACTTTGTACCGATGCAGGATTTTTGGACAGCAATTTATTGAGTGACAGTTTAATAGGGTGGAGAAAATATTTACGACAGTTAATACAAAAACAAATTAACCACGAGAAAATTATCAAACTACTAGTACATAAGAACGCTATAACGAAAATTCATATCGTGTAAGGTTAAAAGTTGCAACAACCTGATATAGAAGCCATAATTTTTATACCCGTCTGCCTTCTTCTATTTTGAAAATTTATTCATTAGGCTACTAATAATATATATATGTACCATAAAAAATGAAAAATTTTCGAATACACTGATCGATTTTAATTGTAGAGAAATACCAATGGAATGAAAAAAATATGCCACGCAAGGAATCTAACTCGGAACCCCAGCATTTTAGTTGGTATCTTCCCATTTCCAAAACACACACGCACAATGCAAATATGACGCCACATCAAAACTAACATCTCTCTTAAAAAAAGAGTTAAAATAAGAGTAGTATCGTAAACTTTTAATATTAAATAGAAAAGGAAATTAGTTACAAAATATAAAAAGATAAGGGAAATGAAAGCGGTGTGTAATTTGAAAAAAAAACTGGTTCGAAATTTTCAAGATTAATTTTTTCGCGTTAATACGATGCATTTTTAAGTGGTAACAAATATTTACTTTTATTTATTTTTATTTAATTTATTTATGAAATAGAGTGCTTTGCTGAGTCTATTACAAACAGTCATAGTCTGAGTGTCCAATGTAAAGCCTAACAATCTAACAGATTCACTCATTCCATGTGGTACATTGCTCATGCTACAAATAAGGTTTTGAGTTTTATCATTATTTAAAAACAATTTGTTGTCAGAAAACCATTGTTCAGAGAATAGGCTAGTTGCAAGCTCTTTAACCACATTCAAATACCCCGAGTGATTAATAAATGTGGTATCATCTGCAAAGAGTATGGTTTTACAGTTTACACAACACGGCAGATCATTTATCATTATAAGAAACAAAAAAGGGCCAAGTACTAAACCTTGAGGAACACCATTGACAATATCACAAAATTTTGAACATTTATCACCAAAGTACACACACTGTTTTCTGTTTCACAGATAAAATTTAATTAGATCCAGAGGACATCCCATGACACCATAATGTCGAAAACACAATCAAAGGCTTTGGTAAGATCACAAAGAGTCAATTTTGTGTAATTTCGTTCTTCAAAGGCATTGTGTATGTCCAGTATTACATCTTCAAGTGCCGATGTGGTAGATTTACACGAACGAAAACCAAATTGGGAAAGGGAAAGAGGACTATTTTTCCCTGCATCAGGAATATGTCGTATAATACTTGCTTATTCATTTTTATTTAACGATATCATGATTATCGTTAATCAATAACAACGATAACGATATCGATTCCAGTTTTATTTAACAATATTATGATATGGTGGCTATTTTTTTATCAGTTGTCATTTAAGATTTTTAAAACTATTTTTATTGATTGTTGAATGTTTATTTTATGTGAGGTAGTGAAGGGGTTGTTGATTGGAATTAAAGTTGATTGTTGAGGATTTTAGAGATGAGGTCGGAGGTGTCAAGGTGATCGCTTCGAAATAAGTAGTGTTTAAAAGACCGTATCATTGGAAAATAAGGGATTAATTGTGCAAATAGAGGTCAGACGTTACAATCCTGGTGGAAAAGTACATTGTAATTTTACTACTGTGACAATGGATTTCCCCATGCAACATCCCGAAGACGTAGAATATGTATCAACCACGCTTGTTTACCCATTTCGTCAGTCTATCGCCTCCAATTCTCCACGCATAGCCACATCTGCGGTCCCTTCGACAAATGTGTAATGGACTTTGCTTGCGTATGTAGACGTCACAATCCTGGTGGAAAAGTACATTGTATTTTTACTACTGTGACAATGGATTTCCCCATTCAACATCCCGAAGACATAGAATATGTATCAACCACGCTTGTTTACCCATTGCGTCAGCCTATCGCCTCCTATTCTTCACGCATAGCCACATCTGCGGTCCCTTGATCAAACATGAAATGGACTTAGCATGCGTATGTTCACACTGATACAGGACCTCCAGAGGGAATCGACAGCTAGCAGACGAAGAGCAAGCAGAAATGGGTCAGCGCAAATAGCGAAGGAGCGAGGGTGCAAGGAGTGTTTCTTTCCCCCGAGTGACAAGTGAGTGTGATAAGGGGTGTGACGCCTACATACATGCGGACGAGTTCCGAAAGATCAACACCGAAGGTGGAGGAGGAGCGAGGGCCTTTTTGGGCGGCATGCAAACAGCAGTCCTCTCCCCTACTCCCTCTCACCATACCCCACCGCTTTCGGTAGACTCTCGTCCACTTCAACCTCCTCCAACCCAGTCACAGGGCGAGTCGGGAAAGAGGAGAATCATAAGCGGGAGCTCTAAAGTCGTAAGAGAGGAGTGGAGACTATTCATCTACGTCATACCCTGCAAGCCACCCAAAGGGTGTGTAGCAGGGGGTGCTTCCACACCAGGCATGTATGAACTACACGGCAGAACACCGAAACTACATTGAAACCAGCGTACCACACATGCCACGCGCCAATTAACAATCTACTAACCAAGAAACATTCTATCTTCAATCGTTCCAACATGCAAGGGATACAAAGACTACTAGTACATATTCAAAATATCATGCATAAATAAGAACATCAATATTTACATCATGCATAAATAAGAAAGAGGAGAATATAAAGAAAAAGATTTACCGTCTGCGTATTGTCACAATTCGAACTATGCATGACGACGATCACAGCTGTTATGGTCATTGGAGTATACGGAGAGGGCATTAGGATGGATTAGACTTGTTTTCACGCCAAGATAAAATGATCTAAGAATAACAGGTACTAATTTAAATTTCCACACCGACCAAGGCTTCGACGCTACTTTCTTTATTCTCTAGAATTCTAGCAAATTGAGATCAAGTTATCTGTAAAGGAGACCGGGGCTAGTAGGGTAAACTTTTGTCTTTTGAATTTTCTTTTTAAGTGTTAGAGTTTTCAATGAAAAATCTTTATTAGCGTGGGTAAGGTATTTTTCTATAAAAAGAGACCAAATTCATTGATTTCTAGCTAAAATGATATTTTACCTAGAAATCAATGAATATTTTACCGCCGACGAAAGCAAAAAAAAAAGATTTGCAGATGGCTGGTCGTCCATCAGAATCGGCCACGCCTTGGAATTGTCTTCGGCGACCCTGTGTTCAACAATCAGGAAGCGATAGCCGCTCTCGAGAAGGGGCGGGGTCGTGGTCAGCGGGGGCATACGACCATCGGGTCGCACCCGGGCGAAGTCCCTTTTCAAAGGCCTCTCGTCTGGAACACCTGCGGGATTCTCTCACCCCTATCTATCCCTCTCTCTCTCTCTCACTCTCTCTCCCCGGCTCACCGAAAGGAAACGTCCTTCGCTCGGAACGATCAATTGTCTTTCTCACACTTAGGCTAGCTGTTCCGAATTCCTCCCGATTGAAAAGAGCAAATGAATGTCGTTGATGCGTAAAGACTGGGACACAATCAACGTGTACGTGTAATGTGAGCCTTCACATCTACATCTACATCTACGTCATACCCTGCAAGCCATCCAAAGGGTGTGTGGCAGGGGGTGCTTCCACACCAGGCATGAATGAATGATACGGTAGAACACCGAAATTACATTGAAACCCGCGTACCACACATGCAAAGCGCCAATTAAAAATCTAATAACCAACAAACATTCTATCGTCAATTGATCCAACATGCAAGGGATACAAAGACTACTACTACAGATTCAAAATATCATGCATAAATAAGAACATCAATATTTACATCATGCATAAATAAGAATGTAGAGTATATATTGAGAAAGATTTACTGTCTGCGTATTGTCAATACTCGAACTATTCATGACGACGATCACAGCTGTTATGGTCCCGAATGGTACGCGGAAAAAATGACATTTTATACCTATCGGTTCTACAATCTAGCTCTCTAATTTTATTGGCGCGATCTAACCTGCCGTAGTACGAGGGGGTTAATAGTATGTAGAGCCTTTAACGGGAATACGCGAAAAGATGGCTGACGGGAAAGTATAGCCAACGGACACAATGAACGTGTACGGGGAGTACGTGTACGCGAGAGATGGGCAACATTCATCTCTTCCCGTGTCCCGCACATGGAAAACCAATCAGAATAGTCCTGAGAATCCGGGAATGGGAGCCATCTGTCGGCTGATACATCCAACTGTTGAAGATTGCTCTTGGCGAAGACAACTTATTTACTTTCACACTTATTTACACCTGATCTCTTAGCTGCGCCTGCGTTATTCAATTGTTACTCCGGGCCGCGTTAACGTATTGTGACCGCTGAACTGCGTTCCCCGTCTCCCGTTGTCACGCCAACGTCTCGCGTCACAAGTACAAGCACAAGTACGAAACGGGGTTGATATCAGAGTTAGATCGCGTACAGCGAAGAGGAGCTAGGTTTGTGAAACGATGCTACGATAAGTTGGCTAGTGTGTCTGGACTGTTAGAAGAATTAGGATGGGAATCGCTATCACAGCGTAGATTAAATTATAGGCTTAACCTCCTAAATAAATTTCAGGAAAATCATTTCACTGACGACGTAAAAAACATACTATTAACCCCCTCGTACTACGGCAGATTAGATCGCGCCAATAAAATTAGAGAGCTAGATTGTAGAACCGATAGGTATAAAATGTCATTTTTTCCGCGTACCATTCGGGACCATAACAGCTGTGATCGTCGTCATGAATAGTTCGAATTGTGACAATAGGCAGACAGTAGATCTTTCTCTTTATATTCTCCTCTTTCTTATTTATGCATGATGTAAATATTGATGTTCTTATTTATGCATGATATTTTGAATCTGTAGTAGTACTCTTTGTATCCCTTGCATGTTGGAACGATTGACGATAGAATGTTTCTTGGGTAAGTATTAGATTTTTAATTGGCGCTTTGCATGTGTTGTACGCGGGTTTTAATGTAATGTCGGTGTTCTACCATATCATTCATGCATGCCTTGTGCGAAAGCACCCCCTGCCACACACCCTTTGGGTGGCTTGCAGGGTATGACGTAGATGTAGATGTACACGTTTGATTGTATCCCAGCCTTAAGCCGGCCATTCCTTTGAGTATATAGGGCATACCTTCTGTCCATCAAAAAAGGCGAGTTCGTTGAGTTGAAATCGTTATTTTCGGATTCAGCCGAATTTTACTATTTTAAAAACAGATCACGTAAAACTTTACATAAAAACAATTTTATTACAATACCATGTTAGAGACATTTTTTGCTAATTTATATGAGAATCTCCAAGCGCTACGCTAAATATTACGAGAGTGGAGATAACTTAAAATCGGGCCTTCTGATTTTTAACGCCGAAAAAAAGTATTTGTTTTCAGATAAAATACCATTAAAGTATATATAAGGATGGGAAACAATTCCTTTGTGTACTATTAAACGTAGAAATAATTATTCTATAAAATTCATTTTATCTCATGGAAATCAGTTGATCTTACTCCAAGGCTTAGCTTCCTAAATTTAACATACTTGACTTTTTTAAAGAACAGTTGGTAAGACTGCTTTCAGAGATCTTGAGACGAAACGGGCATTCTAACGGTGACCTCTTATTCCCTGCTTTACAGTGAAATATTTCTGTGTTGTTTTCTAGTTTGGAAGGCAATACCTGTAGTACAGACTCTTAGGGGAGGACCACATGTTTTCAATACTGCTATTCGGGAAATATACGGTCATGCAAACAGGAAGCTAGGCTTTAACAAAAGAGTACTCGGAAAATGTGATGAGAAAGTGAAAGAACGTTGTTATTTTTCAATCGTTAGGCCTCATCTGGAATATGCTGTTAGTGTATGGGATCCATACGAAGCGGGGTTGATATCAGAGTTAGATCGCGTCCAGCGAAGAGGAGCTAGGTTTGTGAAACGATGCTACGATAAGTTGGCTAGTGTGTCTGGACTGTTAGAAGAATTAGGATGGGAATCGCTATCACAGCGTAGATTAAATTATCGGCTTAACCTCCTGACGACGTAAAAAACATACATCGTACTACGGCAGATTAGATTGCGCCAATAAAATTAGAGAGCTAGATTGTAGAACCGATAGGTATAAAATGTCATTTTTTCCATATACCATTCAGGACCATAACAGCTGTGATCGTCGTCATGAATAGTTCGAGTGGTGACAATAAGCAGACATAAATCTTTTTCTTTATATTCTCTAAATTTCTTATTTCTGCATGATGTAAATATTGATGTTCTTATTTATGCATGATATTTTGAATATGCAGTAGTAGTCCTTGTACCCCTAGCACGTTAGAACGATTGACGATAGAATGTTTCTCGGTTAGTAGATTGTTAAATGGCGCGTTGAATGTGTGGTACGCAGGTTTCAATGTAATTCCGGTGTTCTACCGTATCATTCATGCATGCCTGGTGTGGAAGCACCCCCTGCCACACACCCTTTTGGGTGGCTTGCAGGGTATGACGTAGATGTAGATGCCTATTTTTTCTTGAGATAGGTATTAGGAGAGGTTTATATATTTATTTATAGGACATCTAATTCCATGTATGCGAAATGCCGCGCAAGCCACCACTGTGGTGTGTGGCTAGGGGTGATTCTTTTCCAGTTGTGCAGCACTCATCCCGGTTCAAATCAGTATCACTCACGTTCCCCAGGCCGCTAGACGCAGGCCAAAAGCAGCCAGGACAACAATGCGCGGTCAGACGAGAAACCAGGAGAGCGTTACGCAGGCTAAAATGCTATCATTTAACCCTAGCTATGATAATAATAATGCGATTATTAATGTATTTTTAATGCGATTGATAAATAGTCCTGTAAGGTTGGTAGTATCAGACGTAACATTGTGGAAGCCGTTAACATTATAATGATAACACATTTTTTTTGTTATTCCGCATACCTTTATTATAAAGTCCTATAAGGTAGTAAATCATGCTGGAAATTTCATGTGGAGTGAGCTATTTATAACGACGGTTAAATATTTAGCAGTGGTACAAAATCTTGTCCACCTACATCTACATCTACGTAATACCCTGCGAGCCACCACGAGGGTGTGTGGGAGGGGGTGAAGATCGACAAACATGCACTACTGACATGCAACTATGATATTTAAGGGTGGCATGCTAGAGAACAGGGTCACATGCAGCTAGATGGTTAGTATCTACATAATAAGAAAGGGATTATTGGTTGTTATTACATGCATCATGCACTACAGACTACTCTTACAAAGTATTTTTCACCTACCTATCCCTTTACTACGCTGCCTATTGTTCTCTCTTATCGTACGCGGGAAAAATGACATTTTAAATCTATCGGTACGACAATCTGTCTCTCTAATCTTGTGAATATGGTCAAACCTAGCATAATACGCAGGGGTTCTCAATATATATCTAACATCATCTGTGAACAAATCGGTTTTGAATTTTCTTAAAAGGTTTAACCTAAATTTTAAACTGCGTTCTGATAGTGATTCCCATCCTAGTTCTTCTATTAAACTCGCAACACTTATAAAATTATCATAACAGCCCTTAACAAACCTAGCAGATCTCCTTTGCACGCGCTCTAATTCTTTAATCATACCTTCCTCGTACAGATCCTTTATACTAACGGCATATTCTTAATTAGGCCTGACAAGTGTAAAATAGCTTCTTTCTCGTACTCTCTCATCCCATTTGCCTAGAACCCATTTTACGAATCCTAATCTACGGTTTGCTACATTAGTTACTTCCCGGATGTGTTTCCCCGACGACATGTCTTCAGGGATGGTGGCGCCTATGAGAGGGTCAAAGTTTCACATAATACATATTTAAAATAAATTTGTTGAAAACAAAGTTGTGGCCATTACGCGTACAACGTATATTTCTAAAAATCTTTGCACTTATTGTAAATGGAAATCCTTCATCTCCATGTTGGATCATCCAGGTTCTCCATCATCAAAATTTTGAAAATTGTGTAATATAACGTCACTGTGAACATTCTCCTGAACCCATGCAACGCATATGACACTGTTCCTTTAGCGGCGCTTTTGTCAGAGGTGGGTAATGGAGGGCAAGGCGAAGATCTCTCTTATGCTACAGCGAAGAAGAGCTAGGTTTGCGGAACGATGCTACAATAAGTTGGCTAGTGTGTCTGAATTGTTAGAAGAATTAGGATGGGAATCGCTATCACAGCGTAGATTAAATTATAGGCTTAACCTCCTAATTAAATTTCAGGAAAATTATTTCTCTGACGACGTAAAAAACATACTATTAACCCCTTCGTACTACGGCAGATTAGATCGCGCCAATAAAATTAGAGAGCTAGATTGTAGAACCGATAGGTATAAAATATCATTTTTTCCGCGTACCATTCGGGACCATAACAGCTGTGATCGTCGTCATGAATAGTTCGACTTGTGACAATAGGCAGACAGTAGATCTTTCTCTTTATATTCTCTACTCTCTTAATTATGCAAGATGTAAATATTGATGTTCTTATTTATGCATCATATTTTGAATCTGTAGTAGTACTCTTTGTATCCCTTGCATGTTGGAACGATTGTCGATAGAATGTTTCTTGGGTAAGTATTAGATTTTTAATTGGCTTCTATCGTATCATTCATGCATGCCTGGTGTGGAAGCACCACCTGCCACACACCCTTTGGGTGACTTGCAGGGTATGACGTAAATGTAGATGTTGATGCAGGCTGCAGATGCGGCAGAAGCCAGAACTGAAAGGGCGTTTTCAGCCGAGGAATGTCGCCCCCTTAATTTTAGCAAAAGAAAAACGGTCGAAAGTGCATCAAGAGCTGCGTTCTCGTAAATGTACTCGTACATGTACTAAACGTTTTGGGTTTTTGTCCGGTGGCGCCTCTACAGGTTAAATTATATAACAGCTTCATATAACAATATATATAACAATATATATATATATATATATACACATATATATTTTATATAATAAATAATAATAAAAAATATAATAATAAAAATATAAAAATAAAAAATAAATAAATTTAAAAAAATAATAATAATAAAAAATATAACAGCTTCAAAAAGGGTACATGCTCAGACACAAGAGTTGCCGAGGTGTGCGCTTCTAACCACCCTTACGGTTGGTTCTTGCTCCATTCTCGTCTTACCCATAATTCCCTCATTGCTATTCACTCATTCTTCCCTCTTCCGATGGCGACAGAGAGTCCATTGTTTGACCGAGCGTTCTTCACCTTCATCTACCCATCTCGTTCCCTTTTTAGCGATTCCAATCTTGTCCCTTCGCGTCCTCGCTAATACCAGTGGTTAGCGGCTCTCCGAGTGGTGTCTCTGTAGAGGTCCCAAGGTCCCCCCCGCCACCCTTCCCCCTCGTTTATCGTGAGCCATAATCGCCGATCTGAATGAGCAAATCTTGCATTCCATTTTCTCCGCAGCCCGCGAGATTATTGTTTATTGCGAGAGAATGCCGACTCGAAGACCTACCAGCGGCCTTCCGCATGCCATCCACCCCATCTACCGGGATGGATTTTAAGGTAGCCTTAGCTCGACTACGAGAGTCAGCACGAATACTGAAGTACACATTTATATGTATGCAGTTTTAAAAAAATTCTGCTTTCGTTTATGAAATGGGTAACTTAATAATAACTTAATGGGTGACTTAATAATAGGTAACCGTAATTAAGGTATAAAATGTGCGGATTATTCCACGAATTTATTTTTAATGACCATCTTTGTCCATCCATAGGAGTAAGGTCCTTCAATATCGATTGTGTTCTCCCTTCGATACAGGTCTTCGCAACGTAAACAAATCCGCCATTAATGTGCTCAATTTGTCGTATTCTTCGTAAGCTAAGCATAGCCTTTTCAACATTTTGTTCATTTGGCAGTGCATTTGTATTAAAAATGAAGACTTTCGTCACATTTTCTTTAATTTCCTTGGGTTTTCAGAGGCAGAAAATTCTCCCAGAGCACATAAATGGCGGTCGCTTGATGAAACTGGTAGCGATATCGAACGACATTGCCATAGGAGCCGACTGCAAAGCCATTTGCGTGGAAATACGGCATTTGGACTTCAATTACGGCAGTAGTTCGCTAATAACCGAAAAATGGATGGTAAGATTCCTATATTTTATTAACATTCGATTTCCCAAGACTATTGGCTTCTTGCAAACAGTTTTTAATGTTAGATTGAATATGCTTTCACTTTCAAGTTGACATATTTCGGTTGAAATTTGAGCGATCCCCATAAGAGCTCATATAAAAATCTCCACCTTCTAAGCTGATATACCGTAAAAATTTCCCGGAAACCCTAATTTATTTTCAACTCAGTTTATAAAACGCATTTCACAGATGCAATATTCATGTTTTCGGAAAATCTGAAATAAGTGACCTTAAGGTCAGAGCCGCCTAAATCCGCCGTCTTTGCGATAATCTGCGTCTCATTGTGACCACCTTCACGCAATTAAAAAAAAAAAGACTTAATACTCTAACGTTGGTAGCACTCCATTCACACGAGTTTGTTGTTGACTTCCTAATTAATCAGCCCATTTACCTCCTATTTCCACATCTACATCTACATAATACCCTGCGAGCCACCACGAGGGTGTGTGGCAGGAGCCGAAGATCACTGCATTGGAAGATCTCAAATTCACCGAGAGTCAAAAAAAGCACGAATGAGCAAATGAAAATTCAAAGTAATGATGATTGTTTTTTTCGATATTCATGGGATTGTGTCCCTTAACTGGGTTCCTGAAGGTTAAAATATTAATTATAATTACTACCTGGAGGCTCTTGCTCGGCTCAGTGAAAAACTAAGAAAAAAAATCCGAATTGCGGAAGAAAAAGTCATGGGTTATCGATCAGGGCAACACTGCATTGTCTGTCAAGACGTTTCTAGCCAAGTATAAAACATCCCAGTGTAGGGAAATCGGCCTTATTCGCCTGACTTGGCTCCATGTGACTATTATATATTCCCCAAGGTCAAATCTGAATTAAAAGGAACAAGATTTCAGACCATTAAAGCTGTGAAAGGAAAGGCGACACACGTTATGAAAGAGTTCACAGAAGAAGACTTCCAGCGCAGTTTTGAACAAGAATTCACATGGAGTGGCGTACGGATAGAGGTGGTGTGTATATTGAAGGAAGTAATAATTAAATATGTATAAATTTCAAATAAAAAGCTTTACAGCATCAGTCTTGTTATGGTATTTAATAGCCATACTTCGTAGTTTGGGAGTCTCATCCTATGCTGATTACAGATGCGACAATATCCAACTATAAAATTGACCTACTAAATTTCAATCCTCTTGAATTGTGGGCAACCAAAAAATGTTATCAATATTTCTTAAATACAATTAAGTTTCATTATTTTGTGATGTTAGCAGATTGTCATTTTTATTATATCATCATAAGCAGGTCTCCGCTTGGCATTTTTTCCACATTGTCACCTCTCGCCTTGCCTATGTATTTCGGTATATAACTCTTCTTGTTCTTTAGTATTATTTTAACCATTGAGTATTAGTTGGTAATTAAATAGTAATTGGAAATCATTCGACGGTGCCAGAATCACGTGTCATCATATTGAATCTCAATCGTTCTCTATTTTATGCCCGCACTTGTAAGGCTCAACACTACTGTGCACAAGTGTACACACAGAATTTTTTTCACTGATGTGTTCCATGTCATTGTGACGGAGAGCGTTACAACATTTTCGCACTTTATGCTTTCGAAATCGACAGTGTTGTTGCTAATTTACATATTTTCTCCGCTTGTAAGTGCAGCGCCACATTTTGCAACACGATCGACCGCATCATTGCATAAGTGAAAAAGCGTCGAGTCGAGCCAGGCATCAAGCGTCACCCAGAAATGTCAGTGTGACGGATCGCGCTGATGAAATTCGCGGCATAGTGCTAATTGATAGCGCCTTTGACCTAATTTATGGACGTTTTCCGTCATGACCTCTTAATAGTCACTCTAGCAGTTCACCACTAGTTTGCCATGTCACTCCTCTTGAGCTGCCTCGTCATGTTCATGTGAAACGATCAAATGAAAACAGCCTAATGCTGTGAATAATGAGCTACGGGTGCCTTCGTCCCTGCGGAACAGGGATCATGTGTTTTGCATTTCAGCAGCTTCTTTCCACGGTAAAAATTTCTCAGTTTAAGGTAGTTTAGAGTGGAATAGTTCCCTTGTCAAAATGGAGACCATATTCGATGCAAACGTTTTAATTTCTTCAGCCGTAGGAAGCATGAATTAAATAATTTATTATTAATTGTGCAAATACTAAACTTATATATGACTGAAATTCTAAATAATTAGATAAAAGTATCTGAAAAAGTCTCTAACTTGACTCATTATCTTCACGCGGTTTGTTAAAACTCCTTAACAAAGTAAGGTTATTTACGAAACTGAAAAAGTTATATTTGATTTTTTTAAAAATACCTGAGATAACATCTAGTAATTATTCGCATGGATACAGAAACATCGCTCCTCCTATTAGTAGTTTGAGCGAAATAGTTCCATAATCATAGTGGGGATCATATCCGAACAATACGCTATTATGTCAGCAGCTCTAGGAACCATGAATTAACTATTGCATTATTAATGGTGCAAAAAATATACTTTTACGTGAGTGAAATTCTAAGTAATTAAATAAAAATACCTACATAAGTCTTTAATTTGACTCATTTTTTCTCGCGATTCGTTTAAAACTTCCTCACGACAAAAGGTTTTTTACGATCCTGAAAAAATGACTGCGGTGACTTTAAAATTAAAAAAAAAATAGCTGAGAAAACATGGAAACTACCTATTGCTAAGTTTTGAACGAGATATATTTGTCAGAAATTCCTCACTGTTTTAAATAAGGTCTCCCTGGAGATCATACACATACGATTTCCGGTGTAAACGGTCTGGTGTTTCTCGTCAAAAATCTCGGAAAGTAGTTGAGTAAGGTGTTGATATCTTGGTATCTTTGGGAGGGTGAGGAATTATTCTTTAATATGACACAAAATTCAATGATTTCTAGGAAAAAATTATATTTCTTTCAAACTACTTTAAAGTATAACCGCCATAAAAACTTCTTCTGTCCACTGCAATTCTGAACCATCTGGACAAGGTACCGTAATTTCACCAAGTATTGATAAAAATTAAAATATATTGTGGTTTTTTAAAATAAAAACTAAACATACTGTTTAATCAGTGCGAGGTTATGAAGTTGAAAACCATAGATAACCATTGGTCTATGTGTAGAGCACAGTAAATAGATTCACGGGCAATGCAAGGATACAGGTTAATGATTGATGAAATGATTAATGAAATGGATTAATGAAATGGATGAGTAGGATATTTTTGTGGGTAAAGGTACTTAATCTTGTTGGTTATAGGAATATATAGGTTAAACGATAAAAGTCAGAAGAAAAACAAACCTAATGACACAATATTTCAAATTCCATGACAAGCTAGAGCATATGATTTTACTAATTAAAATAACTTTGAACTTCGCAATTTCCTTTAATGTTTTTGAAGTTCGTAATATAATTCGAACCGATGAAAAAAATATGTTTTATATATTGTAAAATTGTATTCTCTGTTTAAATGGAGTTAGGCAGTCATAACTCCTATTTTAACTCGCTATTAAGAGCAGGTAAAATTTAGTCAGGCTCATTATATGCGAGGTACAATGCAAAGAATTCATTATGTTACATAAGATTGCTTCTCTTTTTTTCTCTGTTACCGAACACGTGGCTTCAAAAAGATTCTTGAATTGTGGTCAATTATGTATTTCTCTCATAGCCAACATTTCATCAAATTTTGTGGCATCATTAGGGCTTTGCACTAAGAGGAAGGATATTTACAACCAGCTATTTACAGAGATGTTGTCTCAAAAGTTGAAGCGTACGTAAGTAATTTACGTAGTACGTTTAAGGTACGTAAGTAGTTAGGAATTTACCTACCATTGAAGCGTTGGCTATGAAAGGAACCAGAATTCAAGAATCTTATGCTCATACATATGCGAAATATGGCCGAACTAAGAGCTTTTGGAAGTATTTTAGGCAGGAAGTTCGGCTAAAAAGAATGAAATCTAGTGCGTATCCCCCATTTCTCTTTTTTCCGGGATGTTGAGCGGTTCAAAAGCTTTCTCTCCGAAGCTGTATGCGTGAGAAGTATTTCACAACGAGTTCTATTTGTGGAGAATCATTCGAGATAAAGAGTAATAAATACTCCGATTCGGGGAAAGCAAAGTTTCGCCCCATCGCGTATATCTTTATCGCTTTCCATGCCTAAAGCTGATTTTCCAAAATTTCGAATTTGAAGTTTTTTTTATTCTTTTAAACGCCTCACATGCCGATCACGAACGCATAATTTGCGTACACTGTCATGGTGTGTTTTATCGTTTTCCCCCATTCGAAAGTGAGTCTTATGCTGTTTCCCCGTTGCGTGACATGAATGGCAGCGAGCTGGACTCCCTGAGAAGTTGATTTTGCCAGCGGGTGGGAATTTAGGAGAGAGATGGGATGGCGGGTCATTTACAGTAGTTAGGAAGATGAAATATTTGAGGAGAAAATTTTAAAGAGGCTTCGTTTCGACGGGATGAATCAAAACAAATGCTACCGTACATCTTGTGCTCAAAGAAGATAGGACTAAAAACCAGGAAACAATATGTGAAAATATTCGTGTGGAGCGTGTTGGCACTCTATGGATCGAAAGCGTGGACCATTGGAAAAGCTGACCAGAAAAGACTGGAAGCCTTGTGCTGGAGGAAGATGCTAAAGATAAAATGGACGGACAAAAAAGGAATGATAAAGTGTACAGAAGAGTGGAAGAGGAAAGGACCATATGGAACACTATATAAAAAAGAAGAACCAGATGGTTTGGACACACCCTGAGACACAATGAGTTTGTGATGAACATAATTGAAGGCAAAATAGGTAGAGGGATAATTCCCCAGAAGAAGACTCGGGAATAAGTTCATGGACCAAAATCAAGAAGAAATCACACAGGAAGAGATACCAGGATAAGGGACCTAGCATTAGATAGGGAAGGGTGGTGGGGTGCAGTCAACCAATCTTAGGATTGAACGACCAATGAATGAACCTTCCACCTTTCCGTTGGCATCGTTCACCCCTTTTGTTGCCATGCTTTAATTGCTAAAATTCGTGCAAAAATTATGAGAGTATTTAAAGTAATCTGGCATTACACGAAAAGCGTAAAAATTTAAAAATTGGATCCATTTGAGAAACATTTGAATCAAAATAAAACCTCAGATACAAATTAAAGAAGAAAACATAAAACACTAGTTATCCCTTTATAATTTACAGTTATACCTGTCGGGAAAGAGTCACCGGGAGCGATGCTGGCAAATTTGGGAAAACGGTCAGCACTCAGTGGATGAAAAATATTTTAAAATTTCACTGGTTACAAGATTTTCCTGTTATAAAACAACCTTAGAGTTCAGAATATTCAGGTTTTAAAACTGATTTCTCTTTTTAGCGTTCAGTTTTACTGCCACAGAAGCAGAATACAACACCATTTCTATCCTATCAACGCTTTGTGTCTTCAGTTCCGGCAATTTTACTATTGATAAACCTAAACATGAGATGGAATTTTATAAGTGTTTCATTCCCCATAAGAATAATCATTCATAAAACATTTTTATTAGCAAAAAAGGGCATTGTACTGAATTAAAAATGTACTTTCTCCGACATTTCACTATTCTCGCAATAATAGCCATGTAGTTTTAAATATCACGGAAAGAGACGATTTCGTAAATAAGCGAAAGTTTCCGATGTGGAATTTATGGAATAGGTACACGTCACTTAATAATATTTTACAATGCATATCCAACACTGTTTTATTTTTACTGTACACAATGTCGACAACCAGTGTCATCGCCCTTATTAACGTACCAATGACATGAAATGCAGAAAAAAACAGTCGGAAATATGAAAATGTTGAGTATACAGAGAGCATTATCATTAGATGAGATTGATTTTGTTATGGACAGGAAAAAGTATGATTTTTATGAACAACCAGGATTTGAATAAAATAGAAATTAAGTAAATTTACTGTGTTACCAACTAATAGCGACAGTCATATGGTCACTATGAAAATTGAAATATGCATTGTTAGTATGAACAATATCACTATGTGACGTATGATTTTATCATTTGCGTTAAAAATAAGGATACATCATAATTTTAATCGCCATTAATTCATAAAAAAATAAAATTTAAGTATTTTTTCCGTGTTACCAACTAAATGCGACAGTCATACGGTCATATACATTTAAAAAAGATCACCAAGTGATGCAAAAGTTTGTATTAACATTGGGAAAAAAAGGATATTTTTTTAATGAATCGTCATAATTTGGAAAATTGAAATTTCAGTAATTTTACTGAGGAACCATCCAACGACCACTCACATGCATTGAGCAAAATTATTAAGAAATGTACAAGCATGTAATTTACGTAAATAGAAAGAATGTCTTTCGTGAATTGCCACGCTTGAATATAAAGAAATCTAAGTAATTTTTGTACCGTGGAGCCAAGACTGAAAGCGTCCGTCAAAGTGATAATGGCCGGCTGCCTCCTTCGCGTCCGGCCCCTCGTGGTTTCTCCCGGGAACGGCGCAACGCCTCCTCCTCCCCTTCGAGGAGAGGAAGAGGAACGCATCCCGTGGGCGTCGAAGGATGAAAGAAGGAAAATATGCGGTCGTAGCCATGCGTATAAGATAGCCGAGGAGAGTGAGAGTCCTTAGGAACGATTTGCGTGGGCTTTTGTTTAAGGTCGACGCGTTTTTCGCTCTCTCACTCTCTCGAAGGAAGAAACAAGAAACGCTCGCGACAATCCCTCGCCTCGCTATTCAGTTGAATGAGATATTTCTCTTGACAACACAGAAACTCACATTAGTTTTTTTGAAGCAACTATAGGAAGCATTAAGTTACTACTGTAGAATGAATTACGCTAAAAATATTGTTTAAATTGACTAAAATTCTCAGTAATTAACTAAATCTGCCTCATATTTGTTTTTTATTTTATCTTAACTACCCCGAATACAGCACCCTGGACCTTTTACCCGTCGTCACCAGGGCAATTTAGTCTTCAGACTAGAATATAGTGAAACTTGCAGTAACCTGATGACCAATTTATATCGGGTGAATAACTATAACAACAGACGAACCCAAACGCCCATGCTCTGAGTGGTGATAATTACACCCAGACGGGATTCGAACCCACGATGTTCATGTTAACAGGCGAGGACTTTTACCCGTCGTTAGCAGGGCAATTTAATCTTCAGACTAGAATATAGTGAAACTGCAGTAACCTGATGACCAATTTATATCGGGTGAATAACTATAACAACAGACGAACCCAAACACCCATGCTCTGAGTGGTGATAATTCCACCCAGACGTGATTCGAACCCACGATCTTCATGTTAACAGGCGAGGACTTTTACCCGTCCTCACCAGGGCAATTTAATCTTCGGACTAGAATATAGCGAAACCTGCATTAAGCGTCTGCCTCCGGACCCTTGAAGTTATGGCCACTTCAGGAGGTGACCGCTGAAGGGAGGGAAAATTTACGCTGCTTTTATGGAAATTTAATTTCATTCGTTCTTGAATAAATCGGCCGCTTATAGAGATGACCGCTTAAGGTAGGTGGCCGCGGAGGCACGTTTTTCTCTACGTCGGACCGTGAAAACAACCTCACAATCGATGGTTTGTTTGCGATTCTGTGGATAGATGGAGGCACAAAATGCACTTAAAGAGAACTCTATCAAAACACATTATTTGTTCTGGTCCAGGAAAAGTACAACTTTAAAAAAATAAACGTATCGAATTTAATGGGAGTATTTATGAGAGTTGTAATAGTTTCAAGTATTTGGGAGTGGTGGAGCAAAAACTAATGAATTAGAGTAGAAATAAAAGCTAGGATTGCAGCAGGTGATAGAGCTTATCGAGCTTTTTTGAAGGTTCTCAAGTCACTTAACTTCAGTAGGAACTAGAAAATTATATTTTATCGAAATGTGATCAGACCTGTAGTTACGTATGGTTCAGAAGCATGGATCGTAATCTCTGCAGAAGAGGAGCTAATTAGAATACGGGAAGAGAATGTACTAATGAAGTATGAAGTTATTAAAACTTTCGCGGTCCATGTTCAGCAAGCAGTGATAGTTTTTTTTTATTGGGATAACCCGCGTCAAGATTTAAAAAAGCCAACATTTCTCCTCCTTTGCCGGACATCTCATCAGGGCTGAATGACCTAATTGCCTTTATTTTGCATCAATTTATATCGTCACGGTGGTGCAAGAGGGGGAGAGGGTGGGTGTTAGTGGAGAGTCTTCTTCCCGAAAGATTCTGGTCTTGAAATGCTTTTCTCTGGCGAGAATTTTTGGGTTCGTGAGGCATTAGAAATTACAAAGCATAACAATAATTTCAATAGAGCCCAGGGACAAAAAATAAGTGAATCATGGCTTCCAGTAATTTCTAGAAAGAAGAGTGACGTCCAGAAGACTCTCCACCTCTCTCCCTCTCCCCCTCTTGCACCACCGTGACGATATAAATTGATGCAAAATAAAGGCAATTAGGTCATTCAGCCCTGATGAGGTCTCCGGAAAAGGAGAAGAAACGTTGGCTTTTTTAAATCTTGACGCGGGCTACCCCAAAAAACAAAAACAACCATCGCTACTAATGAAGCTTTTTCATGCAACAAAGGACGGTGGACTGGGAAAATGCGGAAAAATAGAGACTTAGGCCCGTATTCATAGTTCGAACTTGAGCATTTGCTTGACCAAGATCACCTCAAGCACAAGCTTAATTACGATTTACGTTTCATAGTCGTCAAACAAGGTGGTTTTAAGCCATTGCCGAATAAGTCGAGCTTGGTGAAGATCGTCTTGCTGCAAGACGATCTTACGCAGTTTCATAGTCGCGTCTCAGTGGATACAAGCAAATGCTCAAGCAAGAATGGTTTCATAGTCGCCGAAGCTTGCCTTGTTGCTGAAATAAGTCCGCGAATAAGCTCGCCTTCGTCAAGTTGACATCCACCTCGTCTTGAGCAAAAGCATTTGTTGCTTTTATGCCCCATTTCCCTTTTTATCTTCAATTTCTCGGTGTAGTTGCAGGATATCTAGAGATACCTTCTTCTCGACGGGCGTATAATGACGTCATTTACGTGAGGTCGATGCCATGTTTTCGTTTGAAATTACCGCTTCACGGTGACGACAGTTGCCAAGTAAAAAAATGTAACAGTGTGTGTGATTGGTTGATCCAACAAGCATTTGCTTAGGCACAAGCTTCATTAAGCTCGTCTTATTGCAAGAAAAGATGATCTTAATCAAGTTCGCCTTCATGAAGACGGTCTTATTCGGTGACTATGAAACCAGAATGAAAATAAGATGGACTTGACCAATAAGGCGATCTCCATCAAGACGGTCTCAAGTAATGACTTGAGACCTGACTATGAATCCGGGCCTTAGAGGAACTCTTCCAACATCTAAACATTGTTATAAATAGCAGGTGAAGATGGTTAGTGCATGTAGAGAGGATGCCTGAAGATAGAATGGTCAAAAAGACATACCTAAGACACCCACGTGGTAGAAAGGTAGGAAAGCCAAGGAAAAGGGGATGCAGAGGATGATCTGAGATAGATGAGAGCAAGATGTTTTACCCGTAAAAGATATTGTAATGACTCGGCTAACATTGTCAGAGTGGTCTTACAAGAGCTGCAGCTCTGAGGAGTATGCAAGTAAAAATTACTGCGATGAGTAGTCGATTTATTTTTTTTTTAATATGGTTGAAAATTAATGCAACTTGGGTACGCTGTTAAATTTCTAACGATATAAATGCATTTTAATATCCACGTCTCATTTAACGAAGGCAGTAGCAATTTAATTCTGTAGCGCAGGCCCGTACCATTTCCCATAACAAATTTCTGGATATGATACCTCGCTCTAAAGTACGGGTAGGAGAAGACTGTCAAAATGTTGAACGCTTAACTTTCCATCGAGAGACTCCTCAGACATTCTCCAATTATCCCAATGGTCTCCATCTGCCGGCCTCGAACGCCTGATTCTAGAAAGTTAGAAGGATTATGTGTACGCTCCAGAAATTATCACAGAGTCAAACTCAGAGCTTTGATAATTAGTTCATTAATTGATGCACTAAACCTAAGCGATTCTCCACTTAAATTGGTCGCAAGGCGTCGTCATGAAAAATAAAACTTTCATTCGCCTTGACCGCCGTATGATTTCGCTTAGTGGTATCTCGCACTCTTGAGCACTTGCGGGTGACTCCGTAAAGATAACACCGTGGCATTTCCTGGCATCTTCAAACTTTGCCAAACTTCTCATTAAATTTTTCAGGTCGCAGGTGATAGCTGTAGCCGACACTACACAATTGCTCTATTTCAGAGCAATTGTCGCTTGGACGCCACTTGGGCGTGTGGCAGGGGGTGGCAGGGGGTGGCAGGTCACCAGCCGTGTAAATATGTAAAAGTTTTGGAGAAATGGAGACATGTCTTGTGAGAGTGTGTTTGGAGGAGCTCAGTTTCTATTGGGGTCGCTTATTGTGCGCGGAAAGAACGAGTTTCTTTAACCTATCTGTTCGGCAGAGTATCTCTCTTATTTATCGCATCTATCAGACCTAGAAATGTAGTGAGGCGTCATGATAATGTTCTCTATGTCGCTCTGAAAAATATCACTTCTTAATTTATCTAGCAGCCTAAGCCTAGCGTTCAGCCTCCGAGGCTCTAGGGGCTCCCACCTTTATCCCTCTAACAGTCGTGTAACACTACATGTTCGTTCGTAGCAGTTTTAATGAATCGTGCTGCTTTTCTTTGTCCTTTGTTGAATTTTTTGTTAAATCTGTATGACCAGGGTCCCAAATGCTCGCGGCGAATTCGAGGTGTGGCCTAACTAGAGCAAAGTAGCATCTCTCTCTTACTTTTTCATTCGAGGACCTTTCTATTATAATTGAGTGCCGGCTCGCGATCAAAGCTTCCGAGATCCCGGTTGGACAATGTTTTCCCAGATATAAGATTTGTAAGGATGAATGTTTCGGCAGCAGAACGGTCTTTCATATGACCGGCGACGGAGAGGGCCTCTCTCACTCATCAACCCTTTACCTCACGACCCCCCCCCAAGAAATGCCGGGGGCCCTCAGAGTTCGGCGGCGGCGGCGAGTATGCGGCGATGAGCTCACCGTGGACGGAACATGATTCCCATTCATCCCTCTGATTCCCTGAGGTTTTTTTAGGTCTTCTATATTAATCATTCATTATCATTCATTACAAATTTCACTGAGGAAAGCTGATCTATCCACTAATCGTTCCACGTTTGAATATCTACAATCCAATCACTACAAGCTCAGAGAAAAAAAGTCAAATGCATAACATCGTCACCCAGCGAAGTGGGGCGAAGATAGTATACCAAAGTTTTTCTTTAAAATTTCGTAGACATTGACAGTTCGAATCTTCGACAGTAGAGTCTTTACTGGATACAAACGACAAATTGGTCACCAACAGTATCGATAAAGCCAATTTATTAAATCACTACTTCCAAAGTGCATTCACTAAGGATGACACAATTATCAATTTAGACATTCCTGACTTTAACGAGCCGATGGATGACATAAGAACTCAACGTGATGGAATAACTAAACAACTGCGTCCGATTAAAAGTAACAAGTCCCCAGGTCCAGAGGGAATACTTGCACGCGTGCTGAAGGAGTTAGTGCCACAGATTGCACCATTCTTAGAAATTATATTTAACAAATCATTATCCGAAGGCAAGGCGCCCCAAGACTGGAAAACAGCCAACGTCACTCCGATATTCAAAAAAGGAAATAAAAGTGACCCAGGAAATTACCGGCCAATATCTCTAACATCACTTTTATGCAAGATCCTCGAACACATTGTCGTTGGTAATATTATGACATTTCTGGATACTCGTTTTCCGTTAAGGCAGGTCCTGCGAAACACAGCTTGCGCTCTTCCTTCATGATATCCTAAAATCAGGTGAATCAATTAAGCAAGTCGACGCGATATTCCTCGATTTCAAGAAGGCATTCGACAAGGTTCCTCACAAAAAACTCTTAATAAATTACAATCATGCGGAGTTAACAGAAAAAAATAGTGAATTGGATAAGTGATTTTCTCAGTGGTTGAAAACAAAAAGTAGTTATTGATGGATTTAGCTCTGATATGGTCGAAGTCACATCCAGTGTTCCCAAGGGAAGTGTGATCGGCCCTCTTTTATTCATTATTTATATTAATGACCTAAGTTCTAGAGTTAGCAGTAAATTAAGATTATTTGCAGACGATACAGTTATCTACGGTGAAATGAACGAAGACGCGGACTTTGAAGCACTGTCATCGGTATTTAACAACGTTCATTTGTGGTGCCAGGAGTGGGGATTTGAATTAAATATCAGCAAATTCACCACAGTTCACTTCCTACGAAAGTCATCACACAAAAGCCATACCTACACCGTGGGTTGAGTAAACATAAAATCTTCAAATACAGTAAAATATCTTGGAATTACCTAACTTCTGATATACCTTCTGATATTCTGATATGTGGGGAACACACATACAAAACATATGCGGCACAATATTAAAGAAATTAGGTTTTGTTAAGCGTATAATAGGAAGGTCCTCGGATAAAAAAGTAAAAGAGAGATGCTACTTCTACATCTACGTCATACCCTGTAAGCCACCCTTTGGGTGGCTTACAGGGTATGACGTAGATGTAGATCCCTTTGGGTGGCTTACCCTTTGGGTGGCTTACAGGGTATGGCGTAGAATGAAGGCAGTAGAAGGTGAATGGCAGGGGGTGCTTTCGCACCAGGCATGCATGAATGATATGGTAGAACACCGAAATTACATTAAAACCCGCGTACCACACATGCAAAGCGCCAATTAAAAATCTAATACCCAAGAAATACCCAAGACTTCGCTCTGGTTAGGCCACACCTCGAATACGCAGCGAGCATTTGGGATCCTGGTCATAAAGATTGAACCAAAAAAATTAACAAAATACAAAGAAAGGCATCACGCTTCAATAAAAAATGCTACAAAAGTGTTACAAAGTGTTACAAAACTGTTAGAGGGATTAAGGTGGGAGCCCCTAGAGACTCGGAGGCTGAACGCTAGGCTTAGGCTGCTAGATAAATTCAGAACTGATATTTTTCAGAATGACACAGAGAATATTATCATGACGTCTCACTACATTTCTAGATCTGACAGACGCGATAAAATAAGAGAGATACTCTGCCGAACAGATAGGTACAAGAACTCGTTCTTTTCACGAACAATAAGCAATCACAATAAAAATTAAGCTCACTAAATACACTCTTATAATTCATGTCACCATTTCATCCCCAAAAAACTTACACCTTTACACGGCTGGTGACCTAACACCCCCTGCCACACGCCCATGCGGCGGCTCGCGGGGTATTATGTAAATGCCTTTGATTTCAACTTCACTTCATTAGTTTCATACGCGGACACCACCTACAAATTCTGCGAACTTGGGAAACGCCTTACCAACCCACTGCGCTTGTTATATTTTCTGTAACAAAGCGTTAGCCATATTTCAGAACCATTCCAATCTTCTCGAATGTTTTCGTGGCTGTCGCCTTTATTGCCTCCATCGCGAATGTACTAGAGGTGTGTCGTTCATGAATGAATCGTTCAGAATGAACGATTCAATGGCATGAACCGAATGAATTGAATCTACGCTTTCCACTCGAATCGTTCAAAATGAACGATTTGATGGAAGATTCAAATCCGCCAAATCCAAATCGTTCAACATGAACGATTTGTGTGGAAGATTCTGCTAGCAAATCTCCGAATCCGCCAAATCCAAATCGTTCAATAAGAACCCTGTAAATACTCTTGAAACACCTTGTCAAATGTCTTGTGTTTCCGAATTGGAGCATCACATTTCACCTTTTTGTTTGTTATTTCGCACGCTAATATTTGAAATGCAGTAAGTCGACAGATTCACATGGTTTCGAGATTCACTTGGATTCGAGATTCAGTTGGAATCGAGGTTCACATGGATTCGAGATTCACATGGATTCGAGATTCACACGGATTCGAGATTCACATGGATTCGAGATTCACTCGTGGATTTGGTTCATTCGGTTCATTATGAACGATTTAAAGAACCGAATCGTTGCCACGAATCAAATCCCATGAACCGAATCCACAAAATGAACCGAAATTCCCACCTCTAGAATGTACCATCATATGGTACATAACAAGGTCATTTACCTGATGTTTATTTTCCAAGGCCATAACTGATGATGACACACAAGAGCCGATACAAGGAGTAGAAATAAATTACTCATGTGGACTTTAATATTTTTATAAAATTTATATTTTGATAACAATATCAGCGATCGTTGTTTTTGTTTTGAATTTTTAGCAAAGGTGCCGAGCATGGATGATTGAAATTTTTTAATAATTTCGCGTTAAAAAAATGACTTTTTGAATATAACTTTGAACGAATTTGAGAACTGCACACAAAACATTAGGCCGCTGTTGTTGTAAGCAGAGTCCTCTCCATTGCACCAAACACACTGCTTTGCAGAGTGCTCCACATTGTGCCAACTACACCAGAGTCCTCTAGATTGTATTTTTAACACTACTCCCTCATCACGGCCTAGAATAGAAAGTCCCCAAGGTAATTAAGTATTTAATTTTAGTGCTCATCTTCGCGCCATTACTAAGCCTTGAGGGAACACATCGTGCTGCCCTCGAGAAGACAATGCCAAACCCTCCGTGGGATGAAAGGCGAAGGAGAAATTGGACTCAGGAGGGAAACGGCGTCATATCTCATCCCATCTTGTATATTTTTTTCCAGCGGCGTCAACGGCCAAAAAAGATGCTGATGAAAGAAATTAAAGAGAGCGTCCCCTTTCCCGTCGGAGACAAACGCGGGACACCCACACAGACAAAAAGGGACCGTATGGTGGACGTGGGTGGGCTCCGAAGGGATCTCCCTGAATTATGTCGGCGCCGTCCCATGATTCCTCTTTCCTCCCTGCCGTGCTTGACCTCTGACCCCACCCCTCCCGCCTCCCCCCCCGGTCTTTACTTCTTTCCCCCTTCCGAGACCTCCAGCAAATCGTCCCGTCGTTTTTAAGTGCGTCGGTCCCCGCTTTTCTTTCGTTCCGTTTTAATTTCGCGTCCGTCTCAAAGCGGGGGGACCGTCGCCCTACGTCGTTACGCTAATCGTCTTCTCGTGAATCACGCGTCACATGGGGATCGGATTGGTGTGGTGGCTAGAGTACTGGCTAACCATACGGAAGACCAGGGTTCAAATCCCTGTAGAGGAGGATGTTTTTAAGAAAAAAAACCAAGCCCTCCTGAGTCTCTTGTGGATGATACTTCAAGTACAATACTCCGTCTATCGGATGAGACGTTAAACCGTGGTCCCCTTGCCGCCTTTCGTTAAGTCCAGGCAAATGCCGACGCCGGGTTTCTATATGCGCGTATGAGGAAACCTCCGCGGCTTCAATGGGTAAAATGCTTAGCATGAAATCAAGGGATCTGGATGAATATCGGGGATAGGGTTTGTATAGTGGCTAGGGTACTTGCTAACCATACGGGTGGTCGGGGTTCAAATCCCTGCAGAGGAGGATGTTTTTCAGAGAAAACCCGATACATACTATAGTGTCTTGTGGAGCGCACTTCAAGTACAGTACTCCGTCCGTCGGATGAGACGTTAAACCGTGGTCCCCTTGGCGCCTTTTGTTAAGGGCAGGTTAATGCCGACGCCGGGTTTCTATCCACCCTTCCTCCCTTACCTATCCCCTATGGTGCAAATGATCTTAGGTGTCGGTCGCCTCCCAAAGTATCCAATCCAAATCCGCGTCATATGTTTGAGTGCCACGCCAATGCTCCATCGGTGGGTCACAAGCCAACTCCAACAACCGGAATGGAATGTAATTATAAACAGACCATCGGTTAATATTTAGACTTAATATTCATAGTATTCAAAGTAAGTTCCTTGCCGATATATGTTCCTTACGCCGTGAAAATAACCTGAAGAACCAAACTTACAATGGTAGACCAGATCATTAGAAGAGATTGGGGAAATATTTAGCTAAACAGACAGGTGTACTATAAGTATTTCCGCGATCCATAAAAGACCACAATGGCAATCGATTAGATTTATTTGCTCTCCACTTGATAAGTAGTGTAGCTAAATATTTGATTTGATCTTAAACGCTTTGGTCTTAATTTCGATACACCATCCTAACAGAAGGTGTCGCACGCTCCCTATGTCTTGCTTGCATCTTTTCTGCATTTATGCCGTAGCAAATATATTGGAGGAAGAAGAAGAATAATTTATTGCTTTCAGCAACAGAGTTGATAAAAACTTTTGTTTATATTGTCAAGCAAAAGAAGGCTGGGTTGCCCCAAGAGGAAAACTTGTGCCGAGGCAACCTTCTTAAGTTTATCAGCATTGATAACTATTAAAATTTTTCTACACAGTAAGTGAGATAAAGATACATTAAACAATGGTGCCATTGCAATCAGAAGTATTTAAAAAACATTGAATACAAATATAATATGAGTGAGTAGGATTTCTACGATGAAAGTGAAAAAAATCTGATAACATAAGAGAACATGAAAAAAATCCAGCATCATTTTCCTTATTTAATATCCATGCCTTGGCTAAGTTGAGACATTTTTTACAAGTTTTTACTTTTTAATTTTATCTAGTAACATAGCATAAACCTTTGAACCGATGTACACAAAGGAAAGTTTTACAACCATTAAATTTGGCTTATTATTTGTACATTTCCTTTTCTCAGCAGAGTAAGGTGTGCAAATATGTATTTATGAGTGAAACTTGGTGACTCTGCCTACCCCGGAAGGTAACGGCGTGATTGGTATGCATGCATTCGCATGTATGTATGCATACAGCCTTCCACCCTTCCCTATCTACCGCTCCTTTTTCCCTTACCTCCTGGTATCTCTTCCTACAAGTATGTTCCTTCTTCTTTATATGGTCCATGAACTTATTCCTGGTTATTCCTTTGGATATTGTTCTCTCTATATTTTCATTACCTTCATACTATGTCATTGATAAATCGAAGATTTGGTATGCATTGGTATGCATTCGCATGCATACCAATGCATGCATACCAATCACGAAATGAATCATGCATGCGGCATGATTCTTTACTAAATTTATCCATCCGATTGGTTATAACTGACCAAAATCTCCATCCGTTTTTTGTTGTACCACGTGACCCTTTTTCTGCACGCTTCGTTAAAACTGCAACTAATAAACATGCCCTACAACTTTCGGTGGGAGCCCCTAGAGACTCGGAGGCTGCACGCTAGGCTGAGGTTGCTTGAGAAATTCAGAACTGGTGAACTTCAGAGCGATACAGAGAGTATAATCATGACGCCTCACTACATCTCTACGTCTGACAGAATCGATAAAATAAGAGAGGTACATTTTCGAACAGATAAGTACAAAAACTGGTTCTTTCCGCGCTCAATAAGCGAGCACAATACAAACTGAGCTCCAATAAATACACTCCCATAATACACGTCACCATTTCACCTCCCGAAACCGCACATCTTCACACGGCTGGTGTCCTAACACCCTCTGCCACGCGCCCACACGGCGGCTGGCAGGGTAGTATGAAGATGTAGATGTACCTGTGAGGAAAACTCGCTCCTAAGTGTCCCCATGAGATTCACAGAAGGAAGAGGGCACTTATGGGTAGCTTCGTTGTTTCGAGCATTTGGCGCGAAATGAAGGTGTATGCGTTCTAATCCCAGTCTAGTCGAATTATTTTTACACTGTGAACTTCATACAATTGTACTAATAATTATAAATTCAATGTAGCATGATTCTCACTGAAAAAATCGCGTCTATGAGGCTGGGAAAATAAAAATGCGTCACATGAAAACAAATATGTACACGGGAATAACTATAACCTCTATTCCAATGACTGGAAATCACATATCGATACATTTCCGGTGCCGTATTATCGAATCTTCGATTTATCAATGAAATAGTATGAAGGTAATGAAAATATAGAGAGAACAATATCCAAAGGAATAACCAGGAATAAGTTCATGGACCATATAAAGAAGAAGGAACATACTTGTAGAAAGAGATACCAGGAGGTAAGGGAAAAAGGAGCGGTAGATAGGGAAGGGTGGAAGGCTGCAGTCAACCCATTTTATGATTGAACATCTACATCTACGTAATACCCTGCGAGCCACCACGAGGTTGTGAAGATCACTAAACATGCACTATTGACATGCAACTAGGATATTTAAGGGAGACATGCTAGAAAATAGGGTCACATGGAGCTAGATGGTTATTATCTACATAATAAGGAAGGGATTATTGGTTGTTATTACATGAATCATGCACTACAGACTACTCTTACTATATTTCACCTACCTATCCCTTTGCTACGCTGCCTATTGTTCTCTCTTATAGTACGAGGGAAAAATGACATTTTAAATCTATCGGTACGACAATCTATCTGTCTAATCTTGTTAATCTGATCAAACCTAGCATAATACGCAGGGATTCTTAATATATATCTAAGGTCATCTGTGAACCTAACGGTTTCGAATTTACTTAAAAGGTTTAACCTAAATTTTAACCTGCGTTCTGGTAGTAATTCACATCCGAGTTCTTCTATTAAGCTCGTAACACTTACACATTTATCATAACTGCCTTTAACAAACCTAGCGGATCTCCTTTGCACGCGCTTTAATTCTTTTGTCATACCTTCCTCGTACGGATCCCATATACTAGCGGCATATTCTAAATGAGGCCTGAGAAGTGTAAAATAGCTTCTTTCTCGTACTCTCTCATCGCATGTGCCTAGAACCCTTTTTACGAATCCTAATCTACGGTTTGCTACACTAGTTATTTCCCTGATGTGTTTCCCCCATGACATGTCTTCAGTGATGGTGACGCCTAAGTATTTAATAGATTCTACGTTAGATATTTTTTTTTCTTTGATGCAATAATTATTCCGGGGAAAGCCATTCTTTTTCCTAAAGTTAACGTTCAATGATGATGAGTATGAAGGTACCCGGATGAAAACGCGCAAAATAGGCTTCACTTGGCTCTGGTATTTATAATACAATTCGGTAATTTAAGATCGGAAGAGTTTAAAGAAACGTACTGAAGTTTATGGGTGACAATCACCGTCCAAATCATGCCATGCCACGGCGAATCACTTGGTGCATGAATCTTGATGGAGATACGACAAAAATTGTCCGCAATAATAGTGCCAATGATTGTTATCATTATTTTTTTTCCAATCATTGCATTTACATATGATGTGGTACGAAGTCACTCGCACGGGTGCATATACACCAAGGGTTGAAATTCGTCATGAAAAAATCATTGCAGGGATTCGAACTCGGATCTCCCAATTGCCGGTCAGATGTGTTAGCCAGTTAAACCACCAACGTATCTTACTTCAAGGCGAATTCTGGTAATTGGGAGAACCGGGTTTGAATCATGATTTTTTCATGGCGAATTTCAAACCTTGGTGTATTATTTTTTTCATTGCATATATTGCAGAGTGGCCTCATCTCGAGTAAGTAAGTCAGAGTAAGTTTGGGACCCTGTAAAGAAAGAAAGTTTGATGCGGGTGCAAAGTAATGTTGCTTTACCGCCTGATATTCCCTCGCGGGGTAAAGGGCGCTGCCGGTTTATTTATCGCATACGTTTATCACGAAGTAATAAAACCGACGAGAAAAAATAAATGAAGGAGAACTTCCCCGCGATCGTCCCCAGTGGTTTTTGAACTCGGCCACCTGTCGCAAACCCGGAGCACGTCGTCATGACAACCGCCAGAAATCCCGATCCCTGGCTACACGGTAGCGACACCCTTCCCTCTCGTCGCCCCAGATCCCTCCTCCTTCCGCCCCACCCACCCGCACCGCGGCGATCCGCGAAATCTTTTATCAGCGAGCCCCCGTGGGAGAATGGAGTCTTCTGCCGAAAAAGTCGAGCGCCTGCCTATCCCATCCCTCGTCCTCTTTATATATTCATTCTCCTTTTACGCTATTTCTCATCCATTTCCCCTCCGCTGCGTTCCAGGGAACAGTCAACCACTATACAGTCATCGCTTGCATCGTTCCTTCATCCTTTCTTTACCTTTCCCACCTTTTTTTATTAGCCGCTGGAGTCTTTAGTTCCGATCCGCAACTCTCTTCGTCCCTCTGTGGTGGAGGCGAGAGGAGGAAAAATTCGGATTCCGAAAGGAATTTCCGAAAAAGATGGGCGTGTCACAATGGAGAGAGGAGAAGGATAAGGAGTGGAATTCAGTCAAGTGTGCTGAAGAACGGGGTGAGAAAGGAGGATGGAACGTTTCTTCTACTTTAGATAAGTCTTCATTCGGCTCCGAATGAATAAAAATAAAAGACTTGGTTATATTTCTCGCTAGAAATATAAAAAAACCGACCAAAGTTTCGCCAAACATATGGAATTCTCGAGGTGGTATTTTTGTGATTAAAAATTGTGTACAAAAAGAAGGATTTTCCAGACTAAACAAGCATTTCAATAGAAGCGTAGCCTCTTAGAAGCGTTTTATAATCCTGTGACCATTGCCAAAATTTAATACAATACTAAAGATAAATTTGACCATCTTGACCAGAGTGGAGTCTATGCTTTAAACTCTTATGTAACTCAGGCAAATTCCAGGTACGTTGGTCAAACCATACGCAAATTTGTTACGAGAATTAAAGAACATGAAAAGTGTTTTGTAGCCTGTGATTTTTCATCCAAATTTCCTAAGCATCTACTGAAGTGTTACCATTCAAGTAAATTAGAATCGGAAATTATACATGTTCAGGGTAAAGATAAAAAGTTGGATTTTTTAGAGCAGTATGAGGTAATGAATATTTTAAAGAAAAATGTTCATCTTGTTAACGATCTTACTTTTTACTTGCATTCACCATTGATTTCAATAACATATTAGTATGTTGACCGATCTATTTTTTTTTGCTGCCGGACGATTCTGTTGGCCCGTATGTCCCCGGAATCCCGATAGGCTGCTGAGCCTGTCAATCAGGTTTTCCAGGGACTGGACCAACAGAACTTGACATACACCCATGCCCTGGATGGTGACAAACCCACCCAGGCGGGACTCGAACCCGCGACCCTCGGTTTACCAGGCGAGGACTTTTCCCAGCCGCCACTGGGGCCGGCGTAATTTACGTCATAAACTCCGTCTTTGTCATTGTGTATGTCTCCTCTACCTTGAAACACCAAACCCCAAAGCATAGATTGAACCCCCCCCCCCTTACCTCCTAACGACGGTAAAGTAAAGTAACTAGCCTCTCATTTAACAACCACATCTCAATTAACTCAAGGGAAAGATTTGACATTAAGTCGTTCGTGTGGCGCATGCTCACTTATGGTTGTGAAACATGGATCTTGGATATAAAGGAAAAAGATAGGGTCATGGCAGCCGAAATGTACGAGGGTGAGTCAATAAATAAGTCGCAAATATCAGCATTTCATCATCAGAATCAGTCGTAAACATTTCATTGGGAACGCTTGGAACATCCACCGTACAGGCCCGACTTAGCCCCCAGTGGTTTTCATCTGTTTGGGCCCCTAAAAAATCATATGGGTGGCCGTCATTTTGATACAGATGATGCTGTAATCTATGAGGTTACACGTTGGCTGCGACAGCAACCTAAGGACTTCTTTGCTGCTGGCTTTCAAGGACTTGTAAAGAGATGGGATAAGTGCCTGAAGGTACAGGGTGAATATGTGGAAAAGTGAAATAAATGTCAGAAAGTTACTTTAATTATTTTTGCCTCAATTCAGTTTTGCGACTTATTTATTGACTCACCCTCGTAGTTCTGGAGAAGAATGACAAAAGACATTGGATCATAAGAAAAATAAATGAACAAGTTTTGGAAGTTATACGCGACAGAGGAACGCTTCTCCAAACAATTAACTCCATTACAATCAAATGCACTGGGAATTTACTCGGACATACATTAAGTCCTCGGTAGGCGTCGTTTCGATTTATGCCTGACTCGATGTTGCCTCCATGCTGACAAGGGTCGTCGAAAATTATTTCCCTGTTATTTCTAAAAAATAGACCAAACGTGCATATGTATACATTTTTTTATGGTTAAGACATGATCATCCTATCTGAAATATCTTAATTTGTTCCTGGATAAAGGCAAAAAAAAAGAATTTTGAAATTAATGCCTTGATTTATCTTTGGATCAAAGTGGTAACGAATACATGGATTCGTTTTACGTTGTTTCGACTTACGTCGCTCTTCTTCCGCACGCAACTCCAACGTAAATCGAGGACTTACTGTAATGTGCTCCTCACAAATATATTGGGGGGAAAAGTATTAGGGAGAAAGACATTTGGACGACCGAGAATGTCCTTGCTTAGTTGTGAAATGTCAATCATGAAGGGCAGCTTCTCTAACAATATGAAAATAACGGATGCAAAGAGAGACGAAGAGATACAACGACAGTGACAAGGCATAGCCTTTTGTTCGACAACAACAGTCAACATGTGCCAAAACGATCTTTGCAAGTTCCATAATTTAAAAAGAATATTTTACTATCATCACGACCTACCGAATACTAAAAACCTCCATTTTTGTGCCGAAACCATGGAAGTTTTTTTTATAAATAAAAAGTTTCGATACCAAGTCCTCTATTCAACATGTTTGAATATATTCCGCAACTTGACGCCTCGAACATATTCCAACCCCCATCTTGCTTGGTATACTTCACCACCTCCGCAATTACGCCAAATAAATTCTAGTTACACGTAGAGGAAACATAATCGTCTCAATCTTGCCTGTCTTTTGTTTCCATATCCTCGTATTCGGTCGCCTTTAAACGGCAGAATGAGAAAAGTAACTACACCTACTGAATACCGTGCGAGGCACTCAGTATAACTTTAGACTGGCTGTAATCTTAAAAATGAAAACACTTAGTTTTTTCCACCAATGTATTAAAAACAAAATTCGACCGGTTTCTTGATAATGGCCTGAAAATGCCGAAAGCGGTCAAATTGTGTTTTTAATACATTGATGGGAAAAAGTAAGTGTTTTCATTTTTAAGGTGAATAACTTCCACAAAGTAAACTCGCCAACCATTGATTTTGGCTGTAATCTATTTTCGTCTTCGCTCCGCATCTCCACCGACGATGCATTCCACTGCTGCTGCGGAAAGAAAACGCAGAGATGTTTATGGGGAGGGGGCAATCTCCGTCAATGAACAGAAGTACTTAAAATTTTGCATACGTTTCCTAAATAGTGACATCTACATGTAAAAGTGAAAAAAATGTGTTTTACCCATATTGTTTTACGGCAATATGACGATTCTATTTTAACTTTAACTAGGCTTTATCAAGAGAGTACTCGGAAAATGTGATGAGAAAGTGAAAGAACGTTGTTATTTTTCAATCGTTAGGCCTCATCTGGAATATGCTGTTAGTGTATGGGATTCATACGAAACGGGGTTGATATCAGAGTTACATCGCGTACAGCGAAGAGGAGCTAGGTTTGTGAAACGATGCTACGATTAAGTTGGCTAGTGTGTCTGGACTGATAGAAGAATTAGGATGGGAATCGCTATCACAGCGTAGATTAAATTATAGGCTTAACCTCCTAAATAAATTTCAGGAAAATCATTTCACTGTCGACGTAAAAAACATACTATTAACCCCCTCATACTACGGCAGATTAGATCGCGTTAATAAAATTAGAGAGCTAGATTGTAGAACCGATAGGTATGAAATGTCATTTTTTCCGCGTACCATTCGGGACCATAACAGCTGTGATCGTCGTCATGAATAGTTCGAAATGTGACAATAAGCAGACAAATCTTTTTCTTTATATTCTCTAAATTTCTTATTTCTGCATGATGTAAATATTGATGTTCTTATTTATGCATGATATTTTGAATATGTAGTAGTAGTCCTTGTACCCCTTGCACGTTGGAACGATTGACGATAGAATGTTTCTTGGTTAGTAGATTGTTAAATGGCGCGTTGCATGTGTGGTACGCGGGTTTCAATGCAATTTCGGTGTTCTACCGTATCATTCATGCATGCCTGGTGTGGAAGCACCCCCTGACACACACCCTTTGGGTGGCTTTCAGGGTATGACGTAGATGTAGATGTAACTTGTAACCATATGGAAATATTTGCACATTTTCTTCTTTGCGCGGAGTAATACATCTCTTACTATTAAAATGGTTGCTAACAAACATAAAGACGTCACGATGTGTAAAATAGTCTTCAAAAAATTATTAAAATGCCGCTAAAGTCAAAATGTATTCATTACAATGGTTGCTAACATATATAAAGAAGTCACATCATGCAGAGTCATTGTCAAAAATTTATTTACATACATTTGTAATCAAAACTCATTTACTCGGATATACAAATGCCGCCTCAGCTTCACACTCCTTGCCAAAAATTAACAATGGCTCGACTCATATGCTTATGCTTTGATTTAAGCAAATTTTAACCTCTTAGCATTTCAATTTCTGCATTAATGGTGAGTTCCATTGCATAAACAAATGCACGTGATTGAATTGTGGTCCTAGAATATTTTTTCGACTAGAATTATTGTTGAAATGTACTACCAACGACCCAAAAGTACCGCAGAAACCAATCATACCTGTGAGGCCGATGAGGGTTACATTTTTACCAATACGTGATATCGTACATATCGTCAAGCGTAACTCGTTTTCTTCACTACTTTTGTAGCCATTCATGACCAAAATACTCATAATTATGATCTGAACACATACCTTTTTAAACCTATGATTCGATTCGTTTGTGCCGTCGATTCATTTTTGTCACCCCTGTGACCTTTGACCCCTGAGTAGCCCTATAAGATCAAGAGATGACAAGAGGGATCTGAAGACCTTACCGTTGATCTTGGCACATTTTTAAACCTGTGATTCGACTGGTTTGTAGGGGCGATTCACTTTTTGTCACTCCTGTGACCTTGACTGTGCCATTTCAGGGGTCACGGTTGCATTTTCGAACTCGAAAGCTCTTTTAATGTGTTCTTCGTGCCCAAAAACCTAATAATTGAAAGTTTTGAAAAATAATTCTGTCTTTTTGGTACTTCGAATAATTTAATATTGGAAGCCCATAAGGCAAAATTTGGATTTTTGGTTGGACCTTATTTCTGAGGTCAAAAGAACAAATTTATAAAGTTTTGCTTATACTCAACAAAACTTACAACCTTTTTCTATCCAGGTACGAAATTTCATCCATATGGCATGAAATATAGTGTTTAAAATTACAGGTCAAAAATGACACACGATCAACGGGACACTCGGTATATAAATAATCTTTTCAAGCAAGTTTCACGGTAGTAACAGTTATTTACCCATTGGTGGAGTTATAAGACTATAATACCAATTACCAGGGAATTTTGGATTGCTCCGATGAAATATTGATTTATGAGCTATAAAAGCGATCGGTCATACTTCTCAAACTATGACATAATTCTGGGCGAAAATTATCGCTTTATGACGCCCCTATAAAATCAGGAGATTTTATCACATTCATTATACTACATCATGATATGAATGAGTATGTCATGGCCTAAGATGAAATTATATAGTTATTCTCGTATACTCTTCAATTGCATCGGAACTCAAATATTTTTAAGCTGAATATTTATTTCCGTAATGTCTGTAAATTGGAAGATAAACTCACAGTGGATATAATGGAAGAAAGGATTGGATATTTTGGGAGGCGACCGACGGCTAAGGTCCTTTGCGCCACAGGAGATAGGTAAGGGAGGAAGGGTGGATAGAAACCCGGCGTCGGCATTAGCCTGCTCATAACGAAAGGCGCCATGGGGGCCACGGGTTAACGTCTCATCCGACAGACGGAGTACTGTACTTGAAGTGCCCTCCACAAGACACTCAGGTAGGGATCGGGTTTGCTCTGAAAAATATCCTCCTCTGCAGGGATTTGAACCGTGGCCATCCGTGTGGTTAGCCAGTACACCACCACACCAACCCGATCCTCTAATGGAAGAAAGTAATAGTTTCTCTATTAAGGGAATGGAACAATGTGATACCTGGAATATCGTCCTATGCCCGGGATGAATTAAATACTGCATAATAATTGGTGCGATAACATATTTTTATAAGACTGAAATGCTAAGTAATTAAATAAAAATATCAACTTCAGTCTTGAATCTAACCAACATTTTCACGCGGTACATCTAAAACTCCTTAACAATGTAAACTTTCTGAGATTCTGAAAAAATTACCGCGGTGACATTATGATTACTTTTCAAAAATAGCCGAGAAATGATACAGAACAAACAATGTTAATGTTTTAACGAGATCTAGGTGTTTGAAATGTCTCACTCTTTAAGTAAGGTCTCTCTGGAGTGCATACACATACCATTTCCCACGTCAAATGGTTGATATATTTCATCAAAAATCTCGGAAAGCCGTTCGGTAAGGGTCTGATATTTTTGTATCTTTGGAATATTAAGATATATTTCTTTAAAATGAGAACAGATTCAATGAATTTTAGGTGAAATGGTATTTTGCTCAAAAAGTTTCGTAGGTAGTTTGATTGAGATAGTTTCCTGTTCATAATGGAGACCATATTTGAATTTTACGTTTAAATTTTAGCAGCTGGAGGAAGTATGAAGCAAATTTTTTCATATTATGGTGCAATAAAATACTTAATTAATTAAATAATAAGAAGGGAATATACGAACAGATAAGTTTTGGTATTGGTTTAAATAAATAAACCAAAATTAAAAATGTTGCTTCAAATGTGGTCGTAAATACGGTTCATACAAAGACAACTTCATGAATATACATCCAATGAAATTCATCAAGTATTATCATAGGAACCAAGATTTCCAGTACTATACCATCAAGAAATTATTGGTTTATACGTACAGAAAACATTAGATATCATTGCAAAAAACTCTCTCGTGTTCAATAATTGTGATAATAATAATTAATGTTAAAATAGACGGGGATTCTCGTAATTTCATATTAAACCATTATAATATTGCAAATAAAGATATTATTGGTTGATATTTATAAGTTTATTGCTCTTTTTCTTTTCATGCTAATGCATAAAAACACATTTCATAATGCATCTGGTAATCAATATTTGTCAATTACTCGAGCGTGACTTAAGTGAAGTCCCGTGTTATAATGAACCTGACGTCATCACAGTGTAATAATTGGAAACTTATTCCACGATAAAGCGTGACTTAAGTGCGAATTTAAGTCACGCAGTGCTATGACGTAGTATACGACTCTAGTGATTTAAGTGGCTCTTATTACACGACATGTTATGGCCCTCGCTACGTGCGCTAACTTCACGCCGAGTAATAAAAAGCCAATTAGGTTACTGGTATCGTAATGTCCTCCTGTATATTTACAATTACATCACTGAAATACTGAGTGAATAAATAAGAATATCTCTTTAACGCGACTATTTTTTTAACGCGGTACGTCCAAAACTCCTTCACGGTGGATAGTTATTTGTGATCCTGAACAAATTACTGCGGCGACAATAAGATTTGTTTTAAAAAATAGTTGGGAAAAAACAGACCACACACTTTTAATTATTTAACGACATCTATATTAACGTTTGCAATCCCTCATTTAACAAAAATAATAATTCTCTGACATATATGAAAGGAGTGTACCTACTTCATTGGTTTGGCCATGCTGAGAGAATGGATGTGAGTCGAATAACGAAACAGATATATGAGAGTGAAATGAATGGTGTGAGAGGTAGAGGTAGGCCGAGAAAGTCGTGGTTGAATGTAATTAAGGAAATTCTTAGGAGGAGGAATATTAGGAGTCATAAAAACAGGAGGGCGTGTATGAAACAGTGTATAGGGGTAAATGAGGCAAAAGAGATTTACAGGAAAAGGTCAGTATGGAGGAAATTATTGAAGCACAGTTAGGGGTACAAATATGTATTTATGAGTGAAACTTTGTGGCTGTGCCTACCCCAGAAGGGAACGGTGTGATTGGCATGTATGTATGAATATATATATATATCTCTCTGTAGTACATACTTGTACCATTTCCTCCGTATTTTAAGTAAGGTCTCTCTGGAGTACATTCATGTACCATTTCTCTAGTAATAAGGAAATAAGTCTGTCATTTTTCGTCAAAAATCTCGGAAAGTAGTTCGTTACGGGGCCGATATTTTGGTATCCTTGGAAGGGTGAGATATTATTCTTCAAAACGCGACCAAACTCATTGATTTATAGGTGAAGTGAAATTTCGTTCAAACTGCCATAAATGAAAAGGCCGGAAACAATGATAAATTCCATCACCAATACAGCTTCAATTCGGCGACGGAGGAAGTGAGTCTCCCGAATTCCAGTAGCGGGAGCGCATCTCGTAGTCCTCGGAAATTCAGGCCGATTCTCAGAGAAGTCGAAAATTGAGGTGGACCGCTTGTGTCTAGAGGCGATGTAAATGGCTAGGGGATGGCGGGGAGGCTGGATGTCGGGAGAAATCTCCGGCTCACGCAAGTCTTTAACGAGGCCATCGGAGGATTTCGGTGAAACGCGATATCACTCAGAGGGTGATGGAAGAGTAACAACCATTATCACTCAACACCGGAAGACGACCTGTTGACCACGCAGTCACGCTTCCAACCTGCGTCTCGAAGTGCTGTTTTTTTGGAGCAACAAACTTTGCTGTTATGAAGAAATTGAAGCTTTATGCCTTATATATTTTTTAAAAGTTTATGTAGCTCCTTCTTCAGGGAAGCTCCAGGGGCTCCTTCTTCAGCTCATTCACATCAGGGAAATAACTAGTGTAGCAAACAGTAGATTAGGATTCGTAAAGAGGGTTCTAGGCAAATGCGATGAGAGAGTACGAGAAAGAAGCTATTTTACACTTCTCAGGCCTCATTTAGAATATGCCGCTAGTATATGGGATCCGTACGAGGAAGGTATGATTAAAGAATTAGAGCGCGTGCAAAGGAGATCCGCTAGATTAGTTAAAGGCCGTTATGATAATTGTATAAGTGTTACGAGCTTAATAGAAGAACTAGGATGGGAATTACTATCAAAACGCAGGTTAAAATTTAGGTTAAACCTTTTAAGTAAATTCGAAACAGAGTTGTTCACAGATGACGTTAGATATATATTAAGAACCCCTGCGTATTATGCTAGGTTTGATCATGTTAACAAGATTAGAGAGATAGATTGTCGTACCGATAGATTTAAAATGTCATTTTTCCCTCGTACTATAAGAGAGAACAATAGGCAGCGTAGCAAAGGGATAGGTAGGTGAAATATACTTTGAAAGAGTAGTCTGTAGTGCATGATGCATGTAATAACAACCAATAATCCCTTCCTTATTATGTAGATTCTAACCATCTAGCTCCATGTGACCCTATTATCTAGCATATCTTCCTTAAATATCCTACTTGCATGTCAATGGTGTATGTTTGGTGATCTTTAGCCCCTGCCACACACCCTCGTGGTGGCTCGCAGGGTATCACGTAGACGTAGACGTTCTTCGGGTATCACAATATAGGATAATGTTTAACGGTATCTTTTATTACGTCACAAAAAGCAGAGTTAATACTGACTATATCCTCTATTGCTATATGGACAGGATTAGATAACATACTTTTATTTTTACAATACGGACGCCCAGGGCACAAATCCCAGCAGAGGAGGATATTTTTCAAAGGAAACCCGATCCCTAATTGAGTGTCTTGTGAAGGGCACTTCAAGAACAGTACTCCGTCTGTCGGATGAGACGCTAAACCGTGGCCCACTTGGCGCCTCTTGTTAAGAGCAGACTAATCGCGACGCCGGGTTTCTATTCACCCTTCCTCCCTTACCTGTCCCCTGTGGCACAAATGACCTTGGCTGTCGATCGCCTCCCCAAATAACCAATCTAATCTAATGATTTTTTGGTATTTTGAGCAAAATATCACTTCACCTAGAAACTATATAATTTGATCTCATTTTAAAGAAAAATATCTCACCCTTCCAAAAATAACAAAGTATCATCCCTTTACCGAACTCTTCTACGAGATTTTTATCGAAAAATTCAAGACCTTTTACCCTATTACTAGGGAAATGGTAAATGTTTGTACTCCAAAGAGACCTTCCTTAAAAATCGGAGGAATTTTTAACTAATAGATCATGTCAAAAGACTAACAGCATGTATGTTTTCTCGTTTATAGTTGAAATTAAATTATGTTGTCACCGCAGTAATTTCTACGGGATAAAAAAACCTAACGTTTTGAAGGAGTTTATACCTACCACGCGAAAAAAATAAGTCAAGCTAAAGACTTATAAGGATATTTTCATTTAATTACTTAGAATTACTGTCAAATAAAAATGTACAATTGCACCATTAATTATGCAACATTTTATTCATGTGTCCCACGGCTGCTGGAACTAAAACGTAAAATATGATCTCCATTATAACTAAGAAACCCTATCGCTCAAGCAATCGTGACTGATTGAGAGAAGGGTAGAATTATCTTCAGGTTCAAAATATTAAACAATATATATGAACTACTTTAAGAGTAGACAAAACGCCGTGGGTATGAGTTATCTGAGGAGTGTTTGCAGCAAAAGTAGGATGGAATGGGTCAGGAATGAGAGGGTAATAAATGAATGTGGGTTAAATTCTCCAGTAATGCTCCGTTTGTTCGGCCATGTTGAGAGAATGGATGAGAGTCGAATAACGAAACAAATATATATAAGTTGTCACACTCGATTAATTTTATTTGTTATGATACACTCGTTTTTCTCCCTCTTTTTGATATATATATATATATATATATATATATATATATATATATATATATATATATATATTAATGAACACACTTCCTTTTACAACATCCATTCAACTCCCTCGACACTGTATTTTACTTCCTATTCCTTCCACACAGGTTCACTACTCCTCACTTTTTACCTCATCGCCCGATACTGTCCCCCACACACACTCCTCTTTAAACAAACTCTCCGTTCCCATGGCATTGTTTACATTGCAAGGGCTGCCAACCCAAGAGTGATGGATAATATACCTATTACAGAGTGAAATGAATGGTGCGAGAGGTAGACCGAGAAATTTCCGTTTGAAAGCAACCTCTCCGAGTATGTGTGTGCTATTATTTTTTGACTACGTCCTTCAACTTCTCGCTCAGCCGGGGTAGTCCCAAATAACACTACTGTCGGCGCAGAAATTATGTGCACTCGAGTTTGGGTACAAATAAAAAGTTAAGGAAAAGACTTACAGAAAACCTAATGACACCATCATTTTTATCACTCGTTTCTACGTTATGTAATGGCAAATTTTATTTTTTTTGATGAATTTTTATATTTTTTACTACAGTTATAACGTAAAAAGTACTGGTTATTTACAGCGCGCGGGAAAAGCTCTGACTTTGATACCTTGTAACTCAAACACAAGTTCTTCAATGACAACTATATTTCTTTAAATGGAGGATAAACATGTTTGCTATAGATTGGGCGAGTTTCAACTTTGTATGTTTCATAGAAATAAAGTTATCATTAATTTTTTAAAATTATTACATTTCAAAACAGGGGCATCGTAAGATTTCGTTCTTGGTCTCGTTGCAATTGGCATGCCTTGATCGTGTCCAATATGTTATTGTCCAAAACATATATAAGCGCGTATAATTTAAATCGAGTCATATTTATAATGGACGAAGTGAGAGGTCCCGTTAGACGAAACGCCTAGCCGAATCGGTGGTAGTAGTGTTTCTCGTTTTCTCAGTGTGTTCTTCCCTGGGACCTTTAAGTCATCGAGGTGGGGTCACAGTATATTTAACAGAATATAGCGAAAGCGCCTCATCACACGTTCCCCCATGTCAATGCGGGCCAACGTTGTTACGCATAGAACTCCATTTAACCTAAAGAGATCCTTCCAACACGTGCGTCCACCCAGCCAGTAGCATTCTGGCCGCATCCCAAAAGAGAATGTAGGCAAATAAATGTGGGCCTGAGCATTAAGGCGAGCAGTGGATGTTTTGCTTAAGGTGAGCATGACGAAAGATTTCGCAGCGGGAGTCCAGTGAGTTAATCGGATCGACTGGAGAACTGTGGGCTTAAAATCTTTCTTCACCCATTCCACTCGGGAGGGATAGGGGAGGGAGGTTTACGGCGCATTCATTTATTTCACCGTCCTCAAACGCGGGATATCCCGCCACGTGGGCGAAGTGGCGCAATTCCACCAAAACAATGAATAGCCTCTTTGCTGCCCTAAATTCCACGTGCATTTTTCATTATACTGTCCCACAGGCACATAGACTACACTAATTTATAATTCCTCTCTCAGTAGTTTCTTAAGGGTTTTGTCTTCTCATATATTTACGACTCATTCATATCTGTCAGCATTACGACACGAATGAAATAGGCCGTTATGATTGTCTTGTTAGTATTACTGACATCTTGCAACAACTTGGATGGGACTCGCTTTCAGACCGTCGTTTGAAAATTAGACTCAATCTTTAATTCAAAGTCGAGACCAATTTATTTTCAGACGAAGTTGACAATACCTTATGAACTCCGACATACTTCGTCGTTTTTCTCGCGATCGATAAAAGACCATTATGGATGCGTTTAGACTTTGAAGCAGGTTAGTTGACCGGTAGTGCAGCTGATTAATTCATACCCCCAATGCATTTATCTAAATCAGAAGCGTAAGGTTAACACAATGTTTTGCATGTTCCACGCATGACTCTTGCATTACGTTTACTTAGTTGCAATATAGATCACTTTATTAGTTATAGGCTTAACCTCCTAACTAAATTTCAGGAAAATCATTTCACTGACGACGTACAAAACATACTATTAACCCCCTCGTACTACGGCAGATTAGATCGCGCCAATGAAATTAGAGAGCTAGATTGTAGAGCCGACAGGTATGAAATGTCATTTTTTCCGCGTACCATTCGGGACCATAACAGCTGTGATCGTCGTCATGAATAGTTCGAATTGTGACAATAGGCAGACAGTAAATCTTTTTCTTTATATTCTCTAAATTTCTTATTTATGCATGATGTAAATATTGATGTTCTTATTTATACATGATATTTTGAATATGTAGTAGTAGTCCTTGTACCCCTTGCACGTTAGAACGATTGACGATAGAATGTTTGTTGGTTAGTAGATTGTTAATTGGCGCGTTGCATGTGTGGTACGCGGGTTTCAATGTAGTTTCGGTGTTCCACCGTATCATTCATGCATGCCTGGTGTGGAAGCACCCCCTGCCACACACCCTTTGGGTGGCTTGCAGGGTATGACGTAGATGTAGATGTAGATTAGTTTCTGTAGCATTTGTAGCATACCTGTAGTGTGATGCATTTTGGTGAAAGTTAATTTCCACTCTGTAATGTATGTTGGTGATTAATCATCACCAGCCAAACACTCTTGAGGTTGCTAATATGGTAATACGTAACTGTACCTATATGAATGAATATTATTCAGGCTGTCGGTATTAGGTATTCAATTGTATTTGCAATAAATAATCCGCCTATTTTCAAACGGTTCTGATGGCGAAGTTGAAATTTCATCGCTAATTCAAATATTCCTCACCGTTGCAAACTACTACAAAGCTGCTTTCGGATACCTGCGCCGTAATCGCTTTAAAATGCGGGAACATATTAAGAATGTATACGTGCACATGAGAGACGAGCTGGGTATACTATCCATGGCACATAAAATAGCAAAATAAAAATCAAAAGCGAACATTATATTATCATGGATGCCGAAGGATGGAACTACTAGAAAAGGTGAGGAATATTTACCATCAGAAGAGGAAGTGCTGGAAGATACAGGACCGAATGTTTTAAGTGACGTCTGATTAGGCTTACAGCCCAATCCTTGTGCAAAGAAGGTAGAGAAGAGGATTTCAGCAAGACTGACTGTTGCAATAATACTGAAAATTATTTCCTAGTAAAAATAATACTTTCAACTCGGCTCTTTGAGTCAATTAAATAATGAGAGAAAATGTTCAATGCTTTTCTAATAAAATTGAGGCTGGGCATTGGGAAAGTGGACGGAGCACAAGTTTGACCCTTACAGTCAGGTTACAGAACGCAGGTAAAAATGTAGGTTAAACCTTTTAAGTAAATTCGAAACCGATTTGTTCACAGATGACGTTAGATATATATTGAGAACCCCTGCGTATTATGCTAGGTTTGATCAGATTAACAAGATTAGAGAGAGAGATTGTCGTACCGATAGATTTAAAATGTCATTTTTCCCTCGTACCATAAGAGAGAACAATAGGCAGCGTAGCAAAGGGATAGGTAGGTGACATATAGTTAGAGTAGTCTGTAGCTATCCCTTTGCTACGCTGTCTATTGTTCTCTCTTATGATACGCGGGATAAATGACATTTTAAATCTATCGGTACGACAATCTATCTCTCTAATCTTGTTAATATGTTCAAACCTAGCATAATACGCAGGGCTTCTTAATATATATCTAACGTCATCTGTGTACAACTCTGTTTCGAATTTACTTAAAAGGTTTAACCTAAATTTTAACCTGCGTTCTGATAGTAATTCCCATCCTAGTTCTATTAAACTCGTTACACTTATACAATTATCATAACGGCCTTTAACAAACCTAGCGGATCTCCTTTGCACGCGCTCTAATTCTTTTATCATACCTTCCTCGTACGGATCCCATTTACTAGTGGCATATTCTAAATGAGGCCTGACAAATGTAAAATAGCTTCTTTCTCGTACTTTCTCATCGCATTTGCCTAGAACCCTTTTTTACGAATCCTAATCTATGGTTTGTTAAACTGGTAATTTCCCTGATACACTAGTAATTTCCCTAGTAATTTCCCCTTTGACCATTGTGGATTGTAAAATTTGTTTTAATAAATCCATTTAAAAAAATGTATGTACATGTAATTTTGTAATACATATAGATGTTCTACCATATCATTCATGCATGCCTGGTGTGGAAGCACCCCCTGCCACACACCCTTGGGTGGCTTGCAGGGTATGACGTAGATGTAGATGTAGATGTAGATGTAGATGTAGATGTATGATAAATGATATGTGAAAAGGAGAATACAAATTTTCTAGTACTCAGTCAACCGCAATTTTTTGAGACCAGGTTGCTTGTTGGCCAAAATTTTCATAGTAGCCTCGGAAAACGAAATGGAAATTTTTGCGCCCAGCGCACTCTTTTGAGGAGACTTTTAAGTAAACAGCTAGTAATATGTGCCAGGAAAGTACCTCTGGATTTTCATTTCATACACTAAAGAAAGGCTTGGGTACACAGAAAAAAGATGGAGAGGTATATAAATGTACCTCTGGTACAAAAAGGGTCAAATTTAGTAGTTAAAACGATCAACTTTTTTTCAAGCCAAGCTATAATCAAAGTTTTTGGATCGTATTCCTCTTATATTTGCTATCGGATGAAGCGGGTTTACCTTTCGCCACGCTTTCATTGGTCTCTCACGGTTTCGAAGCTGAGTCTTCAACGGGTACGTGATTCAGTTACTGAGGAAAATTTGAAACCGTGTTAGTCTTCCTTTTCGATTCCTAGGAAGGAAATCAGTGCTCAAACCTTTTACGGAGCTTAAAGCTCTTTATAAAGATAACCGAGGTTTCGTTTTTCAAGTAAAAAAAAATATACGCCGAATCTCGGTATAATCCTGGCTCCAACTCGTCGATCGGGCTCTGAATTAAAGCCGTTTTTCTTTAAGTCAGATTTCCAATCCTCTTATTCATCGGCCATTCTCTGAAAGGGCTCGAGTATCCGATAACAGCTCGAGGTAATAAGATTCGCACAGAGAGGATGAAAGTCCGATTCAATCAACGAATGAAGACGAGGTACATTAGCGTGACGACATCGGAATAAACTGTGATTTAATACATCTACATCTACTCTGCTTCTACTTCGACTCTGCTTCCATTAATTTGCTTCTCAATCGTGCATTGGAGTGTGGCAGGGGATACTAGGACACTAGCCGTATGAAGTTGTAAGGGATAAGGTTTTGGGAGGTGAAATGGTGACGTGTATTATGGGAGTGTATTTAGTGGAGTTCAGTTTTTTTGTGGTCGCTTATTGTGCGCTGAAAGAACGAGTTTTTGTACCTATCTGCTCGGAAATGTATCTCTTTTAATTTATCGATTCTGTAATTCATAGAGATATAGTGAGGCGTCATGATAATATTCTCTGTGCCGCTCTTAAGCACCAGTTCTGAATTTCTCAAGCAAGACAAGTCAAGATGGAGAGGGTGCTTGCAATTGTGGCAAATGCTAAAAGCTGTAACATTGGGCGTGGCCTGTCCGCCATTTGTCTTTACCTCGATTTTCCTTTAGCGAATGTTAACTGACGTATATTTAGCAACTTTACGATGTTTTCCATCGATTACTCACCAGGAATCAGCAGGTATTTACTTCTTCGATATGCATTCTTCTAATGGCCAGTTGCAGGAACGACACATATGTATTCAACAAAGTTATGTGACCCATGACAACCATTCAATGAGTGTAGCAGAAACATTAGAGAAGTTTATTGGTTCCATAGCTTATGGCATGGAGTTATGAGTTCCATAAGTATACAATATGGCAGATGCGCAATGAACCCCTTGGAGACTTAATTACTGGATAAAAGAGTTGTTTTGAAGCAAATGACCATTCTTTTTAATATTATTGACTAAATATCATGTGCATTAGCAAATATTTATGGGATAAACTTTCATAAATTTTATCTGGCGGTAGAAGATTAGATCATATATCCGAAGCTATTGACTATTGGTGCATGAGTCATGTAACTAGTGAATATGTTCCTGCAACCCGAATTTTTTTATGAGATCTATAACTTCATGGATCTCATAACTATTGATTCCATTACCAAATGATCTTGCAAGTGGCTATAAGTCATAGTTTTTCATTCATTTAAAATTAATAATAACCTGCATATTGTGTGAAAACTATAATAAAATCTGGTGGAATACTTAGCACATAGTAACTTATGTGTATATTTTTCATGACTTATCTGCCTTAAATTTCAAACAGATGGTGGATATTCTTGCTTCGCATCCGCAAATTTGTTCATCCCGTCGTGATATCATATATATTTAGGATTCGCAAAAAATGGGTTCTAGGCAAATGCGATGAGAGAGTACGAGAAAGAAGCTATTTTACACTTGTCAGGCCTCATTTAGAATATGCCATTTAGTATATGGGATCCGTACGAGGAAGGTTTGATAAAATAATTAGAGCGTGTGCAAAGGAGATCCGCTAGGTTTGTTAAAGGCCGTTATGATAATTGTATAAGTGTTACGAGTTTAATAGAAGAACTAGGATGGGAATTACTATCAGAACGCAGGTTAAAAATTAGATTAAACCTTTTTTAGTAAATTCGAAACCGATTTGTTCACAGATGACGTTAGATATGTATTATACAGAACCCCTGCGTATTATGCTAGGTTTGATCATATTAACAAGATTATAGAGATAGATTGTCGTACCGATAGATTTAAAATATCATTTTTCGCGCGTACCACAAGAGAGAACAATAGGCAGCGTAGCAAAAGGGATAGGTAGGTGAAATATAATAAGAGTAGTCTGTAGTGCATGATGCATGTAATAACAACCAATAATCCCTTTCTTATTATGTAGATACTAACCATCTAGCTCCATGTGACCCTATTTTCTAGCATGTCTCCCTTAAATATCCTAGTTGCATGCCAATAGTGCATGTTTGGTGATGTTCACCTCCTGCCTCACCCCCTTGTGGTGGCTCGCAGGGTACTACGTAGATGTAGATGTATCGAAAGAAAAGTGAGGAAAGAGCGGAGTTTACCGATGTGGTTGTTATACTATCGGTCGCCAGGCAACAGCTTGATGTCATAATGCCCTCTCCGTCTTCCTCAATGGTCTGTTCCATCCTTTTTCCTCCATTTTCATTTTCCTCTTCCTACTCGCACGGGGTTCAGTCAGGATAAATTTTCGAGCTCGGTCGGAAAGAAGGTTTTTCACGGAAGAGGAGCAAAAAGGAAAAGACGGGATTTACGGGGAAAACGATTAGTTGGGGGACGGGGGAGGGAGAGATTGGGTGGGGGGGAGGATTAAAAAGGGGAGTATGGCATGGAGTGGGGAATGGTTGAGAGTGCGTTTTCCTCGTCTTTCCTGAAAAATCGAGTGAGCTGAGTGGGTACTCAACTGCGTTGCGCTCAGCTCTCTTTCCCTTAATTCGCCAAAAAACGGCCAATTTTTAAAGTTTTTTTTCTCTCTTTAACCTGGAAGAGGAAGTATGTGCCTTAATTGGTGAGTCGAGACAGACAAGGGCTGAGTCAATTTTGCCATGGCAACGGCAAAATAATGGGCTGGAGTGGGGAGGAAATAAGGACAGTCGATGGGTAAGTGATGACTGTTACTGGAGTTAAGGAGAGAGAAACAAGGAAAAAGTTAAGGGCACTGAAAAGAGCTCAATCTCTCTTCCATTTTTCCGGGAACTCACCTATGCCTCTCTAGTTCTCGTAAAAGTAACTGAATCTGCGTAGCGGTTCTTTCTGGGAAATGGGCTATGGAACTTTCATGGTCCGGTGAAATGGGGGAGGATAGTTGTTCAGTGTGTGGAGCCTCTCCATAAGCTAGCATACTTCTAGCTTATGGAGAGGCTATGCCTTGCTTGTTGGAACGATTGACGATAGAATGTTTCTTGGTTAGTAGATTTTTAATTGGCGCTTTGCATGTGTGGTACGCGGGTTTCAATGTAATTTCGGTGTTCTACCGTATCATTCATGCATGCCTGGTGTGAAAGCACCCCCTGCCAAACACCCTTTGGGTGGCTTGCAGGGTATGACGTAGATGTAGATGTAGATTGGGTCCCTGTTTCAGTTGCAGCAATGGATGATTTTAACACCTAGCCTGGTAGCCTTGCGTTGGTAGCTTGTTTCGCTAAATATATTGTCCCCCTGCCTCCCTCTCTTCCCCTCCTTTCCCTTCATTCCCTCCACTTCTACCTCCCCTCCTCGATGCACAGGTATGAGCCAGGAACTTTTGCAAGAGCTATACGTTATTTGGCGACAGAAGTATCCTTGGCACTTCTGTCGGCGCCTTCAGGTCTAGTAACAAAAACTTCAGCAGTTTCACTGGCACTTCCGCATCTAACTCGACATATTTCCTACGAGTTACCTCAACGGTATGTGGCAGGGGAAATGTTTTCACCGGAAAGCACAACATCCCTCCTGGACCTCGGGGTAGTATGTAGATGAAGACGTTTTTCAAGGGGACGGGAGACTTGGGAGGGGAGGGAAATTCACGTTTTGTGCTTCGTGGTAATTCCCAAAGTATGCTTAGGAGGTCTCGCTCGCGGTTGCTACCGTCGCCGCATCTTACAATGAAGATTCACACTAACTCTCCGTCTTATTTGATCTTAATCCGGAACTCTGTTTGTCGGGACTCGGACCGAACCGCGGTATGGTACATTCTACCAATGTTATGTGTTGGGTCCGCGGGTTTTGACAAAAACAGCCGTGATAACTTATACAACGATTTAATCTACTTCCACAATACATCACCGCCGCTATGCGCACGTCTGCTCGCCACGATGGTTGGGACAAGAGAGAGCGAAACCCACTGGAAAATTCCATGAGGCAACATAAAAACAAAACAACATCAAAATGAAACCATCATGGCAGACAGCGTACACATGATGGCGGGCGACAATACAAATATTACAATCATACATCAATAAATACTTAGCATTATGGAAACTATGAGTGCTAACGTAGTTTACAGCAACATTAGAAGAAAGACATTAAGGAATTTCTCAAGAAGCGAGACGCACTTTCAGTAATTCTTAGCAAACTTAGCAAAAAAAAAACAAAAATAAACACAGAAGCTATTATATAACAGATAAGATAAACTGCTGGTAAACTAAAAACCTAATTATCAAGTCTCAGTGGCATTATTGTGGTCTATAACCGTAAATTGATTGTTCTGCAGCCCATGTTCATAATTTTACCCAAATGGTCTCATCTACGGCAGTATATCGGGTCGTATAAAATTTTTTTGACGCCGCCAGAAGATAGATTGGCTTGGTTTTATTGCACTTGTTTTCACGATAATTCCCTCCATAACCCGCCATGTCCCAAATACAGAGGAAAGTACATAGGAAAAGCTACCAGGAGGTAAGGGAATCGCACCAATAAAATTAGAGAGCTAGATTGTAGAACCGATAGGTATAAAATGTCATTTTTTCCGCGTACCATTCGGGACCATAACAGCTGTGATCGTCGTCATGAATAGTTCGAGTATTGACAATAGGCAGGCAGTAAATCTTTCTCATTATATTCTCTACTCTCTTATTTATGCATGATGTAAATATTGATGTTCTTATTTATGCATGATATTTTGAATCTGTGGTAGTGGTCTTTGTATCCCTTGCATGTTGGAACGATTGAAGATAGAATGTTTCTTGGGTATTAGATTTTTAATTGGCGCTTTGCATGTGTGGTACGCGGGTTTTAATGTAATGTCGGTGTTCTACCATATCATTCATGCATGCCTGGTGCGAAAGCACCCCCTGCCACACACCCTTTGGGTGGCTTGCAGGGTATGACGTAGATGTAGATGAAGGGAACTTGCATTAGATAGGGGAGGATGGAGGGCTGCAGTCAACTGATTCAGCGTATTTTTATTTTTGTAAACAACATTTTTATAACGTACTCCATCAGTTGATTATAGAGAGTTCCAGGTTTACGGAAAAGCCCGGAGATATCAATTCGATCTAGGGAAGCGGAGTTCATACATCGAATTGCGAGAGTAATTAAGTTTGTCCCGCGGCGATATTCGAGAAGTGCATCTTTGGCTGATGGGTTTCCAGGTGCGCGCTATTGGAGTGGGGACGTAGGAGGGGGTGGAGTGCGAGGGGAAGGCGAAGGGAGGGTAAAAGCTTTCTGTGACTGAGGGGTGAGGACTGGGGAGGGGCGGTTAGAGTAACTCACCCACGTCCCACGACCGCCCAGTGTTTCCTGGTGGGAATGACCTTCGCCACAGGTCGATAGTATCGAAGAATGCGTTGGTTTCGAGGCCGGTTATCGACCGCCATATATACAGAAGATGTCTCAACGATCAATGCGTTAGTTGATGAACAAGGCCCCCATCAATTATGTGCAAAATCGTTTTTTTTATAGAATTTCTCAACGAAAAATCTGAATCTTGTTTTAAAGGGTTACTTTCATTTTGGGCATTCTTGATAACCTATCTGAATTTTATCCAATATTATAAAGTAAGGATTCCTCTATCAAACGGTGTAAAATGTTACCATGTCGTAGGTCACTTAACGAAGATATACTTTTTTATTACTGATAAATTTTTACGCTGAGATGCACTGTCTTAATAGCATCTCTTCACATTACAATTTCCACCCGAATAATATTGTTAAAAAACTTGCACAACGTGCGCTACATATTGAGACACCTAAAAATTCAAAATTGTGTGAAATTGACAGTGGAAAAATCATCCGTCCGGACTGGGAATCGAACCCAGATCCCTCGATTTCGCGCCGAATGATCTAACTAATAAAGCTACCCACGCGTCCTCTTCCACTATGAATGTCATGTGGGGCTATAAGGAGCAAGCTGTCCTCACAAGTACCGTGGATATGACGCCGTAGGCGAGCGCTAAGCTCCACAGTCCACGGGGTGACTCCGGGTGACACGGGGTGACTAGCGGGTGACTTCGTTGAAGTAACTGCGTGGCTAGTTTCGTGATTCTTTGAAAAACCTAATCATTCCTTTCATTAGCTTTGTAGCTTAGGTAATCGATAATGTAATACGGGTATTTAGGTTTAAATATGAAATTGCCTGTTTTCGTCGGAGCACAAAGTGTCAAACTGTGATGAATGTTGCAACTTTGCAAGAGAAACTTATGCTGTTTACCTTTGCCACCATAGTTCCTAGTAAATAACTTCAAACTTGGGCATTTAATATACACTCAATGGCAATGAAGAATAGAATCAGCATGATTACTGGTTTTCGTAACGAGGTAAAAGCTTCGGTCAACGCTCTTTTTCAAAAGATTTCATCCAGAGGAGAAATAACATGATATTTGTAAAAAAAATATACATAGGGTAGCACTACACAGAAATGTACTCATGACAGCAAATGTTATGTACCTCAAGGGGGCCGAGTTGGAGGGGTGGCGAGAGTACTGGCTAACCTTACGGACGGCCAGGGTTCAGATCCCTGCGGAGGAGGATGTTTTTCAGAGAAAACCCGATCCCTACATGAGCGTCGTGTGGAGGGCACTTCAAGTTCAGTACTCCGTCTGTCGGATGAGATGTTATACCGTGGCCTCCTTGGCGCGTTTCGTTAAGAGCGGGCTAATGCCGACGCCGGGTTTCTATCCACCCTTCCGTCCTTACATGCCCCATATGACGCAAATGAGCTTATCTGTTGGTCGGAAGGGTGTGAAGAAAAAGCTATTATATGTCTCACCCTTCCGAAGATAGCAAAATATAAACCCCTTACTGAACTACTTTCCGTGATTTTTGACGAAAAACACCGTTAATTTTACATGGAAAATTGTACGTGTATGCATTGCAGAGAGACCTTATTTAAAAAATGAATAATTTCCATCTTCTAGGTTTCGTCAAAATATTGACTGTGTGTTGTTTGTATATTTTCACGACTAGTTTTTAATTTAAATCATAATGTCACCGAGTTAACGTTTTAAGATCGTAAAATCCTCCTGTGGAGCAAATGACCTTCGATGTCGGTCGCCTCCCCTAATATCCAACCCAATCCAATTATGTATCTCAAGAAAACAATGCTTCGAAACGCAGGTTCCTCCTCAAGCTCTTCGCTGTAAGTAATTTAAAAAATATCGCAATCACTTGCCCATTTTCAAAATAGATTTTTTTGAATGATTTAATATCCTAGGGTGATACGTTGTTGAGTTAAGCGCATGTAATCCACAGCTCGCCAACTATCTCTCGCCATCCTCCTGAATCATTTCCTCCAAGGCTCAGACCTCCCCTCTTCCAGGTCCCATCCCCCGTTGCCATGACAAACGGCAACAGCTCCCCTGGGGGGTGAAGGGACTCTTCCTGGTGATATCAGCCATGACCCCACTCCCCTCCCCTTCCCCCCCCCCTACGCGACCGCACCCTACCTCACTCCCCTCCTGCACCCTGCCAACGCATCCTCAGCCGACAAACTTATCGCCAAGTGTGCTGCTTCCTCTCGGCCAGCTCCCCCCACCCCTATACTATCGCCCCAACAAGAATCGTGCTCCAATCACGATACGAACGTCAAGTCGACCGTAGGGAATCGTCCCTCTTTGACTCCCCCAGACGCTTCGTCTCCTGAAAACTAAATATTGATAATAATCGTCCGTGGGGGGGTCAAGGACCAGAAAGTACAATGTGTCTCGGCGAAGTGCGTTTGTTCCAGCTAGTAGATTCAATAAGTGTAGGGTAGTGTCTTGACGCAAGAAAGGGAGGAATTTATTTCATTGAGACAAATTATACATCTGGCCAAGAACACTGTGTAAGTTCAACAGATTCATCTACCACCACATCTACAGACTACCCTACAAGCCGTCGATTGAGCATTTGGCGGGGGTGTTAAGGCGACGCATCACACCCGCTCGACAGGTCGGATTTGTGATGATTTCCGACCCCAGATTTTTTGTTAAAGTCTTACGTCATCAACTTTAAATTTTTATAGTATAAATGATAGACCTTTGCCAAGGAAGGCTCGTATCTGAAACATGAAAAATTTATCCCGGAGCATAATTAAACCATCGGGAAAACTGCAAGATGTAGGGTATGTTTTTATAAAAACTATTATTATTATTGACATATCTAAAACTAATGGAGATGTATCAACCCCTCTTCTATCGGAATGCTAAGTAACAGCCGTCACGGTTGTAAGATATAATCTGTAATTGGTATATTTGACAAGCTACCTGAATGGTTTTCGGCCATGATGTGCTCGGACGGTGATGCAATTAGTTCAGTCTTCTTTCACAGATCTTATATAAGCGCTGCCTGTACTTACGCGCCGGAGACTTAGCTACAACTTACCGATGACTGTTGCCTTGTGCGAGAGATATCCTGGACTAAGAGACTTCTGACACCAAAACGCCTCGATCGGGTGCGAGTGACGCCATCTTGTGGATTTTCGACTGAACTTTTCCCTACCAAAGGGTATGATGTGTCCTCTTAATCCATCAGACATGAAAAAATGTTAAGGTTTTGAGAGGTGAAATGATGAAGTGTATAATGGGAGTGTTTTGATTGGTGCTCAGTTTTTTTTGACACCTATTGTGCGTGGGAATAACGAGTTCTTGTACCAATCTGTTCGGCAATGCATTCCTCTTATTTTATCGCTTTTGTCGGACCTAGAAATGTAGTGTGGCGTCAAAATTATGTTCTCTGTGTCGTATCGAACCACACCTGTTCAAAATTTCACAACCTTAAATGGGCCACGCCTAGAATACGTCGCGATGTATTCGAGGTCTGGCCTAACCAGAGGGAACTAATGCCTTTCTTTTACTTTTTCATCCAAGGATCTTCCTACTATACGCTTGTTAAATCCTAATTCCTTTAAATCTGTGCCGCATATGTTTTGTATGCATGTTCAATACGATATATTTGAATTTAGGTAAGTCCAAGGTATTTGACTTTTTCTAAAGACTCTATGTTTATTTCACCCTCAGAGAAGATATGCCGTTTGTGTGAATACTCTCGCAAGAAGCGTACTGTGGTGCATTCACTAAGATTTGTTCTAGCCGCAATCCTGGCACCACGAATGAACGTTATTAAGATCCGATGATAGAACTCCTAGGTCCGCGTCTCCGCGGTTGATTGGTCATATTGAATGATGACCGTATCATCATTCAATATCACCAATTGCACATTTTAATGGCTTGATTGTTCCCCTGAGCCATTTTAGCGTGCGGCTTCATCTATTCCATGCTTTGATAGTTTTTACGGGCACACAATTTGGTTCAGTCAGCCCGTATCGATTCCAAGATGTCCGAGTGAGACAATCATAAGATGGCATGGAAACAGTTGAACGAATTCCAGCATGAACTCTTTTTAACTAAAATGTTTTGCGAGTGGAAAATGCCGTTGTTGTAGACAAAATTTAAAAAAAAATAGAAATGCTTTTAAATTAATAACCTTTTCTTCTAGTCCTCAGACTGCCTCTTTTATAAGTGACTCCGACCATTTCCAACTCTCTCGCGTAATATCCAAGGTCATCAGTAAGATCATAGGAGAATTAAAATGTTTGTTGGTTGAGCGTGATATAAAATATAGGGTGAAACGTACAAAGTTAGTTCATTTAAATTCACGCTTTAATTAAACACACATGATTGAGAATATGAGGTAGAACCAAGGCCCCGAGCGAAGGTGTTGCAATACCATATTTTTTCAAGTATTGCACCTACTACTGTCATTTTTATTAATGAATGTAAAGTACAAATTGTAATGTTACTACAACCGTTTTGATAATTAATCTCATTTTTTCAATTGTTTCCTCTATTGTTGATTAGAAATATTGATATTGACTAAAATGTAAAAACGTTGACTGTTCTATATTAATGATAGTTGATTTGTGTTCCTTTCTTTCGATTGTTTTTCAGATATTTTTACATAATTTTTAAAAGTCTAAATGCTGTTAAAATCTTCAGGAGTTCTTTCCTTTAATTCTACACTCGTGTTCTTAAGGAGCAGTACTCCAGACAGTTAATCTCGTTCATACATTCATTCATACACCATTCGAAATTAAAACATAAAAAGAGCTTTACGCGTCGCAAGGAATGACGTAGGGGCAGGTGTAGGATTGTCTAATGAACTTCGCATTTCTCGGGACACTCCAAAATGTCTTTTTAAATGGAAGACACCCGAAATATCCCCGACTTAACACCCAGTAAAACGAAATTTTCCGGCATTTCCCCGAGCACATTTCTTCGATCTTTCAAGCGGATGTACCCACGACTCTCATGCGGGCTTTAAAGCTAGCGGAGATCATAGCAGGGGCTTGACTGAAAATTTTCACCTGGACCTTAGCTAGCAATGCTTTAACTTCTACGTTGTATATCTATAATGTGGGTGGAGTAAACATCAAATCTTCAGATACAGTAAAATATTTTGTAATTACCTTAACTTCTGATATATCGTGGGGAATACACATACAAAACATATGCGGCACAGCATTTACGGAACTAGGTTTTTTAGTGTACAATAGGAAGGTTCTCGAACGAAAAGGTAAAGGGTAGGTGCTACTTTGGTATTCTACTAGGTGATAGGTAGGATTTGGATAGTACTTAAACAATTCCGTTTTCACTCCTTGGAATGGCCATTAGATACCTCCTGAATTCCTCACATTGTTTCCCGTTTCTGTTTCGTCCAGAATGTCTATTCTCTTCCATCCTCTACCTCACTTCCCGAGTATTCTCCCCTCTATTGCCCTCTTCATTCACCATAAATCAGCGTGACACTAACCTAAGATACATCGTTGACATACAATTAACCAATGTCCTCTGCATGTCTTTTTTTAGTATTTGTATATCGTATAAGCACACCCACATATAAAGGTAAGTATTAAAAAATTTCAAAACGAGGGAAATAAGTTTCCCTTAGGATAACATCCTGTTTGGAGTTAACCGACTCTTCTTTGGACTGGATTGGAATTTTGGGGAGGCGACTGACAGCTACATCTACGTTATACCCTGCGAGCCACCACGAGGGTGTGTGGCAGGGGGTGAAGATCACCAAACATGCACTATTGACATGCAACTAGGATATTTAAATGAGACATGCTAGAAAATAGGGTCACATGGAGCTAGATGGTTGGTATCTACATAATAAGGAAGGGATTATTGGTTGTTATTACATACATCATGCACTACAGACTACTCTAACTATATTTCACCTACCTATCCCTTTGCTACGCTGCCTATTGTTCTCTCTTATAGTACGCGGGAAAAATGACATTTTAAATCTATCGGTACGACAATCTATCTCTCTAATCTTGTTAATATGATCAAACCTAGCATAATACGCAGGGGTTCTCAATATATATCTAACGTCATCTGTGAACAACTCTGTTTCGAATTTACTTAAAAGGTTTAACCTAAATTTTAACCTGCGTTCTGATAGTAATTCCCATCCGAGTTCTTCTATTATATTCGTAACAATTATCATGACGGCCTTTGACAAACCTAGCGGATCTTCTTTGCACGCGCTCTAATTCTTTAATCATACCTTCCTCGTACGGATCCCATATACTAGCGGCATATTCTAAATGAGGCCTGACAAGTGTAAAATAGCTAAGGTCATTTAAGCCATAGGGGATAGGTAAGGGAAGAAGGGTGGATAGAAACCCGGCTTCGGTATCCTGCTCTTAACGAAAGGCGCCAAGGGGACCACGGTTTAACGTATCATCCGATTGACGGAGTACTGTTCTTGAAGTGCTCTTCACAAGACACCCAAGTAGGGATCGGATTTTCTCTGAAAAACGTCCTCCTCTGCAGGGATCTGAATCGCCCTGGCCGTCCGTATGGTTAGCCAGTACTCAAGCCTCCACACCAACCCGATCCTCCGACTCTTCTTTGTCTAACAAAATCACACCAATATAGGAAGCAACAACAATCAGTAACTGTGCCGAACATTACAAATAAATTTACAAAAATCAAATGTGGGTACAAAAAATATAAACAATAAGAAAATGAAAATGGAAAAAACATTGATAATGCGGGAACACACAACAGAATCTGATTAGGATCACTGCAATTTACGGAGGTAGTTATAGCATTATAACATTAAGATAAGAAAATAATGTAAAATTTTGCAGGAAAAGAATCTAAAGTTAATTTATTACAAGCAAGCATAACATTCACAATACAAAATAAAATAACGCCATTATCATCACCCTATTCATATAAAATACCTTTACTCGTTCCTTATAAACAAATATCCCACCCACCAAGTTCTCGAATAACCATCCCTTAAGAAGTTTAAAAGAAGTTCCTTCTTTATCAACACCAGTTATATTCAAAGGTAAGGGAAAAAAAACAATTGAGGGCCAAGATAAAGAAAAGATCGGCGAATAATTTCACTGTTTTTTTTAGGGATAACAATCTTAAACTTTGCTCTTGGGGTGTAGAGTCTGGGCTTTTCACGTTCTCCACCGCGGTTATAAACAATTCAAAAAACCTTATAAAACAAACAAATGACTTAGAGGTAAAATATCCATCTTGTAAAATATTGGAAGGTAATTCGCTGTGGTTAAGGCTCGCTTCATTACCCTTAGCCACCTATTTTTGGATACCAGTAGTGGATTAATATTTGTGGAGTAAGCTCCTCCACATTCTAATTAACTTGTCCCATTCCTTTCCCTTTTTCACAGCTGTTTTCCTAACGGCTCCTTGCCATACATTTTGCGACAGAGTAATATGTAGATGTAGATTACATGACGAGTTGTTGACTCTCATGAGCATGAATAAAGCGTTTTTATGGACTCCCGACGTTCTTTCAGAGTGGCTAGGCTGATGCTTTCAATGGAACACGCCGTCTTTTGAGGAGTCTGATAGGAATTCTGGGAATTTCACCAGATAACCCCTGTACAAGGGGGCGGCCAAGGGGAGGCACCCGACCCACCCTCAAACACGCCCCAGCTTCCTCTACGCCGCGATGGACATGAATTATTTGCGACCTCCTCCCTTGCCAACCACCTCCCTTGCCACTTCCTCCCTGCATCTCCCTTCCCGTCAGTCACTTGCCCGGCCGTTTCCATGGCAGCGCTCTCTCACGGGTCTGCGTCAATCTTTCATCCCTCTAGGCACGTAGCTAGGCTCTATTCTCTTCTTTTTACGTAGACCAGTCCCAAAAGGTGGGACCTGAATCCGAAATTGCATTTAACGCAATAGGAAAATGGAGAAGAAAACAAAAGACTCAATTTTAGATTAATCACGAGCAAACACCGAAATAAACGATTAATTTCCATATTCCGATGAATTTATTTAAGAATAATGAATAATATTTCAGCAAGTACACATCCCTGATACGTAAGGAAGTAATTCATTCCTTCCACCATCACATAACTATAATCACTATAATCCTAATATAAGTTTGGAAACTTTAGGTTGCCTCTTGAGAAACAAATTTGTGATAAGGTAAAATTTATGAGTGAAATCAATTGATTGTGGCGTTACGTTGTAGAACGACGAGAAGAAATAACTCGTAATTAAAACGGTGTACATTTCCAAATTGTTTTATTAATGCTGCCTACTGGTTGTGACGTCTATAGCTTCATTTTCAAGACAAACAGAAGGATAATTCCAAATGCGAAGTACAAGTATTCACAATTCGAAGTGAAAACATAAAAGGAGTGCTAAACTGAAAGATTTCAAGTCGCATGTCTCAAAGCACCTCATAGAAACGGGACACAAGTTTGATTTAAAAAATATTATTTTTTTACGTGACTATGACAAAGGTTTTAAACTGGATTTTTTAGAAATTAGATAATATAGATAAATAGATAAATTTATTGCTCCACTTAAAAACATAACAGAAAAAAAGCCAACGTTTCTTCTCCTTTGCCGGAGACCTCATCAGGGCTGAATGACCTAATTGCCTTTATTTTGCATCAATTTATATCGTCACGGTGGTCCAAGAGGGGAGAGGTCGGGTGTTGGTGGAGAGTCTTCTGGACGTCGCCCCACCACCCTCTCCCCCTCTTGCTCCACCGTGACGATATAAATTGATGCAAAATAAAGGCAATTAGGTCATTCATCCCTGATGAGGTCTCCGGCAAAGCAGAAGAAACGTTGGCTTTTTTAAATCTTGACGCGGGTTATCCCAAAAGAAAACCATCACTGCTTGCTGAACATGGACCTCTAAAGTTTTAATAATTTGACATAACAGACAAAAGTTTAGTAACACAACTGTGGGGATTTAGGTAGATTCAGTGGTTTACACCAGTGTAGAACCTACCAGCACTTATTTATACGTTCAAAATATATCATTAAAAATATAGAAATAGCTTATTTGACAAGACATGAGCAAAAAGTAAAGAATAAACCAATAAACGAGAGCATACAAGGATAAAAATTAGCTGCTTACAATGTTTAAGGAATGTTAGAAATTTAATAGTGGCCAAACAAATTACATTGCATTTTTTTATAAATGCACAACCATGAAATCATAATAAAACTTTTATATCATTGTGAGATAATATACAATTTCTGACCTTTTTACAAAAAATATATTTATTTTTTACTTCCTTAATGTAACTCGGTAAATTATTAAAAGTTTTGGGACCAATGAACAAAAACGACCTTTCAATTAATGAGAGATTTCGCTTTGGAATATGAAACTCAATGCTTCTGCGTAAGTTATAACATTTTTCTGTACAAGGCCTTTCTGGCAAATCACCACTTCTTAAAAGGCATAGCTTTAAGACATTGAAAACAAACATATATCTCAATGGCAACAACTTCAGGCTAACAAACAAGGGGTAGGAATGCTCAAAGCGCTTTTTATTAGTAATCATTCTCACTAGAATTCTATAAATCACTAAATTTTCTATTTCAACTGATTTTACTGCATAAAATGATGTGACGGATTTTAAATGTTCTCTAATTTCGACCGCATTTTCAAAATCCAACTCGTTTCTTCCTAACGCTTCCTCCCCTTTCTGGTGTCATCGTCGTCACCTTACCTTCTTTCTACTTCCCTCATTGTTCTTCTCTAAACCCGTTAACTTCCAATACTCATCTCCTCCTCTCCCACGTCTCCCCTTCCCCAACCCCTCATACTCTAGTTAGTATACAAGATTAGCATTTTCGATTTTTTCTTCTGTATGCATTGAAAATGACGCCATAGACGTCGAAACCGGTAAACAGCGCTAAGAGCATAGTGGAACTCTGCATCGTTTTTGTTATGAGTTAAACTTTCATGAGATTTGCATCTGCATTATTAACAAATAAATCAAGTTACATTGTTTTTCCAAATCACATCCACTTAGTTTCTTAAGATAAAAATTATGGCAGTTATGGGCGGAAGGACAACTGTTGATAACATCTAAAGTACACTAAGAGCCAATAAAATATTTATACCATAATGTTTCAATTTCATCCATGGCCAATATCCAATTCTTTGCCGTCGTGGACATTAAGGGAGGAAGAACAACTAAGGTTCGGTTGGCCGCTTTTTATCGGTACATACATTTTACTACAGACACTCTGAGCCTGATGGGAATCACGGGGTATAAGGCAGAGAACCGCGGGTCTTGCGATGTCGCAGACCAGGAGCCACGCCGACCCTTGTGACTAGCGTATTATTTAATGGCATCCATTAATTCAATGTAAATATAGACGAAAAGGAGGGATGAGAGCGCGGGTGGACGGGATGATCTCACAAGGAGTCCAGCTACTGCGCTCGATCCAACCCCTCACGACATCTTGGCCATCAAAATAAATTCTTTTTCCATGATTAACATTTTTCACTTCCTCCGGCAATAACTGATACGTATCTCTTAGGAGCAAAGTAGACAAATGAACGTTTAAAAATAGTTCCACGGTTGATCTTTATGTGAAAGGCACAGACTCGAATGGGAAATAGCCTAAACAAAACACAGAACGATGAATTGAGAATGCTTTGAATTACATTTAGATTAAAGTCAGTCTCATTTCGATATTTATATTATTATAAATGGATATGCATACGGTGGTCCCTTTAAAAAAAGACGCCATATTGTTAAAAAAAAGAAAGTACTGAGACAAAAAACTTTATATACCTATACCGCAACTCCACTCTAAAAAATGATCAAATTTGAATAAATTCTTTCCCATTCAATATTTTCTTGCAACTATGGATTTTTTGAGGCTTCACCGTACCATATGCACACGATTATTTATGTATTTATGCCTTTACGTATTTACGAATTTACGTACTTACGTACATACGTATTTACGCATTTACGTATATATGTATTTATTTATTTATTTGTGTATTTATTTATTTGTTTATTTATTTGTGAATTTATTTGTTTATTTATTTGTTTATTTATTTGTTTATTTATTTGTTTATTTATTTGTTTGTTTATTTGTTTATTTATTTGTTTGTTTATTTATTTGTTTATTTATTTATTCATTTATTTGTTCGGTTATTTGTTCGTTTCTTTATTTGTATAGTTATTTGTTTATTTATTTATTTATACGGGCTTTGTAGTCACCCTTTTACAACAATTTGGCAAATAATACAACGTATAAAAACATTTATCTCAACAGAGATGAAAATGTTTAATAAATTACTAATAGCCAAACCCATTACATGGTATATCGGATCTTTACGCATGTAATTACTTCTAGCATATGGTATATAAAACAGCATAGGATGCCGCTGATTAAAAGTTCAGCTGTTAAAAGAAAATAAACTAAACAAATATTCTGAGTCAATGTTATGGTTTACTAAATTAAAGCCGATAAATTCGATATTTTCGTTATTATAATTATACATACGGATATATATATATATATATATATATATATATATACGATGACCCCTTTAAAAAAAACCCACACTCTTAAAAACAGAAAGTTATGAGACAAAAGTCTTTTCGTATTGTAATATAAATAGCAACGCTACTCTTAAAATTGAGCATAAGTTCAAATATTCTATCCCATTCAACAGTTTCTCGCAAGTGTCGTTTTCTTTAGGTTTTACAGCACCAAATGCACATGAGTACATCACAAAAAGCTGAATATATTTTCAAATTCCATTTTTAGTAAGAACAACAAATGGAAAAAAAACCAATCCCTTGACGGCGTAATACTCTTCGGGTACACCATGCATGCCCTCATTTTCATCGATCCGCTAAAGAAAGGGGAACCAAGAAATGAAGAAATGGGGATGAGAGAGAGAGGTGGACAACCGGTTGATCCAGAACTAAAATCGGCGCTAACAAGTAACACAAAAGTTCTCTCGTGGACCCGTTTCCTCCACCCTCGTCCTTGTCTTCACAAAGTTCAAGTGTCTTCCGCGAGGTCGGAAAAGTTTTCGAGACGAAACTGTGCGACTCGTACAAAAGTGATCGAGATGGCGCTCGAACACACTTGTCTCCAAAAACGCGCACAGGTGCGATAAACGCCCGGATGCCCGGGATATAATTACGTTCCACTCGACGGAATGAAAGGACCGGCCCCCCAGAGTTCCCATGCCGTGGGACGGAAACTTTGCCGGAAGGAATGTCAAGGGCATAGAGCTCCACCATTGATCGATAATCTCGAAGCAATCAGCTCAGCGACGACTGAGTACATCAGATTTTATACATACATTCACCATCATGTACCCTGCAATCTACTTCGACGGTGTGTGGCAGGGGCTATTTTTTCCACCAACAATAATTACCCCAGCGATTTGGAGTCTTATGGTCGGTTGCAAGAAAAATCAGTCATGCAATCAATTATAATGAGATCCATAGTGTTATAGGACTCATAAATATATTCGGGTGGCATTAACACATCTATTAGTTACTTAACTTATTTACCAATAGTTACTAGCTTCGAATATTTGATCTAATCTTCCACCGCCGGATGAAAGTTACGAAAGTTTAGTCTATGAATAATTGATAATGCACATTATAATTAGTCACTAAGAGTAAACAAACTGGTCACTTGTCTCAAAACAACTCTTTTATCAAGTAATTAAGTCTCCAAGCGGTTCATTGCGCATCCGCCATCTTGTATAGTTATGGAACTCATGACTCCATGCCATAAGTTATGAGACCGATGAATTTATTGAATGTTTGTGCAACACTTATTGAATGGTTTCCATGGCTTATGGGTCCCATAACTTTATGGAATACATATGTTACGTTCCTGCAAATGGTCATTAGGGATGCGTCTCAAACATAGTATTCATGGGTATTTTTTTTAAGAGTTGATCAATGGTGACTAATGAAGAATCTTGTTAATTAAACGTCGTAACCGTAGAAGGAAGATGGAATAGGCAGTACGTCATCAAACTGAAGCATGGCAACCGGAATAACAATCAACTAGTAATCCCAGCTCTTTACTTACTTTCCTAAGGATAGCAGGACGGAATGGACAAATTAGCGGATGTACAGCAAGAATATCCACCTTCTGTTTGAAATTTGAGGCAAGTAAATCATGAAACATATTTGCTGCTTATTGCTACAAAGTCTACCCAATTTTACGATACTTTTCATGGGGAATGCGGATAATTATTAATATGAATAAATAAACGAAATACGTGAGGATAATGCACATTAAAGAAGTAAGTGCTGATTTCTAGTGAGTTATTGAGGGAAAACATATTGATATTGCAAAATTAGTGAGTCAGCCCGCAAGCGCTATAGGAAAATGAGGGTTAACGAAGATTGCGGACTTGCTTCATCCTCTGGCATTGGCCAGCATAGCAAGTGCCCTCTCCGTGTACCTCAATGGTCTCAATGAATGGATCGTTAATGATTTTCTGGTGGAAAGCCTGATAAACCACGGAAATAAATGGAAAATTATGATGATTTATATTGTAGTGAACCTGACTAGCCGTCACGGCTTGATGCACGAGAAGTCACGTAGGATTTTATTTTAAAAAATGCATTATTTAACCCTTTGAGTGCGGCATGACGTGATATAACGTCATGGTGTTTATACGCTGGTGCTGATGACGTATTATCACGTCATGGGTACCGTGAGTGTTCCAGCTTTCAATAGGGGGCCTAGTGGAAGCTGTAACACTCACGGTCCCCTTGACGTGATAAAACGTCATCAGCACTAGCGTAAAGACGAACATGACGTGATATCACGTCATGCCGCACTTAAAGGGTTACGAATAGTGAGTTCTTATTGATTTTCCTCGATCCCTGAGCAACAAGACGGTTTACCTGAGTTATGCTTTCCCCCTGTCCTCATAAGAGATCGGGACGCAGCAATATTATGATTAGAGCGCGGAAAAAGTCCTCAATTTTGCAAAAAAAGTCGCCTAAAAAGTTGCAAATATTTTTGAAAAAAGTTTTTCAAAAGTCTGAGGTATTTTCACGAGAAAGTTGTTAAATTTAACAAAATTATTGTGGAAAAGAACCGAGAGATGCGAGTTCATGGCTTTTTGAGTTGTTATATGGACTTCAAGAAAGGAAAAACCACAATTTAAAAAATATTAGTTAAAATTCTGAATAACACTTCGTTTGATGAACCACAATTGTGGAAGAAAAATGTTAATCCCTATTTTTTATATAGCTGATAAATGTCTACCTTTATTTTGGGAAGGAAATATTAAAGCTTAAATACCCTGCTAAAAACTTCTGTACAGTTTCCTTATAAATACTTAACAGAATTTCTTAAAAAGTTCTGTAGATATTCCTTAAAGTATTGAAACGCCATTTTACGGCATTCCCTACGACGTTCTGCAGAATACCTTAGGATGTTCTGCAGAATACCTTAGGACGTTCTGCGAAATTCCTTAGGACGTTCTACAGAAGCCCTTTGACGCTCTGTAGAACTCCTAGAAGAAGCTCAAGGAAACCTCACATATTTCCGTAGAGTTGCTTAAGTTCTACAGAACAGTTTGTAAGGAGTTACTTAGCTCTGCAGAAAATATCTCTACAGAAAATATGTTCTGTAGAGTCGGACTCTCACGTTCCGTACAGATCCTTAGAAAAGGAACTAGTTCTGAAGAAAAAGAGTCAATTTTTGTAGAGTTCCTTACATTCTACAGAACAGCTTCTAAGGAATTTTTAGCAGGGTATATGTTTTAGATAACATATTTTATTTTTTTATTGCATCATTCAAAATATAGGAAAACAATATACCTACTATGATTCTTTTTAAGTTTCATTCCCTCGACGACGCGTCATGAAGTAGTGGCATACAAGATATTTGTCCATGTTTTCCATAGTGAACGCTGTGCGTCGATCGCTCAAAATAAGTTTGTACATTGAAAATGATCGCTCAACTTCACAGGTTGTCATAGGAGCATACCTCAGCGTAACCACTTCACTTACAGGGAGTTTTTGGAAGATGTTAGATGTCTGCCCCTTGAAATCTCCATTGAGAATCTGAGCTACATCACTCATCAACTCGAAGCCTTCGTCTATAATCAAAACATTACACAATTTTATATAAACATTTACGACTTTTTCACCCTTTGCATTTTCAAGTTTCTTCTTCACATCCATAATTGACGACGCTGAGCCACTTAGGCATCAGGATGGAAGATTCAAGGTGTTTGATTGTTTCAACCAAAAACCCAAAGGATGCTGGAATGCATGTCAGTTCCAGTGGAAGTGTGCTATCTTAAGCTGTGCTTATTATCCGTGCTATCTTAAGTGTACATTTGTCTGCCCCCTTCATAAAATGTTGCCGCCAGTGATGTCAAACAAATAGCAACATGTTCTTTGATCTCGTCGTCATTGTTGCATTGCAATACATTTTGACGCCAATGCACGTTTTCACGTTTGTAAAAAGATGGTAATATCTTGGTGCGAGGTCTGGGCACAATGGAGGGTGGTTGAATTGTTCCCAATTAAAGTTCTGCGAAATATGTCGTGTCACATATGCAGTGTGAGAGCCGGCATTGTCATGTATCAAAACTATGCCGCTGGTGAGCATCCCTCGGCAGCGAGATTTCCAATTTTATTCGCCATTTCAAACAAACAACAATCGGCTGACTCAAAATGGCGTCCACTTATTCTCAATAGGTCAGTGTGTGTACCGCGCATGTGCGAAACTGCGATCGCAGCGTTGCGGTGGCAAGAAATGCGAACGGAACAAACTTCCTGGATATACCTCGTACATTGAATATCATTACGATTATTTCTCATCGTTACAGGCTTTTTCCACAGCTTATATAGCTGACTCAAAATGGCGTCAACTCCTCCTCAACAGGTCAATGTGAGTACCGCGCATGTGCGAAACTGCGGAGGCAAGAAATATAAATGGAACTTACATTCTGGTTGTACCTCATAGCATGATAAAATTGGCAACATAGCAATGAGTTACGCGCGAATAAATTAAGTTAACTGATTTGATCCGATCATGATATAGGGATTCCTAAGAGTAAGTTATTTTCCAGAAAGACGAATTCACACCCTCGGAATCAGGATGTTTGGCTTAATATTTGACCTCAACACGTAAAACGTTGGCATAAGATAATCAGCACGGCCGACAACACTTACTGATCCGCGGTTTAATCTCGAATTCAAGCGGAGGAACGAGGCGGAACGCGGCGAAATCGCATGACTGGACGAGTGAGCCGTCGGCCCCTAAGGGACCGAAGAGCGGTCGGCCCCCCTGGAACAAAAACCCAATTTATCCGTCCGTTACGTTATTTTATCCACGAGATAAATCGAATCAAACGCGGTTCGGCTGCGGTAAAAAGAGGGGGAGGAGGGAAGAGGAAGGATTCGAACAAGCGGATTCCGTGAGGGAGGAAATTTAAAGCCTACCCTCAGTGGTACCTGCAACTTCTTCAGCTACATTGTATCCTGCAAGCAATTATTCGGGAGTTTGGCACGGGATGCTAGGATCATTGAGGTAGATGGAGAGGGCATTACGTAATCATTAATAAACATAAAATCTTCAGATACAGTAAAATATCTTGGAATTACTTTAACTTCTGATACATCGTGGGGATTACACATACAAAACATATGTGGCACAGCATAAGAAAAATTATGATCTGTTAAACGTACAATAGGAAGGTCCTCGAATGAAAAAGTCAAAGAGAGATGCTACTTCGCTCTAGTTAGTCCACACCTCGAATACGCCGCGAGCATTTGGGAGGCTGGTCATAAAGATTTAACCAAAAAAATTAAGAAAATACAAAGGAAAGCAGCACGCTTCAATAAAAAATGCTACGAACGAACACATAGTTTACACAACTGTTATAGGGACTAAGGTGGGATCCCCTAGAGACTCGGAGGCTACACGCTAGGCTTAGGATACTTGAGAAATTAAGAACTGATATTTTTCGGAGCGACACTGAGAACATTATCATGACTCCTCACTACATCTCTATGTCTGACAGAGGCGACAAAACAAGAGAAATATACAGCCGAACAGATAGGTAAAAAAACGCGTTCTTTCCGCGCACAATAAGCGACCACAATCAAAACTAAGCTCCAATAATAACACTCCTATAATACATGTCACCATTTCATCTTCCAAAAACGTACATCTTTACACGACTGGTGACCTAACATCCCCTGCCACCCGCCCATGCGGCGACGTGCAGGGTATTATGTAGATTTAGATGTAGCCTGACAGCCGATATAACAACAATGTTAGATATCTTCGCTGTTTTCTTCCTTCCCTATGGATGCACGGCGAAATGGACGCATTGGCGGATATAAAGCAAGAATATCCACCATCTGATTAAAATTTGAGGCAAGTAACTCTTAAAAAATATGTTGGCTACTCAGTGCTATAGATCCGAAAACAATTGTGGTCACTTATTTCTTTCCTGAAAAACATCAAATCTAAAATCTATCCGTAATGCAATTTACTAGCAGTCATCTGAAGTTCGTGAATGTTTCCGCATTTATGCGTTGGCTCCTGTAGATCGTTTCGAACATCAGGCTAAAAATAGTCAGCTCCCGACTTGCACAAAATATTCAACCTATATTTCCATCCAATCCATTGTGTACCAACCATTGAGGTAGATGGAGACGGCATTTTCTCAATAAAACTGTAGCCTGACAAACGAAATAACAACAATATTCGGTATCTCTGCTCTTTCCTTACATTCCTTTGGATAACACGACGGAATAGAAGAAAGGTCGTATGTAAAGTAAGAATATTAACCTATCTGAAATTGAAGGTGAGCAACTCTTGAATCATTTATGGGATACATGTTAAGAATGAAACCACTTAGTTTTTTTCCACCAATGTATTTTAACCACAAATCTACCGGTTTCAGCCTTTTCAGGCCATTATCAAGATTAAAAATTCTTGTAATCTTGATAATGGCCTGAAAAGGCTGAAAGAATGAAAACTAAGTGGTTTCATTCTTAACACGAATCGTTATAATTTCCACAAAGTGGATTTGCCAGCCATTGATTTTATTTATGGGATACTTTGTACTATGAACTCTACTCAATATTACCATACTCTTCGACAGGATTGCGGATTACTGCCGATTTAAAATATGTAAAAAAAACCTTATGTGAGGAAAATGCAGAGTAAAAAGGTAAATTCATGCTGATTGCTAGCAATAAATCGATGGAAAAGATAGAGAAATTGCTAAATTAAAGTGCCTCCCCGTAAGCGCTAACGGAAAATCGGGGTTTACAAAGATGGCGGAAGGGCGCGCCCACGCCACATCATCTGGCATTTCCCACAATAACAAGCGCCCCATCCATCCATCTCAATGACTGGGACGCAAGCCTCGTAAAGGGATGAACATAAACAAGCTGTGTGCCGACAGTATCTCTTGCTGACTTGCTCTGTTTTTTTTTATAGTCAGTAATGACGGGGGGTAAGTGACGAAGGGTTGCTCAAGAGTGAGGCAGAGGGAAGGATGTTGGGCTAGCGGAGAAGGGGACTGGAGGTAGTCAGTTTTATGGACGGGATGAAGTAGGGTAGATCGTATGCTGAGGCGAAAAAGGGAATATTTGAGGTAGACTGGACGCTGAAATTGTGGAAAACCGGGAGAAAATCCCTTGAATTTCAGCAAAACCTACCTGTTACCTATAGAAAACTTAAAATTAGAACATGGAATGTTTAATCCTATCAATCAGGGTGTGATGTTTATTTTATAATTTGGCTGCTTCTATCGCCGCTAGAGCAGAATTTTTTATTCTCCCTGTTATCTTTGAACTCGTATGATTTTTTATGTACCATTATTCATCAGGTATACACATTATAATCAATTCATCGGTGAAAGCATTATTTTAATACATTGCAAACGAATGATTGACTTTAGTTTTGGTTTAGTAACGTACACTCAAACCTCTCCAAAAAATGAAGTACCCATGTTGAAATACTCTGAGGCAGACCATTGTATACTCACGAAATTTTCTCAAAAATGTACCCGTTTTTTGCGCGTTAAATCAAATCGTCCAACTTATAGCGCTTGGGATACCCGTAATAATAAAATAACCCGAGAGAACAATAGGCAGCGTAGCAAAGGGATAGGTAGGTGAAATATAGTTAGAGTAGTCTGTAGTGCATGATGCATGTAATAACAACCAATAATCCCTTTCTTATTATGTAGATACTAACCATGTGACCCTATTATCTAGCATATCTTCATTAAATATCCCAGTTGCATGTCAATAGTGCATGTTTGGTGATCTTCACCCCCTGCCACACACCCTCGTGGTGGCTCGCAGGGTAGTACGTAGATGTAGATGTAATTTTCGTTCCAAAAACTTGCAATTTTGATATAAGAAAGCCTAATCTATTTCTAACTATTTTCAGAAAACAAATTGTTTATATCTCTAAAATTGAACATGTTATTGTAGACAACGATGGTAGTCAGCTGTAAAGGCTGTGGAAGAAGCCTGTTGTTCGTTTGAAATGGCGAATTAAATTGAAAATCCCGCGGCCGAGGGATGCTCACCAGCGGAACATCACGAAAGTCATATTCATTGACCACTCATGGCATAAGGTAAGTACTAATACCAATATACAATCGAAGATCCCAAAATAATGGACGGTTTGCTTGTATTTGGGAACTCCATTTTATAAGCCACGGTATGGCATTGACGGCTGGTTGGCCGTTATTTAAGCCACCTTAAAGCACTGTTTGGCTTTCTGTGTTAACTCCACCACTAGTTTCGGCGAAGGAAATCGTGCTCTGCTTCCAAAGAAGAGTAATATATATCTTGCTGCGATGACATTCACTGGTGATATCTTAAATGGTGTTGGTTTAAATATTTTAATGTTTTTTTAAATCATAGCACTGTATACTTTTGCTTTTCACATTATCTACCACCTTATCTAATATAGCATCTTTAGGGTACTATGATAGATGTGAAGCTAAATACTACTTCTAATTTATCAGTCATACTGCTCACAAAAACGAAAGTGATCTGAACACCGGAAATACTTTGATTACGGAAAGCATCTGGTCAAGCATATTATTGATTATCGACCTTATACTGTGGTTTGTTTTACTTGAAATAAATATACAATCATTGGTAAACGCTCGTTAATCAGGACCATCAATAAACATTATTTTCTTCCCTTAAATAGCACCTTTTTTAACTTAAACTGGAGGAAGTAATGCGCACAAAATGCAAATTTTTTGGTACACAAAATTCTGACTCATCTTAGAAGTGATAAATATGAAAAGATGTTGCATTCCGGAAACGTGGTTTTTGGATGCGTTCATCTTGCATTTTTGGATAGCATATGGATATGGTCACCAGATGGCGCAGTGGTTGTGTGAATTTCACACTTGAGCGTTTAAATATAATAATTGCCAGGATTACGTGATTTTTTTTATATTCTAGAGGTTCTTTTTAAGCGTGGGCAATGAATATTTGATGATTGCATAAAACCAGATCTAACTTATCATTATGAGAGATGATGCTTCTTTACTATCTACTTTTTTACGCCACAATTAAGACATATAGACACCATTCGGGTGGATTAATAACCAAAAGCGTTTCACGTACTGGCGTATACTGGAATGTGTTTAACGTTTCGTTATTTTTTTGCGGTGAAAACAAATGAGTGAGCAGAATTCGTGACCCGTGCATAGACCTCACTCGGGCCGGATAGACCTCTCCTATCCGTCACAATGCCGTCCACTCCGCCGCTGGGCAACATTCCAGCAATCAAGCCGGGCTTGTTCCCGCGAAACGGGCGCGTTCCCATGGGAACGAACGGAAGGATGGGAGGGAAATGGGGGGGGGGGGTCAGGATGATACAGAAGCGCGAAAGCACGACGTATCCCGGGCAACCACCGACAACAACTCTTCAAGCTCGGAGCGCAAGAGGATTTTGTATTTTATTCGCACGAATACGTGGGATTACACTCGAATCCCATGTACACTATGGGCCATAGACTCATAGAATTGGCCGTCCGTGTCAGCTGACCTGCATTGCATTTGCAACCGAGCGCGAGAGCCCTCAGTAGGTACCTATCTGCCCCCTCTAACCTTTGCTGCACTGGTCCAAGGTTAATCACTCCTTTATCCTCTTCCACGTACGTTAAATCTCTGAGCGATATGATCTCAACGCCTGTACTACTACCTATTGACTGTGCATGAAACGTTTATCCCGCATAATATTGAAGTGATCTAAAATACTGGAACACTCTTTTTATGTGTATCGTAATATTCGGTGGATTCCGTGCAAGGATATGCTTTTTATTTGCATTTGTTCTTTTTTGTCAAAGTTTTTAAGTTTTTTGAATTTTGTTTAAAAATTTTAGTTTATTTTTTAATAAAAATTTTTGTTTAATTTTTAATAAAAAAATTAGTTTAATTTTTAATGAAAAAATTTAGTTTAATTTTCAATAAAAAACATTAGTTTCAAAATACAGTTTAAAAATTCTTAATTTTTAAAAGGAGCTCGTCATACATTGAACAGTACGAAGTTAGATTTCTTTTTAAAAAACTATTTTCTTTTAAATTAATGAATTTCTCACCATAGTGATTTTGACGGAATCGACGGAAAAATCTTTACCTGTTAAGGCATTTTCAGTCTTTCATGGAGAACAAAATATGCCATGCGATACCTTATAAATGTATATCGAGTTAGTTTTCGAGTTTTTCAGTAGTTTAAAACAAATCCTTTGCGTCATTATTGCTAAAAATATTTACTTCATTCTTCATTTAGTCGCTTAAATGCATGAGCAAATTTTAATATAGTCTCTCTTAGTATTAGGGAAAAAAATCTTGTTTCTTCTGGAGTGGCCAATCGTACTCTTTTCTTGGTGTCATACTTATTTATCAGATCAAGAGAGGGTCACCGTAATTGTCACATATTGTCACATTGATATTACAAAAGTAATAATTTTGTTACACTGTTCCTTTTAAGGTAGTGTTTCCCACTCCACCTCTGCGGAGATGATTACATTAGGGTCATAAAATGATGCCTTAGAGGACGCTAAATTATTGTTAAGGGTAAGTCATTAAATTTCTCGCAAAACTGGATAGAGGCAATAATAATCTAAGTAACTTCCTGAAATTTATTTCACTTTTCTACATACTCACCCTATATATTCAGACACTTATCCCATCTCTTTACAAGTCCTTGATAGCCGGCACCAAGTATTTTGTTTGCTGTTGCAGCCAACTAGAAACCTCTTAGGACTACGGCATCATCATTTTCAATGCGTCGGCCATCCAAATAATTTTTTTAGGGACTCAAACAGATGAAAATCACTGAGGGCTAAGTAGTTGGTACTGTGCGTTGGGCGTTCCAAGCGTTCCTAGTGAAATATTTACGATTGATGCTGATAACGAAATGTTGACGTTTGCGACTTATTTATTGGCTTACCCTCGTACCTCACTCTTAATATGTTATTTCACATTTCTTACTTAATATTTTATTGCGCCCTTGGCTAGTTGTGTATTTATTTTGTGAAATTTGGAATACTTGTTGCAGAATTATTATTAATATTGCATTTTTGACATTAAAATTCAACATTTCTTTGAGCATGGTAACAAATCATATCTATTGCCCTAAAATAATTTTAGTTTGGTTGGCGAGATGGTCGAACGAGGAGGTATTGGATATGGTTTGAGAGGGGAGGAAACTAGTAGCGGACAGAAGTCATCATGCCCTCGCCATTAGGGCATGATGGCGATGCCATTTCGACGTACGAGTCTTCCATCGTCATCATGCCCTGATGACAATCTTATTGGTACTTCGTCAGCAATTAGTCGACACTATCTTTACCGATTTAAAATGAGTTTCATGCCAAAATGTCTCGTTTTCATTTCTTTAATTAATTTTAAACTTACATTTAATATTCTTGGATCACTTAGCGATGTCATGATACATTACATTTCTTCATGTTCCCTCAGTTCCTTCCTTTATTTGTTTCATTGTCCTGAAAATCACATTTGTAGTTCGAGCAAATCGAATGACATCTGGTGGTTGTATTATACGAGGAAATTATTTTAATAAAATGATACCAGATTCTGTGTCGTAATCGTTGCAATGTTTAAATAACCTTTGAACATAAGGTTTTTCAGTTGCTTTTATTATTACAGTTCGTTTCATTTTTTGTATTAACACTAGAAGGGCCGAACCCGTCATTTTGACGGTTGACCTCTACTTACTAGATAATATTTCCTATATTTCTTTTTGTATCACCTCAATTTTTTCTGACTTTTAATGATATTTTATGATACATATCCTGCTGGAAATTAAATTATTTTTTTACTATAGAAATGAAATTATAATACTTTTTACCTTAAAGGACCTCTACCCGTCAAAATGACGGGTTGGGTGTTTTTCTTTATTTTTGTGGTTCCTCGAGCTTATTTCTTCATGACATCACTAGTTATCGTCTCTTCTTGGCATTTCAATGTTTTTACTTGTGTAAGAAAAGATTTTATACTTCTCAAAATATTTTGATTGAAAAGAAGCTCCACATCTGCCATATCGACCGTGAAATGTATCACATTTCGCGGAATGTATTTTGAAAAAAGCACACTTTTTCACATTTTTTTCTTAATTAATTGTCGTGTCATTACTCTATTGTGTTTATAAATAAATAAAAGTGCAATATTTAATTATTTTATCAGTGAATTTTACCAAAAAAGAGGTAATATTTAAAATTTTTCATACCCGTCCAAATGTGGGTAATGGTCCTTCTAGGCAGGTATCCAACCCCGGTCCTTCTTGTGTTAATCAGTATCGAAGGTGAGCTGGGTGGCGAGAAAGACGAACGAGGAGGTATTGGATATAGCTGGAGAGGAGAGGAAGCTGGTGGCAGAGATTCGGAGGTGGCAGAAGAGATGGATGGATGACGTATTGAGAGGAGAGGAAATACCGAAGAGGGTAATAGAGGGAAGAACACTGACGAAGCGTGGAAGAGGAGGAAGGGGATAGGAATTCTAAACGAAATAAGAAGAAAAAGAAGAAGACGATATGAAGATTCCAAGAGGGACCTAATGGCGGATCATGTATAGGAGGAAAAACAGAACGATGCCAGAAATTGGGACGTTAGGATAAGTTCTATCCATTAACCCACCAATCAGCTGATAGTTTACTCAAATGAAAACAATAATATATGAACATCGTGGACGCTGGTATGTGCAGTCAAAACGCAATGTGCAATCGCATTAGGTTCACTATTTGACGAGTAAATTTGTTTCCACAGTGCATGAATGTCACACTGAGGACATCAACTGGATTTTTAGGGCGAGGACCAATGGAAAATGCTCCAGCACGGAGTTGATGCCAAGCTGCGCCATTCCTAGAGGGATTAGGACTTTGCTACGCAAGTTCTAGGTCACTGTTGGGAAGTGCGTATTCCAAGGGTGACAGGAGGAGGAGCTTGCATCCAGAGCCCAAGGTGACAATCATTATTAATGAGTCAGAAGACAGAAGATTTGGCGTTCGTTCCAACTCGCGTTCTCCACTGTCGGAGACGTTACTAACAGTCGAAACATGAAAAAATTATAACTCGCCTCTAAGGAATGCTAACAGTATATCAGTTTGTGATTTTTCATCAATTTAATGAATGTGTAGGTTTCCTAATATACATTATATCTATCTTTTTTAGATCATTAAGCTTATCGCAGTCCTCGAGTTGCTATCTTGTAGTAAGGCGAGTATTACTGGCATAACTCTTAGGTCTTTAACAGGGGTAAAAGCGTAAAGGTGAGCCAAGTCACTATGATGATTCCATATAATTGAATTTCCGGGTTAATTTTGCATTTTATAATTACATTATTTTCATATGACATCTTTTAAAAACCATAATGAGCACAAAGACAAAAACATTAACGCTAAACAGTAGAAGCATAAAAATTACATCCCGCCTCCAAGGAATATTAACAGTCTCAATTTATGACTTGGCATCACCTTACAGAATATGTACGTTTCCTAATATATATTAAGTCTGTCGCTTTAAGCTTATCGCAGTCCTTGAGTTGGTTTTGTAGTAAGGCGGGTATTACGGGCATAACAAAGAGGTCTTTTCCATGCGTAAAAATGTCGGGATGACCCAAGGCACTATGATGAATCCACAAAATTGTGGAAGATTTCAAACATTTTTTAAGTTGCCTCATAACATAAATATACCTTCATTCGATTTAAAACGATTAAATTGATGCCTACGAAATGTAAAAGGGAATAGAGAAAGAAAAGAGATTTGAGCCGAGACGACGAGAGACGAGGTTCGAGAAACCATGTCAGAGGGCGGGAAACAAATGACGGGAAAGGTCGCGAATGCAGACGGAAGAATGAACGACGAAACGCGAGGGATTTTCTTCTCTTGTCCGCAAGGGAAAAAGAAATAGGATGCAATTCTGGAAAAGATAAAGAAGGCAACACAACCGTGCCCAGGACAAAGGATCGGGGCTCGGCTCAAAGGACCACTTCTTATGAGAGCGAAAGAATGCCCAGGTACGGAAACGACTTCGGGGACTGGTTCAACTCTGCCGGTTGAATAAAAAAATGTCAAGAGAGGATGAATCAAAAGAGTACATACGGTAGGGGTCGCTAAATATTGAGTCAAACATGTGGCTCATTGCAACTACACGGATGGGGACTCCAGAGACGAGAGTATGCGGAACTCAGGGGGTCGAACAATGCAATCCCTTGACCCTAGACGATTCGTCTCGGCATTTTCGTATTTTCACCTCGGCGAGAGAGAGAAATTGACTGAGAAAAATTTCATTATCATTCTGAGCTGAGGTTTTTTTTGGTCCTAGTTTCTCGTGGTTGCGGCAAAAAACCTCAAAATTAGACTGAATAAGGGATTAAGTCTAACATCTTTGACGTGCCATCGTAGTGCGTTGATTATCCATCTGGCTGCGACATAAAAAGGATTTCCGAACAATCACAGAGAATAAAATCCATGGGGATGAAAGTTCAACACAAAGAGCATTAGCCTTTGGCTACTTAGTAAGCAATACGTAAAACAATAACTAAGTAAATAGTCTCATCCGACAGACGGAATGTTGCACTACAAGTGCCCTCCACAATACACTCAAGTAGTGATTGGGTTTCCTCTGAAAACCTCCTCGGCAGAGATTTGAACCCTGGCCGTCCGTATGGTTAGCCAGGACTCTAGTTACCACACCAACCCGATCCTTAAGAAATAAATATTCTTAAAATAAAAAATTCTTCCATTAGAGGGATCCTCGGGCGTGAAAATTTATCCCACGGAAAGGAAAAGTAACATGCAATTACCTTCAGCATTCAACTGATGTATCAAAGACAGACCGAGCAGTGGTTGTTCCAGGGTGCCTAGGCATAGTCAATGGTTGGAGGACGAAATCTGAAAAAGGAAAGAGAGCAATGTTATTACTTCTCATTTGAACGAAAAGTTTTTGAGGATGAAATCCACTAATGTATCCAAACAATCAATGAAAAACTTCTATAATTGCACCGCCCTTTCAATAGATTTAAAAGAGGAAATGGGTCGTCCTCGATTTAACCTCCTCGATATCCTCGATTTAACCAATAAAATCATCAAGTTATCAATCTCAATATATGTTTCGCTTGAGAGAATTAATTATATTAGAAGTAACCTGGTGGAATTCCTTCATAAATGAAATGATGAATTACTTAGTTTTCCACAAAAGATTTATTACGTTCTTACGAGCCGGGTATCATCGCTGCGCGACATCATCAGGTACAGAGCTAGTAAAAAACATTGGTTCTCTCTCTCTCCTATGGCGCTACAGTACAAGTTTGGGCCCTGGCCTCCTTCAACTTCTGCCTCCATGCTTTTCTGTCTGTTGCTGCTCTCCTCCAGAGTCGTAGTCCTAGGGAGATTCCGTGTGTCAGCATGTACTTCATCTTCCCAGCGTTTACGTGGTCTTCCTACTGGTCTTTTACCGTACATTCGGCTGTCTAACGTTCCCTTTGGTATCCTTTTGTCGTCCATTCTAGCCACATGCCCGGCCTACTGCAATCGCTGAAGTCGGATGTATTTTGACAGAGGGGGTTCTCTAAAAATACCATATAATTCATGGTTGAATCTGATTCTCCAGATATTGTTTTCCTGAATGGGTCCTAAAATTTTTCTAAGCACTCTTCCTTTCCTTTCAAATCGATCAAGTATGCTTTTCGTCTTCTCTGTCACACTCCATGCTTCACATCCATAAGTTGCAATGGGTCTTATAATCGTCTTGTATATTTTTAGCTTGCTATTACGATGGGCATTGTTTGATCTAAGTACATGTGACATCGCAAAGTACGCTTTATTGGCTAGTGTTATTCTTCTCCGGACTTCTCCCTCTTCGGTGCCATCTGCATTTAATTCCACCCCTAAGTATATAAATCGGTCCACTGACTCAATGAGGACATCTAGCACTATTTGTGAGCACCTGTTCACTCGTATCTGCAGTAGAATTTTGGTTTTTGATGTATTAATCTCAAGGCCAATGCTCTTAGCATGTTTTTCTATTTGTAGATAGGTTTGCCGAAAACATTGGTTAAATAGTCAAAAGTAATACGGGGGAAAGGTAGTCTTCAAGTGACGGTTGAGGGCTATTGGAATAGGGTGGAGGAGGGGGGTAAGGGGAGGTAGCGAGAGGAACCCTTTCGTTCCGCTTTAGTTCTTCACTCCGCTCAATAGCGTTCTTATTCCTTATTCCGTAATTATCAATAACCAAGGTTTTCAAATGATCACCAATTTAGCTTAGCACGATCAGGTATACCATGTTTTTAATCAGATTAACGCGATGTTATACTAAATAAAAAGATAGAGAAATGTTCTTCAAATTAAAATTCAAAAAACCTTTAATTTATTCACAAATCCCTCCCCGTTTCGATTACCTACTGCGCGATATTTATATTTATCAACAGACACATGTACTATTCTATTATTGCTGTTGTAGACTTCAGGTACAGAAAATTTGTATGGGAAAATTATTTTGATGCTCTATGTGAAAATTTAAGGGATGTGCAATTGGTAGAAAAAGTTTACAACTGTTGTTACGCATACACTTAAGTTCTTGACTCACAGTCCCAGAAGATATTTATATTTATCGATTAGTTTAAAAATATTTGCCTATGACTCAACCTTGACATACACTCATGAATTTTTTTCTTTTCATGTAAACATATTGAATTTATCTTCCCCCCATTTCTTCCCCTAAGTATGTCTAACACACTCATCATTGACTGAAATCCCATAGCCCACTGGTAAACCTACGCTTGGCCATCTCGCTTTCATTTTTGGAGGGGAATAAGAAGTTAACTGGGGTAATAGTAATATCCAGAAGTAATAGAGTGGAGCTGAGTATTAGGGTGGGAGGACATAAAATGTAATATGTTGGTTCTCAGGTTTCCACGGAGCTGGAATGTAGATCTCTCCATGTTTTCCGGGATTTCTTTCACGTCAGTTGTTTGTGGGACAACAGTTTCGCTGGCAGTCCTGCCAGAGTCTTCAGGTCGAAGTGACCTTCTTTCTTCGACCTGAAGACGCTGGTAGGACTGCCAGCGAAACTGTTGTCCCACAAACAACTGACGCGGAAGAAATCCCGGAAAACATGGAGAGATCTACATAAATTGTAATAGATGGATCAGGTTATCTACTTCATTCATTTTTGGTTCAATCCTAAGACTGATTGATAATACTAAGGTTGACCGCAGCCCTCCCCTCTTCACTATCTAATTCTAGATCCCTTACCTCATGGTATCTCTTCCTATGTACCTTACTCTTTATTTGGTCCATAAACTTATTCCTGATTCTTCCACTAGGGACTTTCGTCTCTAATTTATCTTCAATTATGTTCTTCACATATCCATTTTGTCTCAGGGTGTGTCAAACCCATCTGGTGCTTCTTTACTGTATGGTGTTCCATCTGGTCCTTTCCTCTTCTACTCTTCTGTACACTTCATCATTTCTTATTTTTTCCGTCCATTTTATCTTCGGCATCCTCTTCCGGCACCAGATTTCAAAGGCTTCTGGTCTGTTATGGTCAGATTTTCCAATAGTCCATGCTTCCGACCCATTTCCATCAACCATAGAGTGCCACGATTCACTCAGATGCCTTCACATACTGTTTCCTTGTTTGTAGTCCTATCTTCTTTGAACACAGCAGTTGTCTTTTTCCCATGAACGCCTTCTAAGCTTGGGCTATTCTCTGCTTGATGTCTGTTGGACTTCTTCCGTCCCACGTGATGGTGCTTCCGTGATAGGTGAAGGAATCTGCATGCTCTAATTTCTCTCCTCTCAGGGTGACTTCTACATTCAGATTCACCCTTCCGCATACCGGGATTTTTCTCGTATTCTTAATTATTTTAGGTATTCTACAATATATTTGACGAAAAATTTAGACTAATTTGAGGAAATAGCTTTGGCAGTAGGGGCATAATATGCAAAATGCCTAGAGCCAAGGACAATTTGAGATTTTGTGAGTGGGGCTTTGAGGAGATACGTAAATGAAATGCTAATTAAAACGTTGGTATATGAAAAATGGAATTCCTAAATTCCCGTACCATCTAAATTCCTACTTAATTACCATCCTTCTGCCCCACCTAATACATACTCTACCTATTTTAATATTCCTCTGGTTATTTCATTTGGAATATGCTGTACTCAATCTCGATACTTTTCAACGTCTTCCCACTGCATCTATCTCTAGGGTTACAATTTTATTTTCCCATTCTATTACTTAATGTATATACCTTCGTATCGTTTTTGATAATTTCAATTAAGAAAATAGTACGTCAATTAGAATTAGTGAATCATTTCGCTCACTATTCAGAGTTCAGAATATAATTCTCTAATGCACTGATTTCTAGCCTTTTTCTTGCCCCTCACCCCTTAAAATATTAATATATTCTCGCATTCTTGAGGCAATATTTTGCATTTTTTAAATTAATAATTTATTGAAGAATAAAATTCAGGAACATTAAGACATATTGGTGTAACCAATCATAAATAATAATCAAACAAAAACGAAAGATATGTAAAAAATGTTGAAAGAAATAAAAACTTGAATAAACCCTAAAAAAATAGTCCTTCTAATACAAAAAGTAACTGAAACGATATCTTGTACCAAGGGATGCAAGTATTCCTGCACTGCAAAATCTAGAAATTTTCAGTTCGTACAAAACTGGCTGAAATTCAACAAAATGTCTAAAATTCAGCAATGTCTGGAATTAAACTATCCAGAATTTTTTCTGTAAACTACTCGCTGAAATTTAAAAAAAATGCCTGAATCTGAATGTAATGTATTTAGTTGCCACAAAAATAATTCTTCCAAATATAATGCAGGTAAAATGTCATTTTTTTCATTTTTTTTACTTTTTTCAACTATTTTCCTGATAATTTGCTGAATTTCAGCAAGTTCTCCTTGCTTAAAACTTTAAGCTTTCCAGATTTGCTTAAAAGTTGGTGCAACTTCAGGTTAGGAATCCTTGCTGAATTTCAGCAAATCTGGGAAAAATATTTTAGTGTAATTGAAATACCCTACTCTTCTACATTCTAAGTCAATGAACCTAAACAGGAATTCCAGGGATTAATGTCTTATTTGAGCTGTAGAGGGTGAATTGTTAAGAGATGGGTGTCTGACTATTCCCTTAAACAGTTGAATCCATTGTCGCGAATCGCTGCCTTCGCAAGAGTGCGATCAGTGGAATGATTGTTTCCACGAGTTCGAAACGGATGAATCTCTTTCTTTTTCTCCTGATCCGTGCTTCGACCCCCGCATGTACAATCTCTCCCAATCCCTTGAAGGGGTCGATGCCCATTTGTCTTTTGTCCTCCACCCGCAACCCCGTGCCCGGCATCGCCTTTGTAAATTCATTTCGGTTTGCACGCAGACGACGACCGTTCAAAAGGAAAATAAAAACAAGGCTCGCGAAGAATGCTCCGGACGAAATTCTCCGAATGCCTATGCGAAGAGTCCGGGAGGGCAATTCGGATGGCACTATAACGGGGATGGAAGTGAGGGGAAGGGGGAAGGAGGAAGAATTCGACCGTTTGGCCCTTCTCTTTTCATTGAAAAGCTCTCGACTCGGCCCCAAATGCGCTTGGCGTGCATGTGAATCCATCGCTTCTTCTGCATCTCTCTCTCTCCCTCTCTATCTGTCGAAGGAAAATGCCTCACTCCCGTCGGCGTAAGCGGTGATGTTCGTTCGCTTCGTCACGGGGAAATGACTTCGCGAAGCACGAAGAAGATAGGACACACTACTGTACTACCCCCCCCCCCTTCCCAATCCTTCCAACACATCCCCCGCAATTTGACCGTAAAACGAAGTTCCAGAGCGTGTGAAAAATGGCATTCTCGTTTCCATACGTTTTATTCAAAAATTTCGTTCAAAAGCAATTTTAAAATATAATTCCTTCATCATTTACATCACAACATATAAATTTGTAATGTAAATGATGCCATGGAAGCGAAAAAATAATGTATCGGAAGCATGGACCATATGGAGAGGACACAGGTTGATTTCATGCCAAGGATGTGTCTCAGGTTAGTGCAGCAGTTCCCAAACTATGGGTCGCGGGAGCAATTTTGGTGGGTCGCGCAGGGAAGGTGCCTTTTAAAGTAAAAATTAAATCTTAAATAATTACCCAAAAATTCTCTTCCAATATGTTCTAACGCTAAATTAACAATAAGAAGCGTTAAAAATAATAAAGTGGACATAGACTATATAGTCAGTCGAGACTATTTCTGTGAAAGCGAAGGGACTTCGCTATGTTGTACGGGTCTGTTGTCTTTTGTCCCGCCGGCGCCGGGTAATATTGGGTCGCGAAAAATATTCCAGGTTGGAGGTGGGTCCCAGGACAGAAAAGTTTGGGAGCCGCTGGGTTAGTGTCGCACTGATTTTTGGATAATGAAGAAGGTAAGAGGGAGAAGCTAAATATAGAAGTCACTCTGAGAGGAGAGAAATTAGAGCAAGTTGATTCCTTCACCCATCTCGGAAGTACCATCACGTGGGATGGAAGCTGCAAAACCGACATCAAGCGGAGGATAGTCCAAGCTAAGAAGATGTTCATGGGAAAAAGACAACTGCTATGCTCATAGAAGATAGGACTAAAACCCAGGAAATAGTATGTGAAAACCTTGGTGAGGAGCGTAGCACTCTATGGATCGGAAGCATGGACCATAGGAAAAGCTGACCTGAAAATACTAGAAACCTTCGAAATCTGGTGCTGAAGGAGGATGCTGAAGATAAACGGACGGACAAAATAAGAAATGGGTAACTGTACAGTAGAATAGAAGAGGGAAGGACTGTATGGAACACCATACAGACAAGAAATACCAGATGGATTTGACACGCCCTGAGACACAATGGGTTGAGGCATTTTCCAAATAGTGAAGAACATAATTGAAGGCAAAATGGAGGGAAAAGTCCACAGAGGAAGACCCAGGAATAACCGCATCTCTCCCTCTCTCTATCTGTCGAAGGAAAATGCCTCAATTCCGCCGCCCCATCCCGCCCTCTCCTTTCAACCCATCCCCAATTATTTGACCAATAAAACGATGTTCCAAGCCGCGCGCGAAATGGCGTTCTCTTACTCCATACGTTGCCTTCAGCTCTTTTTTTTATCTAGGAACTTCTCGTTTGATCGGTGACCACCATGTATGCATTTTTTATCATTACATTTTTATGTGGATGCCGCAACCACAAGAAAGTGAGGAGCGTAAAGTAATGTCACCAAAGCATTCAATATACATTTGCCCCGTGATGTTTCTTTCCGGATTTTAATCTGCTGACTGCGAAATTATGTGATAGCAAAAAATTTAAACAATAATAATCGTTAACAGGTTCCATTTTATGGACGCGATTGTCTAAATGCCCATTCCCAATTGTCTTTACCGCAAAAATAGACGTCAGAGAATATATTTACATTTGGTAATAAAATACCGTCATTGCCGATTGCAGCGTAAATTTTTATAGATTATATATACACTTGATTACAGGAACTGCGATAAATTTGATGCTCATTGAAATTAACAGTTATTAACATAATGCCTTATTTACCAGTGCATTTGGGTGGACGTATAAACCACAAGGACAGGAACGGAGAGCACTCTCACAAAAACATTCGATAAAAATTTGCCTCCTGTGAGGATTGAACTCACGACCCCTGGTTTACGAGACCAGTGCTCTACCACTGAGCTAAAGAGGCATGGAATCTTAGGCCGTACTCGGTCATACTGAACGCGGTATGCTGAACGCTGAAAATATAACGGTACTAGAGAGCTTTTCTCCAATTGTTAGAAGATGATTCATCACCTTGGAGGTTGTGTTTGAAACCGATCGGAGTGGTTCCGAGCTTGTTACTAACTACATCTACATCTACGTCATACCCTGCAAGCCACCCAAAGGGTGTGTGGCAGGGGGTGCTTTCGCACCAGGCATGCATGAATGATAGGGTAGAACACCGACATTACATTAAAACCCGCGTACCACACATGCAAAGCGCCAATTAAAAATCTAATAATCAAGAAACATTCAATCTTCAATCGTTCCAACATGCAAGGGATACAAAGACTATTACTACAGATTCAAAATATCATGCATAAATAAGAACACCAATATTTACATCATGCCTAAATAAGAGAGTAGAATATATAATGAGAAAGATTTACTGCCTGCCTATGTCAATACTCGAACTATTCATGACGACGATCACAGCTGTTATGGTCCCGAATGGTACGTGGAAAAAATGACATTTTATACCTATCGGTTCTACAATCTAGCTCTCTAATTTTATTGGCGCGATCTAATCTGCCGTAGTACGAAGGGGTTAATAGAATATTTTTTACGTCGTCAGTAAAATGATTTTCCTGAAATTTATTTAGGAGGTTAAACCTATAATTTAATCTACGCTGTAATAGCGATTCCCATCCTAAAACTAGTCACGTGCCGTGTCTAGTCACTAGTCACGTGTCACTAGTCACGTCCTAACTACTAGTCACGTAGTACGATCGCGAAGGGTTCGAGATTTTCTCCATCTACTACTACTGATAAATAACAGACAAATTTGGCTATACCAATGATATTGACTCTTCATGATCTAAGTACCCAAATTACTAACATCATAGAGCACACAGTAGTCTCAATCAATTTTCAATTGAGCTATAAGTTTCGAAGTTAGCAGAGTTTTACGTTGTCTACAATAACATGTTCAATTTTGGAGATATAAACAATTTGTTTTCTGAAAACAGTTATAAATAGATTAGGCTTTCTTATATTAAAATTGCAAGTTATTGAAATGAAAATTACGGGTATCCCAAGCGCTCTAAGTTGGACAATTGGATTTAACGCGCAAAAAACGGGTACTTTTTTGGGAAAAAATTAAGTAGAGGAAATACTAACTGGTGGAGGACTTTTAAAGTACATCATCCAACGTAGAAATAAACCAGATCCCTTATGAATTTTATTGCATTAAAATCGGTTTCCTCATTTGGGCGATAGAGTATTTCAAACTCAGGTATCTTGCTTTTTTTTTACAGACAGTAAACCATTGAGGTAGATGGAGAGGACATTATGTCATCATGGCCTGCAAAACCTAAATAGGAACCATATCCCTGCTCTTTCCTTACTTTCCATAGGATAGCGGGAAGGAATGGACGAATCAGCGGATGTACCTAATGCCACAATATCATGCAGCTGTTTGAAATTTAAGGCAAGTAACTCTTAAAACATAAGCATGCCAATAGGCGCCTGGTTTATTTGTGGGGAGTAGCCTCATATTTTGAAGTCAGGTTTTTCATCAGCCTTTCTCCTTATGCCTATAACCCAGCACTAAAGAACACACATGCCCATTCTTTAAGGTGCATATTACCTCAGCCGTGCTTGAAAATACTCTCAACTCGAGGTAAACCCTATTAAATATTATTCAGAACTTCAAAAATCAAACATCCTGCTAGCATGTGGGATCCAGAATTGAGAGATTTGATTCGCAAGCCTCTCAAAGCGTCGAGTATAATGAAGATAGAACACATTCAGGGAATCTAGCACAATTAACAGCATACAGCAGAATCGCCTGAACGCACGTTCCTTGTGTCAATGCTGCTATGGCGATTTGGCAAGTAGAGGTTTGTATATACATGAGCAGGCATAAAATATTCCTTCACAATTATACGTCCATGGCGGACGAACACTTAAGTAATCAATCGGATAGGTATCCCACCTCTCGTTATAAAACTTGGAACTCCATTTGACTCAATGAGCTCCTTCCAACACGTGCAGATTCTGAGTCTTGGCCGCATTCCTGCTCAGTCCCCCCTTGTGCAGCATGATGGCGTTCTGGCAATCTCACTTCGCTCCTAATAGTTTTAACGAAACCTGTGAAGCTTTTTGGCAAGGAGAACTATATTTGGACTCCGCGCTAGATTTGATATAAGTGGCATAATAAGGGAGATACGCTGACGAACTATAGCCCATCGCACACTTATCCTCTTACTAGAAAGGGGCGGTCTTGCGAAACTCAATTAGGTCTTTTTGTTCATGATATTTTAGTTTCCGGAGAAGGTAACCTACAGGTAGACGCAGCGTTTCTAGACTTTAGAAAAGCGATTGACAAGGTTCTCCACTGTAAGTTACTCGCAAAGTTAGTATCGTACGGGGTAGAGAGTAATACAGTATGCTGGATAGGAGACTTCTTACATGAACGCCTTCAAAGGGTGGTATTGGAGGGTGTCAGCTCAGGCGAAGTAAAAGTTACATCGGGTGTTCTCCAGGGAAGCGTGATAGGCCCAATTTTATTTCTTCTCTAGGTAAATGACTTGAATACAGCAGTCAAAAATAGCAAGCTCCGTCTTTTTGCCGATGATGCAGTAGCGTATAAGGAAATTAGAAATGAAGAGGACAGTCAGTGTTTAGCTAAGGATTTAGATGCGATTGATGATTGGTGTGATAGTTGGTAGCTAGAATTAAATTTGAAGAAATGCGCGATAATGAACTTTTGGAAAAAGAATGGCTTTCCCCGGATAATTATTGCATCACAGAGAAGAAAATATCTAATGTAGAATTTAATAAAAACTCAGGCGTCACCATCACTGAAGACATGTGATGGGGGAAACACATCAGGGAAATGACTAGTGTAGAAAACCGTAGATAAGGATTCGTAAAAAGGGTTCTAGGCAAATGCGATAAGAGGGTACGAGAAAGAATCTATTTTACACTTGTCAGGCCTCATTTAGAATATGCCGCTAGTATATGGGATCCGTTCGAGGAAGGTATGATAAAAGAATTAGAGCGTGTGAGAAGAAGATCTGCTAAACTTGTTAAAGGTCGTTATGATAATTGTAAAAGTGTTACGAGTTTTATAGACGAACTAGGATGGGAATTACTATCAGAACGCAGGTTAAAAATTAGATTAAACCTTTTTTAGTAAATTCGAAACCGATTTGTTCACAGATGACGTTAGATATATATTGAGAACTCCTGCGTATTATGCTAGGTTTGATCATATTAACTAGATTAGAGAGATAGATTGTCGTACCGATAGATTTAAAATGTCATTTTTCCCGCGTACTATAAGAGAAAACAATAGGCAGCGTAGCAAAGGGATAGGTAGGTGAAATATAGTTAGAGTAGTCTGCAGTGCATGATGCATGTAATAACAACCAATAATTCCTTCCTTATTATCTAAATACTAGCCATCTAGCTCCATGTGACCCTATTTTCTAGCATGTTTCCATTAAATATCCTAGTTGCATGTCAATAGTGCATGTTTGGTGATCTTCATCCCCTGCCACACACCCTCGTGGTGGCTAGCAGGGTATTACGTAGATGTAGATGTAGCCTTGAGGTTCATTCACACGACCAAAGTTTCGACTCCTTGTGTCATCTTCAGGTACCTGACAGATAATGACCTGGTCAGACCCGATCAGACCTGATGATGTCGCACAGTGACGAAACTGGTCGTCATTAAAGTCACCTATGTGAAATTAACAAATTCATTCACTTCAACAAGAAGCAATTTCACGAAGTCACGCCGCAAACCATTCAACCGATCAGATCGCGCATAATATCGAAATAACGCAACGAATATGGTTTGAAAGGCTTCAGCGGAGTGGTTGAAACGGCTGTGAAGGTTTTCCGGAATCTCTTCTACGCAATTCCAATTACTTTGACTGTTACTATCGTCCACGAGATGGAACTACGCGGGAGAGATCCCAAGAAACCTTCACCCCCAAAACACAATTATACCCAAACTCAAGAGGTTAGCGCAAATTTGCCGATTTCTCTCAATTATAGAGAAAAGTTGAATTTAAATTGCATGAGAAGGCCTAGTATCCAGATTTTAGTGAACGAATCATCTTGCAAAATATCGGCGACTCGAAAAATATTGTCAGAAGTGGGATTCGAACCCACGCCCGGAGAACCGGACTGCGACCTGAACGCAGCGCCTTGGACCGCTCGGCCATCCTGACTTGTTCCATTAAGATTCTCTTGTCCTTTCTTGGCTCTCCATATCCCTATTCCCAACCATTCCTATTGTTCTTATACTTTAGTGTTACAGAGCGACACAGAGAATGTTATCATGACGCCTCAATACATCTGTAGGTCTGACAGAAACGATAAAATAAGAGAGATATATTTCCGAACAGATTGGAACAAAAGCTTGTTCTTTTCGTGAATAATAAACGATCACAATAAAAACTGAGCTCTGCTAAATACACTCCCATAATACACGTCACCATTTCAACCCATTCCTCAAAACCTCATTCCTTACATCTTTACACGGTCAGTGTCCTAACACCCTTTGCCACACGCCCATGCGGCGTCTCACACTTCATGTATTTGGCGGATGCGATCGGGCGAAATATGAAAATAAGTTTTGTTTAGCGTACAATAGGAAGGTCCTCGAATGAAAAAGTAAAAGAGAGATCAAAATTCACTCTCCACACTTCGAATACGCCGTGAGCATTTGAGACCCTGGTCATAAAGATTTAACCAAAAAGTTAATAACATACAAATCAAAGTTGCACGCTTCGTTAAAAACTGCTACGGGTGTACAAAGAGTGTTTCACACCTTTTAGAGGGATTATGGTTGGAGCCCATAGATACTTGGAGGCTACACGCAAGGCTACATCTACGTCATACACTGCAAGTCACCCAAAGGGTGTGTGGCAGGGGGTGCTTCCACACCAGGCACGCATGAATGATACGGTAGAAAACCGAAATTACATCGAAACCCGCGTACCACACATGCAACGCGCCAATTAACAATCTACTAACCAAGAAACATTCTATCGTCAATCGTTCCAACGTGCAAGGGGTACAAGGACTACAACTACATATTCAAAATGTCATGCATAAATAAGAACATCAATATTTACATCATGCATAAATAAGAACGAAGAGAATATAAAGAGAAAGATTTACACTCTGCCTATTGTCACTATTTGAACTATTCATGACGACAATCACAGCTGTTATGGTCCCGAATGGTACGCGGAAAAAATGACATTTCATACCTATCGGTTCTACAATCTAGCTCTCTAATTTTATTGGCGCGATCTAATCTGCCGTAGTATGAGGGGGTTAATAGTATGTTTTTTTACGTCGTCAGAGAAATGATTGTCCTGAAATTTAGTTAGGAGGTTAAGCCTATAAGGCTTAGCTTGCTTGAGGAATTTAGAACTGGTGTATTTCAGAGCTAGACAGAGAATATTATCAAGACGCCTCACTACATCTCTAGGTCCGACAAAAGCGATAAAATAAGAGAAATGCATTGCCGAACAGATAGGTACAAAAACCCGTTCTTTCTGCGCACAATAAAAACTGTGTTCAAATGAACACACTCCCATAATACATAGAATTAGAGCGCGTGCAAAGGAGATCTGCTAGGTTTGTTAAATGTCGTTATGATAATTGTATTAGTGTTACGAGTTTAATAGAAGAACTAGGATGGGAATTACTATCAAAGCGCAGGTTAAAATTTAGGTTAAACCTTTTAAGTAAATTCGAAACCGATTTGTTCACAGATGACGTTAGATATATATTAAGAACCCCTGCGTATTATGCTAGGTTTGACCATATTAACAAAATTAGAGAGATAGATTGTCGTACCGATAGATTTAAAATGTCATTTTTCCCGCGTACCATAAGAGAGAACAATAGGCAACGTAGCAAAAGGGATAGGTAGGTGAAACATAGTTAGAATAGTCTGTAGTGCATGATGCATATAATAACTACCATAAATCCCTTCCTTATTATGTAGATTTTAACCTGTACTATACCGTAGTAACTAATATTCTATTGTAATAACTACTGCAATTACTTGCAATAACTAATAATCTACTGTAGTAACTAATAAACTATGACCCTATTTTCTAGCATGTCTACATTATATATCCTACTTACATGGCAATAGTGCATGTTTGGTGATCTTCACCCCCTGCCACACACCCTCGTGGTGGCTCGCAGGGTATTACGTAGATGTAGATGTAGATGAATACACGTCACCATTTCACCTCTCATAACCTTATCCGTTACATCTTTACATGACTGGTGTCCTAGCACCCCCTGCCAACGCCCATGTGACGGTTCGCAGGGTAGAATGTAGATGTAGATATCTAACCAACCAACTAACCACCTACAAGTTCACTTTTACATATTTAAATGTAGCAGGAGAAGCTATCCCTGGCATATAATATGCTAATCTCCACTCCTTCCTGCTGTGGCATCTAGCTCGGCAAGTTCTCGGAAAATAACTCTCGGAAAATAATATAAAAAATACTTAAAGAATTGACAAACTCACCGACTGGGAGCTGCCATGATTGCACCTGTTCATCCAGGAGGGATCTCAACGCTTTGACGTCCGACGATTCCCGCAGTCTGCGTCGCAGTCGACCCTCGGAAGCGATGTTCCCTCTCTTGCCGCGTAGAACAAGCGAATGGCCTCCTCAAGTCTTCCCGAACAATTCCCCACTATCGCCACCTATATAGAGAAAGCAATGCGTCATTAAACTGAAGCCTGGCAACCAAAATTACAACCATATTGTTTGAATCCGCTCTTTCTTTACTTTCCTATGGATAGAACGACGGAATGGACGAATTAGCGAATTTAAAGGAAGAATATCAACCATACGTTTTAAATTTAAGACAAGTTACACTATAAACATATAGTGGCTGCTAAGTATTTTAGACTCTACTAAATTTTACCCTTGTTTTCAGCAGGAATGTGTATAATTTTTAATTTAAATAAAAAAACAAAAGACGTAAGGGGAATCCACATTGAAGAAGTAAGTTCATGCTGATTTCTAGAAAAATTATCGATGGAAAACAAAAAGATTTCAAAATTTTTGCGTAATCCCGCAAGCGCTGTAGGAGAATAAGGGTCAACAAAGATGGTGTACTGGGTTCTGCTTATTGTATTGGCCAGCACAACAAGCGTCCTCTCTATATATACCTCAATGATCGCCACCAACCCGACAACGCACCTTGTGGGAACTTCACTCTGACCCATTGAATCAAAAGAAATAACATATTCCCATTTCGCTTGCATTGTTCTTAAAAATACTCCTTTCACAGTCAAAAAAACCTAAGCTTTTAAAAAGAAGCGTGAATAAAATTGAGACTTTTATGTAAATATGTTGTCATGATCAGTCTGTTATCGCCATAGGAACCTACAACAGAGCAATTTCTATTGAAGTAACGAATTTACACGTCTGTAAAGAAAATGGTTCAAGGGAAAAAATTTTTTTAACAAAACATTTTGTTGTATCACTGTTCAAATCTCTGTCAAATGTTGATTTTACGAGTTCTCGTATTAATAGTTTTTACCCGAAAATGGCAGCTAAATGAGAAAGAGAAAAAGATATTATCTCACCACAGGTTTCATTCATTCTCACGTTTAGCATCACATGTATAAATTCCCGTTAGGGCAGAATAAATGATGGATATATAGTATCTGTTGTTCTTATTGTTCATGGATATATTTCCCTTCATGTAGCTGGAGTACTTGTCTAGTTGGCATTCAACTTGATACTTATCAACTTGACATTTAAGTAGGTATACAATGAAATAACCCGAAATGGTCCTCCTCCTTTTCCTCCACTCCGTCCTGTGATCTCCCTTCGAGGCCCTGTTCCTCCCTCGTCCCTCCTCATAACATCCTAACTTCCGCCGATCTTTCGCTGCCCATTTCGACTCTCCCATTCGCGAGTCCCCGATTTCACTACAGCCCCATTTCTCCACAATACACCAAATGCCTATCTCGGGGACGGAAGACGTACAATGGACACAGAGTGGAGAAGATTCCAAGGTAAGAAGGCGAACATGTGAAAAAGACAACTGCTGTGCTGAAATAAGATAGGACTACGAACCAGGACACTGTATGAGAAGATATTCGTGGTCGAAGGTGAAATCCATCTTAAGGTAGTGCGAGTGAGATAGTTTCCTAATCACAATCAACTGTGAGACACACGAATTAAATATTGCATTATTAATGGTGCAATAAAATAGCTGTACATGACAGAAATTGTAAGTAATCAAATGAAAATATCTAAATAAGTCATTAATTTGACTATTTTTTTCACGCGGTACGTTTGAAATTCCATCAAATCGGAATGTTCATTGTGATTCCAAAGAACCTACTGCGATGACAATATGATTAATTTTCAAAAATAGCTGAAAAAACACGCATTACACACAGTGTTGATTTTTTGACGAGATCAAGTGTAGGGAACGCCTCATTTTTTTAATATATGGTCTCTTTGGAGTGCATACACGTATCATTTCCCGCATAAAAGGGCTGGTATTTTTTTGGCAAATATCTCGGAAATTAATGTGGTAAGGGATTGAATTTTTTATGTCAATGAAAGGGTGATATATGTGTGTTTAAAATGAGACCAAATTCATTGATTTCTAGGTAAAGTGACATTTCGCTCGTACTACCTTAGGGTTGATTGAGAGAAATATCATGTCACGTAGAAATCAATGAATTTGGTCTCATTTAAAAGAAACATATATCACCCTTACACAGAAACCAAAATGTTAGCCCCATAGCAAACTACTCACCGAGATTTTTGACGAAAAACATGAGTCCTTTTTCATGGGAGAAAGGTACGTGTATGCATTCCAGAGAGACCTTATTTATAAATGAGGAATTTATAATAAATAGATCTCGTCAAAAAATAAACAGTGTGTGGTTTGCACTTTTTCAACACTTTTGGAAAAAAATTCTCTCATACTCTCATCGAAAAAAAGTTTTTCCGGATCGCAAAACTGCTTCCGTTATGGAGGATTTTCAAAAGTACCGCGCGAAAAAAAATAGTCAAGTTAAAGCCTTATTTAGATATTTTCATTAAATTAATTAGGGTTACAGACGTATAGAAGTATATGATTGCATTAATAATGCAATATTTAATTAATGTGTCCAACACCTGCTGATATTCAATCAAATAATTTGAAAATGGTCTCTACTATGACTAAGGAACTATCTCGCTCAAAGTCCCCTATGCCAGTGGTCGGCGAACTCATTAGTTAGAGCCAAATATCAACAGTACAACGATTGAAATTTTTTTTGAGAATCAAATTGTTTAAACTTAAACTATATAGGTAGTTACATTGTTTTAACTTAATTGGGGTACTCCTAAGCTAGCCTTTGCTAAAAAAAAGTCCTCTATCTAATTGAGGTACATTCGCTGATGTCGACCCCTTCCAACTTGCCCATCCAAACTCATCTTGAATATATAAGACACTGTCTCCGGCGTTACTCTGTGGAACTCCTTCATTTTGATAATAAAAAACACTTGGTTGTTATTCCACACGTTATAATAAGGAAACGACCCGGGTTTCGGCATGTCATGCCATCTTCAGGTACAAATGGTTGGGTGGCTTACACTTATATAGGAATCCGATGGCCTTGGGATTGCTTGCATAAGAAAAAACAACAAAGGAAGGGAGGGGGGGAAGGTTTCCCAAAAGGTTTAAAAAAGCATGAGGAAATTAAGGTTGAGGGTCGTGGAGGGATGGTAGTGTGACATAAAGTAAAGGTGACTGGGAGGGGAACATATAGTCATTACAAAGTTTAGTGGGGCAATTCACCAACCATTTGTACCTGAAGATGGCATGACATGCCGAAACCCGGGTCGTTTCCTTACAATAAAGTGTGTAATAACAACCAAGTGTTTTTTATTATCAAAATCATCTTGAATACTTGTTTCGCCTATCTCCTTTCGCTCTGCCTCTCTGTGTTTCCAAATCGTCTCAACATACCCCTCTTAATCCTCGACACTATATTTTCTTTCACTCCACAACCCTCCCTAAAATGAAATTAATAAACTTTTCTTAAATTTTTAAGTCTTATTTCCAATCATTGCATTTAACAAATGATGTGGTACGAAGTCACTCGCACGGGTGCATATACACCAGGGTTGAAATTCTCCATGAAAAAATCGTTTGACTTGGCCGGGATTCGAACCCGGATCACCCAATTGCCGGTCAGGTGTGTTAGCCAGTTACACCACCAAGCCATCTTCCTTCGTTAAACTCTAGGTACGTTGAATAAAAACTAATATTACACTTACTAGGGCCCAAACAAAGCCATTCTTGGAGGATTCTCGTGATCCAGTTACCCTCTTTCCCTACCTTCCAACATTCCTCCCCTTTTCTACCCCTTCCTTCATCCCCCTCCTACATCCACGACCTCTAATATTTGACCTCTCTCTTCTCCTCCTGGTGCCGTGCCCAATCGCTCGGAATGCATCGCGGCTGCTCCACAGCGATTGCGTCTCCGACGACAAAATTATTTACGCGCGCGTATGCATACCTAAACTCCATCCACTTTCGAAATTTTCGTCTTCGCCTTTTTAGGAAATTTTCTCGCTGGAGCACAGGAAAATATCGTCGGAATGACTTTCCGTAGAGTTTACAACGTCAACTTACAACACCCTTCGTATTACCTTGGGAGCTTGGATGTGATTGCTGTTTCTATGGATTTGGGAGAGGACACACTAAATTTCAGGTTAACATAGCACTTTGGTGTAACGATCTGTGCTGGCTATAGTCGCTAATGGTGCGTAGAAAATTGAATTCTGATAGCCGTCAGTTCGGTAATGTATCTCTCTTGCTTGTGCACTCGAGTTTGGGAACAAATGAAAGAATAACGAGAAGACCTACGTAAAAACTAATCACATTTATATTAAAAATATTATTAAACAGTAAACTTAAATTTTTTAAATGAATTGGTAGACTAGATTTAGTACTTGCGTCAAATCCACGTCTCGCATGATTTTATTTCCTGCATGAATCTCCCCTCTAAAAATTAGATGTAGTAGAATCTATGAACTATACCAGTACTAGTGCACTGATTGATACAATGTACTACATGTTATCATACCAAAAAAGAAGTATCAGCCGTGATATGCTGGAAGTTCAGCATAATGAATCACAGAAATGGCAATTTTCCACCAGATAAGGTTTTATACGACCATGGTTTCGATGCACTGCATCATCATCGCCTGAAGATGATGCAGAGTATTAAACCTTATCTAGTGGAAAATTGCCATTTCTGTGGTTCATTACATGTTATCATGTTTGTCAACGCAGCACTGCCTTCGTTTCATGTTTAACCTTGCATTGTTATCCTAACTACAGTAGGTCCTCGATTTACGTCGATGATGCGTGTTTTAGAAGAGTGACGTAAGTCGAAACAATGTAAAACGAATCCAGATATTCGTGACCGCTTTAATCTCAATATAAACCAAGGAATTAATTTCAAAATTCGTTTTTTACCTTTATTCAGGAAAAAATAGCTATTTCAGATAGGATGATTATGTCCCAGTTATCAAATAAGTAAGCATATGCACATACTGTCTATTTTATTAGAATTAAACGGAGAAAAATGTTCCGACGACCCTTGTCAGCGTAGACGTAACATCGAATCAGACTAAAATTGAAACGACGCATACCGAGGACGAACTGTACTTTCAGGTTCTCGCCCAGCGACCGGGGGAGCGATCGAGGATCGAATTTGAACTGGGACGAGTATTAAGGTAGTTTGAGCGAGGTTGTTCCCTAGTCATAATAGAGACCATATTCGAATTATATGTCTTGATTTCAACAGCTGCAGGAAGCATGAATTAAACATTGCATTATTAATAGTTACAATAATATACCTTAATATGACTAAATTTGTAAGCAATTAAATAAAAATAACTATATAATTCTTTAATATGACTTGTTTTCTTCACGTGGTACGATTATAACACCTTCAGCGCGTAAGATTTTTGACAATCTTGAAAAAATTACCGCAGTAACTATGTGATTTATTTTTAAAAAATAGTTGAGAGAACGCAAACTGAGCGCTCTTAATTTTCTGACGAGATCAAGGAATTAGAAATTCCTCATTCTTCGAATAAAGTCACTGTGGAGGTAAAACGTCATTAAACGTAACATTTTTAACCATCGATCAATAATAAAATCAATAATACGATCGATAATTGATCACAAGATCATTAAATATCGTTTGAAGATAGTTTTCGCATCAAAATCTGCAAAACATAAATAAAAACATTACAATGCATGACATAATTATGATTTCATCAACTACCATACGCTTTGAAATACTCTATTACAGTGTTTCACCGGGCAGAATAAATAATGAAAAAAACCACAAAACAAAAACATTTTGGGTTATTATTTTTTGAACAGTAGACACAAATTTATCTTTTTGTCTTTGTAACAATTACACTGTAAATTGGCAATTTTCTGTATGTTTACTATTTTTCTTTAAATAAATAAACTAACCCTCTATGGACGAGAGAGTAAATTTGTCACGTTCCAATATCAATGAAATATATGCTTTCTAAGAGACTTTTCCCAATTAGTTGCTGCGCGAGACAAAATTGTAACGCTTCGGATTAAGTGTCTGGAAAGTTGCGTCTCTTTCGGCGGTTTGTCAAACAATATGAACAGATGAATGGGTGACGCTATTCACTGACGATGGCGTGCCTGGTGGAGCTCTGAAATAAATAGGTTCAGCTGTCATGTGAAGAACAAATTGGGAAAGTTTAAAAAAGTTACGTTATGAAGAAAATGTTGAAGTATACCTCGTGTAAATATTATTATGTAAAGTATTATTTTAAATAACATATAGACAATTTTGGGGGCAAGGTATGGGACGCGTCTCAACCAGCCTCTTTGTTGCTCAAACAGTGTTGATCTCAATCATGACGAACTTCCACCAAAAACGCCTGAATATGTTGAATTTCACCAGGGTTGAAATTCGCTGTGAAAAAATCATTTGACTTCTTGAAGGAAGATGGCTTGGTGGTGTAACTGGCTAACACACCTGACCGGAAATTGGGAGATCCGGGTTCGTATCCCGGTCAAGTCAAATGATTTTTTTCATAGCGAATTTCAACCCTAGGGTATATGCACCCGTGCGAGTGAATTCGTACCATATCATTTGTAAAATGCAATTTTTGGAAATGTCGAATTTCATTCGACACAAGTCTGATTGCAGGCACAGGACTTATGGTATTATTTGTCCAAAAAAAAGATGCATTGCTCTATGCTTGCATTTTCAATACATGGTTAAAACACAGAGTGCCGTCGTCGGAGGGATTTTATGCACCGATGAAGGGAGCGGTAATGTTCTTCGCTTCTGCGGCCGGAAGATAACAAGAGTATTTTGATGGATTCGCATGAGGAGCGTAAGCCTTCCAATTTTAAATCTAGTTTTTCGAGGTTCGCGCACGACACGCGCGCGATAAGGCTAATGCACGAGGCCGCACGATGGAGTCCTCCTCGTCGTATCGGTCATTGCCTGCGTCGGTCGGACACCCATGCATGCATGTACGAACGAATTCGAACTTCTGAACCGCCCTCCATTGGACCACTGCTGCATATTCAAACGCTCGCCCGGCTCCCGAGTTGGGATGCCTCGGCGTTTTGTGTCAGAGGAGGATCGGCTCTTGGGATTCTGGTTGACATGAGAACAGAGATGGCAAGATGGGTTCAATGAGACCGAAGGCCGGCTCACACTTGAACGTAGGAGAGCGGATTTAGAGCGTAACGTAACTTCTCTTGTGTCTGCAATCGGCCGTGTCCTCACGACTCCCCGTGGGGTAAGTAGAGAAGGAAAACGACTGGTCAGGCTTATCATAAATCAGGATTTATTGAATGGACACAAAGCAAAAGCGGGGATGCATTTTAGGAATTAAGTTATCTCTCCTGTGCTGGGACAATTTTGAAATATCCTAAGAGGATTTGGGATCCTTGCAAGTTAGATATGAATGCGACCTTTGAACGAGTGCAGCATGGATCTCTATGTATATAGGTTAAATATCATTGCGATTATTTTCTCTGAGTTACAGGGTTTTTATATATCTATAATATAAATTATTATCACAAACCGCATTTTTTGATGGTTAGACTAAATGATACAAGTTCTCAGCCAATATATATTCCAACGTTAACAAAGGTACACCAGGGTTGAAATTCGCTATGAAAAAATCATTTGACTTGACCGGGATACGAACCCGCATCTCCCAATTTCCGGTCAGGTGTGTTAGCCAGTTACACCACCAAGCCATCTTCCTTCAAGGCGAATTTCGATGGGGTTTATGCGAACTAGATGTTCAGGCCTAATGATTTTTTCATAGAGAATTTCAACCCTGGTGTATATGCACCCGTGCGAGTGACTTCGTACCACATCATTTGTTACATGCAATGTTTGGAAATTAGTTAACAAAGGTATTTTGCAAAGACTGGCATAGTATGGTCATTTGGATAACCAGCATATTATTAAAGAAGCAGTTGAATGGACAAGTTTAGAATTTACAGGGAGTTTCAGAAGGAAAGTTCTAAACTCCTAGAGGGGGTAGGGGAGGTGATTTAAAGCATTTTTTTCTCCTATCAACATGGGGTCAGAACCCTTAAGTTACCGAGCTATGGCAACATTTTTTCTGATGTATTCCGCAGGCACAAAGATAACACCCAATTTAAATGACTAGAATAAATCAGAAGATTTGATACTTTTCACAGTGGTGAATATGATATGTATTGTTCTTGTTCTACTATCATCAATGCTAACGGTATCTTTTTTTAACGATGGTCAAAAACAAAAATGTAGATAGCACTCTAAAAATCAGATATATCAAAAAAATTGTAGGAATAAAAGTTTTAGTAAATTTTTTTGTTAATTCATTACAGTAAAAATCATAGCTCTATCTTTTGAAATAAGGAATATATGGTAACTTAGTTGATGTTATTACAATGAGGCAACAAATTTTTTCGTGGGTAAGGGCTTTAATTTGCTTTAAAAACCTCTGCGATTAGTCACTCTAATCAAAACTTGCCTTTGAGAAAAAGACTCGAGGAAAATGTGCAACCAAGGTCATGGTCTGGTTGCTGAGGTCTACAAAGTTAACAGTCACAAAGACAACAAAGACTTTGAGGCGGAGTTAACAATATGAACGGAAATTTTCTCTCAATTCCAGAATTAGATAGCTAAGGATTCCAGATAGCTAAGGATTTAGATGCGATTGATGATTGGTGTGATAGATGGCAGCTAGAATCAAATTTGAAGAAATGCGCGATTATGAATTTTTGGAAAAAGAATGGCTTTCCCCGGAACAATTATTGCATCAAGGAAAACAAAATATCATTCAATTAAATACTTGGGTGTCACCATCACTGAAGACATGTCATGGGGGAAACACATCAAGGAAATAACTAGTGTAGCAAACCGTAGATTAGGATTCGTAAAAAGGGTTCTTGGCAAATGCGATGAGAGAGTACGAGAAAGAAGCTATTTTACACTTGTCAGGCCTCATTTAGAATATGCCGCTAGTATATGGGATCCGTACGAGGAAGGTATGATTAAAGAATTAGAGCGCGTGCAAAGGAGATCTGCTAGGGTTGTTAAAGGCCGTTATGATAATTGTATAAGTGTTACGAGCTTAATAGAAGAACTAGGATCGGAATTACTATCAGAACGCAGGTTAAAATTTAGGTTAAACCTTTTAAGTAAATTCGAAACAGAGTTGTTCATAGATGACGTTAAATATATATTGAGAACCCCTGCGTATTATGCTGGGTTTGATCATATTAACAAGATTAGAGAGATAGATTGTCGTACCGATAGATTTAAAATGTCATTTTCCCGCGTACCATAAGAGAGAACAATAGGCAGCGTAGCAAAGGGATAGGTAGGTGAAATATAGTTAGAGTAGTCTGTAGTGCATGATGCGTGTAATAGCAACCAATAATCCCTTTCTTATTATGTAGATACTAACCATCTAGCTGCATGTGGCCATATTATCTAGCATGTCTCCATTAAATATCCTAGCATATCCTTTTGCGTGTTGAATCTTTCGAAATGGCTTATCTTGCAAATGACACATTTCTATTCGAATTCATTATAATAGAATCATCTGGTTCACCTTTAAGGGAGTCTTTTATATTCATAATCGTTAATCATTCCTGTTTCTGCTCGCGATACCAGCTCTACCACTGTAAAGTGAAAACGTTAGGAAATAAGGAATATGATGCTACGGATGTGCATATGCAATTACAAATACAGCCTACCATCGAGTGGAATATCGTGCGAACGTTAATAGTTTGAACGTGAATAGTTTAGTTAATAGTTTGAATAGTATATGTGAATTTTACAGGAAGATTCTCTTCAAAGGAGGAAAATTAACAGTCTTAAAATTGTCGAGAGTGTATGAAGCAAAGCATGGATGTGTTATGAGTCAAAAAGGTACGCAAAGTTGGGGTGTTGAGGAGGAAATTTACGAAAGGCGTGCAAGTTTTCTAGACTTAATGGCATTAAAAGTCCGTTGACTGACTCCGAAAGAGAATTGTTTTGATGGGCATGCAAGCGTGAGCATTTTTCGCAGAAAGTGTTCCTGCCCTTTCCGTCGGGCCACACCAGCAGCGCATTAAACTCGCAGATAACTCAATCAAAGTCCATTTTGGTTCACAAATGGGATGGGCCTTGCGTAAGGGATGATGGGGGAATGGAAGGGAGCCCCGTTGCTATGAGAGAGACAGAACCCTTGTCCATGTCCGTCGTCCCTGATGGACGCGTTTCAGTTCTCGGGACCTTGGGGAGTTGCCTCCACATTGCAACCCAGCCAATCCATATGCAGCGGATGACACATTTACTTATTTAGTTAATCCTCTATGGACGGAATAGTGAAAAATCAGCATGAAAAAATTACTGCTACTAGATATATAATTTTTTCAAAGTGCCATTTAAACATTTTTTTATATATTGCAATTGATTTGATAATAAAATTTATTTTGAAATGTGACTTTTTGTATTGTCTAAATCTTCTTCTTAGGTTATCAGTCCTCAGGCTGGTTGGCGGCTACCGCTTTTCTCCATTCATTTCTCTTTTCTGTTAGTCGTTTCATTTCGGCATAAGATTTACAACCGACGTCCTCCATTATCTGTTTGATGTAAGTCATTCTGGGTCGACCTGTACAATTTTTTCCGGGACTTTTACCCTCTATTGTCGTTCTTAGCCAGTTTTCGTGCCGTATAATGTGTCCAATCCATTCATCTCTCCTCCGTTTAAAGCTCTCCCAAAGTGTAGCATCTTCATAAATTTTCTGGAGGACTTTGTAGTTGGAGATCTTATCTGTCCAACAAATTTTCAGTATCCTTCGGTAACACCGTAGCTCACATGCTTCCAGCCTATTTCGTTTAGCTTTCCCAATAGTCCAGGTTTCAGAGCAATACATTAGGACACCCCACACGTAACTTTAAGCAATCTTTTCCTGAGGCTTAGACAAATATTGCTAGATGTTAGGTACCTCTTCTTCTCGTTGAATGCTACTTTGGCCACATTCACCCTTTTAATTATTTCCCGTTTGCTTCTCCCGTCAGCTATTATTTTACTGCATAGGTATGTAAATTCTTGTACACGTTCCAGTTGGACCCCTTAAATGGAAACTCTCGTAATTGCATCACAGTTTTTCCCCACTCTGAGAATTTTGATCTTTTTTTGTTCAGTTTCATGTTATGTTGGCCATTTAGTATAGTTCCCATTTGATTTAGCATAAGTGTGAGCTCATCTTCATTTCAAGCAATCACGGCTATATCATCAGCAAAACGTAGCATATCCACTTGCATTCTCTGGATCTTTATGCCCCTCTCATTTCCTTGCTGGTCTTCCCAAGATGCTCTCACTTCATCTAGTCCTTTTTGAATATACAAACTGAATAGCTGTGGCGATAGACAGCAACCCTGCCTCATCCCTTATCCGGCTGAGGCCTCTCCCCTGCAGTCTCCACATCTAATCACAGCTTCCTCTTCTATGCACATTGCACATGCTCCTGATATTTCGTCTGTCTTTTTGGTCTATCCCCACCTCATGTAATATTCTAAAGAGTCTTTTCCTTTGCACTTTGCCAAAGGCTTTCTCAATATCCACGAAGGTTATAAATGTTCCTTCACCTTTTTTTAGTCTATTTTCTAGGGTGAGTCTCAATGCCAGTATCGCTTGTCTTGTGCCTCTTCCACATCTGAACCCAAACTGGTCTTCTGTCGATTGTTCCTCTATCTTCTTTTCCATCCTACGCAAAATTATGGTATTTTATATTTTTGAGGCATGAGATATAATACTAATCGTGCGATACTGCTCACATTCATTTTGAGGCCCTCTTGGGTAAGGGAATCAATTCACATTTCTGGAAGTGGAAGAAGGAAGGGGAATATACTCTTATCATATATGGCCCAAGTCAATCAATGCCTACTTTAGTTCGTCACCCGATGCTTTTAAGATTTCTGCTGGAATTGCATCCACTCCCATCGTCCTTTTTTCTTTCATTTTCTTCAGGGTCATCTCAAATTCCTCCCATATTATTCCACTGTCATACGCAATGAGTTTTAAACTTACCGCGTGAAGAAATTAAGTCAAATTAAAGACTTAAATAGTTACTTTTACTTCATTGTTTAGACCATGAATATATACTATGGATTTGGATCTTTGCCATCGTTGTCTAGGCTACGTGTTGCCTAAATTTCCACTTTTAGTTCACCCAGTCCTTGGCGCCACTTCGATTAGAGTCTTTTCTGATGTTATTGTAAATAAACGTAGTTAATTGTTACCAACGTGAGACTGTGGTGAATATTCAATAACGATCGAGGAGAAATGAATTACTTGATGCTTTGATTAATATCTTGCTATTTTTATTCTCTAAAATTTACTTTTTAAATGCTAGAGAGGAAATATCTATTACAGAAAATGTGTAAGAGGTTTATGAAACGTCCATCGTGTGCCTACGACGATGTTTGCCAGACTCTGATTCTAATTTGATTGCATTGAGCCCGTTCGGCTTAGAGAAAGAATTTAGAATGCTTTGTTTAAACAGAACTTGCTTCGTACCACGCTGAAAAACAGGATATGAGTCTACGAGGACCCAAAATAGGAGGCTTGGATTGAAAAATTAGTATCTGTTCAAGGCGGCGGTAAGTGCATTCCTTTTACCTACACTGCAATAATGGCCATTGGGAATACTGATGAAGTCACCTCGAATTATTATTAAATTCCCGTATAGCGATATTCACGGAATATTATTAAGATATTGCTAAGAAGTTGATTGTAAATTTGTGCAATTAAATTTGGAGAGGAATTAAATATATCTGTAGACCGGACGATATTAAAAAAGTGAATAATTACGTCCCGCGTGTATTACTACATTTTTATCCACAGCATTATGCTTACTTGTAAATCAAACCAGTAAGACGTGTTTATTAACACTACTGACTGTATTTACATTTGAACTTCCGTCTTTCATTACTAGGCGGCAACACTTTCTAAAAAGTTGCTTGTTTACGAATTCTAGACAACAGTTTTTGGCGACGAGATCAAAATCCATAATATATATCCATGGCTTAGACATTCAATCATAAAAAAGTATATTATTGCATCATTAATTATACAATTTTTAATTCATGCTACCTACAGCTGCTGAAATTGAAACGTATACTTCGATTATGGCCTCCATTATGACTAGGGAACTATCTCGCTCAAACTACCTTAACGGGCTTGCTCAAAGAAATACTCCGTTCAGATGAAATCCCCCTAGAAAATATCCAGTCTTCCCACAGTTCAGCCGGAGAAGTTATTTTTACGATGCAAACTGCCCGAATGGAATAACTGACGATGAATCTTCTGCGCTGTCGAATATTTTTGCTATTTTTTCCCCAATATCCAAACTCGCCTGTCCACGACTTGGACGGCATTCGATAAGAAAAAAAAGTCACCATCCGTCCGAACTTTGGAAGTTTTTGGAGGGTCCTCCTTGTCACATAGTGGACGTCCGAATCAATAAGCAGAATGTCCCAACGCGAAGGAACGCGTTGCATAAAGGAGGGGGGAGGGGGACGGAAGGCACGTGGCTGAGTCCAGCCTCTACTACGCCCCCCCCCCTTTGTGTCGACAAGAATACGGGACGTCATGTCAGAGATAAACACACATCTCTGCTCTTCTGCAGCACGCACAAGGCGAAAGTCTTTCGAAGGCGGAGGAGAGGTGGGAGGAGCCCGCCATCTCTCCACACTCCTCCCCCCCCTCGAACTCCCCCTTTGAGGGGGTAGCAGAGGGACAAGGATTTACTTTGACGGCGGGAGATATGACAGAAAATTGGTTTTTCCTACGGGCGGGAGCAGGAGATGCCTGCGCCTGAAACGCTCGACGTGGATCGGAGAATAACACGTAAACGCGTGACAACGAGGCGGAACTGAATGCGGACGTTCCCGAAAAATATGATATCCTGGGCATGACGACAAATGCCCGTCTTTTCCCAGGATCTCATTTCGAAGAATTGGATATTTCATACACCCCCGCAAAAAGCACTGGTATTTTCGACTCCATAATATCGCTCGGCTATAAAGAACACTCTGAGAGGAGAGAAATCGGAACAAGTGGATTCTTTCACATAATTCGGAAGTATTATTACGAGGGACGGAAGAATTACAACGGATATCAAGCGGAAAATTGCCCAAGCTAAGAAGGCCTTCATGACTAAACGACAACTCCTACGCTCAAATAAGATAGGACTAAAAACCAGGAATCAGTATGTGAAAACATTCGTGTGCAGCGTGGTACACTATGGATCGGAAGGATATGCCATTGGAAAAGCAGACCAAAAGAGTCTAGAAGTCTTCGAAACCTGGTGCTGGAGGAGGATGCTGAAGATAAAATAGAAGGACGAAATATGAAATGATGAAGTGAACAGAAGAGTAAAAGAGGAAGGACCGTACGGAACACCATAAAGGAAAGAAAAACAAGATGAATTGGACACACCCTGAGACACAATGGGTGATGTGAAGAACATAATTGAAGGTAAAATAGAGGGAATAGTGCCCGGAGGAAGACCCAGGAATAAGTTCATGGACCGAAGAAAGAGGAAAATGCATAGGAAGAGATACCAGGAACTAAGGGAACTAGCACTGGCTGTTGCTTGTATATTGCAATGTAAAGTATATTACATGAAGTCACGCCTGAGGAAACTTAATAGCATTAGATATGGAAGGACTGCAGTCAACCAATCTTTGGATTGAACGACCAAGAATGAAACGATAATACCCACAAAGCAAATACCATGGAGGGAGCCGTAGTGGTGTGAAACAGTGGATGTGGCGTTGATGGAATTTTTTTCAATGGGAGATTCATCTACCTCTACGAAATACTAAGCGAAATCATATGCAAGCAACCGCTAGGGTGTGTGGAACGGAGTGTTTGGACACCAGGCATGCATCACTCTTGCCAGTTACGATCAGAACCACGCACCTTGGCCTGGACGCTAGGAGCAGACCAAAACAGTCAGGATAACAATACGCGGTCAGACCAGAAACCAGGAAAACACTCTGAAAACTAAAATGATGCCATGAACAACACTAGTTATAATGCAACCATGAATACATAATATGGATTGGGATCTCGTGGCCAAAAACTGCTGTCTAGCATTTCGTAAACAAACAACTTTTTGGATGTGATGAAAGTGATGAAAGACGGAAGTTAAAATGTAAATAAAGTCGACAGATTGTAAATAAACACATCTTACCGGTTTTGTCATGAATATACATTGGCTTTTACTTATAAGTAATCATAATATAGTGGATAAAAATGTAGTAATACACGCGGGACGTAATAACACACTTTTTTAATATCGTCCGGTCTACAGATATATTTAATACCTCTACTAATTTAATTACACAAATACATAAATACACAAATACACAATAAACTTCTTAGAACTTCGTGAATATCGCTATACGGAAATTTAATAATAATGCGAGGTGACTTCATGAGTATTCCCAATGGGCATTATTGCCAGTGTAGGTGAAAAGGAATGCACTTGCCGCCGCCTTGAACATACACTTATTTTTCAATCCAAGCCTTCTACTTTGGGTCCTCGTAGACGCATTCCATGTTTTTCTGCCTGGTACGAAGCAAGTCCTGTTTAAATAAAGCATTCTAAATTCTTTATCTAAGCCGAACGGGCTTAATGCATTCAAATTAGAATCAGAGTCTGGCAAACATCGTCGTAGGCACACGATGGACGTTTCATAAACCTCTTACACATTTTCTGTAATAGATATTTCCTCTCTATCATATACAAAGTAACTTTTAGATCACAAAAATAGCAAGATATTATTCAAAGCATGAAGTAATTCATATCTCCTTGATCGTCTTTGAATATTCACCACAGTCTCACGTTAGCAACAATTAACTACGTCTATTTACAATAACAAGAGAAAAGACTCTAATCGAAATGGCGCCAAGGACTGAGTGAATTAAAAGTGGAAATTAAGGGAACACGTAGCTTAGGCAACAATGCCAAACATCCGAATCCATAATATATATTCATGAATACAACTAATGGTTAGTATTACAGATGCGAGTGATAAGTTGTCCTACAAGTTATAAACCATGCAGCAAGCTAAACCAAGTCGAATATTTCAAGCGGGGTGATTTGTAAGTAAAGATCGTAAGATAGTATGATATTACGATTCAATTTCCAATACTCCCCTGAGGAAATTCTTAGGAGGAGGAATATTAGGAGTCTTAAAAACAGAAGGGTGTGTATGAAGCAGTGTATGGGGGTAAATGAGGCAAAAGAGGTTTGCAAGGATAGGTCAGTATGGAGGAAATTATTGAAGCAGAGTTAGGTGTACAATTATGTATTTATGAGAGAAACTCTGTGACTGTGCCTACCCCGGAAGGGAACGGCGTGATTGGTATGTATGTATTATATTGAATGGGATACTTTGGAGACTTAGTTACGTGGATTTGACTGGGCTTCATTATTCGCTAAACCCAGCTATTTTATCACGGCGATGACTGAGAATTATTGTAAATTTATGATTATTATTAAATTGTTGTAAATTGTAAAGAAAATTTGAGTTTATTTAAACTATTTTTCGCCATCTATGGATGAGTTTGATTTCCATGGAGAGAATAGAGATCTTGACCGCAAGACTTATGTCAATACTTTGTTCATGCCGGAAATGAGATTCCAGCCGACGATCCTAAGACAGTTATTCTGCTCACGGAAAATGGCAAGAAGGCTTGATTGACCAAGTATATATCTCGCGAGTATTGGAGTATTAGTGATTTTGCTAATATTAACGTTCGAACTACAATTTCGGTCAATTATTACACTGCATTCAATAATTCAAAGTATATAGGAAATATGCAAACTTCATTTCCTATATATCCAGGTTGTAAAACATATTTGTCAAGTACTGGTTATTTTAGCAGTTGAAATGATAGTGAAGAGAAAAATATTGTAGTAATGATGAAAATTGCATTGTCTACTCGCTGTATTCCTTCTGTGTATATTTGCTGTTCACGTCACAAGATATAGATGCTCCAAATACATCAAATTTTATAAAAGTGTCTGTTATACATAAAGTGACTACGATAATGGATCTAGTTTTTGCTGGAAGGAGTCTTGAAATACATATTGTATTTTATTGAAATGGCTGCAAATCCTGTCCCCGCTGTTCCAACCTGCAGATGCTGAATATTTGCAAAAATTCCAGGAGGAGCGTTTATTTTTAGATATGCCCAAAAACCTGTATTAACTTTAATATGTATATTAAAGTGAAATTATACTTTCGAATGGTGTAAAAATTTGGAAAATATTTGGAATGAACAAAAACATCGGGAAAACCAAAGTAATGAAAGCATGCAATGAGGAAGGAGTTATAAATGTGACCATGGATGGGAAAAGGCTAGAACAAATACCATGCTTTTGATACCTTGGAAGTGTTATCACATGGGATGGAAGTTGTATGGAAGAAATAAGAAGTAGAATATCACCGGGAAAGGCAGCCTTCAGTAAAGTCAACCATCTACTTTCAGCAAAATCAATTAACATAGGCTCAAGGAAAAGATTTGCTAAATCTTTTATTCGTAGTGTAGTAATTTATGGAGCAGAAGCATGGACAGTCATGGGGAAAGAGGAGAAATAGATATCTAAATCCAATATTACTTGGAAAGAAAGAACTGCCCTACGCTCCTAGCGGAAAAACACGGCCATAACCACTCTGCCAGCTGATAAGGGAAATGCTACCGTCCTTTTAAATACTGAAGATTATCATCAAAAGATTCATGAATTGCTTAGTGACAGCGCGTGCAGGAAAATACCCCGAGACCCAACGGACTCCGTCACCAGAAAAAGCATGAAACTTGTGAAGGACGCGGGAATTCCACAAGAGACTATCAGGAGCCCTCCTACCTCAAGCACCGGTGCCTCCCAGGATGTACAGACTGCCTAAGATTCATAAGAAGGGAATTCCACTTTGGAAAATCGTCAGTGCTATTTGCTCGCCTACCATTAAATTGGCAAGATATCTGATAGGCATATTAACGCCACTTTTGGGCCTCAGTGCACACCATGTGAAAAACTCGCTAGAGTTCGTTAACACCCTAAAAGATATTCGATTGAACGCGATTGACATCATGGTCAGTCGACGTGGTTTCACTGTTCACCCGCATACCTCTTACCAGCACCTTGAGCCTCCTGGAAAGAAGTATTGATACTGACACAGTACCTAATGCTTTTTCATCACGTGCTGACTTCGTCTCACTTTTCTTTCGACTGGATTTTCTAGCAGCAAAGGGATGGCGTGGCAATGCGGTCACCATTATCACCGGCGATAGCAAACTTTTACGTGGAAGAGTTTGAGAAGCAAGCCCTCAATTCAGCCCCTCTATGCCCAAAGTGCTTCCTCAGATATGTTGATGACACGTTCTAGGTTTGGCCTCATGGAACAGATGCTCTGGATCAATTTCTTGAACATATGAACAACCAGCACCCGAACATCAAATCAACGATGGAGAATGAGGAGAATGGTCAGTTTCCTTTCCATGACATCCTAAACCGAAGGAAGGAGGATGGAAGCTTCGGACATAGTAATGAAGCTCAAACGATTTCGTACTGTCTACTAATTTTTATTTCACCTCTTGCTACACGTGTTTCGACTCAACAGCAGTCATCATCAGGCAAGACTGGTGACTACTGTTGAGTCGAAACACGTGTAGCAAGAGGTGAAATAAAAATTAGTAGACAGTACGAAATCGTTTGAGCTTCATTACTCATTATGCTGTCCTACAATATCTCGCCTGAGAAAGTGGAGTTTATTCGGACATAGTGTTCTTCAGCGCTTTAACATTAAATCACTCCATCTACCACCACATAAATTAAGGGCTCGATTGGTGAGGTTTATGAATCCTATCGGCTTGAAGGCACCAGGAGTCTATCAAATCCCCTGTGAGTCTGAGTATGTTTATTTTGGGTAGACTGGGCGAACTATTGAGACCAGAATTAAGGAGCATCGAAGGCACTTTAGATTGGCACAACCAGAGAAGTCAGCTGTAGCGGAAAATAGCATCAACGAAGACCATATCACACAGTGGGATGATGAAAAAATTCTCAGCCGCACGCACAGTTATTGGGACTAGCTTAATCTAAGAGGCCATTGAGATTCGCCTAGAACCGAGGAACTTCAACCGGGAATCAGGATTTCAATTAAGTGGTACCTGGAAGCCTATCATAAAATGTATTAGGAAACATTAGAAAATGCCAAAGGATCAGGCAACGGTCAATCAGACGAGTGGACCAATAGGGAGTCACCTGAATATCCCCATTGTTTATGTAAATAGTGACCATTTATATGGCATTCAATAGCCTTGAGAATGAAGTGCAAGTCGCACTTTGAAACGTCGGCCATAATGAGGCCTCTTTAACTGAGTGAATACCTGAGAAACATTTCTTCATAATATCTAGAGGGTTTTCAAATGTGGCTATGGAGGAGATTGGTGAGATAAAAATGGAGTGGTAAAGTGATAGATGGGTAAGTGCTGGCAAGGATAAAAGAGAAAGGGAATATTTTGAGGTCAATAAGAAAGAGGAAGGCAAACTGGATGGGACACGTCCTCAGGAAAGATTGCATGCTGAAAAGAATATTAGAAGGAAAGATCGAGGGAAGAGAGGGAGATGAAAACGAGGCATTACTACGCCATTGGTCATTAAATGCAGATATATTGGTAAAAAAAACTTTCTTATAAACTTGATTCTTCTTCTACTCTCATAAACTTCTATTCTTATCAGCAGTTTTTCGTGAGAATGGCATTTACATGGGAATGAAAAATAGATATATTTTCCTCATATTTCTCCCATAATTCCATGGAAATCGGCGTAATTTCGTGATTAAAATGAGGCAGACAGGTAACGTTTTATTCTTCACATGGGATAGCGGGCTCAGTTTTTCTGTAAGTACCCGGAATTGGAATTGAATGGCATTTATGTCGTTTGACGGTGGAAGCAGCATAAGGGGCCGTTCGAGTATTGCGTAAGACGATTTATGCCATTTTTGACCTCCCCCCCACCTTTTTCACTGTTTTAATACTTCCAAGGTATCTAAAGGATGGTATTTGTTCCAGCCTTCTTCCATCAATGGTCACATTTAGGACTTATTTATCTTTTCCTGCTTTAGTTACCCCATGTAAGACAATGTAAGATTTTTCCAACCACCCCCCCCTCTAGTTCTCACATAAGACGTTAGATATTTGTATCTACCCTTTGTTTAATGCTCGCTTTCTGCTGTTTCATCTTTTCATCTACATCTACGAAATACCGTGCAAGCCACCGCTAGGGTATGTGGCACGGGGTGGTTCCACACCAGGCATGCAGCACTCATCCCAGTCCAATCAGAACCGCGAGCGTTCCCCGGAATGCCAGGCACAATCAGGACAACGGTACGCAATCAGACTACAACTAGGAGAGTGATACGAAGAAGAACATGCTACCATGCACATACTACTCAAGATATAATTGCTGGTTAGTATTATTAATGTGATAAATTAATACCACTACAAGGTACTAAGACATGCAGGAGTATATCATGCCGGAAATTGCATGAGAGGTTAGTATCTACAATTCATGTTAGGATATTTAGCACTACTGAAAAAACCTATGTAACCTAGTCAGTATCCTGGAACTAATCTATCACAACTATTATGGTCCCTTATTGTACGCGGAAAAAATTACATTCTAAATCTATCGGTTCTGCAGTCTATTTCCTTAATCTTATTCCTGTGATCGTTCATACCATAATAGTTTGGCTCTAGCAAAATATTTTCAACGTCGGGCAAAAAAAAGTCCGCATCAAACTTTCGTAAAAGATTCAACCTATATTTCTTACTTCGATTGGGTAGAGGTTCCCACCCTAATTCCCTCAATAATCTTGTAACACTACTATGTTTATCATCACAATTTTTAACAAATCTAGCTGCCCTCCGCTGTATGCGATCTATATCTCAAACTAGTCCTACTTCATAAGGGTCCCATATACTGGCGGCGTACTCCAAGTGGGGTCTTACGAGAGAAAAAAAAACATAACTCCTTTATCTTCTCGTCACACTTTCCTAGTATTCTTTTAATAAATCCTAATTTACGACTTGCCTGTCCACAAATTTCTCGTACATGCTTCCCCCACGACAAGTCCTGAGTAAGGGTCACTCCTAAGTACTTAGCTGACTCTACATTTATTAGTTTGGCTTGATTAATTGTGTACGTCTCGTTGGTTAAGCTACTCTTCCTCCAAAAAAAACAACGCACTTACTAAAATTTAATTCTAACTGCCAAGTGTCACAACATCCGCTTATAGCTTCTAGGTCTTTCTTCAACGCAATTCTATCAGACTCTGTGTTAATATCCCTATACAATACTGCGTCGTCCACAAAAAGACGAATTTTAATGGTAAGGACGGTTGTGATATCATTAATATACTAAAGGAAAAGAAGAAGATTCGTAGAAGCCATCGTACAGCTTTGAACACTAAATATCGTATAATTATTCAGTGTTGAGAGTACCGCGTACATTAAGAGTGAAATTGTGCCACAGCTGATGAAGTTATGAATAATCACAGGATATTAGGAAAAAAATACAGGAATAATATATACACTTGGAAACGATAAAATGTTTCAATACGGACAAAAGTCTTACGTAAATAGGTTCCGGATCTCCTGCCCTCCCCCTACATAAGACAAAGTAAGATTATCCCTACCCTCCTATCCCCAAAATGTCTTACGTAATACGTGAATGGCCCCTAAGGAGGAAGAACGGAAGCGCGGAAGGTGAGCGAACACTAAACAGTTCGCACCCCCAACACGCCAATACCACTGCCTCCCATCTTTGTCTTCCCGTTTCGCCTCATGGCATAGGTTGATTCAATGCTCGTGTCACTCGATCGACACAAGGGGGTAGGAAGTTTAAAAGGGGCTGGAGGGTGAGGGAGAGTTGCGGGAGGGTGAGGGGGGAGGATGCTGGAGGACGGAGTGAGCATTTCGGAAGAATCGTCGCCACACACACACAGGAAACCCCTCGTCTCCATGGCTACCTCGAGGGTTACGCGTCCGCGACTGGAATTCGAAGGCGGTCGATTTCCCGGAAACGGATGTAGCACTCCTTTTATTCCGTTACTATGCCATTTTCTCGTTCTCACTCTCTCACTCCCTCGCTCAGGTTCCACTGAATTGGAGAAATAGTTTCGACTCCTGGATGAGTATGGGTGGTTGGGAGGGAGGAGTATAGGAGTTCCGTTTCACAGTGTTCCACAGTGTTCGATGCATTGAGAAAGGAAGAGGTTGGGCTTGGACACGTTTTTAGCTCCACAACTATATACCAAAACAAAAGGATGATCCATGCCACTAAAATGTCAATGCTAATGACAGGTGGCGTTGATTTCATGCTGTTATTCTTCCATGTAAGGAGGCTATTCACACAGTAGAGCAAAGAGTCTGGATATATTTATATATGTGTGTATTAATCATGCTAATACCTTCCATTTTGAATTTATTTTGAGAACCTAATCTGTTTCATGTTTTATGTGCAGCCAATTTTTGTTTGAAAGTTATAGTGAACTACCAGGCAGATTTTGATCGGTATGCATCCATAAATATCGTTAAACGTTTGAGTTACAGGGAGCAATGTAGACAATTTGGATATTGCTTTTGATTACGCAAAAAAAAGAATGAAATTACATACATGCAAAGGAGATCTGCTAGGTTTGTTAAAGGCCGTTATGATAATTGTATAAGTGTTACGAGCTTAATAGAAGAACTAGGATGGGAATTACTATCAGAACGCAGGTTAAAATTTAGGTTAAACCTTTTTAGTAAATTCGAAACAGAGTTGTTCACAGATGACGTTAGATATATATTGAGAACCCCTGCGTATTATGCTAGGTTTGATCATAATAACAAGATTAGAGGGATAGATTGTCGTACCGATAGATTTAAAATATCATTTTTCCCGCGTACTATAAGAGAGAACAATAGGCAGCGTAGCAAAGGGATAGGTAGGTGAAATATAGTTAGAGTAGTCTGTAGTAGGCAGTTCAATAGGCAGCGTAGCAAAGGGATAGGTGAAATATAGTTAGAGTAGTCTGTAGTGCATGATGCATGTAATAACAACCAATAATCCCTTCCTTATAATGTAGATACTAACCATCTAGCTCCATGTGACCCTATTATCTAGCATATCTCCCTTAAATATCCTAGTTGCATGTCAATAGTGCATGTTTGGTGATCTTCACCCCCTGCCGCACACCCTCGTCGTGGCTCGCAGGGTATTACGTAGATGTAGATCATGGCTAGGGCGCTAGTGCACATAGAAGGTAAGTGTATGACGATGCGTCCTTTTGCGCCCTAAGATTTTCCCATTCTTGAATATTGCGAATTTCCAATGCGATGTCTTGTGATAAATTACAATTCTGAGTGACTAATGGATGTTCTTCTGATATACTAGGGATAGACGAAAGGATAATACAATTCATCAGCCTGCGGAAGAAATACAAAGACCAACTTACGGGTCGAGGCGGTTCTGATATAGTTCCGACATTGGACACTGGGAGACATTGGCCGTGGCTACCTTAAGAGCAGAAAAGTGCGCTAAGTACAGGATAGGGCATAAGGGCGTAAAGTGCATAGGGTGAACCCTACAGATTGGAACACGGCCACGCTTCCTTTGTCTATCACAATATCCACATAAACAAAGTTGACCTGATAGGGAAAGGCAGAGGAGAGCTTCAGTCAACCAATCATTGGACAAACTCTGTGATATATTGGCAAGGTATTCATTTCTTAAGCTTTCAATCCTTTAAATGAATTTTGTTTCAAGGTCATTGTGATCTTTCAGGCAGATTTTGATCTTTATACGATTTTCGTTGATTTCAATATGTATCAACTTTTTGTTTCTGTGTGTTCATCTACATCTACATATACGTCATACCCTGCAAGCCACCCAAAGGGTGTGTGGCAGGGGGTGCTTTCGCACCAGGCATGCATGAATGATATGGTAGAACACCGAAATTACATTGAAACCCGCGTACCACACATGCAAAGCGCCAATTAAAAATCTAATACCCAAGAAACATTCTAGCTTCAATCGTTCCAACATGCAAGGGATACAAAGACTACTACTACAGATTCAAAATATCATGCATAAATAAGAACATTAATATTTACATTATGCATAAATAAGAGAGTAGAGAATATAATGAGAAAGATTTACTGTCTGCCTATTGTCAATACTCGAACTATTCATGACGACGATCATAGCTGTTATGGTCCCGAATGGTACGCGGAAAAAATGACATTTTATACTTATCGGTTCTACAATCTAGCTCTCTAATTTTATTGGCGCGATCAAATCTGCCGTAGTACGAAGTGGTTAATAGTATGTTTTTTACGTCGTCAGTAAAATGATTTTCCTGAAATTTATTTAGGAGGTTAAGCCTATAATTTAATCTACGCTGTGATAGCGATTCCCATCCTAATTCTTCTAACAGTCCAGACACACTAGCCAACTTAACGTAGCATCGTTTCACAAACCTAGCTCATCTTCGCTGTACGCGATCTAACTCTGATATCAACCCCGTTTCGCATGGATCCCATACACTAACAGCATATTCCAGATGAGGCCTAACGATTGAAAAATAACAACGTTCTTTCACTGTTGTGATGATATATAGACATGGTATTAATGTGACAAGACAAAGGCGATGATGATTGGAAGGGAAGAAAGTGAAGTTCATGAGTCTTGTACTGTTTTACTTCGGGGAAGAGAGAGGACCAAATACCAACTTTGCTGTATGATATAGAGTGTCAAATACCAACGAATTTCCAAATCGTCTTACGTAATACTCGAACAACCCCATAGGGCGAAGCCTCAAGCTATTAATCCACCCTTAAATTTCACCGCGACTCTGGGTAGCCAATATCCACGAGGAGATTAAAATCATAATCCCCCACCCCCGTAGGAATATTCCCTTTCTCGACCACTCTGGCGAACGGGAACTCCATTTTCAGTAAGTACGAGGGGTGAATGAACCTCCCATATCCCCACCCTATGGGATGTAGCCGCTCGGTTTCCCTTTCGTAAGGTCACCCCTTCTTGCCCTCCCCCACCGATAAGCGTTCGCCAACCTCCCCTTAGAAGTGGAAACTCTGAGGATGTAATCCTATTAAATCCAGCGGAGGCAAGCTACCTTTTGGGACACGTGTAAGCTCCCTACACGGTCGTCCCAATTCACACACCTTGGATACACGGAAGGCAGGTGTTTGGCATGGTCCGAGGTAACCCTTTACACATTTACGTCTATTTCCGTGTATTACATACCATTATAAATATCTTTCATTAAGATATTATTTGAGGACCCCAGAAGTCAAGGGGTCTAATTAACAAAACCATTGTTTAGAGAAAACTTAAGTCAAAGTTGAAAATGCTTGGTGCAACCCACTAAGTAGTTAAGAGGCATTACCCTAGAAAGCAGCACCTGTCAAGAAAATTACTTGGATCCCTTTACCACCTAAAAGATTAATATTTTCACATCCCATTCCTGTACCTAACTTATTTGTTTCAAAAATGTCACTTAGACCCCTTGACTTCTGGGGTCCACATTTGTATTGACCTATAATCTCACTCATACTGTCTAACAGCTCTGACAAATCACAAAAGAGCTGATTCCACCCGAACAAATATATAACGACCCAGGTTTCGCTTATTACATCTACATCTACGTTATACCCTGCAAGCCACCCAAAGGGTGTGTGGCAGGGGGTGCTTCCACACCAGGCATGCATGAATGATACTGCAGAACACCGAAACCACACTGAAACCAGCGCACCACGCATGCGACGCGCCATTCAACCATCCAAAAACCAAGAAACATTCTATCGTCAATCTACATCTACATCTACGTACTACCCTGCGATCCACCACGAGGGCGTGTGGCAGGGATGAATATCACCAAACATGCACTATTGACATGCAACTAGGGTATTTAATGAAGGCATGCTAGATAATAGGGTCACATGGTTAGTATAAATCGTTCTAATGTGCAAGGGGTACAGGGACTACTACTACATATTCAAAACATTATGCATAAATAAGAACATCAATATTTACATCATGCATAAATAAGAACGTAGAGAATATAAAGAAAAAGATTTACTGTCTGCCTATTGTCACAATTTGAACTATTCATGACGACGATCACAGCTGTTAAGTACAGAAATGGCTTCATTCATGGGGTGAGAAATGGTTATTACAGAATCATCAGGTGATGATGCCGTAATAAGCGATGATGATGGTGCTGAAGTACAAATTACAGAATCATCAGGTGATGATATTGTAATTTGTACTGTTGGAATTTGTTCGCTTTGTGATCGCTTATTACAGCATCATCAAGTGTTGACAATGTAATAATCGAAATCTAGGTCGTAATAAATTTGTACTCCTGGAATTTGTTCGTTTGTGAAGTGTCAGTTATGTTTCAGTTCCCCAGAATATCGCCGGAATCTTCAGAATTTGTGGCTAACAGCTGACGATGTTGTATCAGTTGAAGAGCGGCTATAAAAAGACAGATGGAAGAGAAAAACTTCCACGATGATTTATCTCACGGGAGGATGAGTAGAAAGATTAATTTTTACTCGTTCTCGAAGGACCATGAAATTTTCATCTTAAGACCATATGCCAGGACAGAGAAAGTATGTAATATTCAGTACTTCATGAAATTTTTTAATATGATCATGTGTCATTCATCTTCCAAGAGAATTGAAGTTTGTAATAGTAGGTACTGTATGAAACTATGGACTACGGTTATGTATTATTCATCTTCGATCATTGAGAAAGCATGTAATAGTAAATATCGTATGAAACTATGGCCTAAGATAATTTGCTACTCAGCTATCAGTACAGATAAAGCATATAATAGTAAGTGCTGGATGAAACTATGCATAACTGCCATGTGTTATTCATCTTCCAATATAGAAGTTGTGTGTAATAGTACATCTACGTCATACCCTGCAAGCCACCCAAAGGGTGTGTGGCAGGGGGTGCTTTCGCACCAGGCATGCATGAATGATATGGTAGAACACCGAAATTACATTGAAACCCGCGTACCACACATGCAAAGCGCCAATTACAAATCTAATACCCAAGAAACATTCTATCGTCAATCGTTCCAACATGCAAGGGATACAAAGACTACTACTACAGATTTAAAATATCATGCATAAATAAGAGAGTAGAGAATATAATGAGAAAGATTTACTGCCTGCCTATTGTCAATACTCGAACTATTCATGACGACGATCACAGCTGTTATGGTCCCGAATGGTACGCGGAAAAAATGACATTTTATACCTATCGGTTCTACAATCTAGCTATCTAATTTTATTGGCGCGATCTAATCTGCCGTAGTACGAAGGGGTTAATAGTATGTTTTTTACGTCGTCAGTAAAATTATTTTCCTGAAATTTATTTAGGAGGTTAAGCCTACAATTTAATCTACGCTGTGATAGCGATTCCCATCCTAATTCTTCTAACAGTCCAGACACACTAGCCAACTTATCGTAGCATCGTTTCACAAACCTAGCTCCTCTTCGCTGTACGCGATCTAACTCTGATATCAACCCCGTTTCGTATGGATCCCATCCACTAACAGCATATTCCAGATGAGGCCTAACGATTGAAAAATAACAACGTTCACAATAACAACGTAGTAACTAACGTATGAAGCCTAGGACTATTACCCTGTGTTGTTCATCTTCCAATACAGAGAATGCATGTAATAATATTTACTGTTTGAAATCATGGATTAATGGTCAAGCATTATTCATCTACCCGTTCAGAGAAAGCATGTAATGATAACAATGGACGTTTTGGGAGGCGTAAAATGTGAACGAAACGCCTTTCCACTACCGTAAGATGACCGGCGCGGAAAAGCAGAGACACCAACTCCCTCTTGCAACACGCCTCTCCCCGCATCCTGTGTGCAAGGGTCCCTAGTTCCCCTCCAACAGTGGAATGTCACGCAACAATGAGCGGCCGATATTAAACACAAAAAAATTCCTCGCCTCCACGGAAGAGCACGTGTTGCTCATTTCACCCAAGCAGGGGGGGGGGGACCCTCCCGCTCCCCCCCCCCCCAAAACTCCGATAAGAGTGAAGCCCCTTAGGGAATACACACATATACATACATACATATACATATGTATATATATATGGGGGTAGGGTGGCACAGAGAAGGAAGTCGAAGGTGTGACGGGGAGGGGGTAAAGGGTTTTTAGGGTATTCGTCAAAGCGAACAACTTCCCCTAAACCCCTTCCCCGCTGACATTATATATTCCCCTCCTTCCGAAACCCTGGCCACTTCATTCATTCCGGGGGTCGCATTTTTTATTCTGAACCTCCACACCCCTCCACCGCCCGACACTTCCAAAACCCTAATTAAACACTCGAACATCATCGCCCGAACCGCCTCTCCACACCCTATGCATTAAACCCCTCCCTACTCCTGCTCACACCCCATGCCATGCGTCCCTTTTCGTCCCTTCACCAAACAACCCGAGGCGACAAACCACTGCGAAACACGCACGCTCCACGTTCGCTTAGAGGGAGCTTAAAAAAAATCCCTTTTCCCCACCTGGGCCTGGGGAGATATTCACTAAGGACACTACATGACTGAACCTCTAAAAATATGGTTGAAGTGACGTCACAAACCCGAAAAAAATCTCCATTTTTGAATGGTCCAATTCTTAAATGTTCAAAGCTTTGACGTCAAAATTACGTCACTGTCGATGGTCGGATTCCCCGAGGCCATACCGCATAACCTCTTGGTGTGGTGAGGACGAGGCGGACTCAGAAACGTAGACCACCCGAAGTCGTTCCCAAGACTTATAAACCTTTTCTTTATGTATATCTACATATAATCCTACAATCCACCACTATGGTGTATGGCAGGGTGTGAGTCATCACCAAAATGCACAATAATGAACAGGTATCTTTCACCTACATGCACTAGACTATAACTATGCTACCAATGCTACAGAAACTATAGAATTAATGTATGAAAACGAGATACAAGTACCATTGAGGGGTCATGAAAACGTGATTACAGCAGTAAGTATGAGTTACCTGAGGATTGTTTGCGGTAAAAGTAGGATGGATAGGGTCAGGAAAGAGTGGGCAATAAATGAATGTGGGTCAGATGCCCTAGTAATGGACACACATGAAAGGAGTGTGCTTCGTTGGTTTGGCCATGTTGAGAGGCAATGGTCTCTCGAACCCTTCGAGTTAGTAATACTTAGTTACGGGTTCTGAACCATTCCAAGGGGTTTAAATCACAACGCCCATGGTGAGGAAACATCCTCCAATACTTAGAGAAATAAAAATTATGGTGCCGTAAGACATTCAGCAATGACCGCAACCATTTACGAGAAGCCTCTTTAGCTCAGTGGTAGAGCACTGGTCTCGTAAACCAGGGGTCGTGAGTTCAATCCTCACAGGAGGCAAATTTTTATTTAATGTTTTGGTGAAAGTTGTGTCCGTTCCTCTCCTTCTTGTGGCTAATACATCCACCCAAATTCATTGTTGAATAGGATAATATGTTAAAAACTCTTAATTTAGATAAAAATCTTATTAATTGCGGTTCATATAATCACAGACGCGTATTTACAAACATAGAGTCAGTATATTTAACAAGATGGTTAGTGATGGGTTCTGAAAATCTGATGGAACACCATTTTTTCTTATGTGTATCTATTTCACCCGAGTGTATGAGTGGCAAGGTGAGGTTCCTCTTCTTTTTAAGAATCAATTTGTCAATCAAGAGTCCTATCACTAACCGTCATTTTCATTTTCCCCAAAGATGAATTTTATCTATCATTTAAGACTCCTTATAATTTTAAGAACTTGCTTGTTAAGTGTAAGGATCGCATTGATCCAAACAAGAAAAGTGGTGTATGTGCTCTACATTGTAATGACTGCAACAGTGTGTACATTGGGCAAACTCAAAGGAATTTTAATATTAGGACCAAAGAACATTATATGTAACGCTTTTAAAAACAATAGTAAAAACAGAAATACCCTATTTTACGGACTATGAGACGCTACGGACTATAAGACGCACCTTAATTTTTAAGCAATTTATAAAAAAAATTACATTTTTACCATTTTTATTATTAGACCAGCTGCGCTCTTCCGTTTATAAAACGGAAAATTAAATAGGCGAGAATTCAATAATATTTACTTTTCTTTAATTAATTTCTTTCCACTCCAGCCATTTTTCCGCAGTTTTCATTTTCATACGTAACTATAATTGTTTTAAATGCATTTTAAACAAATTATTATTGTCTCTTTGTTCGCTGTAGTTTCTTTAGCAAATGTCCTCAAATGCTGAATGGTCGATAGAAGAGAACTTAAAATTACGATCACAGACCATAATGGCTGCGTTAAGACTTTGAAGTAAGTAAGTTGACAATAAGTCTAGCTGGTTCATTGATGTGCTCCCTAACGCATGCTTCTAAATCTGCCATGTAATGCTAGCACCATGTTTTGCATGTTCTCTGCATGAATCTTGTATCAAATATACATATTTTCATTAAAGATTAGTTAAGTAGTTTCTGTAGCACTTGTAGCATATCCATATTGAGGTGCAAGTTGGTGAAAGTTCATTTCTAAACTGTATGGCATGTTGGTGACAAGTCACCCCCGACCAAACACCCTTCTGGTGGCTAGCAGGGTAATAAGTAGACGTAGATGGCCCTCAAACCGAGGCGGGTAGAGCAACTGGTAAAATATATTCGAATTTTCATATTTCATACATAACATTAGCTATGATTGCTTTTCATTTCTCAGTCACATTTCTTACCATTCTGCGGTTGAAAATAACTTTTCATTAGTTGAAACAGCTCTATCATTTTTGAAGCTCACGGTTGGGAGAGCTTTGGACATAGGTTTGAGACGCGTACACCTACATCTACGAAACGAATCGACGGCAAGTTACCACTAGGCTATGTGGCAAGGGGAGATCCCACACCATGCATGAAGCCGTCTTTCCAGCTGAAATCCGAACCGCGCACGTTCCCCAGGATGCCAAGCGCAGGACAAAAGCAGTCAGGATAACAATTCGCGGCCAGACCAGAAACTAGGAGAGTGCAACATACAAGAACATACTACCACTCTGTACACTACTTAAGATACGACTCATCATCATCTGGTGTTCTGCATGCTGGCAGGTCCCGCTGTCTCCATCCGCTTATGTCCCGAGCTTCCTTCTTTGCTTCATCATAGCTGATGTTCTTCACCTGATCCATCAATTTAATTCTTCTCCTTCCTCTCTTTTTTTCCTTCAATTGAACCCTCAAGTGCCACAGTTATTATACTTTTCCCTCTCATCACATGGCCCAACCAGTTTCCTTTCCTTTTCCTTATTTCCTTTAGGAGCGATCTTCCTTCTTTTACTTTGCTCAAAACCTCTTCATTTCTCATCTTATGTACCCATCTTACTTTTCCCATCCTTCTCCACGCCCACATTTCATAAGCTTCTATTCTATTCCTTTCCCTCATACCTAATGTCCACGCTTCACATCCATACATGAAAACGCTCCATGAATAACACTTAGCTAGTCTCTTTCTCAGCTCCAGATCCAGGCTTTTATTGCATAGCAAGTTTTTCTTCTGGCTGAAGGCCTCTTTTGCCATTGCTACGATACGCCAAAGATACGACAACTGGTTAGTATTATTTATGCGACAGACGAATAGTTCTACAAGGTACTAAATCATGCAAGAGCTATATCATAACGGATATTGCATGCGAGGTTAGTAACTAATAATGATGTTAGGATATTTTGCACGAGTGATAAATCCTATTTAGTCAAGTCAGGGTCATAGCATCCTAGAACTGATCTATCGCAGCTATTATGATCCCTTACTGTATGTGGAAAAAATTACATTTTAAATTTATCGGTTCTGCAGTCTATTTCATAAATCTTATGTCTGTGATCGCAGGACACAGTGGCACGAAAAACTAAAGGAAAAACTGCCCTAGCTGATGCGTGTCTTGTACCATATTTCATCGCATAATCGTCGCATGTTAATTCTGTTCGTCAGGACAATTGTTGTAAAATGAAAAAAATTGTCTAGTTTTGGATTCCACCTGACATAAATTTCTACCAATCATTCACAAATACAGAGCAGGGGATGTACTAGTACTAATAATGTGTTAAATTTTTATTTCAGCTCGGAAAAGTACGGTATGCGCTAAACAGGAAGAAAATATTGTCGATTTGTAGTCTTAAATTTTAATGAATTGTATTTAATGTAGGCCTACCAATCATGAGATCCTAGCTTTGCAATAAATGATCTATGTATTACTAATCCCGGCGCAACTTTATTTTTTTTATTTCCCCTCATAGTGGTCGCACCGTACTTTTTAGCGAAAAAATTTGGCATAAAATCTGCGACGATTTGCGACGGTGAAATAAGGTATTTACAACCCGACCAGCTCCTCTTTCTCTCTCCAGCGCCCGACCAACCCGCCGACCTCCTCAACGTAGAATCTATTAAATACTTAGGCGTCACCATCACTGAAGACATGTCATGGGGGAAACACATCAGGGAAATAACTAGTGTAGCAAACCGTAGATTAGGATTCGTAAAAGGGGTTCTAGGCAAATGCGATGAGAGAGTACGAGAGATAAGCTATTTTACACTTGTCAGGCCTCATTTAGAATATGCCGCTAGTATATGGGATTCGTACGAGGAAGGTATGATAAAAGAATTAGAGCGAAAAGAGATCCGCTAGGTTTGTTAAAGGCTGTTATGATAATTGTATAAGTGTTACGAGCTTAATAGAAGATCTAGGATCGGAATTATTATCAGAACGCAGGTTAAAATTTAGGTTAAACCTTTTAAGTAAATTCGAAACAGAGTTGTTCACAGATGACGTTAAATATATATATTGAGAACCCCTGCGTATTATGCTAGGTTTTATCATATTAACAAGATTAGAGAGATAGATTGTCGTACCGATAGATTTAAAATGTCATTTTTCCCTCGTACCATAAGAGAGAACAATAGGCAGCGTAGCAAAGGGATATGTAGGTGAAATATAGTTAGAGTAGTCTGTAGTGCATGATGCGTGTAATAACAACCAATAATCCCTTTCTTATTATGTAGATACTAACCATCTAGCTGCATGTGGCCATATTATCTAGCATGTCTCCATTAAATATCCCAGTTGCATGTCAACAGTGCATGTGTGGTGATCTTCACCCCCTGCCACACACCCTCGTGGTGGCTCGCAGGGTATTACTTAGATATTACGTAGATGTCTTGAAACCATACACCCAACCAGTCTCAGTCACACGGCACGTAATCCCTCGTCTCTCTCACGCATATCCTTCCCGTTTATTTTTTCGGCGTTATTGACCCGTTTGCTAACACACTTCCCTCTCTCCGCCCCCGCTCACACAACAACCGCCTCCTGTCCTTCCTTCCCGTCGCGTGCGGTTTAAGGACACGGGATGATAATGACGAGGAGCCCCGCAGGGGGGGGGGGGGCGGGGCAGACTCAAGGGGGGGACGTGCGTAAAAAAAGCAGGAGAAGCAAGGTGAGGGCGACAAAAGGTGCAGCTGCAGCGAAAGTGTTAGGAGGATCGGTGAATCATCTCCCACTCTTTTTTTTTTGAGTGCACGCGAGCACCATCCGCCGGCAGACGACAGCGTTTTCCTTTCACCTACATCCGCAGACGGCACGACGTCCATAAAAATGACACCATCATTCGGAAACGTCTAACTTCAGGACAGCAAGAATTAAAAGCATGGACGTGCACCTTATGATGCCTTGATGAAGACATAGACTGCACAACAGATGGATTTAAAATGTGATTTTTTTCCACGTATATACAAAAAGGGACCATAATAGTTGCGGTAGATCAGTTCTACGATACTGACTAAATTAACTTGGTTTTTTCAGTAGTGCTAAATATCTCAACGTGAATTTTAAATAATAGCCTCGCATGTAGTCCACTCCGTCCACAAAAAAGCCTTGCATGTAGTCCACTCCGTCCACAAAAAAATATTCTCTTCCTTCACCTTCTGCACTTACCCCACTTCCCCCTCTTATCACGGTATTCAGCATTCCATAGAAGAACTCGGATGGGAATTACTATCAGAACGCAGGTTAAAACTTAGGTTAAACCTTTTAAGTAAATTCGAAACCGAGTTGTTCACAGATGACGTTAGATATATATTGAGAACCCCTGCGTATTATGCTAGGTTTGATCATATTAACAAGATTAGAGAGATAGATTGTCGTACCGATAGATTTAAAATGTCATTTTTCCCGCGTACTATAAGAGAGAACAATAGGCAGTGTATCAAAGGGATAGGTAGGTGAAATATAGTTAGAGTAGTCTGTAGTGCATGATGCATGTAATAACAACCAATAATCCCTTCCTTATTATGTAGATACTAACCATCTAGCTCCATGTGACCCTATTGTCTAGCATATCTCTCTTAAGTATCCTACTTGCATGGCAATAGTGCATGTTTGGTGATCTTCACCCCCTGCCACACACCCTCGTGGTGGCTCGCAGGGTATCACGTAGATGTAGATGTCACGTAGATGTAGTCTCTGGCATGATATACTCCTGTATGTCATAGTATCTTGTAGTGCAATTCATTTGTCGCATTAATAATACTAACCAGTAGTTATATCCTGAGCAGTGTACTGCATGGTAGCATGTTCTTCTGCGTATCATTCTCCTAGTCTCTGGTCACACTGCGTACCGTTGTTCTGACTGCTTTTGGCCGGCGCCTGGCTTTACGCGGGAACGTGCCACGACCAACGTAAGACACCGCGTCTTTCGGCAGTCGTGAACGTGCGCGGTTCTGATTTGAACAGGGATGAGAGCTGCATGCTTGGTGTGGAATCACCCCGTACCACACACCCTAGTGGTGGCTTGCACGGTATTGTGTAGATGTAGATGAGTCAAAAGACGAATTTTGCTTTGTATTTTCAACGCAAATATTGTGGAAAAGTACTCCTCTAATATACTTTCCTATTCGGTCTCACTTCCACAACGAGACACCTATGACATATGGTGTTTTTCTTTATAATAACATAATTCTTCAAACTTTTGAACATGATATTGTAATATAATTAAAAGTTTGGGACAATCGTTAATTACAATTTCTATTTACAATTTTCATTCCATTAAAATTTTGAGGGTTGAGGTGATTTCCTTTCGAATATTAATACAAGATCTTCATAAATGAAATGGCATGCGTGCATTTTATGTTATTGTTAACAATTAACACATGAAAAACCTTCCACATAATAACCTAGTCATACAGACTACCGCTTTCTGTGAGTTCTAGTTTTAACTGTGTTACCCCCGGAAGCCAAATCAAAGGCTCGAGTAGTGCTTAGTGGCAGTGATTTATTTGCCAATTTGGAATAAACTGTATCCTCCCAATATTAATGTTTTCCTACCCTCTCGATTTTATCCACCATTTCCTGTAACTGTTTTTCATCCTCTGCTATTACCGCCAGATCATCTGTATACTTTAAAATGCTCACGCTTTCTTCTCCCAAAAGGATTCCACCGAGATCACCTATGGCTACTTCAAATAATTCTTCACTCTAGATGTTGAATAGACCTGGAGACATGAAAGAGCCTAGTCTTACTCCCTTCCCTATGCTGATTTCCTCTGTCTCTTCTTTATCCACTAGTACCAGATCGTCACCAGTAGATCAGATCATAGGAATAAAATTGGTGCAATAGATTGTAGAACAATAAGTTTTTAACTGTCGTTTTTCCCACGATCGATAAGAGATCATAATGGCTGCGTAAAGACTGAAGTAGGTTAGTTGACAGGTAGTTGAGCTGATTAATGGATATGCCCCCAAATGCATGTTTCTAAACCTGCCGAGTAGTGCTAACACCATGTTTTTGCATGCTCCTTGCATGACTCTTGCATCACGTTTACATAGTTACATTATGGATTATTTTAGTTGTTTCTATAGCATTTTCACCATGCCCATAGTGTGGTGCATATTGGTGAAAGTTAATTTCTACTCTGTGGTGCATGTTGGTGATAAATCACCCCCTGCCAAACACACTGCTACATCTACGTAATACCCTGCGAGCCACCACGAGAGTATGTGTGGCAGGAGGTGAAGATCACCAAACATGCACTATTGACATGCAACTAGGATATTTAAGGGAGACATGCTAGAGAACAGGGTCACATGCAGCTAGATGGTTAGTATCTACATAATAAGAAAGGGATTATTGGTTGCTATTACATGCATCATTCACTACAGACTACTCTAACTATATTTCACCTACCTATCCCTTTGCTACGCTGCTTATTGTTCTCTCTTATCATACGCGGGAAAAATGACATCTATCGGTACAACAATCTATATTTCTAATCTTGTTAATCTGATCAAACCTAGCATAATACGCAGGGGTTCTCAATATATATCTAACGTCATCTGTGAACAAATCGGTTTCGAATTTACTTAAAAGGTTTCACCTAAATTTTAACCTGCGTTCTGATAGCAATTCCCATCCTAGTTCTTCTATTAAAGTCGTAACACTTATACAATTATCATAACGGCCTTTAACAAACCTAGCGGATCTCCTTTGCACGCGCTCTAATTCTTTTATCATACCTTCCTCGTACGGATTCCATATACTAGTGGCATATTCTAAATGAGGCCTGACAAGTGTAAAATAGCTTCTTTCTCGTACTCTCTCATCGCATTTGCCTAGACCCCTTTTTACGAATACTAATCTACGGTTTGCTACACTAGTTATTTCCCTGATGTGTTTCCACGGCATGTGATTACAGCGTAGATTAAACTATAGGCTTAAACTCCAAACTAAATTTCAGGAAAATCATTTCTCTGACGACGTAAAAAACATACTATTAACCCCCTTAGAACCGATAGGTATAAAATGTCATTTTTTCCGCGTACCATTCGGGACCATAACAGCTGTGATCGTCGTCATGAATAGTGTAAATAGTGTCATTAGCTAGACAGTAGATCTTTCTCATTTTATTCTCTACGTTCTTATTTATGCATAATGTAAATATTGATGTTCTTATTTATGCATGATATTTGAATCTGGAGTAGTAGTCTTTGTATCCCTTGCATGTTGGAACGATTGAAGATAGAATGTTTCTTGGGTATTAGATTTGTAATTGGCGCTTTGCATGTGTGGTACGCGGGTTTCAATGTAATTTCGGTGTTCTACCATATCATTCATGCATGCCTGGTGTGGAAGCACCCCCTGCCACATACCCTTTGGATGGCTTGCAGGGTATGACGTAGATGTAGATTTAGATGAACTTACTTCTTTAATACGCATTTTCCTTACACATATTGTTTATTTACGAAAATTATTAACAATCCGTAAGCCCAGTGAAAATTATGGTAAAGACGAATAACATTCATAGCACAAAATAGTTATAATATTTTTCAAGAGTTACTTGCCTTAAATTTCACACAGATAGTTGATATTCTTGCTTTTTATCATCCAATTCGACCATTCCGCCGTGCTATCCAAAGGTGAGTAACGAGTGACCAGGGATAACTAATATGGTTTTATTTCGATTTTCAGGCAACGGTTAAATGTTATAATGCCCTCTCCATCTACCTCCATCATCGTAACCAACCTTTAAAATATTTATTTATATTTCTCTTCTAAATTTTTATTAACAAAGGTCAGTGGTGTAGCAAGCAGAAGACATAAATATAACTGAAGACTTCCAATACTTCAATAATGAAACTGTATTTCGCTCACGACGTTCTCAGCAGGAAGAATGAAACGACGAGTGTTCATGTGAATAATCACTATGTGCAAAAGAATACCAGAAAATGGTTAAAAGTGATAGTAAACATCGCTGCAAAAGCCTGAAAAGAAATTTTATAATTTATTTACATGATAAATTCTACTCAGTGTTCATTATCATGCAAGTAGTCTCATTGCCTTATCCGCTCGATAGAAAGTAAGTTTCTGAATCTCCGAGGCTTAAAACTCGTGGATACATCACTCAGTTTGAAATTCCGTGCATAACACATCTACATCACATACTGCAATCCACGACAGAGGTGTGTGGCTGTAGAGTATATCATAAAAATAGCTGCAGTACATCTCAAAAATCCTAATTGTACCCCATGTGTCAGTGGCAGCTATTATGTTCACTTAACGACTTCGGGAAATATAACAATTTTAAACCGATCCCGTCAGTACAATCAAAGTTTTGGTGACAGTAACAGGAGTTGGGGCACTCGTGTAATCTGCTATGGAGTGGTTGTGATGGAATCGATGTGGAAGCTGGCGTGGCACCAGTTGCACGGTGCTGGAGGCTGGATTGCACCGAGGAGGAGGAGCTTGGAATTGCAGGATTCGATTCAGAGTCTCTCAAAGGATCGAGAGCAGCTTTCGCGCTTAACTCGGGGAATTAGTGCGGGTGACGTTCCACCCGCAACATTTGCTGATGAGCTCGCATCAAGGGTTAGAAATCAATTAACACGGAGTCTTGATTCAGTTAATTCCAACGCAATTTTTTTAAATTTTGTTCTCCCTGTGTAAATGTAAAGCCAGGGAGGTAAGTAAAGATAATCTTTGAACGAATTTAAAGCTGCTAGATTTGTGTACAAAAAGCAAAGAGTTGTGGTACGAGTGGGTAAAGGAGAGGCAGAGGAAATCAGCATAGGGAGGGGAGTAAGACAAGGGTCTTTCATGTCTCCATGTCTATTCAACATCTAGAGTGAAGAGTTATTTGAAATACCATTGGTGATGTTGGTGGAATTCTTGTGAGAGGATATTGAGTGATCATTATAAAATATTTAAATGATCCGGTGGTAGTAGCAGAGAGTGAGAAAAAGTTACTGAAAATGGTGGATATAATCTAGAGGGTAAGAAAACATTTTGGAAATGAAGATATGCATCAGGTTCTACATGTGACCATTGATGGAAAAAGGCTAAAATAAATACCATCCTTTAGGTAACTTGGAAGTGTTATAACATGGAATGGAAGCTATACGGAGGAAATAAGAAGTAGAATATCACAGGGAATGGCATCTTTCAGTACATCTACATCTAGGTCATACCCTGCAAGCCACCCAAAGGGTGTGTTGCAGGGGGTGCTTTCACACCAGGCATGCATCAATTATACGGCTGAGCACCGAAACTGCCATGAAACCAGCGTACCACACACGCAACGCGCCCATTAAGATCTACTAACCAACAAACATTCTATCGTCAATCGTTCCAACATACAAGGGGTACAAGACTACTACTACAGATTGCATAAATAAGATCATCAATATTTATTAGATGCATAAATAAGATCATTAATATTGAAATCATGCATAAATAAGAACGTAGAAAATATAAAGAGGAAGATCTACTGTCTAGCTAATGACACTTTTCACACTATTCATGACGACAATCACAGCTATTATGGTCCCGAATGGTACGCGGAAAAAATGACATTTTATACCTATCGGTTCTACAATCTAGCTCTCTAATTTTATTGGCGCGATCTAATCTGCCGTAGTACGAGGGGGTTAATAGTATGTTTTTCACGTCGTCAGGGAAATTTTTTTCCTGAAATTTAGTGAGGAGGTTCAGCCTATAATTTAATCTACGCTGTGATAGCGATTCCCATCCCAATTCTTCTAACGATCCAGACACACTAGCAAACATATCGTAGCATCGTTTTACAAACCCAGCTCCTCTTCGCTGCACGCGATCTAACTCCGGTATCAACCCCGCTTCAAATGGATCCCATACACTGACAGCCTATTCCAGATGAGGTCTAACGATTGAAAATTAACGACGTTCTTTCAATTTCTAATCACAGTTTCCGAGAAATTTCATGTTGCGTCGTAGTTAGTTATCGAAGGAAAACATGGTAAAATTGAAAATTTACCGCGTCTGCCCGTGATAGCTGAAGGAAAATTAGGGTTAACAAAGATGGTGGACAGGATACGCTCACGTGACAGCTTTTAGCATTGGTCACCATAGCAAGTGCCCTCTCCATCTGTCACAATGTTTGTGATCACATGTTTATAGTTTTTTTTATTTTTAACAACAATGTCCAGTCGTGTAGCAAAGCGAATGATAAAAATATAACTGCGTTCTTCAGTCACTGGACGTCGCGACGTTCTCAGCAGGATGAACGGAACGATGAGTGCATATGTAAATAATTACTCGACGCAGCTTAAAACCCGGAAATGTTTAATAGTATCAAAAAAATAAAACTATAAGTAATGCCGGAAATTTTATTTATTTTCGAGGAGGTGTTGGATATTTCCCTTTCCGACGAAGGAAGAAAAATTGTTCACGCACCAAAACACCGGACGGTAACCATTACGCCGAACAAGTTTTAATAATATCGGTAGCAGAGTGAAAGAGGGAAGAATTTCGTCGAGGGCATCGCCGAAGTAGAGTGGGAGCACCGGAAGTAAGGAAGGGGGGAGAGAGCAAGGAGTAGAGACAGGGAGTCCATTTCGTTGCGGTGAGCTTGAGTGATGAAGGGGGTGGCATGACGATATAGAGTCGTCTACTTCTCCTCCTTTCGAGTGGACCTCGGTCAGACAGTGGAACATGTGGGTTTGGGAGGGGAAAGGGAGGAAGAATTTAAGTGGAGTGGTGTCCTGGGAAGTGGGGAAGGGAGAGACGAAGGCTGAAGGAGGAAGAGACGGAGACCAGCAGTGGGCGTCCCCTTCTCTCACTATAAAAGCTTGGCCTAAGTGACCGACTGTCATAAAGGTCTCTCGATCACTGAAGCTTCATTTTTCGACCACCTATGCATCCCAAGCACACATGAGCCACCCTCTCCCATCCCAAATGATCAAACTGCGTGAGGTTGAAATTTCAATGTCCACATCTACTTCTACATATTACCTTACAAGCCACCCCAAGTTTGTTAGGCAAGGGGTGAGTTATCACCATCAAGCACTATAATGTACAGTCACTTCATAAAGTATTGCGACACAGTACGCTAGCGGTTCGTATAGGTCGGATGTCGAAGCTCGAAATAAGTTGGCTATCCTGAACTATCTCTGGTGGCTATGTCCCTCTTGAATTTCAAAAAATATCATACTGTACCTGGAAATGCTCATAGTCAACAGAGATGGCTCAGAATAGCCAGCGTACTTCCAGCTTCGAAAGCCGACCTATACAAACCGCAAGCGTAGTGTGTCGCGATACTATATGAAGTGACTGTACATGTGACTTTCACCATCATGCGCTAGGTATCCTACTTATGCTACAGAAACTGTTAATTTAATGTATAATGTAACTATGTAAACGTGACACAAGAGTCATCCAGGGAACATGCAATACATTGTATTAGCACTACTCGGCAGATTTAGAAACATGCATTAGGGTGCATTTGAATTTATCGGATACACTACCTATCAACTAACCTAATTCAAAGTCTAAACTCAGCCAGTATGGTCTCCTATCGATCGTGGGAAAAACGACATTTTAAACCATTCGATTCTACAATCTAGGTACTTCCTTTATTTTGTTCTCATGTTCTGATCCATTGCAGCATGTTGGAGTTCGTAAGGTATTTAAAACTTTGTCGGTAAATAAATCGGTTTTAAATTAACATAAAAGATTTAGTCTAATTTTCAATCGTCTGTTTGAAAGCGAATCCCATTCCAGTTGTTGCAAGAGGTCAGTAACACTAATGAGACTATCGTAACGACCTTTCACATATCCTGCTGATCTTATCTGCACACGTTCTAACTCTACTTATTAGCCAACTCCTGTCATTAGGCGATAATTAATCATAAGAAAACAATGCCGTTGAGACAATACTCCGGAAACCAATCCAATTTCTTTTAAACACTGACAGTGTACTTGGATTGGCTTAGATTATCATAATAATTGAGAGCTATTTTTATGTCGAGTGGTGGAGTTCTGAAATAAACAGCTTTAGCTGTCATATGAAGGAAAAATTGGGGAAATTCAATAAAGGAGCCTAATGAAGGTAATGTCGAAGTTCACCTTATGTAAATATTATTATGTAAAGTATTATTTTTAATTAAATATACACAATACAAATGCCTCACATTTCAAAATAGATGTTATTACCAAATAAATTGCATTCTTGTTCGAAAAATACTTAAATAGCACTATTAAAAAAATTAATATAGAAGCAGAATTCTTTCATGCTGATGTTTCATGAATTATGGTTCACAATTCCGTCCAAAGAAAGGTTAAGCACTGTTCCTTGAGGGACTGAACGAGCCACACTTCAATCTTTAACGAGAAACGCCAATTAGATTAGAGAGATAGATTGTCGTATCGATAGATTTAAAATGTCATTTTTCCCGCGTACTATAAGAGAGAACAATAGGCAGCGTAGCAAAGGGATAGGTCGGTGAAATATACTTTGAAAGAGTAGTCTGTAGTGCATGATGCATGTAATAACAACCAATAATCCCTTCCTTATTATGTAGATACTAACCATCTAGCTCCATGTGACCCTATTTTCTAGCATGTCTCATTTAAATATCCCAGTTGCACGTCAATATTGCATGTTTGGTGATCTTCACCTCCTGCCACACACCCTCGTGGTGGCTCGCAGGGTATTACGTAGATGTAGATGTAAATGAATGGCAGTCGCCATATATCGCCGTATCTCACTCCCCCACCGTATCTGAATGACCTCCCCACAGCAAACCACAGGCTTCCTCAGTGTCTCCCCAACAGACCGATTCCCCCTCCTTCCACCCTCCCCCATTTCTGCTCGCCCCATCCCCCTCCTTGGCTAACGAGGAGCGGAAGTCAGGGTCAGAGGGGCCACGGCCACAGATGAACCGGAGACCATTCCTATGGAGGGGAGGAGGAGGAATGAATGATGAACAAGGAGAATTGGGAGAGGAAATGAGGAGAACCCCGGGGTTAAGAGTTGAAAGGGGTCATTTGGTTGGGCAGTGGGATAGGCGAGCAAGTGAAGCACACCGCGACCAGTGGGGTGAGTGGGAGAGTTAAAGACATGCGGTCATCTCCAGGATGGCTACTGATACCGTTGTAGGTTCGATCGTGTGGTTAAAATTAGAGAGATAAATTGCAGGCCGGGTGGGTTTAAAATTAATTATTTCCGCGGACGATTGGGGATGATACATCTACATCTACGTGATACCCTGCGAGCCACCACGAGGGTGTGTGGCAGGGGGTGAAGATCACCAAACATGCACTGTTGACATGCAACTAGGATATTTAATGTTCTACAATCTAGCTCTCTAATTTTATTGGCGCGATCTAATCTGCCGTAGTACGAGGGGGTTAATAGTATGTTTTTTTACGTCGTCAGAGAAATGATTTTCCTGAAATTTATTTAGGAGGTTAAGCCTATAGTTTAATCTACGCTGTAATAGCGATTCCCATCCCAATTCTCCTAACAATCCAGACACACTAGCAAACTTATCGTAGCATCGTTTCACAAACCTAGCTCCTCTTCGCTGCACGCGATCTAATTCCATTCTGAAGGAACGTGACAATGTCTTAGATAGGTACCTTCCTACTTCGATAACATAAAATTCATCTTCCTCTCCCTTTCCTCTTTCCTCTCCTATCCCCCAATTTTATGGCTTGTGTCCATATACCCCTGCTCCGCGTCTCAACTACGGCTGTGAGGGTAGCATGTAGATGTAATAATAATACTTTGTGGGAGATAGTTTGCTCGTCATAATTGAGATTATATTCGAGTTATACGTTTTAATTTCAGCAATAAATAATATAAGTTCCTCGGTACCTTTGTGGTATTCCATATTTAAGAAAATTTTAATGATAACATTCAAAATACCACATACATCAAAAAAACAGACGACCCGGGTTCAACGCTTAAGCGTCACCTTGATGTTATTATTGAAATTTACTTAATTTCTGCAGCTTTAGGAAGTATGAATTAAATACTACATTATTAATAGTGCAATAATATACCTTCAAATGATTTAAATTCGAAGTAATTATATTCAAATATCTGTAGAAGTATTTAATATGACTTACTTATTCGCGCGGTACATTCAAACCTTCTTCACAACAATTCGTTTTTTAACGATCCTGAAAAAATTATTGCGTCGACGGTATGACTCATTTTTAAAATTAGTTGAAAAAACATACTAACTACACACAGTACATTTTTTACGAGATCTAGGAGTTGAAAATTTCTAATTTTTAAGATAAGGTCTCTCTGGGGTGCTTACACGTACCATTTTCCATGTAAAAGGGCTGGTATTTTTAGTCGAAAATCTAAAAATGTAGTTCAGTAAGGTACTGATGTTTTGTTATCTTTGTAAAGGTTAAATGTTCTTCCTTCTAAATAAGACCAAATCCTATAATCTCCAGGTGAAATAATATTCTGCTCAAACTACCTGAAAGAAAGAACGTGTATTTGATAGTTTAGGGCATTCCTGGTTTCGAATTACTCAGCCATACATCTACATCTACTCATTACCCTGTTAGCCAGCACAGGGGTGTTTGGCAGGGGGTGACTTATCACCAACATGAACTACAGTGAAGAAATTTACTTTCACCAACATGCACCATAATAATAGGTATGCTACAAATGCTACAGAAATCACAAAATTATTCTATAATGTAACTACATAAACGTGAAACCAGAGCCATGCAGGGAACGTGCAAAACATGGTGTTAGCACTACATGCATTAGGGGGTATATGAATTAATCAGCTACACTATCTGTCAACTAACCTACTTCTATGTGTCAACGCAGTCATTATGGTCTCTTATCGACCGTGGGAAAAATGACATTTTAAACCTATCTGTTCCACAATCTATTTCCCTTATTTTATTTTCATGATCTGATCTACAGTAGTATGTTGGAGTTCGTAAGATGTTGAAAACTTCTTCTGCAAATAAATCGGTCTTGAATTTACTTAAAATATTGTGTCTAATTTACAATCGACGGTCTGATAGCCGTACACCCTTCCGATGGGTTTTTGGCAAGCCCTAGAATAGGACGAAAAATTATAATGATTAAAAAAATGTTGGAAATGGAGCGGATGTCGTTTTAAACTTGAAGGTTCCAAACTATATAGAGAATATACTTGGCTCATTATTCCTCTCAATTTGGTTTAAGCCTCCAAATTTTCAGTCCCCCCATTCCATTTAGGGCGTCGTGTCCCAATCTTTATAGACGAGGGGATTACAGAGCGTCCTTCGTCTTGACGGGAATCAGTGCCCCATTAGCGCTGACTGCCTTTCGATCACGTCTATAGACTTCCCTAATTAGTTTTAACTTGATCACCTCTTGGTTTCCGGTTACAAGCTGCGACGGTATTCTCTCAGAGTGTATAAAAGGTCAAATTAAGGAAGCTGTATACCAAAGGTGACAACGCTTCTGCAGACGTCTACCCGCTTATATTTTAAGGTTCTGTTTGACTACTTAAAGCAAATAAGTTGGCGCAGGCCGCTGGTATAAGGATTATAATCTACAAAAGTTGCGGTAACTTTTCGCGTTATGCTTTCAACGTAGCAATATCGACTTCGGAGGAAACGAGAATTTGCCGAAAATCAGGTGATGGCCATGACGCGTGCGACGCATATTTCTAAATATCTTTGCACTTATTGTATCTACATCCACATAACGCCCTGCGAGCCGCCGTGTGGTAGTGTGGCAGGGGGTGTGAAGGTGTAAGTTTTTTGGAGATGAAATGGAGACGTGTATTATGGAAGTGTATTTAGTGGAGCTCAATTTTTATTGTGGTCGCTTATTGTTCGCGGAAAGAAGAAGTTTTTGTACCTATATGTTCGGCAGTTTATCCCTCTTATTTTTACCGCATCTGTCAGATCTAGAGATGTAGTGAGGCGTCATGATGACGTTCTCTGTGTTGTTCGGGAAAATATCAGTTCTGAATTTCTCAAGCAGCCTAACCTAGCGTGTAGCCTCCGAGTCGCTAGGGGTTCCCACCTTAATCCCAGTAAAAGTTGTGAGACACTATATGCGCCCAGTTTTTAACGAATCGTGCTGCTTTCCTTTGTATTTTATTAACTTTTTTGGTTAAATCTTTATGACCACGGTTCAAAATGCTCGCGGCGTATTCGAGGTGTGGAGAGCCAGACCAAGCGAAGCCTAACCAGAGCGAAGTAGCATCTCTCTTCTACTTTCTCATCCGCGAACCTTCCTATTATACGTTTAACAAAACTTAGTTTCTTTAATGCTTTGCCACATATGTTTTGTATGCGTAATCCCCACGATATGTCAGATGTTAAGATAATTCCAAGATTTTTTGTAAATGGGAAACCTATATCTCTAAGGAGGATTAGCAAGATGTTGAAAATTGCTTAATACGACGTCACTGCGAACATTCTCGTGGAATCTTGGAACGCATTTTTCATTGTTCCATCAGTGGCGCTGCTGCCCATGGCGGGAATTGTTAGAAGAATTAGGATGGGAATCGCTATCACAGCGTAGATTAAATTATAGGCTTAACCTCCTAAATAAATTTCAGGAAAATCATTTTACTGACGACGTAAAAAACATACTATTAACCCCTTCGTACTACGGCAGATTAGATCGCGCCAATAAAATTAGAGAGCTAGATTGTAGAACCGATAGGTATAAAATGTCATTTTTTCCGCGTACCATTCGGGACCATAACAGCTGTGATCGTCGTCATGAATAGTTCGAGTATTGACAATAGGCAGGCAGTTAATCTTTCTCATTATATTCTCTATTCTCTTATTTATGCATGATGTAAATGTTGATGTTCTTATTTCTGCATGATATTTTGAATCTGTAGTAGTAGTCTTTGTATCCCTTGCATGTTGGAACGATTGAAGATGATTGAATGTTTCTTGGGTATTAGATTTTTAATTGGCGCTTTGCATGTGTGGTACGCGGGTTTTTAATGTAATGTCGGTGTTCTACCATATCATTCATGCATGCCTGGTGCGAAAGCACCCCCTGCCACACACCCTTTGGGTGGCTTGCAGGGTATGACGTAGATGTAGATGTAGATGAATTGTAGAAAAAAGCAAATATCTCTCTATGCTGCGGCGGAAGCCAGAGCTAACTAAGCGTTATCGGACGATGTATACAGCCCACTTAACTCCAGATGCTTCTCCCAAAGGATATCTATAAATGCAAAAATTTGAAGAGGGCTGTGGCCATCGATCGAGAAGTAGTCATAAGTTGCTTTTAGTCTCAATTTTTCGCTAGTTTTCAAGTCAGCCTTAACCAGAGGTACTCAATCGGCGTGCCTCGGCTCCCTTGCGTGCCATGGAATTGCTTCACTGTGCCTCGAAAAACGTATATGGAAAGAACGAACTCGTAAAAGAAACAGGCCTGAGACTTAAATATTTAATAAGTGATATATTATTAATTTTGGGTCACTGGAAATACATGGATTACAAAATAAGTTCCGGAAGTGGTCGCCTTATTTTTTTCGAGCGTCTCAACGGCATTTTTACCCCCCGTTTCATCCTTTCGGGACTGAACCCTGCACAGAAGAAGTATTGGAAGCATGGATCATTAGAAAAGCGTTTCAGAAAAGACTAGGAGCCTTCGAAACCTGGTGCTGGAGGAGAATGCTTAAGATAAAATGGACGAACAAAAATAAGAAACGACAAATTTTACAGTAGAGTAGAAGAGGGAAGAACTTTATGGAACACCATACAGTAAAGAAGAACCAGATGGATTGGACACACCCTGGGACACAAATGAGTATGTGAAGACATTATTGAAGGAAAAAAAAGAGTGAGAAAATGGCCCGAGTAAGACCCAGGAATAAATTCATGGACCAAATAAAGAGGAAAGTACATAGGAAGAGAAACGAGAAGGTAAGGGAACTAGCAATGGATACGGACGGGTGGTGGGCTGCTGTCAACCAATCTTAGGATTAACAGCAAATTATGATGACTCTACGGTTGAAAATTTCTCCCAAACAAACATTGCTGCTTCAAAAAAGGGGATGTGCCGATATATCCCACATGGCAAAATAGTGTGCAGCAAAACTAAAAAGGTTTAAGAACCCCCGGACTCAATACTTGCCAGCGTCGATTCTACGTTCCTTTCATTGATTTCCATTTTCTGGACGGGATGTAAGTTGATATTTCTTCATGAGCCTGTGATCTTTCAATAACGCTCGCTCGTAAACATGAATGTAAAAAACCTGCACCGTAATTTTTAAATCATTTTGCGTGTTCATTTTATTGAAGTTAAACTAAATGACCTCGAAATGTGTGAGAATACTGTCCACTCTGCATTTGTCAAATAATGAATGAATGAATGATAATTCGAAACCTTATTATCCTCACGTTACTTAACAGCAAAATTATTATAATAGCTAATGATATTATGTCTATGAGTTTAACGGCTTGAGCTAGTGTAATCACCTCCTGTAACACAACATTAAATGCAAAGTGAAGGACTTGATATAGGAAGGTTTAATTTATACTTTTTCATGTAGATAAAAATTTGTTGGTACCAATCAATTTATATTAAGCACGATTCTATACACGCATCAGAAATTTACATTGTTTAAGAAATAAAAATTTCATTTATATATCCGTGATGATTAAAATCATTGCCATTCACTGACTATAAAATTAAAAAGCCTCCTTTGATTTCGAGCGGAGTAGCGAAAATTTTATCCAAAAGTCAAGTTTACAGAGTTTTCATATTCCGCCTGCTACCGTGAAAATATTCTGATAATCGTGCCCTATGTCGTCGCTTGCGTGATATACACAGTTTTTTTGTATTTTATGCTGGGTGTCAGATGCTCACATTTGGTCAAAAAGTTCGTAACAGAGAACCAAAGAATTGGCTTTGCTCTAACAAACGTCAAGCTGTAGGAACTCGGTAGTGAATACCGTGACTTTATCGACGTTCATGAAGCGGAATGACGTGAATATGAAGGATGGGGATCGCTATCACAGCGTAGGTTAAATTATAGGCTTAATCTTCTAAATAAATTTCAAGAAAATCATTTCTCTGACGACGTAAAAAACATACTATTAACCCCCTCGTACTACGGCAGATTAGATCGCGTTAATAAAATTAGAGAGCTAGATTGTAGAACCGATAGATATAAAATGTCGTTTTTTTCCCCGTACCATTCGGGACCATAACAGCTGTGATCGTCGTCATGAATAGTTCGAATTGTGACAATAGGCAGACGGTAAATCTTTTTCTTTATATTCTCCTCTTTCTTATTTATGCATGATGTAAATATTGATGTTCTTATTTATGCATGATATTTAGAATCTGTAGTAGTACTCTTTGTATCCCTTGCATGTTGGAACGATTGACGATAGAATGTTTCTTGGGTATTAGATTTGTAATTGGCGCTATGCATGTGTGGTACGCGGGTTTCAATGTAATTTCGGTGTTCTACCGTATAATTGATGCATGCCTGGTGTGGAAGCACCCCCTGCCACACACCCTTTGGGTGGCTTACAGGGTATGACGTAGATGTAGATGAATATAATGGTGCGAGTTTCCTTCATCTAAATTTTGATCGTCTCGAATTCATAACTTATAAAAACGATTAAAGTCAATGAACATCTTCGATGTTCCAAGATCGATGGCTCCTTCTCATTACTCATCAACTACTAATTCCTGATTATCTAATATATAAAAAATGATTGCTTGTTTGTTCGTCTTCAATGCGTTCCAATACAATTCATCAGATTACGAGAAAACTTTGGTGAGTTGTTGAGCGACCGCAAAGGTTTCTGAATCATTAAATACATTGTACAATAGATGGAGCGCGAGTCGTTTCAACAAATGCGTTTTGGCGCGCGAGCTTCTCAAACAAGCGAGGAACGACAAGCAAGCAACGAAGCAGATCGTTTACGAGTAGCTCAATCACGAGCATTAGAATCTCATCAGCGAGGCATAATATCGCGTGCAACAGAATCATTTCAGTGAGAAATTATTTGAGTTAAAAGGTACGTAATTGATAACAACCCAAAAATTCATCTGCTGATGCTAGCGGTGTAATTGGTAGTACTTTCTTTTTAATTTAACCTATTTATGAAACTATGTAAAAAGTTTGTCGTATCACCTTCCATCTTTCATTTCATGCAACATTTTTAAACTCAGTCATTACGGTATACTTAGTATTATTAAGCTTTTTACATTCTTTAAAAACCAAGAACGTGTTAAAGATAAAAATACTTGACCACTAATAAAAAAGGAACGGTGAACGAGTGAAAAGGAACGGTGAACGTGTAAAAAGGAACGGTGAACGAGTAAAAAGTAACGGCGAACGAGTTAAAAGGAACAGGTCCCTAAGAGGACCGCTCCAGAGTAAACGAGTTCCCGAAATTGAACGGTTTTGTCAATCTATACTCATGTCATGTCCGAGCCAACGCGTACGATTTTCTCTAAGTGTGTCAGTTATGTTAGCCACCTTGAATGTTCCCCATATGTGCTCGTTACTAACTTTGTCTTTAAGGAACACGCCCCGGGACCATCGTAGCATCTTCATTTCTGCACCATGGAGTTGTTGTTCATCTGACCACCGCATTGACCAACATTCAGATCCTTAGTGTAGAGCGGGTCTTATTGCTCTCTTGTATGTATTTCCCATGTGAAAACACTCGTGTGGAGCGTAGAACTCCATAGATCAGAAGCATGGACCATTGGAAAAGCTGGCCAGAACAAACTAAAAGCCTTCGAAAACTGGTACTGGAGGAGGATGTTGAAGAAGAAATGGACGGACAAAATAAGAAATGATGAAGTGTATCTACAGAAAAGTAGAAGAGGATAGGACCCCATGGAAAAGAATACAGAAAAGAAGAACCAGATGGATTGGACACACCCTGGGACACAATGGGTTAGTGGAGAACAATGTTGAAGGCAAAATGGAGGGAAAAGTCCCCAGAGGAAGACCCATGAATAAGTCCATGGACCATATCAGGAGGTAAGGGAACTACAATTAGATTGGGAAGGGTGGAGGGCTGCAGTGAACCAATCTTAGCTTTGAACGACCAATGGTAAGTGATGCATTTCCCTTGACTTTTATCGCATCGCAGATTTTCACTTCAGGCGTTCAGTTGCTTTTCGATGTTTCTTTCATTAGAGTCATCGACAACCGTTATGCCAACTGGATGGCAGAAGTGGATCATTAACCAGAATACTATTCGATACCAAAGTGATCATGGATGTAGATGACATTCAGTTTAATATTTTTAACTGTAAAAAAAGATAATACATTTATTTCGAGGAAGAACACAGTTAAAACGCCAGGAATTACATTCATTAAGGAGAATACATTCAAATTTGTATATGTGCAATTCTGTTGCAGTTACTCTGCCTATTTCAGACAAATTCCTTCCGCATAATGCAAAAAACACGCCGAGGAAGTCGCTGCATGGGACGCGTATAAGAGAAAACTGACGCTCGTCGCGCAAATCAGAAGCACCCGTGACACCTACCGGCGGAAACCCAAATACATTTCCCCAATGAGGTTACCTTGGCAACGCCACCCCACGACTACGGTCCCGGTAGGTAAGCGAGAAGAGGCGGACTGACTACACAGACCGAGCGACCGAAGAAGGAAAAGAAAAACGTTCCCAGAGTGTGATATAATTAGGGCGACCCTTCCAGCCCCTTGCTACACTATTGGTCTCTCACGTATCCTCCCCTTTCTCAAGAGACGGGGCGACCCCACCACCTGACCGCGCAAATAGGGACAGGGGAATAGGTTGGCGGGAGGAAACGGGATGGGGGGTTTCACACGAAGCAGGGAGGGGACGCCAAGGGATGGGATCCTATTCCCTCAAACAGATTGTTCTCTCATCTCCCTCCCCGCACACACAGGAAAAGACTTACTCCGTTACACTACCCCTCCGCCGCGCCCTGAAAAAGCACGGAGGAAAGAAAGCAGGGCGGAGGATGAGACCTTGTGGCACCACCTCCCTCCCGCTAAAGACCTTCCGAGCACTTCCTCGACGCTGAAAGACGCCTCGATGCCCTTTCTCTGCCAACTTCTTCTGCTCTCTCAAGCTTTCGTCCCCGACTCCATTCTTCTGGCCACGCCTTAAGCGTATCGCTCACCAACTTCTTCCCCTTCTTTATGCTCGAGGAATGAAGAAGAAGACATTTTTCCTTCCCTGAATGGGACAAGCGAGCCAAGTTGTTGTTGTATGATGTATGCACTGAAGGGTTGTGTGGGCACTATGGGAGAAGGACAACAACAATGTCACCGGAACGGGGCAAAATGAGTTGAGATTTTAAATAGCACTTTTTCAGCGCACGATAAGGAATCAAAATATCTATGATCGATGCCGCAAATAATATTCATGGCAACTTTGGCTTAAAATTAAGGAAATAGACTGCAGAACCGATAGATTTGATATGACACGTTTTTCCACGCACAATATGGGGCCGTACTTGTTGCGCTTGATCAGTTGTATGGAACTTTGACCCTCACTAGGTAGACTATACATTTGTGTTTAATATCTTGGAATTATTATTACAACTCACCCCGTATGACATTTCTAGTATGAATCAGCATTCGGGGCATGATTTTTAATACCTTTTAGTACTATTTACCAATCGAATTAACAATTCCGATTATAACTGCGCTTGCCAAATATACTTATTATTAATGCGATTGATAAATATACGTACGACCATTGATAAATGATCATGAATGAAATTCACTATTTACAAGCCATGATTTTAGAGCCTTTTTTATTAGCATAATTTACGAGTGTTTTTATCATACATTATCACCCCATTATAACAATATTACAACACGTCCTAGTTTGTCTTTCTTCTATCCTCCACAATTTATCCATTCCCCTACACACCCACGTTTCCTGCAGTCTATTCGTATCTTTGTCTCTAACAGCATTTAAAATTGTTCCCATTTTTTTTAATTAAGATAAATTCAAAATTTACCTTTTAATTTACCCTTTAATATACATTTTAATTGATTCTTAAATAAAGAGTATTTACTTTATTGTTTAATTATCCGCATATTTATTATGTAATTATTCATTTGAAGAATTTGAAACCTGACCAATATTGATGCCGGAAGATGAACTAGGGATTTTTTGGCCATCAACCAAATTCGGGATCTCATATCTTCACTGCACGTTGTCACTGGTGATATCTTAAACGTCAGCGTCCAATGCTTCGAAACTTTGGCGGTCGCAGCACGAGTAAATCGCTCAATCGAATTCGAGATCAGTGATTTGGAAGAACAGGCTTGTTTTGTAGGAAATTCATTACATTTATATATTCATTGATGGTGGAACAAAAATATGCTACGGAAAGCGCATGACATACGAGCTTAATTTTAGAACATGTTACGAGCTTAATAGAAGAACTAGGATGGGAATTACTATCAGAACGCAGGTTAAAATTTAGGTTAAACCTTTTAAGTAAATTCGAAACAGAGTTGTTCACAGATGACGTTAGATATGTATTGAGAACCCCTGCGTATTATGCTAGGCCTGATCATATTAACAAGATTAGAGAGATAGATTGTCGTACCGATAGATTTAAAATGTCATTTTTCCCTCGTACTATAAGAGAGAACAATAGGCAGTGCAGCAAAGGGATAGGTAGGTGAAATATAGTTAGAGTAGTCTGTAGTGCATTATGCATGTAATAACAACCAATAATTCCTTCCTTATTATGTAGATACTAACCATCTAGCTTCATGTGACCCTATTTTCTAGCATATCTCCCTTAAATATCCTACTTGCATGGCAATAGTGCATGTTTGGTGATCTTCACCCCCTGCCACACACCCTCGTGGTGGCTCGCAGGGTATCACGTAGACGTAGACATATGGTAAAGATACGTCACTACGCCCTTGGTCACTTGAGAGCATTTAATATGCCACACACCCTAGTGGTGGCTTGCACGGTATTTCGTAGATGTAGATGAATATGCCGTTGGATTTCTGCGCAATGCTCGTTTAGTTTTCGGATCTGTGGCCGCTCTTGATGGACATATGGTGGAAGGTCAAGAGTGAAAGATGAGTGAGTTTTCACCAGTATACTCTAAACCATGCGCTAAGACTTCAAAATAAAATATGAGCATCTATTCATTGGAAAGTACCTGGCAATATTTAGCAGGAATCGTGTTTTCAACCGCATGCACCGCGATGTACGCCAGAAATGTTACAGTATCTGGGATAAATAATGCATTTTAACGCTGAGTATACGCAACTAGATACAAGAGTGCTTCGTAAACATGACGTGATGTAGGCATTATGTACTTAGCATGTTAACTAAAAAGCTAAGTAGAGCATATTAATTAGGTTTTCATCTACGGCAGGGGTGGCCAACCCGCGGCATGCCATTTTTGCCTTGAACATTTTTCCTGGCCGCGAGATTCATCATATTTTAATACATATTTTAATAACTTTAACACAATAATAATAACTCATTATGTTCTAATTTTTCGCTCCAAAAAATATCTATAGTGGGTCTAAATCTAATATGGAGATATATAATTTTATATGCGGCCCGCCGAGTTATGATGCATTTCCAAAGTGGCCCGCAAGATCATTTTGGTTGGCCACCCCTGATCTACGGAATTAGGTCGGTGACTACACTACTTGTCCAACCACCTAATTATAAAGTCTCAGTGTCATAATATCATTAAAGGATAATTAGTTAAAAGCAGTTAAACATTCATGTAAAAATACATGACTGTAAATAGTTTATCTGTAATTGGTAGCGTGCCAATGGTCTATCTAGCATGCCTTCATTAAATATCCTAGTTGCATGTCAATTGTGCATGTTTGGTGATCTTCACCCCCTGCCACACACCCTCGTGGTGGCTCGCAAGGTAGTACTTAGATGTACGTAGATGTACTATCAGAACGCAGGTTAAATTTAGGTTAAACCTTTTAAGTAAATTCGAAACCGATTTTTTCACAGATGACGTTAGATATATATTGATAACCCCTTCGTATTATGCTAGATTTGACCATATTAACAAGATTAGAGAGATAGATTGTCGTACCGTTAGATTTAAAATGTTATTTTTCCCGCGTACTATAAGAGAGAACAATAGGCAGCGTAGCAAAGGGATAGGTAGGTGAAATATAGTTAGAGTAGTCTGTAGTGTATGATGCATGATAACAACCAATAATCCCTTTCTTATTGTGTAGATACTAACCACCTAGCTGGATGTTACCCTGTTCTCTAGCATGTCTCATTGAAATATCCTCGTTGCATGGCAATAGTGCATGTTTGGTGATCTTCACTCCCTGCCACACACCCTCATGGTGGCTCGCAGGGTATCACGTAGATGTAGATGTAGATGAATGGTGTAAAAACCTCTTGGAAAATATCACCTTCAGACACATTTTCAGATTTTTGTTAGCTAGTAGTGGTTTCATTAGCCATATTATGGTTTGGTGTATTGCATTTTGCTGATAACTAACCCCTTGCCGTACACTTTTATTGACACTTGAAGGGTATTCTACATCGACATACCCTGCGAACCGCCGCATGGGCGTGTGGCAGGGGTTGCCAGGACGCCAGCAGTGTAGAGATGTAAGGGATAAGGTTTTGAGAGGTTATATGGTGACGTGTGTTATGTGAGTATATTTTGAGGATCTCAGTTTTTATTGTGGTCGCTTATTGTGCGCAGAAAGAACGAGTTTTGTTCCAATCTGTTCGGCAATGTATCTCTCTCATTTTATCGCTCCTGTCAGAACTCGCGATGTAGTGAGGCGTCATGACTATATACTCTGTGTCGCTATTAAAAATATTATGCAGACGATGAATTGGATTATCTTGATTTGCAACGATACATTGTTTGTGGTAAAAAAAATTCAATGGCAACATAGCATTGTACCTGATTTACCTTTCAATTCTGCCATGAAGTGTAACGAATTCTTCAAACCGGAGTCTGTCAACGAATATAAAGATTCTTCAGTAGGGCGTGAAATACTATTTTGAAGTTCCCTTGCTTCTGAAACTTTTCTCTTCTGTTTTTTTTTACTACGGAGATGTGAATAGTACCCAAGAGATGGGAGGGAGAAGAAAGGGCGGAAAGGTAAATGAAAGAGGGAGAAACACTAAAGAGAGACGAGACGGAAATGCATTTGTGACTAAACTTGTGACATATGTCATTAAAAAGAGACCAAAATGAAATTGCATTTGTGACATAGACGACAGTTGAGATAGCTCAGAGAGCGGAGAAGTGACCGCATGATCAAAACGTTAAGCGTCCGTGGCGACCACTGCACTCGGTGGACGCGAAACTTCGTGCTGCAGCAGCGAGAACTTTATCGGAGCACACCGCAGTTGAGCACTTTAAGCCCAGTTCCAAACTTTGGCGACCCCCAGGGATGACCGTCCCATTAACAAAATTACGGCCAACATTCGCGGATCTAGATAGCGACCGAACTCTCTCATTGTGGTTTCCAGGAGGGAAGGAACAACCGCAAAGAACAAACGGGCCGCACTATAATTAATTCTCTCTGGCGGAGAATAATATGCCTGTTGCCTTGGATGCATTTATCCCCAAAATGCACCCGGGGAGGCTCAGGGGAGGTTGAACTAGAAGGCTGGATGAGATTACTCGCAACATAAAGGGAAATCCTAGTGACTTCCATTGAGTTTATTTTTACTATTGCCAGGTACATTCGAACGTTCAATATCATTCAGCTACCTGTTACAAAATTGTTTATACAACTGTTTATTTCTGAGATTACTGGAAAAATTCATATCCCTCAAGTCTATGTGTGGTATGGAGGAAGGTTTTTTTTAACACTGCACCGCACCCAACGTTTTCATCTACGTATAAATTACCAAGATGGACGAATCAAACGATGGGCATTTACAGCTACATAGTTGCTTGAGAAATTCAGAACTGATATTTTTCAGAGCGACACAGAGAATATTATCATTACTCCTCACTACATCTCTAGCTTTGACAGATTCTACAAAATAAGAGAGATGCACTATACGAACATATAGGTACAAAAACTCGTTCATTCCGCGCACAATAAGTGACCACAATAAAAATTGAGCTCCATTAAATACACCCCTATAATACATGTCACCATTTCATCTCCCAAAAACTTAAACGACTTACATATCTTTACACGGCTGGTGACCCAACACCCCCTGCCAAACGCCCATACGGCGCATCGCAGGGCGTTATGTAGATTTTTTTTATTAGGGATATTCCACTTTACAGCAGTTTCCCTCCCCAAACCCAACACATTTATCTTTCCATAAGTAGGGTTAGCTCGTCAGGTCCATCACCCTATCCCCACTCTCCACCAGTCTCTATCAAATGCATCTTCCATATCCAACCCTCTCCTATCCATTTCCTCCCTCACTCCATATCACCATGACTTTTTGTGTCTTCCTCTTGTAAAATATTAACAATGCAACCCGACAGCCCCACGTTGTGGGTCGGAAATGGAAACAATCTCTATTATCGTTAACTCAAAATGCCCACGTGGTGAGTATCAAAAATGGAAAATAAATGTGAGATAAATTAACCACGGTCTCCTACCTTTTTCAATTGCCCCAGCCTTCTCTGCGGTAGATAACATGAGAAACACAAAACAACATGCGATACGTGATAACTAGCAATTTAATTGATCAGACAAAATCATATCGTTGAATCAAGACACACAAAAACAAAGTATATAATATCTTTACCTTTAACTTAAGGTCATGACCCAGACAATTGTAATATTCTGCACCTCATACAGTTACTTCAAATGATTTACTCATCTTTAAACATTTTATGATAATCAACTTCTTTGAATTAAGCCATATATCTTCTTTAAACATTCATTACTCCAATGTAAATAAAACAAAACTAGCATCAACCTCTAATCCGGGTTGTACCCAACTGGGTTGTATGGCTTATTTAAAATACAGAATTAAAGTCCATATTTACGCTCTTGTTGACAATACAGGTTGATACGTGGCTGGTGTCACTCTAGCTTTACAGCCTCCGGAACCCGTAGTCCTGGCGTAATGTGATCACAGCATCTGCACGAATGGTAGTCCTGTATCAGGGTCTCTCTCTCTCTGGCCCCAGTATCGCGGCTGAATGTCCGCTTCCTCCGGAATATGGCACAGAACCCCCATCACACGTCCGTTCCCTTCAAGAACTCTCCTGTCAATCCCCGCTCGTGCTTTTCTATTCGTCCCCTTCCCCAATTCTTCATTATCGGCTCTGGCTCTGCCCTCCGTTTCCCTATTGTTTCACCGCGAAAAGTTAAACATGGTGGGTGTTTAATTGTTATTTCTCCCACGCGGTGGGGAAATAATATGGAGGCCCGCGTTGTGTTACACTCTTCTCCTTCTGCCTTCCGGAACCCCATTTTAGAGCAGCTTTCGGTATTCTTTCATTCCCCCACTCTTTGGACGTGTCCATACCATCGTAATATTCTTTCTTCAATAGTCTCCACTACATCCTTCTCTACCTCCATGATTTCTCTAATCTGCTCATTTCTAACTCTTTCTATTCTTGATTTCATAGCCGACCTCAGCCAAAAGTCCATTTGAGTGGCTCATAGTTTACTTTTTTCTCTTTCATTTGTAATCCATGTTTCGGCTCCATAAAGCATGATATTTTCTACCATTGTTTTATGTATATTTGTTTTTGTTCTATTAAGTATGATGCTGCTCCATAATAAGGGATTCAGTATTCCAATTGCCCTTCCACTCTGGCACATCCTATTTTCTATTTCCAATTTTGAGGATCCATCAATTTGTACTACTAAAAAACCAAAAAATGAGTTATGTAGATGTAGATGTAAATATTATCCCGTAAATCACCTCAAGTGAGATAAGATAGTACCATAAGAGAGAACAATAGGCAGCATAGCAAAGGGATAGGTAGGTGAAATATAGTTAGAGTAAGATAGGAGATCTGCTAGGTTTGTTAAAGGCCGTTATGATAATTGTATAAGTGTTACGAATTTAATAGAAGGACTAGGATGGGAATTACTATCAGAACGCAGGTTAAAATTTAGGTTAAACCTTTTAAGTAAATTCGAAACCGATTTGTTCACAGATGACGTTAGATATATATTGAGAACCCCTGCCTATTATGCTAGGTTTGATCATATTAACAAGATTAGAGAGATAGATTGTCGTACCGATAGATTTAAAATGTCATTTTTCCCTCGTACTATAAGAGAAAACAATAGGCAGCGTAGCAAAGGGATAGGTAGGTGAAATATAGTAAGAGTAGTCTGTAGTGAATGTAGTATGTAATAACAACCAATAATCCCTTCCTTATTATGTAGATACTAACCATCTAGCTCCATGTGACCCTATTATCTAGCATATCTCCCTTAAATATCCTACTTGCATGTCGATGGTAAATGTTTTGTTAACTTCATCCCCTGCCACACACCCTCGTGGTGGCTCGCAGGGTATTACGTAGATGTAGATGAAGTATGTTTTGCAGGAGATGAGTATTTGCCAACATGCAATATAACATGTACTAGTAACTTTCATCAGCGTACACTACACAATAGGAATGAACTCCTTCCACTTCTACCCATTCCCATTAAAAAAAAAAAGGCATCTTCATTTGCTGCTCCTCTTCCTCACCTTTGAAAACCAAACAAGACCCTCGAGGGGGGGGAGGGGGGAGAAAGGGAGCAGAGGAAGGGAAAGGTGCCATTGTGTCCAAGGACACGGGAGCATGTGTTCGCTGGCGGAGGGAGCGGAAAGAAGAAAGGCGGAAGGAGAAATTGGGAAAAGGTGTGCGCAAAGGAGAGAGAGAGAGAGAGAAGAAGCGTAATGACGGAGAGAAGAGGTTTCCTCGAGAGAGAGAGAGGGAGACGAGAGAACTGGAAAGGGGAAAATCACGAGATTGTGGAGAGGCACAGTGAGAGAGCGAAGAAGCGGAAGAGGAGGAAACGGATGACGAAGGGAAAGAGAAGAATCGGATAAAAAAGAGAGGGAACGAGGGGAAATGGTTGCCCGGAGGGAGGTTGGAGCGAGGAAAAGGCCGTGGGATTGCATTAAAAGAGGAAGGCAGGAAGTGATTAAGGGAAAGGGAAGTTAAGCCGTTATACCCTTACAAACCTCCCCTTGCATTAAGGGTCTCAAGCAAGGGTCTTTGGGGCATCGCTAATCAGAACGTTTTTCTTTTCCATTAATTTTTCCTCAGTTTCTACCTTTACGAGACTTATGGCCGGTTGTAAAAACAATTTGTGATGGAATCAATAGTAATGAGATCCATGAAGTTATAGATGTCATAAATATATTCAGGTTGGAATAAAATAACTTAGTAATTTTCCACACGGTTTATTGTCCTCGACCGGTTTCAACGCAATAGCGTCATTTTCAAGAGGTTACAAACAGGAGAGACAATAAACCGTGTGGAAAATTACTAAGTTATTTTATTCCAACCATGGAAAAATTCCACAAAGTAAGCCCGTCGACGATTAATTTTATTTTATATTCAGGTTGCAGGAACACATCTATTAGTTACATAATTTATTCACCAATAGTTAATAGCTTCGAATATGCGATCTAATCTTCTACTGCCCGGTAAAATTTATGAAGGTTTAGCCTATGAATAATAGTCCGATGCACATATTAATTAGTCAGCAGGAGTAAATAAATGGTCATTTGTCTCGAAAAAAATTCTTTTTATCAAGTAATTAAGACTCCAAGCGGTACATTGCGGACCCACCATCATGGCAACTTATACTCTATAATGCATAGCTGCTTGGCTACTATAACTCCATGCCATACGCTGTGAAACCAATAAATTTATCGAATATTTCTGCATCGCTTATTGAATGGCTGCCATGGCTTATGGGTCCCATAACTATGGAATAACATACGTGCAACTTTCCCGCAACTGGCTATTATTCGTTTGTTTCACTGACTCCCTGAATTAAAATCATGACATTTAGAACCCTCAGTTGACCTAAAATGAAAAATACGCGAATAAGCGGAGTAATTTTTGGTAAATACTTTTAACCCTCTATAGTCCTCTGGCACTTGGAGGTAACATGACTTATAAGAATGTGTTTATTCTCTAATATTGCTGTTTTCAGGTATTCTCGTCGCGTGTTTAGTTTTTCTGACAACAGTTTCTCCCCTCTTCCTGGGGGCGTCTTCAGGTCCGTTGGACATTTTGTAATTATTCTCTGTTTACACTTCATTGCCCCTGGACACCATTGTAATTTCAATGTAGCACCCAGACCAAGAAAAAGTATTCATTTTTAACTGTTGAAACATTTGAGTAAATAGTTAATTTTTATGTAAAATTGAATGGATGCCTATCTACATCTACATCTACGTCATACCCTGCAAGCCACCCAAAGGGTGTGTGGCAGGGGGTGCTTTCGCACCAGGCATGCATGAATGATATGGTAGAACACCGACATTACATTAAAAACCCGCGTACCACACATGCAAAGCGCCAATTACAAATCTAATACCCAAGAAACATTGTATCTCCAATCGTTCTAACATGCAAGGGATACAAAGACTACTACTACAGATTCAAAATATCATGCATAAATAAGAACATCATTATTTACATCATGCATAAATAAGAAAGAGGAGAATATAATGAGAAAGATTAACTGCCTGCCTATTGTAAATACTCGAACTATTCATGACGACGATCACAGCTGTTATGGTCCCGAATGGTACGCGGAAAAAATGACATTTTATACCTATCGGTTCTACAATCTAGCTCTCTAATTTTATTGGCGCGATCTAATCTGCCGTAGTACGAAGGGGTTAATAGTATGTTTTTTACGTCGTCAGTAAAATGATTTTCCTGAAATTTATTTAGGAGGTTAAGCCTATAATTTAATCTACGCTGTGATAGCGATTCCCATCCTAATTCTTCTAACAGTCCAGACACACTAGCCAACTTATCGTAGCATCGTTTCACAAACCTAGCTCCTCTTCGCTGGACGCGATCCAACTCTGATATCAAGCCCGTTTCGTATGGATCCCATACACTAACAGCATATTCCAGATGAGGCCTAACGATTGAAAAATAACAACGTTCTTTCACTTTCTCATCACATTTTCCGAGTACTCTCTTGATAAAGCCTAGCTTCCTATATGCTTGACCGCATATTTCCCTAATATGTTTTCCCCAAGATAGGTCGTGACTAATTGTGACTCCTAAGTACTTAACAGACTCGGCGTGAATAATTTCTGTATTTTTAATTCTGTATGCCCTAAATGGCCAATTTTTCTTTTTCCAAAAGCTGACTGCTACGCACTTTTTTATGTTTAGTTCCATCTGCCACTTTTCGCACCAAGCATGAATAGCAAGTAGGTCGATTGTTAACGAGTCGCTATCTTCGGAATTGTTAATATCCCTATACACAACCGCGTCGTCTGCGAAGAGTCTAAGCTTACTTTTAACGACGTTACTAATATCATTAATGTACAAGAGAAATAAAAGTGGACCAATTACACTTCCCTGAGGAACACCCGATGTAACGCTAACTGTGTTTGACATGATACCGTCTATGACAACCCTTTGTTCCCGCCCATGTAAGAATTGATTAATCCAACTAATAATGTTTTTATCTATTCCATATGCTTCTAGTTTTGAGAGCAACTTAACGTGAGGTACCTTATCAAAAGCTTTCCTAAAATCGAGGAATATCGCGTCAACTTGGACATTATTTTCACCCGAGAGCAAGATGTCATGAACGAAGAGGGCCAATTGGGTTTCGCAAGATCTACCCTTTCGAAATCCGTGTTGGTTATTTATTAACAATTCCTCCCTATCTAAATGACTCATAATGGAGCTTACGATGATGTGTTCAAATACCTTACAGGAAATGGATGTGAGAGAAATAGGCCTATAGTTACTAGGCTCTTCCCTGTCGCCGCTTTTGAATATAGGTGTGACATTTGCTACTCTCCAGTCCTTAGGCACTACATGATCTACTAAAGATTTGGTAAATATTAATTCTAAGTAAGGCGCTATGTCTGATGCCATTGTTTTATATACGCGAGCAGGTATTTGATCTGGACCGGGGGATTTGTTGGGGTTAATATTTTTTAGCTGCTGTTCTATGCCGCGACAATTTATAATAATTTCAGGCATACATGTTTGGGAACGAACTGGCTGCGGATCGAAAAGATGTGGTGTATAAGTACTGAAAATGCTTTTGAAGAATGAGTTTAACGAATTGGCTTTTTGTAGACTGTTGGTTATCTTTTCCCCTTTGATATTCTTAAGCGTGTGTACTGTTGATTTATTTCCTTGAGTGTCCCTAACATACGACCAAAATGCCTTGGGATTATCGTTCAATTGTTCTCCCAGTAATTTACTTTTGAAATCAGCTAACGCCCTTCGGCACGCTTTTTTTGCTAAGAGTTTAGATATTTTGTAATTTTCGGTGACTGTGTATAGTTCTTCGGAGGATTTGTTAATTTTTGCCCTTTTTAACCTAGCATGACATGTTCTTTGGTGCTTTAATGTTTTTCTAACCTCCGCGTTATACCACCTAGGCTCTGCATTGGCTCTTTTCCATTTACTTGGTATGTATTTGCTAACTACTGATCGTGTAACGTTGAGGAAAGTATTCCACAAAACCTCAGTATTACTGTTGATACTTATTTTTTGAAAATTAGTAAATGACTTTTGGAACTCTCGTTTCATACCTTCGTAGTCAGCCTTATTATATAAGTAGATTTTTCTTTGTGGATTATGTTTCTTGATCATGCTCACGGAAAAATTAGCTTTAACTATCTTGTGGTCGCTTATTCCCTTATCCGTACCTATGTTTACAACCATGTGTGGAATATTTGTCGCTAAAAGATCAAGTGTATTTTTCCCTCTAGTTGGAGCAGTGACTAATTGATGTAGTGAGTGAGATGTGAATGTATACAGGAGTGACTCACAAAGGTCTTTGTCTTTCCCCCCAGTGATAAAACTGTACGTGTCCCAGTCTATGGACGGAAGATTGAAATCCCCACCGATTATAATATGACAGTCGTTTTTTTGAGTGGTTAATTTACTGAGTTGACTTTCTAGTTCTAATATTGAGGTTATATGGGTATCTGGTGGTCTGTAATATGCGCACACATAGATTGTTTTTGCTTTAGGATTTTGAATGGAGCACCATACGCTTTCTACCTGGTCGTCGGAAAATGACTCCCTCCTACTAATATAACAATCCTTCACTGCAATAAAAACTCCTCCCCCGGTCCTTTCCACTCTATCTTTTCTATAAACTGTGAAATTTTTGTTGCTATGTTTTTGTTAATTTTGTTAATTTGTTAATTTTTTGTTCCTATGTTTCTTTTTATATGTTTTTGCAGAAGAAACATAAAATAGGGTAATATAGGGCTTACTTGGCAGATACGAAGGATATCTATGATGAAAGAACCAACATGCCGGTATACTAGAACTTTGCGGCAACTACACGGTTAATTATTTCAATGTGAAAAACTTGAAAATAAACTAATGTTTCTTTTCTTATGTTGAACTTTCATGTATAAAACAGTAAAAATGGCAAATGCCTCTTCAAAATAAAATAAATAACGTGGTATAATTCCAAACTTTATCTCTCTATCCGACCAAGGATTCCGCTAGGGGACTACACCATTTTCAAGGCATTTACATGATACCATTTCGATGTGAAGATTTCCTGACTCTTTGCGATGATATGCTTCAAGAAAATAACAAGTTATATTTTCAGGTGCTAGAGTATGTTCTACAACAAATGCACTTTGTGGTAAGTGGTCGATGAATCGTTCGAATAATCGAAGTCGTAGACGTACAGGTTGCGGCCGCATAATATGCTTATTTGAAAAACCGACCGTTAGTAAAGTAAGCTTCAACGGCAAATGCGCGCCATTACTTCGTCCAACGCATTCTCGGTACGAAGTAAACGCATTCTCAGTAACAAAATACACCTCCACTTTAGTAAATGAATCAATAGTTAGTTGGAAATTATGTTCATTTAGCATTTTTTTCTTGATAAATCACAATGGTAGCTCGTAATTGTACTGTACGAGAGATTGGACAGTCGCAGTCGACTTTAGTTGAACTTCGAATTTTTACTCCGAAAGTCGACTATTTTGAGGTCAATTTTTAACTTTTAAAGTTGACCATTAGTGGAAGTATACTTTAGTACCTAAAATGCGTGTACTTAGATCCGAAAATGAGTTGGACGAAGTAATAGCGCTCATTTACCGTGGAAGCTTACTTTTTTAACAGTCGGTTTTTCAAATCAGCACATTATGCTGCCGCACCCTGTGCAAAAATCGACTTTTGATCAACTTTTATAATTAAAAATCGACCTCAAAATAGTCGACTTTCGGAGTAAAAAGTCGAAGTTCAACAAAATTCGACTGTGACTATCTATATCTACGTCTACATCTACGTAATACCCTGCGAGCCACCACGAGGGTGTGTGGCAGGGGGTGAAGATCACCAAACATGCACTTTGTCATGCAAGTAGGATATTTAAGGGAGGCATGCTAGAGAACAGGGTCACATGGAGCTAGATGGTTAGTATCTACATAATAAGTAAGGGATTATTGGTTTTTATTACATGCATCATGCACTACAGACTACTCTAACTATATTTCACCTACCTATCCCTTTGCTACGCTGCCTATTGTTCTCTCTCATAGTACGCGGGAAAAATGACATTTTAAATCTATCGGTACGACAATCTATCTCTCTAATCTTGTTAAGATGATCAAACCTAGCATAATACGCAGGGGTAATATCTAATCTCAATCCAATAGAGTACAATTATGAGCTACCATAGTGATTTATCAATAGAACAATGCTAAATGAACATAATTTCCAGCTAATTATTTCTTAATTCATAGATATTTTTGAACAAACTTGCACGATAGCCATCTTGGATCAAATTTCACAAAAAAAGAATATTTTACTTGTGCTTGTAAAAACGCCGAGTTTACTCTCCGCTTCAATGTACGACGTGATGGGCTCGCGCTCACCAGAGAACGGCCCTGAGTTTTGAAGGACGGTAAAAGGGAAAGGATAAAATGGACGTAGGCAGACGGAAGGAAGGCACAGGTATTCTCATCGGAAGAGAAAGGGTACAGCGAGTGTTCGGGGTCAGGGGAAGTGAGCAGGAATATGTGCAGGGATATCGCAACGGTGCTCTTTCTCCGGTTCGCTCCGGGTGGCAGCGGTCTGGTTGGTTGGGGAGCGCAGGAGATGGCATTGGGAGGAGAAGAAGCTGAGGTAAAGAGAGAGGGAGGAGGCAATTAAGGTAAGTGGAGGAAGAACAAGGAGGTGGTGTGGTGTGTGCGCTGGGGTCTCCATACCGCGAGTAATGAGGGATCTGTGGAGAAAGGAATACGGCGAGGAGACGAAACTCGGAGCGTTGAAAATCAACTGAAGTCATAGACAGCCGTGGGGTTTTGCACTGAGATCGTCGAATTTATAGCGGCAGATTTAGGTGTTCCCGCATGACAAGTCTATAAAAGTGCCCAATGCAATTTATTTCATTGATTTACCAACGTCAAATTGAGGAGTGTTAATATTATTTTTCGCTAGTATATGGGATCCGTACGAGGAAGGTATGATAAAAGAATTAGAGCGCGTGCAAAGGAGATCCGCTAGGTTTGTTAAAGGCCGTTATGATAATTGTATAAGTGTTACGAGTTTAATAGAAGAACTAGAATGGGAATTACTATCAGAACGCAGGTTAAAATTTAGGTTAAACCTTTTAAGTAAATTCGAAACCGATTTGTTCACAGATGACGTTAGATATATATTAAGAACCCCTGCGTATTATGCTAGGTTGTACCATATTAACAAGATTAGAGAGATAGATTGTCGTACCGATAGATTTAAAATGTTATTTTTCCCGCGTCCATAAGAGAGAACAATAGGCAACGTAGCAAAAGGGATAGGTAGGTGAAATACAGTTAGAATAGTCTGTAGTGCATGATGCATGTAATAACTACCAATAATCCCTTCCTTATTATGTAGATTTAACCTGTACTATACTGTAGTAACTAATATTTTATTGTAATAACTACTGCAATTACTTGTAATAACTAATAATCTACTGTAGTAACTAATAAACATTGACCCTATTTTCTAGCATGTCTACCTTATATATCCTACTTGCATGGCAATAGTGCATGTTTGGTGATCTTCACCCCCTGCCACACACCCTCGTGGTGGCTCGCAGGGTATTACGTAGATGTAGATGTAGATGTATTAATAACAGATAAGCGTGTATCAAGTAATGTGGAATGTATCAAGTAATGTATCAAGTAGTTGTGATAGATCAGTTCTAGGATACTGACTAGGTTAAATAGGTTTTTTCAGTAGTGCTAAATAACTTAACATGAATTGTAGATACTAACTTCGCATGCAATCTCCGGCATGATACACTCCTGCATGTCTTAGTACCTTAAAGTGCTATTTATTTGTCGCAATAATAATACTAACCAGTAGTTATATCTTGAGTAGTGTACTGCATGGTAGCATGTTCTTGTACGTAGCACTCTCCTAGTTTCTGTTATGACCGCGCACTGTGATCCTGACGGATTTTGGCCTGCGTCTGGCATTCCGAGGGAACGTGCACCGTTCTGATCTGAACTGGAATGAGTGCTGAATGCCTGGTATGAATCACCCCGTGGCACACACCCTAATGGTGGCTTGCACGGTATTTCGTAGATGTAAACCACAAGTGTTCAGGAAGCAAAAATGGTTTAAAAGAATACGGCCTTACGGAGGAAATTATCAAAAGGGAAACAGTTGCATCTCCCATACATAGTTGTACTGTATATATATTTAGAAATAGTTTCTCTAGCATTGGTAGTGAAGAGCATAATCTGTGGTTTCAGGCCTAATAGAATGGAAACGGAGCATAACTGCATAATGAAAAACCAAGTAACTTCCACTGTGATGATATTTATTACGACCAGTTTCGCTTTTTACAGTATCTTCAAATAAAAAGAGCTGACCTTAAGGTGCTGTAAAAAGCCAAACCGGTCGTAATAAATATCATTACGGTGGAAGTTTCTCATTTCTTCATAGTGCTGATTGTGAAGAGGGATACGTGGGTCAAGAATAAAGTTCACGTAAGTGCATGGTCAGTGTAAATGTTGTTTCGAGTAGATTCAGATACATTAATGAGACAACGCGAGAGCAAGTGAACGTGTCGTCTCGCGCCACACATTAGTCAGACACCGGAAGTAGGGCGCAGTGCAGAGCAGTGGCGATTGTAGTCACAGAGTAGTGAATAAGCACCATTATGACATATATATCTACTACTACTACTGTTTGGTGATCTTCACCCCCTGCCACACACCCTCGTGGTGGCTCGCAGGGTATCACGTAGATGTAGATGTACTCCTCATAATTCGACGTTTAATCCTAAGATTGGTTGACTGTAGCCCTCCACCCTTCCCCATCCAATGCTAGTTCCCTTATCTCCTGGTATCTCTTCGTATGTACTTCTCTCTTCATTTGGTCCATGAACTTATTCCTGGGTCTTCCTCTGCGGAATTTTCCCTCTATTTTTTCTTCAGTTATGTTCTCGACAAACTCATTGTGTCCAATCCATCTGGTTCCTTTTTCTGTATGGTTTTCAATATGGTCCTTTCCTCTTCGACTCATATTTAAACTTAATATCTCATTCTGTCCGTCCATTTTATCTTCAGCATCCTCCTCCAGCATCAGGATTTGAAGGTTTCCATTCTTTTCTGGTCAATTTTTCCCAATCCTAAGATTGGCTGACTGCAGCCCTCCACTCTTCTCTATCTAATGCTAGTTCCCTTGCCTCCTGGTATATCTTCCTATGTACTTTCCTCTTTATTTGGTCCATGAACTTATTCCTGGGCCTTCCTCTGGGGACTTTTCCCTCTATTTTACCTTCAATTACGTCCTTTACAAACCCATCGTGAGAAGAGAAGCTGAGGTAAAGAGACAGCTCAGTCCTCTTCTACTGTTCTGTAAACCTCATCATTTCTCATTTTGTCCATCCATTTTACCGCTACAGGTATCATATCTATAGCGTAGTGTATGTTGGTGAAAGTTATTTGTGCATAACAGTGCATGTTGGTGATAACTCACCCCCTGCCAAACATCCTTGAGGTAACTTACAGGGTAACATGCAGATACTAATCCTAGTCTTGAATGACTTGAATATAGTAGTAAAAAATAGCAAGCTCCGTCTTTTTGCCGACGATGTAGTAGTGTATAAGAAAATTAGAAATGAAGAGGACATCCAGTCTTTAGCTAAGAATTTTGATGCGATTGATGATTGGTGTGATAGTTGGCAGCTAGAATTAAATTTGAAGAAATGCGCGATAATGAACTTTTGGAAAAAGGATGTTTACTCCGGAATAATTATTGCATCAAAGAAAATAAAATATCTAACGTAGAATCTATTAAATACTTAGGCGTCACCATCACTGAAGATATGCCATGGGGGAAACACATCAGGGAAATAACTAGTGTAGCAAACCGTAGATTAGGATTCGTAAAAACGGTTCTAGGCAAATGCGATGAGCGAGTACGAGAAAGAAGCTATTTTACACTTGTCCGGCGTCATTTAGAATATGCAGCTAGTATATGGGATCCGTACCAGGAAGGTTTGATAAAAGAATTAGAGCGCGTGCAAAGGAGATCCGCTAGGTTTGTTAAAGGCCGTTATGATAATTGTATAAGTGTTACGACTTTAATAGAAGAACTAGGATGGGAATTACTATCAGAACGCAGGTTAAAATTTAGGTTAAACCTTTTAAGTAAATTCGAAACAGAGTTGTTCACAGATGACGTTAGATATATATTGAGAATCCCTGCGTATTATGCTAGGTTTCATCATATTAACAAGATTAGAGAGATAGATTGTCGTACCGATAGATTTAAATTGTAATTTTCCCGCGTACTATAAGAGGGAACAATAGGTAGCGTAACAAAGGGATAGGTAGGTGAAATATACTTTGAAAGATTAGTCTGTAGTGCATGATGCATGTAATAACAATCAATAATCCTTTCCTCATTATGTAGATACTAACCATGTGACCCTATTATTTAGCATGCCTTCATTAAATATCCTAGTTGTATGTCAATAGTGCATGTTTGGTGATCTTCACCCCCTGCCACACACCCTCGTGGTGGCTTGCAGGGTATTACGTAGATGTAGATGTAGTCTTTACTTCGTCAAAGGGCAAGGTATTGTCAAAACAGCTCTCAGCCCACTTTTCCACCATATCCTCAAAATCGAGACAGATAACTATAGCTCTTCTACTTCTCATTAACGGTTGCGAAAACCTCGGGCATTCGGTCGACTGCCCAGTGCACATCTCCCCCTTGTTCCACTCTCACCAACTCACTACGGGCACCATCAGCGCTCATGACCCTTCTGCCACTCACTCACATCTACCAACTCAATATCACGTCCTTTTCTCGCCCCCTTCCTCCCTGAGAACTAATGGCTCCACTCATTTTATGATCTGCCAAAGATACACGCCAGGTGGCCGTCATTTGTTACGGATTGAAAGAGCTGACCAAGGGTACAAGAGAAGCTCAAATGAACCCATATTATTTAAACTCACCAATAATGACGCGGAGAACATTTTACGTGACCCGAAAACCTACGATAAACTCGATTCTGAGCAGAAGTTTAGAGAAATTAGAATCTGTTCAAGAAAAGAGCGCAGTCGAAATGTAAAATCATTTGGCGTTAATTAATCGAAAAGAAAATAATGTTTATTCACGATCGTATGAGTTGAACAAAGGCAAACAGCATCACGGATTCCTCAGCAGAGGAGGGTGTTCTCCATTTGAAACACAATCCCAACCTGAGTGTCTTGTGGAGGGCACTTCAAGTACCGTCAGTCGGATGAGACGTTAAACCGTGGCCCCCTCGGCGCCTTTAGTTGAAAGAAGGCTAATGCCGACGACTGGATGCATTCACTGACTGGCTGCATTGGATTGATGTGTCAACAACGCCATTTATTGGACGAGCTTCAATCAGAGAACTGCCAGATTCAAGGTGGTTTGAGGGGCTTCCATTAATGTACAGATTTGCCCAATTGTGTGAAATTCACTGTGGAAAAATCATTCGCCTGGACTGGGAATTGAACCCAGTTCCCTTGATTTTGCGCCGAGTGCTCAAACCAATTACGTAATCGAGGGATCTGGGTTCGATTCCCAGTCCAGGCGACTGATTTTTCCGCTGTGAATTTCACACAATCGTGTGATCACTAGCTGGTGACTCCTTTGAAGTAACCGCGCGGCTCGTTCTGTGGTTCTTTGAAAATACAGATTAGCGTTAAACTTAGCATCCATTTACTTATCAGTAACGAGTACAGATAGGTAAATGCGAAAAACGTTGAATTCTACCTTGCAGCCCTCCACCCTTCTCTATCTATAGCTATTAGTATCCCTCACTTCACTTTTAACTTTTCCTATGTTCATCCCTGAATTCACAGGTAGTAAAAAAAATCCGTTCTCCCATATACAATAAGTGACCATAGTAAAATTGGAGTTCCACTTGAAACACATTCATAAAAACACATCACCGTTTCACCCTCCAAAACCTCTTTTTTACACTGCTGGTGTCCTAACACCCACTGCCACGTATCCATACGGCGGCTGGCAGGGCATTATGATGAATTAGGTATATTTACCTGACATTCAAACCTGGCCGCTATTGAGCGAATCGGGAACGCATTTCGTCTGCGTCAAATGTCCGTATTTCACGATAAAATTCATACTTCGGTGTAAATATTCTCACTGGAGCCTGATACTGCGTACCAAATTATAATATATACGAATGAATATCACCTTCAGTGTGCTTTAACATTATCAATCCCTTGAAGATGCAACAAAATTATTCGAAAATTTATAAATTAATGACATGTAAGATAAACTGCCTCTTGTTACAGTTAATCCTTCTACGGTGAACCGTTTTCTTCTTGCTAAGTGTGGACACCAAAGTTCTGCGTCGAGCTTGACCGCTCAGACTAGCCTTCAGAGCAAAAAGCCAAATATTAGGTCTCGGTTCTGTCTTGAATCTCCACTCTGAGGAGCCCTAGCCTGTCCACTTAAACACCGAGCCATTACCGAAGAGGTTTTAATTAAAAAATAAAATCTAAATAAACTTATAAAAACTGAAACTTAAGTTCCCCTTGGACCTGTGCGGACTAATATGTGTTGACAGTGAGCCCTTATTTATCGACAGATTGTACATACGTTATCTTAGACTGACTTCGGCGTGCGCGGACCGACTCAATTCCGTCCAGTCCGCGCTGGTTCCACTCTGAAGAAGGAGACCTTAGATCCCTCCCGCGGTAGCTTATCGCACGAACTGCACTGATGAGACAACAGATTTGATTGCAAGCTAGCACTGCAGCATCACTACACTGGTACACCCGACCACAGCGCCTTTCCACTGACATGTACGCCAGATGAAGATCTATGGTGTAGAGTGTACAGTTCTTGAATCTAAAAACAAGCGGCGTATCAAATAAGAGAAAAATGTGCTTAGTGTTTCGTTGAATAATGGTGAACATGTGGATATTTATATTAATTTCTCAGATTATGACAAAACATATTTGAGTTCAGGAGGAAAAGCGAAGATTCTCATTTAGCCTGCGCCTAGCGGCCGGGTGAAAGTGTGCGGCTCTGATTTGACTGAAATGAGAGCTGTATTCCTGGTGTAGAATTACCCCGTGCCATTCATCTTAGAGGTGGATTAGAGGTGGTAGACGGTATTCCGTATATGTAGATTCCTCTGAATGGATGGAGAAAAGGGAACGCACTATGCGCTGGTACATGGAGGGAAAGATGGGTGTAGTCTCGAAGGGGATAGGAATGGTTCGGGCTCTTCCATGGTGGTGCGGTGGTGCTGTGTGGCACCCTTTTGGGGGTGGCTCGACCTGCACAGGACCATGTCTTAGAAACGCAGAAATATGCATGAAAACGGACGAAATTTTGACCCAGAGATATTTACTTTTGTATTTCACATAGTGAATAAGCTCTTCCCGCCCGAAAACGCATATTTAGTTTGAGGTATTCAGGGCTCTTTGTGCACGAGTTCAAGAGGGACGAGAAATATTAACACATGAATAAACACTCTAACGCGATCATTTTTAGAGGTGGGAAATATAACTATACTCAATTCTGAAAAATAAGCACCACACACGGTGTACAGTGTGCAAACAGTGTTAGGGATTGTAAATGTAAATCCAGAATCGATTTTCGATTTCGGTTTTAAAAATCGATTTTCTAAAAATTCGATTTTGTGCCCAAAATAATCGAAAAATCGAAATTTTTAAATAGTAAAGTAAATGTCTGCTGAAATACGGATGTGCTGTTCTAACAAAATGCGAAATATGGGTTAATGGAAGCACTTGGGATAAGAACTGAATACGGTTAAATTTATTAATACAATATATTATTTTAAAGATATTAATAAGGTATGCAGGAAAGTAATAATCCATACCAGATACTTATATACATATAGGTAATATAACAAGTAAATTACATATAATTTAGTAGCCCATGCGTAGAAACGATATTCGGACTGGGCGAATCTACTTTGAAGAAGAAGAGTGCTCTGAAGCGATTTATTGAGAGAACGTTTACAAAAAAGACACAATGTCAACGCGTATTATCATTTCGAATCTTCGTCTCGCGGTCTCCAACGTATTACTTCCGAGCGTGAGTCCCCGCCTGGACTGGAATTATTGTAATAAAAATCCGCAGCCCTACAGTTGGCAACTCCAACCTGCCGGTGTCCGAAGCACTTTGCCTCTCCACCAAGGTTCCCCCACCAGCGATGCAGAGTGAAATAGCGCGGCGCAGAGCAAAACGAGGCGGCAAAATTCAAATGCTGTAGCAAGCTAAAAATCGAAAATCGATCGGCTAGAATCGATTTTGAACGATTTTTCAAAACAAAAAGTCGACTACGATTAAATCAAAAATCGGAGTGTGATTATCGATTTTCGATTAAAATCGAAGTCGATTTTCCAATCCCTAAACAGTGTACACCCTGTGGCAATCACTATCTTTAGGTTCGTAAGCACCAACTCATTTCAATCATATTGTGTGTGTCGCCGGCGAGTGTCTTTTTTTTTACTTACGGTCGTACGCGGAGGCGATAGTTGGAAAGCCGATTGGACGGAGCGTGGGAGGAGCAGCGGTACTACACTACCCCCTACAACAATGACGAGACCGGTCCGCTTAATGGAAGCACCTCGTTACAAACTCATGGGATTTCGGATTTTGAGGGTTTGCGGAGAGGAGGGTGGATGGGTGTCCGCGGGGAATGATGGTGTGCCAGTGAGGGGGGGGGATGGGTGGGGAGTTGGCGTGGCGTAGGAAGGGGACAAGGAGGGTCATCTGAATTCATCAAAGCCACGCAGAAGTTTGCCGTCGTGCGGTTGTGGCGACAGGCAGAGCGAAAGCCCGACTCCTACCTCATTATCCGTTGAGTGCTTTCTGTGGACTGTTACACAATGCAGTGGTAATCCTGTCGCGGCAAATATGACGTAAATATTCGAACGATCTCACGGGGGAGTGGCGAAGGGGATTGATACGTAGGTAAAGCGCTAATTCGACCTTTTATCCGAGACGATGGAGAGTTAAAAGTCATTATTTTTACAAAGAAATGTGATCCGGCGGATGGCAAAAGTATTGATCAATTCGTTCTAAGAGAAAGTCCACACGTACTTACTGCAAATTGCATGCTATTTTAGAGCAAATTTATATCACAATATAATCCATAAATCTTGATATTGCTTACATTAGGATTTCCTAAAAATAAAAACGGTCGAGATGATTCAATCAGTTTTTCCTCAACTCCGAACGAAATAATCAAGTGGTCGCGAGAGAAGAGTGACAAAAATTTCTTAAACATTCCATGTTTTATCATAAAGAATGAGAGTGAAGGCAATTTTCCACTTAGATAGATTTTTACTCGACCCAGGTTTCGATGTACTACATCTACATCTACGTCATACCCTGCAAGCCACCCAAAAGGGTGTGTGGCAGGGGGTGCTATCGCACCAGGCATGCATGAATGATATGGTAGAACACCGACATTACATTAAAACCCGCGTACCACACATGCAAAGCGCCAATTACAAATCTAATACCCAAGAAACATTCTATCTTCAATCGTTCCAACATGCAAGGGATACAAAGACTACTACTACAGATTCTAAATATCATGCATAAATAAGAACATCAATATTCACATAATTCATAAATAATAGAGTAGAGAATATAATGAGAAAGATTTACTGCCTGCCTATTGTAAATACTCGAACTATTCATGACGACGATCACAGCTGTTATGGTCCCGAATGGTACGCGGAAAAAAATGACATTTTATACCCATCGGTTCTACAATCTAGCTCTCTAATTTTATTGGCACGATCTAATCTGCCGTAGTCTACTACATCATCATCAGGCACAAATAACAAAACGAAAGGAGTATATATTCACATGGCGAAGGAAGTTAGTATAGCAGGAGCAGGGGGGGGAGAGAATCGGTGCGGTGGGGGTGGGAAGGGGGGAAGGTTAAACAAGAGAGGCCAGGGAGGACAAAAAAATTTATCTAAGTGGAATATTGCCTTCACTCTCATTCTTTGCGATGAATGAATTTCCAACACATCAAGCCTGATTGCCTGTCAGCGCTGGAAAATCAAGCCTGAAATCATATTGCAGTAACTTTTAATGTAAAAAAAAATTACACGAACCATTAAAATATACAGTTTTGGGCATTATGATCAACAGAAAAACTGAGTGCAAGTCAATGGCTTATATAATCGATTATATTTTATGTTTCCGATGATTAAACTATGAAGAAGGGCAAGTTGTAAGAGACAAAACAACGTGATCATGTGGATTATCTAGAGTGTGTCGTAGTTTTATAGAGCTGCGCAAAATAATTCACAAAAGTAACGAATTTCACGAAATAATATATAAGCACCGTTGCAAACTTTCTTAATGTAAATAAAATGAGGTTAGACGACTGATGTACACCAACGAGGGTATATACGTATTCGTAGAGTCGTTTAACACGCCAAAGTTATAAAAAAATCTCAATTTTTTATTTCGGCGTCTCTTTTTGCGTATAATTTGCTAATTTCTCTCTCTTGAGGGAATCGACTGATTATCCTGATGAAAATACTGTCATCTTCCCGTTTCTTTCCAAAGTTTGGCCCAATCTCTTCATATTTAGATCCAAGTTTCTGCATCAAACACCCTTTGAAAAGGAGGTAATGAGGAAAATACTACGCAAGACCCGGTTGATATCGAAAGGAACGCCTTTTAGGAAAGCATGCACTAAGATACGAAGCACATTCACCCGGCTTCAAAATTTATCATTGCGGAATACATAGCCGACTTCGTTAACGCTGCACTGGGGAAAAACTTATCCCGGCAGCGTTAATTTACATGCATACATTATCAATACGAGCGATCCCTTCAGTTCTAGCAAAGGGAAGGTAAAGGATAAAGAGCATACGCTGTTACCCATGAGAGAAATAGAAGAGGGGGCAGTTATAATCCCCTGGTGCACACATAACAATCACCGAAGAAACTTCTCTATTCCATTTTCTCTTCTTTCCCACTCCCACTAGCTCCCTCCTTCTCTCCCCCTGGGTAAAATACCGCGAGATGGAAGCACTACATTCCCTGAAAAATGTGAAGTAGATGCTCCTTTAGCTTTAACAATGCGAGAGGATGCGACACGGCCCTTCCAGCACTGGAAAACGTCGTACATCAGGCGTTCTAATGGTCGGCACGCGACATTTACAGACGTTGCGGAGAATCTTCTTCGGCGTGAAATGCTCACGGGAAAAAGCTTTTAAGGGCGTGGAGAAGGGCCGTGGAGGATGTTCGTGCCGTGCTCAGTCGAGGATCGGTGTTTGGTTGAGACGCGCGGAGGGAGATGCGATATGCGAGACGCGGAGGCAGTTAAGTAGGAATATCCTCCCACACCCAGTCCACTTTTCCCGCCTTCCGACGTCAGGTTCCTCACGAATTCTGGCCAGCGACTTGTCTCGCATTATACCAATAAGATGTCAGGTGAAAAAAATTAGTAAAATCCAATATCCCAGCGTTCCCTATTCTACCGCATTCCAAAAACTTTTAACTCCCTAGCTTCGCATTCACCTTCCCTTGGAGGGTTGGAGAACCCCAATAACACTGTGCGGCGGACGCACACTGCCTTTCGCTTCATTAATAACGACAGAAATTTTTTTATTATTTTTTACAGCATCCACAGAGCAATTTCTACTTGGCTATGCCAAAAATATAGTGCCGCTCACGGCGACATTTTTTATCAAAATGGTTAGCAGTGAGAGTGTTAAAAGGACATATTTGGTCGCCATTCTGTAAAAGATTCGCAGGAGCGTTAACTTAACTCTGAAGTAAATATTTGAGTATACTACGATTGAACTTATGAGAATAGGGAGCAACGAAATAAGTCGTATTTTGATGAGCTAATTCCTGAAATCGAGAACTTGGGATGGGCGTTAGACAAATGATTCCATCCTTGAAAAAGATTCGACAGCCAAAGTATAGGTGGGTTTTCCTTCAAATATATCAAAGCCTGAAAGCATAAAAAAAACTGCAAAGCTCTTATACGTTTCAATCATTATAATAGCATATTGATATCTGTTTGAAGTTTTCTAATAAATAAATAAGCACGATGATCATGTATTTATTGTGCAAAATTTGCAACTTCGTAATAAATGTAAACATTTAATAAAAACTTTCATCGAAAGTTGAAATGATGACATGTACTCGTTTAGTAGTAAATAATCCATGACGTATAAAGTTCGGTGTTATTTATCTTCTATTGTTTCAAGCATCGGACCACTCAAAAAGGAATTCCTTTCCAAGGGGCGAGAAATGCTTTGAACTCAAAGGGAGACCCTTTTACGGCAGTGAAAAGAATGTTCCTTAAGTGATCCAACCCGACTACGGAAGGCTCCGCCTTCGCGTTTATCAGATGTCTCGCCTCTCTCTTGAATGTTTACATCCTCCTCCCCCCGGAATCTTATCACTTCAGCCGGCGAACATTCCGATCACGTGGCGGAGGAAAATAAACGGCTGCTTCCAGGAGACCTCACGGGGGCAATAAAGGAAATCAGGACGAAAACGTTCGGGCACCTCCGAGCCATTTTCACGATTGGATCCCATCAGCACAATCGGCGCATCGGATTCCTAGTTCGGGTCAATAAAAGGATTGCGATACCGTATCCGAACAGAAATGGACCTGAGGAAATATTCTTCCAATTATACTACAGATTTGGGAGAGCGAAGAATAGCCCGAGGTATGAAGGTGTTTATGCTTAAAAAAACAACTGCTGTGTGCGCAGGAGATTTGACTAAAAACTAGGAAATAGCAAATATATTCAACGGTAACCGGCGAGGAACATCAGAGTGAAATTTCCAAACATTGCATGTAACAAATGATATGATACGAGTCACCCGCACGGGTGCATATACGTACACCAGGGTTGAAATTCGATATGGATAAATCATTTGACTTCACAGGGATTCGAACCCGGATCTCCCAATTGCCGGTCAGGTGTGTTAGCCAGTTACACCACCAAGCCATCTTCCTTCAAGGCGAGTTTCGAGGGGGGTTAACACACCTGACCGGCAATTGGGAGATCCGGGTTCGAATCCCGGTCAAGTCAAATGATTTTTTCATAGCGAATTACAACCCTGGTGTATCAGAGTGAAAATTTAAATGAAATACTTTGAAATGTCCACTCGGTTATTTATTTGTACAACACATTTCGACAGGAAACAGTAGGCGAAAACATTCTACATCTACATCTACTTATTACCCTGCACGCCACCACAAGGGTGTTTGGCAGGGGGTGACTTATCACCAACATGAATTACAGAGAAGAAATTTACTTTCATCAACAAGCAACATTATCGGTATACTAAAAATGCCGCAGAAACTACTAACTAAATCCGTATAGTAAACATGAAAACGTGACACAGGAGTCATGCAGAGAACATGCATTACATGGTGCTAGTTCATGTGGAGCGAGGCATTCTATGGATTGGAAGCATGGACCATTGAAAAAGTTTGCCAGAAAAGAATAGAAGCCTTCGAAACCTGGTGGTGGAGGAGGATGCTGAAGATAAAATGGACGGACGGAATGAGAAATCAAGTTTAAATATGAGTCGAAGAGGATAGGACCATGTGGAAAACCACGCATAAAATAAGAACCAGACGGATTGGACACACCCTGGGACACAATGAGTTTGCGAAGAAGAGAATAGAAGTAAAATAGAGGGGAAATTCCCTAGAGGGAGAACCAGGAATAAATGCATGGACCAAATAATAAGGAAAGTACAAAGGCAGTTAGGGGACTCGCTTTAGACAGGGAAGGGAGGAGGGCTGCAGTCAACCAATCTTACGATTGAGCTACCAATGACGATGATTTTAGCGAGCATCAAGCTCGCGAAGTTCAATGAATCTACTTGACCCAGAGAGGTGGGGTGGCAAAAGTTCGTCCCTACCCTCACTGCATATCGTTTCTCATCAAAAAATGAAGCCAAATCCTCTTCAGAACCGAGAGAGAATATACAGCACGGGAAATCTTATAATTTTAAAGACTCTGAGACAAGGCTCCGCACGATAAACAAGGAGAAAGCTAAATAATCTTCAAAAGCTTTTTTTTTTCTAATTTCTGACCATAGTTTTGGCACTATGCAAAATTATTAAAGGGAGGACAATTTCTACATCTACATCTACGTGATACCCTGCGAGCCACCACGAGGGTGTGTGGCAGGGGGTGAAGATCACCAAACATGCACTGTTGACATGCAACTAGGATATTTAATGGAGACATGCTAGATAATAGGGTAACATGCAGCTAGGTGGTTAGTACCTACATAATAAGGAAGGGATTATTGGTTGTTATTACATGCATCATGCACTACAGACTACTCTAGCTATATTTCACCTACCTATCCCCTTGCTACGCTGCCTATTGTTCTCTCTTATAGTACGAGGGAAAAATGACATTTTAAATCTATCGGTACGACAATCTATATCTCTAATCTTGTTAATATGATCAAACCTAGCATAAAACGCAGGGGTTCTCAATATATATCTAACGTATCTGTGAACAACTCTGTTTCGAATTTACTTAAAAGGTTTAACCTAAATTTTAACCTGCGTTCTGATAGTAATTCCCATCCTAGTTCTTCTATTAAACTCGTAACACTTATACAATTATCATAACGGCCTTTAACAAACCTAGCAGATCTCCTTTGCACGCGCTCTAATTCTTTTATCATACCTTCCTCGTACGGATCCCATATACTAGCGGCATATTCTAAATGTAATGAAGAATTCTCTCTAATGTAATGTCAGTTTTACACGAGGAATTTATCGCACAACCTGATGCATGTTCGGATGTGCATAAAAAAACTGTGTCGTGTAAAGCGATGAATTGCAAGAATAAATGCGCAAATGCATAAACAATTGATGGGAAAATAGCCCGTTCTAATTCTGAACCCACGATCTTGCAATATCTGTAAATCAAATGTGTAAATAAGTGCCTCGCATAAAACGGCCTTTACATACCCGGCGTGTAGCCAGTTATTTACACTCCCTCAGTTTTTACATTTTGTAGTAAAGATAAGGAAGGCGTAGAATCGTAAATGCCAATACCCTTGGCTACCTTTTGCTGAAGGTCTGACGCATTCCTTGAGTACGCACGAGGAGGTTGTGTATGAAGAGATGTCCTACTTAGTGTCGGAAAATGTGATGAGAAAGTGAAAGAACGTTGTTATTTTTCAATCGTTAGGCCTCATCTGGAATATGCTGTTAGTGTATGGGATCCATACGAAACAGGGTTGATATCAGAGTTAGATCGCGTGCAGCGAAGAGGAGCTAGGTTTGTGAAACGATGCTACGATAAGTTGGCTAGTGTGTCTGGACTGTTAGAAGAATTAGGATGGGAATCGCTATCACAGCGTAGATTAAATTATAGGCTTAACCTCCTAAATAAATTTCAGGAAAATCATTTTACTGACGACGTAAAAAACATACTATTAACCCCTTCGTACTACGGCAGATTAGATCGCGCCAATAAAATTAGAGAGCTAGATTGTAGAACCGATGGGTATAAAATGTCATTTTTTTCCGCGTACCATTCGGGACCATAACAGCTGTGATCGTCGTCATGAATAGTTCGAGTATTTACAATAGGCAGGCAGAAAATCTTTCTCATTATATTCTCTACTCTATTATTTATGAATTATGTAAATATTGATGTTCTTATTTATGCATGATATTTAGAATCTGTAGTAGTAGTCTTTGTATCCCTTGCATGTTGGAACGATTGAAGCTAGAATGTTTCTTGGGTATTAGATTTTTAATTGGCGCTTTGCATGTGTGGTACGCGGGTTTTAACGTAATGTCGGTGTTCTACCATATCATTCATGCATGCCTGGTGCGAAAGCACCCCCTGCCACACACCCTTTGGGTGGCTTGCAGGGTATGACGTAGATGTAGATGTAGTGCGGAACGCGAAGATATCCTATTAGTGGAGTTTGTCACCCTATCGGAAACACGGACCATTGGAAAAACAAACCAGGAAATATAAAAGGAACTCTGAACTAGGTGTTAGAGGATAATGCTGAAGATCTAATTAACGAATAAAATAATAAATTTACAGAAGAGTAGCGGGGGAGAGGACTATATGGAACACTACACAGGAAAGAACAATCAGGTGGCATAAGGACACACTTGAGGCACGATGGTTTTTGAAGAAAATAACGTTAGAGGAAAAATGGAGGGAAAAGTCCCAAGAGTAAGGTCAAGAAAGAAATTCATAGGCCATACGACGAGAAAAGTACGTCATAAGAAAAACAAGGGAGTAAGGGGACTAGCATTAGATAGGAAGGAAAGAAACATATTGTAGAGTGAAGTAAATTGAGCTTTGTATCATTCACACATATTTATTGATTTTCCGCTGACCAGTTTAACCCCCTACTAATGCCCTTTATACGAAATATGCAGGCCTCCCAGGCCAATGCGAATTGGCCCGGAAAGCCAAAGGTCCGGGGTTTCATTCTTTGTCCAGACCAACTTTTTTGTCATGGCAATTTCTACGTAACCCTCGTGACCTTGGTTACATGTATGTAACTCTGTATATTTTGCATCATTCGAGACACTTATGCTCCGGGTGCGATTAACGCCCACTATGAACATTTGAACACTGTCCGTAGCACTGCCTGGTGAGTTACTTTTGAAATATATCATTCTGACGTATTTGACATATGACTTGAAATAATTTTTCAGTGCATGTATTTCTACCTCGGGCACCAGAGGGTTTAGGTATAATCCCTCTGTAAATTACCCGTGAATTTTGAAGCCCAATTAATTAGCGTGGAAGATACGAAGTGAATTTTATTTCACTTGTACAATATGAACTCCAAATTCCACAAAGTTAACACGAGTACCATGGATGATATACATCTACATGTACTTATTGTCCTGCAAGCCACCATAATGATGTTTGGCAGGGGGTGACTTATCACCAGCATGAACTGCAGAGAAGAAATTAACTTCCACCAACATGCATCACACTATGGGTATGCTGTAAATTCTACCGAAACTCTGAACTAATCTATAATGTAACTATGTAAACGTGACACGAAATTAATGTAGAGGACATGCGAGAGATGGTGCTATCTGTCCCCTTGACAATTTTCTCACTTTATACTGCCATATAGTGTTGAAGGCAACAGTCAACCAATCGTAGTATAGAACGAAAGATGACGATGTAAGGTTTTCTTTTACTTAATCAAAAGGAGCGATATCTGAGCCGCGCTTCAGTACGAGTCAAAAGGCGGAGAACAATAAATTCAACAGATTCAGGCGAGATATCGTGGAAGTTCTTCATAATGTATATATATATATATATATATATATATATATATATATATATATATATATATATATATATATATATATATGTGATGTACTCTCTTACAACTTTGTCTTGCACCTGATGATGTCTCTGTGAGCCGAAACGCGTTGTACGCATTAAAACAATTTGTGGAAAAGTGCAAAATTGTTTCTCTTACGTTATGCGGAGAACAATGCTAGTTCACTTAAGCAGGTGGTACTAGAGAAGGCAAGGCTCACGTATGACTTCACTGCAACGGAAGAACTTGAATACGGTACGCGAGAAAGAATCTCGTGGATTCTGAAATGGAATCGCATTAGGAAAACGCCAGCTCCGCAGCAGCCAATTCACACGTACGCTTCCTAAATGGGTCGCGTGCACGGAATAGGACAAAACAAGCTTAATTGTGCGAAAGACGTTCGGTACGTAATGGAGGTCGGCTAATGCCATGAGTATGCAAAGTGGCTGCCACGTCTTCGAGTGGCAATGCTGACGACAGCCGCGCCATTGGCTGAGCACCAGTCACGTGATGTCATTCGCCATTTTAGACCTTGCTTTCCCAGCGTTCTGAGCGAACCAGCGCGAGGAAGTGTAAGCCGATGCACGTGTTCTCTTTATGAAAGAAGTGAAGATGCCCCGTTTTTATCGCTTTTGGCTTCGCTAGCAACAGCACAAGAGGGTATAATTTTCACTCAACACCATTGGGTTAATAATTACTGAGGGTGAATCTTTGATTAAAAGGTAGTCGGAGCGGTATTCTCTTTTTTTAGTCACATTTTTTTAACTCAGGAAAGGGTCAGATGGTCTTACTAAGAGTTTTTTTTCTATCTCTAGTTTGGACCTTTCTTTTAAGGTTAACCTAGTCTTGGCGACTCTATGCGAATGATATGGGATGATTCGTCACCAATTCAAGGGAGAATATAAATTTATGAGCCCGAGGTACGTCTCAGTAATTACAACGGCCCGTTAAAAAATCCAGAGAGAATTTTGAGTACGCATTTAAGTCAATGTTTAAGCAATGCGAAAAAAATGCAGAGACCACATATCGTTCTGGGACATCTGTTTATAAGTCATAGCTCACGCTACAGGCAGTAATGGAAATGATACCCTTGTTATATTCTACATTTTTTCCCCTGAATTAAAGGATATTATGACCTGATTTTTACGCGCTGTATTAGAAGTTGAAACGGCTTTCGGACGGCGAAATTATTTTTTTTCGAACATTATACGCGGCGGGAAAACTTGAAATTTTTGGGAACAACTATAGTATTTGGTGGCGACGGGGTAATGTCCTCGCTTGCTAAAATGAGGGTCGCGGGTTCGAATCCCGCCTGGGTGGAATTATCACCACTCAGGACATGGGTGTTTGTGTTAATCTGTTTTTAGTGTTGTTCCCCCGGCATAAACAAGTCAAATGCGCTGTACTCGGGGTAATGAAGACGAAATGAAATAAAATATTTGCGAAATATATCTCACGTTCTATAAGGCTAAGCGTTAAATTAGCGTTAAATCGCAAAAAAAATATTATTTTGGCGTGATTCATTTGTTTTTCTCATTTATCAATTGATTTTCATTTGTCACTGATGAGAATACGTATTCAAAGTTTTGCGCCAATCCGTGCAGCCATTAACACCACTTCAACCTCCTGAAATGGCCATATTTCTTCATTTGATGGATAAATATGCTGAAAATTCATGTTTTCCCCTAAAAATGAGATATATTTTATTTTATTATTTTTTTTCGGCGTGAATTTTTTTTTATTAATAATAATAATAGTTTTATGACAAAGTTTACAAGTTTTACATAGTAATAACAAATATATAAGGAATAAGACGGTTTGGTCCTGCTAAGCCATTAAAGGCTTGTCAGCAGGTGCCATATTTTAAATTCAGTGATCGGATATAAGTTCAACGAAATGAATAACATGAAATAACGTTCATAACATTTTTTAACAATACATATCCAAAAGCAACTCAAAAATAGTTTAAAATACAAAAGTTGGTTTACAATCTTCAGGTTAATATTGGTAAAAAAAGGTTATAACTGCATTTTGATATCTGAAACTTTGGAAATCACGGTCATTATAACAAAATTCAAAAATGTTTTATATAACTTTCAGAAATGTTACAATGATAAAAACACCATGTAGGGAATTCCATTATTATTTTATTGACATTAATAATGGCTGAGTAATGTCTCGAGGTAAAAAAATTTGAACATGAGGTGTTTTTAAATTCTAAAAAAATCGGGAAAATATTGATTCTTTCGGGCTCGACCATCAATTCCCTGGACCTTCTGACTCCCGGAAGTAACAAAACACGAGTTCAGAGCTTTAGCAGGTGACTAGGAAAAAGAAAATCTTTACTCAGTCCGCTTAAGCGGTTCTTCTGGTGAGATCTCCTCTACGGCCATTGTCTCTGGTGTAACTCAAGTCATTCGTCTCCGTGTGACTTTTGGCAAGTCATTACACGCCACATTTCTTCGAGGCGAGGTCAGGGCGGGTCCCCGTACAGTAGGTAAGTGAGCATATATTTCACAACACACGCCTCAATGATTGAGGAAGAAAGTTCGGAGCGCACACGCTTTGTAAGCTCACACTCAATGGGGGTTCCATGGGAAGCCATCAGGATGTATTCCCGTGGCTACGCAATTATTAGATGAGAATAATAAGCTAAAGTTTCAAACTTTACTTTACGGAAAAATGTTACGTGAAATGAAATGTTACTTTGTACCTTCCACATATTTTTAGTAAAACTGACATTGGTTTCGACAAATTATTTCATTATTACCTTAAAAATTACAAAATTTATCGAACCGATGGTCGTTGTTAAGAAAATGGTGGGGAAAATGCAAAGTAACATTTCATTTCAGAGAATAATGGCCAGTTGCAGGAACGACACATATGGATTCTATTAGGTTATGGGACCCATAAGCCATGGTAACCATACAATAAGTGTTTCAGTAAGATTCAATAAAGTTATTGATCTCACAACTTACGGCATGGAGCTCTATAACTAGCCAAGATGGCGGATGCGCAATGAACCGCATGGAGACTCAATAATTACATAAAAGGGTTGTTTTGCGACAGATGATCACTCAATTTATTCTAACGGACTAATTATAATGTGCATTAGCAATTATTCATCGGCTAAATTATTGTAAACCTTATCCGACGGTAGAATATCAGTTCAAATATTCGAAGAAATTAAATATAGGTTGATACGTAAAATAACTAATATGTGTGTTCCTGCAACCTGAATATTTTTATGGGTTTAGTAACATCATGGATCTCAAATCTATTTATTTCATAACTAAATGTTCTTGCAACCGGCCATAAGAAGTTTAACGTGTCTTTTTTACGTATTTGTTTTGCATTGTATTATTAAAATTGTAATATATTAAAGATGATTACGAGTGTACATTTTTGAAATGTAATGTATTACATTAAAAATATTCTGTGTACATAGGAAGATGCAACGAATAAAAAACACAATCAAACAACTGAGTTCAAATAGATCGCTAAACTCTAAAACAGGTTTTTTTTGGTAAACCACAATCATAGTGGTACGAAATGTATGTATTTTCTGAATTTCCGTCAAATGTTTGAGAGATTATAATTCGTATATTTCATATCTTTCACCAGCTTATACGATTTATTCTTCCGGGTTATTTCTTAAATATTTATTTCATAAAAATCCCGGTCCTCCAAAGCCAAAGGTTCCTCTGAATAAATTAAAATGTCTAAAATATTTACCCCTTCTATTTATTATAATATTTATACAAATAGGATGAAACATTTTTACATACATTTCACAACAAACATTTATAAATATAAATATATATTATGTACTACTATTTAACATACAGTTTTTAGATCAATTGTTATTATCAACCATTGTTTAATTTGTTTTTTAACTTTTGATATTATATTAACTGTTTGAATTGTAACTGTTAAACCAGTTAAGGATATTTCCTCATGTGCCACAATTTTCCAGCTTATTTATCACTATATCGAAGGCTATGAAATTTATCGAAGGAGATAAAAGTTACTTACGTAATATTAATACTAAACCATTAAATGAAAACTTTTTAGCACGTTAAGTAGGTTTAATTGTATTGAGCAATTGAAAAACTATCACGCTTTTTGCGGCCAAAGTCGTTGATTAATGAATCAAATCCGTGAATGGGTTTCACAAGATAACATGCGCTTCATTCAGAATGAAATGCAACCACAAATGCGAAGAAATTCTTTTATCACAATGCAGCATACGGTAGTAACTTGGCGATCTCATAAATACCGTTTCCGGGAAGACTTTTGCAGTAGGTGTCTAACTAATTCTATCGCAAAAACAACAGAGTATCGAAAAAAAATCATTCGGAAGAAAGATGGATATTGGCTTAGGCAATAGTTGTTCCGGCTGTTGGGTAATGGGGGAACCCTTCAACCGTTTCCAGTCAGATTGAGGCGGAGGGTGGCGGCTGTTTTTGGATGCAATGGGAAGTCGGCTAAGATTTCCCTTTAGCAATTTGAGTGCTTCAAGGGATGTGTGAGAGAGGCTGTGAGGCGCTTTTCCAAGTAATGCGAATTCTCGAGTCTTCGCCCTCCGAGAGGGCGCGACTTCAGTCGGAAAATGAGGGGGAGGGGGGGAAGCGGAAGTCGCTAGCTTACCTGCGCGCCGGGACAATCACCCACGCTCAAATGTGAAGTTATGTCCTTCCGACGTTTCCACAATTACAGGGAGTCCGCCTCCACCGGGTATCTGCTCGAACGCAGCAATTTCAGCGATGCGGGAGAGAAAGAGAAAAGCACGAGAAGACCTGAGAGATGCAAGCTCTACACCCTGCGCCCGAAGATTTCCGTCCCCTGGTCAACCCTGTCGCTCCAAATTGTATTTACTCATTATTTGATTCATTAGTGTAGTTTGAGCGAAATATCGTTTCACCTAGATAATTTTGTCTCATTTTAAAGAAATATATCTCACACTTCCAACGATACAAAAATATCAGCCCCTTATCGAGCTGCTTTCCGAGATTTTTGATGATAACTACCAGCCCTTTTACATGGGAAATGGATGCGAGTATGAACTCCAAGGAGACGGTATTTTAAAAAAATGATACATTTCTAACACCTAGATCTCATCAACAAATAACAGTGACTATTATGTTTGTTTTCTCAACAGTTTTTGATAATATGTATTTCAGAACGTCACTCAATCCGAGTGGGCACTCACGCTCATATTGGGAGTGAATGTTGATTCGTATCATAGAAATGCACTCAAACTCGACTCATTTGAGAGTAGAAACGAATCTAGAAACTAGTATTTATTATAGTTATTCCAGTTACATTGACGTATTTACGTGAAACAAATGACGAAGGATTTCATTTAGCCGCGCAAGTAAATGATTTTTTGTAGTAAAAACGAGACTAAGAAGTGAATTCATAAGGAAAAATTTCAAGATTTTCTAATTTATTCATTGAAAAGTATAGTTATACACACAAGCATACATTAAACACTAAATCTTCCTAAACGGAAACAGAAAAATCATATTGTAAACGCAGTCATTTTTTCAGGATCATAAATAAACCTTCCGTTGTGAAGGGGTTTTAAACGTACCACGCGAAAAAATTAGTGAAGTTAAAGGCCTATACAGATTTTTTTTACTTGATAAAATTAAATTTCGGTCAAATAAAAGTATATTATTGCACCATTAATAATACTAAATTTAATTCATGCTTCCTATGGCTGCCGAAACTAAAATTTTATTTCGAATATGGTCTCTATTATTATTATTAAAACGATTTAAAGTTCCTAAATGTAGAACAACTGTGTACCAATTATCCACTATTAATTCATGTATGTATAAGGGTATGGAATGATATTCCTGACTATATATTGAATGTTAAAAATTTAAACGAATTCAAATTAAAAATGTCTGCATACCTGATTGATGAATGTTATTGTGATTGAATGTGTACCTCAATCGTTCTCACATTGATTGATTTTTGTTCTTTCAAAGAATGTAAGTGAAATTCATTAAAAGGCTCTTGTATATTTGTATATATTATACCGACTTGACTTGATAATTTTCTTTATAAAATCTGTAACTGTATTTGATTTCATATTATGTTTGTATTGCTCGTGTTGTTAAAGCAAGGTGAATTGTAGATTTTTTTTCTTAATACCACATAGCTTGTTTTTTTCTGTATCGATTGCATGTTCCATAGGTCCTGTCCTAGAACAATAAATTTGTTGTCTATTCTATTATAAGTCATTTTTATACGCTGTGGGCAAGGTCTAAACGCTAAACGTTAAAACGGTAGTTTATTTGAGATGCCTTAAATAACACTTTGGTGAGTGATTGATTAATTTTTAAAAGTACTAGAGTAAACGTTGGACGAACAAAATTAGAAATAATGAAGTGTAGGGAAGATCAGAAGAGGAAAGAACCATGCGGAACGCAATATACAGAAAAGAAGAACAAGATGGATCGGACACACCCAGAGACACATTGGGTTCGTGAAGAACATAATTGAAGGTAAAAAGGGAGGAGAAGTGGAGGGAAAAGTCCCCAGAGGAAGATCCAGGAATCAGTTCATGGAGCAAATAAAGAGGAAAGTACATAGGAGGAGATACCAGATGGTAAGGGAACTAGCATTAGATAGGGAAGGGTGGAGGGCTGCAATCAACCAATCTTAGGATTGGACGACCAATGATGATGATGATGTCAGTAGTATGATATCAGTAGTATGATAAGATTTTTTTTCCTCAAAATGAGTCCGCATTGTATGAATGTTACGGGTATATTTGAAGAGGTATTTGATGGAACCATATGTTACGTTTGCACATAAGGAATATATTGGACATTGAAATATATATGTGGCAATATTAGACAGGTCATTGGAATGGTTAATTTGGCGAACATAGAGACTATTTATTTAATTATTTATTTATTTATTTAAAAAAATTGTTCAGATACAGCAATAGCGCCAATTTATAGTAAACATATAACAAAAAACAAGAAAGAGGACAAAAACACAATACCAGCATAAAAATAAGCAACGAGAGCCCAACATGGAAAGGGGAAATATTTAATTTGTTGACAGGTGGGATATCGCTTGGGTGGTGAAATAGTTACATGGTAAATAAAAAGGATCGATAGTGTGGGGGAGTGAATTTCGAAGGAATGGGAGGCGAAATAAAGGTGAGCGCTTGGTGAGAGATATTCTTGGAATAGGCAGATGGACTAGAGTATGGGTGCGGGTGGATTGAGTTGGTATCCTGAAGTTGCAGACTAGTGACTAGTGACGGTTCCGTCGCGGTCCTGTTATTATTTATCAAGAAACATGGCTTTAATGCCTCTTCATTAGTCGCATTAATAATACTAACCAGTAGTTGTACCTAACGAGTAGATGTAAATAGTATACTGCATAGTATCATGTTCGATTACGTAGCACTATCCTAGTTTCTGGTCTGACCGCGTATTGTCATCCAGACTGCTTTTGGCCTGCGCCTGGCATCCGGGCGAGCGTGCGCGGTTCTGATTTGAGCTGGGATGAGTGCTAGCATGCATGGTGTGGAATCATCCCGTGCCACATACCCTAGCGGTGGCTTGCACGGCAATTTGAAGATGTAGATGGTCAATGGAAATAATATTTAAAATCACTGCACGATTCATAAAATTTATAGGTACATTTCGCAGAAATAAATAAACGGCCATGTTGGGAGGATCTCCTTCGCACAAGGAAATAAGCTTCATACCCAATACTACATGAAGTTTATTGAAAATTCGTAAACGCGGGGTTATTGACACTTCCTCCCTCACTTCCGGTGTGCCTCACAACCTCATTTGCCGCGTTTGCCGAAACACAGGTGGCCTTCCTGCAAGCAATGGCGAGTGAGTCTGAGGGATATGTGCGTTAAGTATATACAAGAAATTTAATGAAAAATAAGAGTTTATAACGAGCGCAAATGAGCTCATGAACTCTCCTCCAGACGTAAGTTTGTAATAACTTGGTACTGCCGGTCGTTACCCGCGGAAATGCGACGTGTTATGACTCAATCGTCATCATTACCGAGTTTTTAATGAACGTATGTTTCCTACCTACCTTGAATCACCAAAAAAACTGCGAATTTTGGCATTCATTTTCTGAATTTATCATCGAGCAGATCCCCACTACACATGCAATGTTGACAAACACTTACCGATCGCCAACTACTTTCCACGGGAAATTTGGAAGTAGCAGAAACCTATTCTTAAAAAAAATCAAAATATTCTACAGCCCAGATTATCCGTGTTGATTGGGACTGAGACAATCTCAGATTATCGAAAACTCGGAGAAGATGGGTTACCTGAGGTATATACTACTTATTTTCCTCAACTCTAAGTGCTGAATGTGTTGCATATAGTATTTCATTTTAATAAACATAATGTTAATTTTGTACAACAATGCTGTTTATTTGGTTGTTATTGATTTTGAGTTGTATTGTTAACGAAATAGTAAAAATTTATTATTTCATTTTAATGTAAAAAAAATGTAATGAAATTATAATTCTTTTGCACAACAATGCTGTTTATTTGGCTGTTTTTTATTTTGAGTTGTATCGAAAAAATTGCCATGAGAAAAATTCGGCCTGGACCGGGAATTCGGCCTGGACCGGGAATCGAACCACGGACCTTCAGTTTACCGGACCATTACGCAGACCACTACGCAATCCAGGCTTCCTAATTCCTGGCTAAGCACGGCATAAGTGCTGGTGAAGGATACTGACTCTTGGTTGTGGCTTCTTTGAAGTCCTCTTCTCCCTTGCGTTGCCATCTTTGATGGACCGCAAGGGCCTAAGATCTAGTTGCCTTGTATTCACCAAAATTGCCATGGGAATTAGGATGCCTGGATAGCGTAGTGGTCAGCGCATTGGTCCGGAAAACGAAAGGTCCGTGGTTCGATTCCCGGTTCAGGCCGAATTTTTCTCATGACAATTTCTTCAAAAAATTCCCCCGCCATGTTTGAATTTGAGTTGTATAGTTAACAAAATGATAGAAATAAAATGCTGTTAGTACCCGTGACTAGAAAAATAGGCTCGGAAAGTTGTTACAAGATTCTCTCGTGGAGTTACCAAGGTTGATAGGCATTCAATTTATTTTCTGAAGATAGTCTCTTGATTTCAGTATCTCCTCTCTTCCAAAATCTCATTCAAGTACTGCTGCCTTTGTCTTCCTCTTTCAACTCGTCCTTCAACAAATCCTTCCATCAAGGTAGTGATCCAACACCTCTGCCGTAACAGGCATCCAGTCCATCTGTATCTTCTATTTGAGATTAAATTATTCAAGGTTCGTTTTTCACCAAATTTTCTAGAACTTCAAGGTTGATATATCTCTCCGTCTCAGGAATACTTAGCAGTCTTCTCCAGCGCCACAATTCAAGAGCTTCCTACTTGTACTTTCCTGCTTTTCTTTAAGTCCAAGTTTCTGAGCTGAATAAGCACACACTCCAGACATGGTTTTTAATTAATTCCTCACGATTTTATAGAGACATTTTTTTATACTCAGAGAGTTTTCATCCTAATAAAAGCTTGTTTTGCTTGTACTACTCTGCTCGATAAATGCACTACACATGCAATGTTTGACAAACACATACCGATCGCAAACTACTTTCCACGGGAAATTTTGAAGTAGTGGAAACCTATTCTTTAAAAAAATCAAAATATTCTAGAGCCCAGATTATCCGTGTTGATTGGGACTGAGACAACCTTAGATTATCGAAAACCGGGGAAGACGGGTTACCTGTGGTATATACTTCTTTTTCTCAACCCTAAGTGCTGAACGTGTTGCATATAGTATTTCATTTTAATAAGCATAATGTTAATTTTGTACAACAATGCTGTTTATTTGGTTGTTATTGATTTTGAGTGGTATTGTTAACGAAATAGTAGAAATTTATAATTTCATTTTAATGAAAAGAATGTTAATTCTTTTGGACAACAATGCTGTTTATTTGGCTGTTTTTTATTTTGAGCTAGGCATCAGAGGTTTTACAGCTACCAAGATATTTGAAGTATGTACAGTAGGTATTAAATGACGATGTCATTCTCTTGTTTTGATGTAATAACTCATGCTCACATTTACGCGTTGTAATCAAACTGAAAAATAAATTGATTCATCAAATATTTTTTTTCTTTTCTTTCATAAAATATTGTTAAAACCTCGGGTTTGAGATAAATTTATAATGCCGTGATTCACACCAGAGCCATCTACATGCCACCGCAACAACATAATCGTTGTGGCGGCATGTAGACGGCTCTGATTCACACAATCCTCAAGCTTAATTTATGACTCAATCAATTCACACTACATTCTGTTTCTTCTTTCTTGTTCATATTTCTCAATATCTCTCGATCTTTTTTTTTCTTCTTTTCATAGAAACCAAACAACCCTGTGGTTATGTTATGTTTATTTGGTTCCAATATTTGGCCAACAGATTTCGCTACGTGTCCCGTATGGCCTTATAAATATATCAATGTCCAAACGTAGGTTTGATATATTTTCCGATCATGCAATTGTGTGAAATTCACAGTGGAAAATATGTTCAGCTGGACTGGGAATCAAACCCAGATCCCTTGATTTCGCACCGAGTGCTCTGACCAGTTAAGCTACCCAGGCGTTCTCCTCCATTGTAAATCCCATGGGGGCTTTATGAAGCAAGTTGACAACAATCATTCTATCACCAAGACAACTAAAGAACAAGAATAATAAGAGGCCAACTTGTCCCTTAACGCCAACATGAGGTTCACAGAGGAAGAGGACGTCGCGAATATGAGGGATCTGGGTTCGATTCCCAGTCCGGGAGAATGATTTTTCCACTGTGAATTTCACAAAGATGAGTGATCACTAGCGGGTGACTCCGTTGAAGTCAGTTATTTCCGTGGTTCTTTGAAAGTTTTCCGATTATCTCCAAGTATCTTAGGAGAACATTATCTGCATGCATGATATACCCCAACTGATTGTTAAGTCTAATACAGAAATCATTATACAAGGTATAAATTATCAGTTCATGAATGCGGTGATTTAACTTAATATGGACGTTAGATAAAACGAAACCTCGATAAATCGAGAATCAGACACAATTGTATCGACAAATTGGTGGATGCATGCCTGTGAAAGGAGGACCACGAGAGTTCTCCTGTTGATTAAGCGCTAACTTGGAACTTCATCTGAGAAACTGTGACAGACTCGATACATTTTTAATGCTTATCAATCATGCATTGGCCTATTTATGCTCTCCGTGATCCTGCCGCAAAAAAAGTAGTCAAATGGGTGACTTGAATATTTTTACTAACCCGAACCGATCACTGCTTAGCAGAAATATTCCACACAGAATCAATATAAGCCGACCATAAGCCGGCCGGGCCAGGCCGGTATATCCGGGATATAACCAGACTTACCCTGCAAATTCTTGCCCACGAGTCGGAAAAATTTTGGTCGGAAATAATTATCCAAGAACTATTAATAATAATGCGTATTTCATTTTAGGATTGAGCGATTATACTAGAACGAGTCTCGAACGCGATCGTGGTTCTTCATTACGACTTTAATCGATTTATCATTATTTTCCAATTACGCTCATGAGAACGAAAACGTGATCGTAATTTTTCAAATGCTGCCGGGTGTCTTTAATCGGTAGCTTTAATTGATCTTATGCGTTATAGGACTGAGCGCGAGGTCCATCTGGAGTGGTTTGCGTTCTTGATAACAACAGTAACAGGGCAAAAAAAAGGAAACGTGATTTTTATCCATGTTTCAATTCTTTTTTTTTCTCCTTAAATCAACAAAAGTTTCCTTAAAAAAGTAGATTTGTAAATAATGTATGTCTTTTACTGGAGGAAATAAAATTAAATTTATGTATGTAAACATATAGAAAGTCAAAAGGGCGTTTTATAAATATAATATGAAAATAAAACTGTATCAAGGCAAATTTTACATTAATTCAGCCTTGAAAATGGAGATTTCAACATGGACTTTTACGAAGATTGCTCGGATTACAGCAGAAAATCGTCAATTTGTACAAGAAACCATAATCAAGCTTTCAATTAAAACTGTTCAATAGACGTGATAAGTCCTCGGAAATTGAATAAAAATATAACATAGTCATCTTACCACAAATTTTTTTAAGTTATTAGCGATTTACTACCATAATTAAAGTTAAAATACGGCACTTCCATGTAAATGGCGCTGCAGTCGGCTACCATGTCCGGACAGATGTGGCCATGAAAAATATATTCGTGGACCATTCTGTATATTTTTTTACATTGATTTTGGTTTTCAACAGGAGACCTATTTCATCACCAAATGCAGGATCTCTTAAACTGAATAAATAAAAATAGCGAATTTAGTATTCGATTTGACTCATATAGTCGATCAAGAGTCACCTTAAAAAGGTAAAACAGAGAACTGGAAGATGCGTGAGAAGACTCGTTAGAAGAGAATAAGAAGATGCATGTTAGATTTGTTGCACAGAGCTCATCTCTATAAGGGAGAAGAGTCAAATGTTCTCCCGGCTGGGGATATTTATCTCGGTCGTCAAGGAGACGCGAAGAGGCGTCGCAAATGGGGGGCGGGGGAAGTGTCGAGGCCAGCGGCCTGGAGAAGGGGAGGAAAGCAGATAGGACAGACAGAAGGCAGTCCCCGTGGCTTCAAAAGGACTGCCGCTGCAACTCTTCATATACAGAGAGAGGAGGAGGAAGGAGAGCGGAAGCTGTTGTGGCTGCACTTCCTTCTCCGAACAGAGAGAGAAGAAGCGATAAAGGCCAGAGAAGAGATTAAAGGCGGTCGGAGGCTGTGGGGTCCAAGACACCGATAAGCTGAGAGATATATTATAAAATATATATAAGCGCGACTATCTTTCATTCCGCGTACTTCTTTCATCTGCTCCTCTAGGGTCCATGAACCTTGACAATGCTCGTGTGTCAACTGTCTCTCTCTCTCTCTCCAGTGGAGACTCTTGTGAAGTGATGCTCGGTTAAAGGTACTCGTTGTGGTGTTCATCGTCCTAGCATTTAACTCTGCGGGCGTAATTTTAATCTCTGTAGAGGCCAGTGTTGGTCAAAATACTTTGATTATGTTTTTTAAACATAAAATACTTACCTGGATCTATGTAATTTAAAAAACGACCAAAATTCCTGAAAATAGAGATAGTATTCGGAATCGCAGGTTTAAAACTTACATTGCAAATCCCACACCGTGTTCTATTCTACATCCACATCTACATATTACCGTGCGAGCCGCCGTATAGGCGTGTGGCGGGGAGTGTAAGGACACCAGCTGGGTGAATATGTAAGGGATAAGGTTTTGGTGGGTGAAATGATGACGTGTGTTATGGTAATGTATTTAGTGGAGCTCAGTTTTTATGGTAGTCACCTATTATGAGCGGAAAGAACGAGTGTTTGTACCTATCAGTTCGGAAATGTATTTCTCTAATTCTATCGCTTCTGTCAGACCTAGAGATATAGTGAGACGTCATGATAATATTGTTTGTGTCGCTCTGAAACACACCAGTTCTGAATTTTTCAAGCAATCTCAGCTTAGCGTTTAGCCTCAGAGTCTCAAGGGGCTCCCACCTTAATCCCTCTAAAAGTTGTGAAACACTTCATGTTCGCTCGTGGCTGTTTTTAACGAAGTGTGTTAACTATTGTTCATGACCATGATTACGTTGCATTTTATTTAGAGAAATATTGCTTTGTAACGAAGTCATTGTCAAAAAAATAAAATTCAGGGAAGCGATTGCAGTGTTCAGATTTCAGCTTTCATTCCAAACCTGAAATACTGCCATACTTTTAAGCCAGAGACTGTTAACTACACAAAATAATTTAGCTCTTCTTGGGGAAAGAAGTAAGTACATATTCTTTTAATATTTTTATAGTTATTTTATCCCAGGGGTCGAATTCATAAAAAAATAAACAGACTTACTTCAATTAAGGAGGGTGACAAGTTGGAGAAAATACATTCGAACGTGCTGTGTAAATATTGCATATTAACAGCAGAAATTGTTAACGAGAAATAAATACGGGAAAAACTAGAGGTGTAGGAACCGGCGATATTTTACCTCTTCTTGGGCAAGGAAGCAAGTGAATATTATTTTAATATTTTTATAGTTATTGACGCTCCGGAAATATCTAGAGAACTTTCTCTCTTATAAACGGTGAAATTTCTCGCGGGTTTTGAAAAGAGGCTATGGAGAAGAATGGAAAGATTAAAATGGATTGATAAAGCGATAAACGAGGAAGTGTCGGCAAAGATGAATGAGGAAAGGAATATTTTAAGATCGATACGAAAGAGGAAGACAAACGGAATGGGACACATCCTGAGGAAAGACTGCGTGCCGAAAAGAATGTTAGAATGCAAGATCGAGGGAAAAAGAGGGAGAGGAGGACAAAGAAATAATCTGTTGACTGATATTATGAATGGAAGGAGTTACGAGGAGCTGTGGGAGGCAACACAGGTTAGACGAACATGTGGGGAGCAGTTCAATTGAAACCTGTCTGAGGACAGATCCACCTCAGAAGAAGAACCCACTCCATGAAGGGTATTTGTGTGATGAGCTCGGATATTCCACTAGAAAATATGAATGATAGCAAATACCTAAGTCTCTCATTGGGAGACGAAATATAAGTTTAAAATTCTGTTTTGAAAAAAAAATAAAAAAATAAAAATATGAATGATAGCAAATACCTAAGTCTCTCATTGGGAGACGAAATATAAGTATAAAATTCTGTTTTGAAAAAAAAAATATATGAATGATAGCAAATACCTAAGTCTCTCATTGGGAGACGAAATTTAAGTTTAAAATTCTGTTTTGAAAGAAAAAAGATTAAAAAAACATGTGCTGGATCGGGAGAATATTCAATTTTAAAGGATGGGAAGTTAATCTCAATGATGTCGTTGATGTACAACTATTTTACCGAGAGAAACTAAAGATGAAACTATGTCGAGCGTAAGCCAAGAAAAACTCCGCAGAACGAGGAAAATTTTTAGTGTAAATTAGGCTTGACGTCCCACTAACCCGCCCTATGAACGGTATTCATGTGTTGAACTCGTATATTCCTTTATAAAATATGACGAGAATGATTTTAAATACCCATTTCCCTCATTGGAAGGTGAAACATAAGCTTAAAAGTTAGTCTGCTTTGAAAAAAAATTAAAATGTGCGCTGGATGGAAAGGATACTAAATTCCAATGGATGGGGAGTTTCTCTCAACGATGCTATTAACGTACAACCATTTTACCAGGAGAAACCAAAGATGGAAACACATCAAGCGCAAGCCGAGAAAAACTCCGCATACGAGGCGATCCCGCAGATAATTTTCTCCGAGCCCATTATCAGATCTCATTCGGCTTAACTCAAAACAAACGGGAGTCAGAAAAAAAAGCGTCTGCTTTCTCCTCCCTGGGCATGAGCCGCCCACGTCCTTTTAATTGGTTGAGTTGGTGTTTTTGCACGAAATGTGTTTGATCTCCAAAATGGCAAGCTGTGCGATGACGACCCCCACATTAGGCAATAAGAGGAGAGAAGTGAACGAAAAAATAATTTATCGGCAATATTTGCCAGGTTCCGTCGAGCTCGAGGAACTTAATCTGGGGTTTACATCGCACGCGGCCGAACGTGCTCTTAAAATTGAAACTCGCCGCCTCCGGCACTGATTTTCATCTCGCCGTTCTGTTGTTTTTTTCTTTCACCCTGATTCGGATTCTCGAGTGTCGCAAAATGAAAGGGAAAAAAATCTGGATTTAGAAGCTTTATCGGCTGGAATCGCTGACATCACTTTCAACAAGCTCCGTTTCCCTATCTTCATACAAATAAAACAGCGGATTCGTCAGCTATTTCTACGCTTGCGCGCGTTTCCGACATCGATTAGCGTGTGCGATGAAAGATATTTCAGTCCAGTCAACAGTCTTATAATGAGTCGTCGTAAATTGGTTTGGTGGGCGAGCCACTAAAATAGATACTTGTGATGTAACAAAAAATATAATGCTGCAAATTTAATAAATAAATAAATTAGGGTTTCGTATAAAACGGCCCTTATAGAGGCACCCTCTATCGGTAGAGGCTGGATTTTATGTGAGGGAGAGGGTAGAGGGACGCGAGGGGTGAAAGAATAATGAGGGGGTGAGCGGGGAGCGGGTCCGGATGAATTGAAAAACTCGAGCATGAATACAGTATAGAGACGGTGTCAGCGAAAAGATTTTTCCCTACTAGCAGACCTGACGCGCGTGACGAAATACCAGTCTAGTAATATATGTTCGGCGCAGAATTGGGTATATATGAGGACCCCAGAAGTCAAGAAATCTAAGTAACAAAATCGTTGCTCTGAGAAAACTTAAGTCAAAGTTGAAAATGTTTGGTACAACCCACTAAGTAGTTAAGAGGCATTACCCTAGATAGCATCACCTGTCAAGAAAACCACTTGAATCCCTTTACCACCTAAAATATTTATATTTTTACATCCCATTCCTGTACCTAACTTATTTTTTTTTAATGTCACTTAGATCCCTTGACTTCTGGAGTCCACATATTATGTAGGAAATAAAAATGAAGAGATAAAGTGAGCAATGAGGAAGATTTGTGGTACGAGTGGGTAAAGAAGAGACAGAGGAAATCAGCATAGGGAGGAGAGTAAGACATAGGTCTTTCATGTCTCCAGGTCTATTCAACATTTAGAGTGAAGAGTTATTTGAAATACCTACCATTGGTGATGTTGGTGCAATTCTTGTGAGGGAAGAATGAGTGAACATTATAAAATATTTAGATTACCAGGCGGTATCAGAGAGTGAGAAACAGTTACAGAAAATGGTGGATATAATCTAGAGGGCAGGAAAATATTTTGGAAATGAAGGTATGCATCGGTTCTACAATGAAGGTATGCAAGTTCTACATGTGACCATTGATGGAAAAAGGCTAAAATAAATACCATCCTTCAGGTAACTTAGAAGTGTTATCACATGGAATGGAAGCTGTACGGAGTAAATGAGAAGTAGAATATCACAGTAAAAGGCAGCCTTCAGTAAAGTCAAGCAAGTACTTTCAGCCAAATCAATAAACATAGGCTTAGGAAAAAGATTTTCGAAATGTTTTATTTGGAGTGTAGTGCATTAAATAGCAGAAGAATGGACAGTCAGGAGGAAAGAGGAGAAATATTTTGAGGGTTTTGATGTGTGGCTAGGGAGAAGGCTGGAAAGATTAAAATGAAGAGATAAAGTGAGCAATGAGGAAGTGCTGGCAAGAATGAACGAGAATTGGAATATTTTAAGATCAAAAAGAAAGAGGAAGGCGAACTGGATGGGACACGTCCTGAGGAAAGATTGCCTTCTGAAAAGAATATTCGAAGGAAAGATCGAGAAAAAATGAGAAAGACAAAGAAATAATATGTTGACTGCTATTATGAATGGAAGGAGTTACGAAGACCTGAGGGAGGTATCACAGGATAGACGAGCATGGAGGGAGCAGTTAAATTGAACCCTTTGGGTGCGGCATGACGTGATATTACGTCATGATTTTTTATGCTGGTGCTGATGACGTGATATCACGTCATGGGTATCGTGAGTGTTCCAGCTCTCACTAGAGGGCCTAGTGAAAGTTACCTATTGAAAGCTGGGACACTCACGGAATCCTTGACGTGATATAACGTCATCAGCACCAGCGTAGAGACAACCATGACGTGATATCACGTCATGCCGCTGTCAAAGGGTTAATCCTATCTGAGGACAGATTCACCATAGAAGAACAAATACACGGTCGCGACACCGATTGTTAATTTCCCTTATCGAGCGAGGAACGCAAGGGAACCGTTCTAAATTTTTCAGTAAGAAGAGCTCTTAATCTACATCTACATCTACGTGATACCCTGCGAGCCACTACGAGGGTGTGTGGCAGGGGGTGAAGATCACCAAACATGCACTATTGACATAAAGTAGGATATTTAAGGGAGATATGCTAGATAATAGGGTCACATGGAGCTAGATGGTTAGTATCTACATAATAAGGAAGGGATTATTGGTTGTTATTACATGCATCATGCACTACAGACTACTCTAGCTATATTTCACCTACCTATCCCTTTGCTACGCTGCCTATTGTTCTCTCTTATAGTACGAGGGAAAAATGACATTTTAAATCCATCGGTACGACAATCTATCTCTCTAATCTTGTTAATATGATCAAACCTAGCATAATACGCAGGGGATCTCAATATATATCTAACGTCATCTGTAAACAAATCTGTTTCTAATTTACTTAAAAGATTTAACCTAAATTTTAACCTGCGTTCTGATAGTAATTCCAATCCTAGTTCTTCAATTAAACTCGTAACACTTATACAATTATCATAACGGCCTTTAACAAACCTAGCGGATCTCCTTTGCACGCGCTCTAATTCTTTTATCATACCTTCCTCGTACGGATCCCATATACTAGCGGCATATTCTAAATGAGGCCTGACAAGTGTAAAATAGCTTCTTTCTCGTACTCTCTCATCGCATTTGCCTAGAACCCTTTTTACGAATCCTAATCTACGGTTTGCTACACTAGTAATTTCCCTGATGTGTTTCCCCCATGACATGTCTTCAGTGATGGTGACGCCTAAGTATTTAATTGAATCTACGTTACATATTTTGTTTTCTTTGATGCAATAATTATTCCGGGGAAAGCCATTCTTTTTCAAAAAATTCATAATCGCGCATTTCTTCAAATTTAATTCTAGTTGCCATCTAGTTATCATCTATTAATGGTTGAGTACCCGATCTTACACCTCCATGAGGTGTTCGAATCATTCAAACTGCTCGCGAATGTCGGAGATTTCTGAGTCACCTACGAACCAACAGATTTTATCGCGGTGGGTGACTGGCGAATGGTCGCGTCTCTCGTTGTTTGCTTAAGGGCTTCGCGAGTGGGTATGGACAACGCACAAAGGGGCAAAACTTGGCGGAAGAGGCTTGGGGGTGCTTTTTCATAAAAGTATAGTCCGGGTTTCAAAGCCTAAAAGAAAAACCAGGCTTTGCAGTGCAATAAGTGGCCAACCTAATTGTGACTGGGTTTAGAACTAATACCGTGCCCGTATTCCTTCGTCTTTCTCTCTTGCCCGTGGGCTTGAATCCTTTTTCATTGCCAATGGCCGATTCTATGGGATTTAACGCAAAGCGTAGGTGACTGGAGATCCGTCCGGCGATTCCTTCCTACCGTTTTAAACGGCTTCTAACTGTTAACTTCCCTATGCTAAGTTGCAGCTGACTCTAGTCGCGCCTCTTTCCCCTATCAAGTAAAAATAAACCGCCAATTGTGGTATGCTAATAAGATGTGTTGGATTAAATATGATATCTGTCAGACATTATTCATTTTAGTTGAGCGAAAACTACTTTGCTTCCAAACTACAAGATTAGGGTACCTGTATTTTGAGCGACTCTGCTGTAAATGATTTCAATCAATTATAACTTTTTTCACCAATACAATAAATATATATAATAATAAGATTAGTGAATATTTGGTCATTAATGTATTTAACTCACAGCCAACGCTTCGCCAAATATATTGCCATCCTCAGGGCTTAAACAACACTAAACAAAGAGACACACAGCTACGTAATTATACAATTATTAGTTCAAAAGTTCAGGAATCGAAAATTTACCTACCATTGAGCGAAACGTTGGCTGTGAGTTAAATACATAATTGACCAAATATTGAAGAATTTTATTATTACGTAAATGAATGTATTTCTCCATCCATTTCAGTACGAAAAACAATTGCAACTTTCCACACAGAATTTTTAATCTTTGCCGACCATGGTTTCAACACCTAGTGCCATTATCAAGGCACATTTACATGGCACTGCAATATCCTCCTCCAGGAACCCTCATCTCTTGCGAAATGGAAGTAAAATTGTATATCTTAGTATCCTCAGGAAGACTGTTTATTAGTAGTGTTTAGTGACTACATAAAAAAAGCTTTTACTCGCTCGCCACCGCACCGCGCTACTGAGCTCCGAGCTGCAAGTTAACTGCAATTGTTGTCACCACTGTGGTAATTCGCGGTAAGGCCAACGATAATGCCTTTAGGAGGCTGCATACAAAGGACGAAGGCGCTTTTAAATGGGAACCCTTTATATCCATGTACGACCATCATACTGTTGCAATTTGCGTTCTAAATCGACACAGCGAGCCTCCTCGTGAATCCATGCCGTGCATTTTCCACTGTGCCAAGAGTGGCGCTGTTGTCCGGGGCGGGGAATGGAAGGGAAAGCGAAGATCTTTACTAGGTTGCGGCAGAAGCCAGAACTTAAAAGGAATTTTCTGCTAGGGTATTCGGCTAGGGCTAGGAAGCTTCTTTATCATCAAAATAAATCTCGTCTATGGTGTTATAAATGGGAATTTGAAATTTTTAAAAACAGTTGCGACAGTTTGTATAAAAAGATTCCTTACGGAGAAGATATTGCGGTTGTCAATATAACTTGATTGCTTTTTTGGGAAAACACTAGGGCATACATTAACAGCAATAGATCAACTTAAATTTCGTCGCACTTTTTTCAAAATGAAAGTAAAATAAACTCGCTATTATTTATTACATTTTAACTCTAAGTGCAGGAAATAGGACAGGGGTGTGAAATACGAAAAAAAAACTCGGTCTTATGGGCTAGCACGTGAGAACCTTGGGTCAAAAGTTAGGCTAAGTTGTTGAAAAGGAGGTATGGGAAAACCCAGCAAGGCGTTGAAAATAATTTTGAAGCGAAAACTTCACTATCAAGTAAACTAATTTCGAAATGATATGATTGGAAGTTACTACACTTTCACAAAAAAAATTACCGAAAAATTAAAGAAAACTTTCCGTGCATTGGAGTCAAATTGGAGACCCTGTTGCGAGTAGTATGCGATGTTTTCTGCAGCCAGGCACCATTATCTCGTAAACTAATGACTTTATGCGCAAATGTGGGTATTTTTGAAACTGTAGAGTGTAGGAGAATCTATCTCTGAAGTTACTTCACTTCACAGGGGTCGGAATGTCCGATATAAAATGTACTAGCTTTCCCTGGCCTTACTAAATAAATAATATTCTTATACATAGCTCACACACCCCTCTTGTATACGCGCTCGAAGACTGCAAATTGGAACAATCGACTCGCGCGACCAGGGGACCAAGCCTAGGTTGTGGGCACCGTCGTACACCTTTAACAAAAAAAATTTCGCCTTAATTGTGAAATAAAATACGATCGAAATGAAAACCCTCGCCTCCATGCTCAACAATGAGTGGCAATGAAAACGAAACCCAGCGCACCTGCCGCGCAGGCGGGCGGGAAGCGATTAAAGAAAGCTCCTCCAGCGAAGGTCACGAGGGCACGGCATATTGAGGTCAGGAGAAGGAAAAAAACCAACCAGGGAGGAAAAAAATTGATGGCGCTGCCGAATCATCGCTGAATGTTCCTTCCATCTTCCAGGAGAGATACAAAGCCACCGTTTTGAACGGTGAATAACCATTAAGGTTACATCTACATCTACGTGATACCCTGCGAGCCACCACGAGGGTGTGTGGCAGGGGGCGAAGATCACCAAATATGCACTATTGACATGCAACTAGGATATTTAAGGGAGACATGCTAGATAATATGGTCACATGCAGCTAGATGGTTAGTATCTACATAATATGAAATGGATTATTAGTTGTTATTACATGCATCATGCACTGCAGACTACTCTAACTATATTTCACCTACCTAGGTTAATTGAGCGAGACAGTTCCCAAGTCATATTGGAGACGATATTCAAACTACACGGTTTCATGTCGCAAGCATTAGTGAGTATGAATTAAATTGTAAGTTTTACATGGTACAATAATATATTTTTAAACGACTAAAATTCGAAATGATAAAATAATAATCTCTGCAAAAGTCATTAACTTGGCTCATTTTACCGCGCGGTACATTTAAGGCCCTTTCACAAAGGAAGGTTATTTTTACGATCCTGAACAAATTACTGCAGTGAATATACAATTTATTTTTAAAAATAGCTGAGAAAACGTGCAAACTACACGGTTTTAACTTTTTGACGAGATCTAGGTGCTAGAATTGTCTCATTCTTTAACACGAGAACCGCTGGGCTTTGCGAACCCCCTAAAACCGCGGATGGGACAAAATTGGTGTTTTAGCAATTTCTGTGTCTGTGTTAATGGTGTCATTAGTTTAGAAAATAAATTTTGTGATGAGGGAAAGTTGCCAGCTGAAGGTTTGATTATTTTAACATCATTCAGATACAAAAAATAACTTTCGGTCAATATTATTTTACAATGTATGGCCTGACTCACATCCTGATATTTTGGTCTCTTCGGAGGAGTGAAGTATTTTTCTTTAACGGGAACCCAAATTCACTGATTTTTTTGGTGAAACGTAGTTTCTCTCAAAGTACCTCAATACGCAATCTCATTGGCATAGGTAGCATGCTTATACTGCAGGCGTATGCTTGAGAAATTGCACCACATGAAAAGTATTTGCAAGTTTTCATGGCTGATCCTCAATTGTCGTAGTAACATTAATTAAATAGGGAATAGTGCCGTGGTTTTCTAAGTGGGCCACGCAACTACCCCAAAGGGGCAATGTATTGGTCCAGGGAGGGGGGCGAAAAGAAAGAAAGAGAACGGCAGGGGGGCTCTGAGGGCAGGGTCATGACCGAATAACACCTCATGTACACATTTATTCGAACCAAGCCATCGATGTTCATTCAAAGGTCACTCAAACCTAAGATTGGTTGACTGCAGCCCTCCACCCTTCCCTATCTAACGCAAGTTCCCTTATCTCACGGTGCCTCTTCCTTTGTACTTCTCTCTTTATTTGGTCCATGAACTTATTCCTGGGTCTTCCTCTGCGGAATTTTCCCTCTATTTTACCTTCAGTTATGTTCCTCACAAACCAATTGTGTCTCAGAGTGCGTCCAATCCATTTCGTTCTTCTTTTCTGTATGGTTTTCCATGTGGACCTTCCCACTTCTACTCTTCTGTACACTTCATCATTTCTTATTTTTTCCGTCCATTTTATCTTCAGCATCCACCTCCAGCACCAGATTTTGAAAGATTTTATTCTTTTCTGGTCAGCTTTCCCAATGGTCCATGCTTCCGATCCTTAGATTGCCACACTCCACACGATGTATTGGGTTTGAAATAAATATTATTTGAATAATAGCAACTCTAACTTTAGTTTCATAATTTTCTTGATTTGGTCAAGTACTAAAGAGTACTGTTGTGTCGGTATTGAGTACATGTTTGTGGAACAGAGGCTTGGTAGCTCCAAAATGTTTGGGAAACACTGGTAAAGTTTAATGCATTTTCGTGATTACTCAACCCCCAGTCGTACGCACCTGAGGTGGCCTGCGAGTGTATTATGAAGATTAAGGTCACACGCCAGGTGTCGATTCTCCACCACAATTTTGCCTATTCTCCACTCTCCAACAGTTTATCGTATTTTTCCCCGGCCGTACTCAGCATATATTCCCTAGCGATGCTGTTCATCTGCATCTACGTGATACCCTGCGAGCCACCACGAGGGTGTGTGGCAGGGGGTGAAGATCACCAAACATGCACTATTGCCATGCAAGTAGGATATTTAAGGGAGGCATGCTAGATAATAGGGTCACATGGAGCTATATGGTTAGTATCTACATAATATGAAAGGGATTATTGGTTGTTATTACATGCATCATGCACTACAAACTACTCTAATTATATTTCACCTACATATCCCTTTGCTACGCTGCCTATTGTTCTCTCTTATGGTACGAGGGAAAAATGACATTTTAAATCTATCGGTACGACAATCTATCTCTCTAACCTTGTTAATATGATCAAACCTAGCATAATACGCAGGGGTTCTTAATATATATCTAACGTCATCTGTGAACAAATCGGTTTCGAATTTACTTAAAAGGTTTAACCTAAATTTTAACCTGCGTTCTGATAGTAATTCCCATCCTAGTTCTTCTATTAAGCTCGTAACACTTATACAATTATCATAACGGCCTTAACAAACCTAGCGAATCTCCTTTGCACACGCTCTGATTCTTTAATCATACCTTCCTCGGACGGATCCCATATACTAGCGGCATATTCTAAATTGAGCCTGACAAGTGTAAAATAGCTTCTTTCTCGTATTCTGTCATCGCATTTGCCTAGAACCCTTTTTACGAATCCTAATCTACGGTGTGCTACACTAGTTATTTCCCTGATGTGTTTCCCCCATACATGTCTTCAGTGATGGTGACGCCTAAGTATTTAATTGAATCTACGTTACATATTTTGTTTTCTTTGATGCAATAATTATTCCGGGGGAAGCCATTCTTTTTCCAAAAATTCATAATCACGCATTTCTTCAAATTTAATTCTAGTTGCCATCTATCACACCAATCATCAATCGCATCTAAATCCTTAGCTAAAAACTGTCTGTCCTCTTCATTTATAATTTCCTTATACACTACTGCATCATCGGCAAAAAGACGGAGCTTGCTGTTAATGTATTCCTTTCGAAAAAGAACGTCAACAATGAATCATTCATTCGTCGCTCGCAAAAAAATACATTTATTCTTTAACAAAGGCTACACAGATATTCCCACCGCATTCCTCAATCAATGACCCAAGTTGAGTAATCATCAACTCCGGTAGCAGGTGTTTAAAACAATGCACGACCGTTGTGACAAAACACGGCACTGCGTGAAGCGAATAAGAAATTCGATACAATCTTCGAAAGATGAAAAAAAAGAAGCGAAGAATTGAATTCTTCGGAGAAAGGAAAAGAGAGACGTCCTTGGCCTACAGATGGAAAAAAACCTGTCTTGTTCTCATCGCGGCCTCGCGAGAGAAAATAAGAGTTCTCGATTTGCTTCGGTGTCTTCGGTTGTGAGAGAGAAACAAGAGGTGCTCAACTGACCGATGAATCGCGTTCAAAATCCGGTATTGCACCTTTCGAATCGGCTCATCGTTTCCTTTGAAACTGTTGCGTGGTGCTCTTCTTTCAAAATCTTTAAAGACGTTATGGCGTGCAGCGCGAAATAGTCAGCAGACGTTAAGGTAGTTTGAGCAAAATATCATTCCACCTCAAAATCAATGAATTTTGTCTCATTTCAACGAAAAATATCTTACTCTTCTAAAGATACCAAAGTATCAGCCCAGTACCGAACTACTTACCGAGATTTTTGACGAAAAATATCAGACCTCTTTTATAGAAAATGGTTCGTGCATGCACTCCAGAGAGACCTTATTTAAAAAATGAGGAATTCGTAGCACCCAAGTTTCATGAAAAATCTAACAGGGTGTTGTTTGTATATTTTCTCGACTATTTTTAAAAAATCAATCATATTGTCACCACAGTATTGTTTTTCAGAGTCGCAAAAAAAAGTCTTCCGTTGTGGAGTTTCGAACGTACCGCTTCAAAAAAATGAGTCAAATAAAAGATATATTGGATATTTATGTTTGATTACCTGGAATTTCAGTCATACACAAGTCATACATGTGTATACAAGTATGTTATTTCAATTTTAAAAATTTAGTATTTAATTCAGCTTTCTACAGCTGCTTAAATTAAAACGTATAATTCGAATATGGTCTCCATTATGACTAGGGAACTATCTCGCTCAAACTACCTTAATTTCCACAAAAGGCATGTTACAATGGTTAGTACTAGGGTTGGTCGTCTGTTGTAAACTTCCCTTGTGCTACGTAGCTGGAGAACAAAATTGCTAGCTACATTTCCGAAATGTTCCGTTTTTTTCGAAATTTTGTCGTATTTGAAATTTTTAATCAATTCTAGTTAGTCATTTTTATTTGTTTCTTCTGAATGCGTTTGCTGTCACTCAGTTAACGAAAATGGAACATTTGTTAAGAACTTAAGATAAGGCGATATTTAAAATTAATGGTTGAAGGCGTAACTTTGTGGAAGGTTACCGCAGACGTGACGACAAAATTACTTATGTAAATTCCACACTTAAATTTTTATTACCGACCTAGGTTTCTATTGCCTATCAATCATTATTAAGGTGTTTGTAGGCAATTTTTCTTGAATGCTTTCTCAAATGTGGTATTGTATTGTGGTAACACTGACCTGAAATCACTTTGTGTAAAATATAATGTTTTAACTGCAGATAAATTATCTAAATGGTTAATCATTGTGGAAAATTATTTTAAGAAAAAATACCAAGTTCCCTGTAAGAATACACATTGTATGTCTAAAAGAAATACTCATATGCTGATAACTTATAATTATCAAAATTTATATGGAAAAAGGTTGCCTACATATATTATACCATATACTTTTAATTGTATGCCTAAGCAATTGAGAAATTTAAAAAGAATGGCAGAAATTAAAAAAAGTATTAAGGAGTGGTTAATTAATGATATTGTGAATTTGTAATCCCTTCAAACTAAGCACTATATTTATGAATATGTTACATTTCTGTGATCATTTGTGAATTTTTTTTTTACTTATATCATTGCAATATTATGTTATACTATGGAAAATGTATTCATGTTACAGGTTTTTTAAGTTTTTCTTTTTTTTCTCCAATGAGATGTGTTTTGAGTTCTGTTTTATGTATGTTAATATTATTTTCCACTATGTAACATGCCGCTGGTATGAATACTACGGAACCTTCTGACAAGCCATGTGGCTTAGAAGGTCCTGATTAAAAAAGTGAAATAAAGGCAAAATTGAAATTAAATGATTTTCCGCTACCGTTTACAATTACTCGACAATTTAAAAAAACAAGTGGCGACGTCGGTAGCGAAACAAGAGGTGATCAACTGACCGATGAATCGCATTCATAATCCGGTATTGCGCCCTTCGAATCAGCTTTTCGTTTCCTTGGAAACTGTTTCGTGGTGCTCTCTTTCAAAATCTTTTGTCCTTAACATGAAAGTCTCTCCAAAGACGTTATGGTATACAGCACGAAAGGCTTTGCGGATGTTAATTTCCACAGAAGGTATGTTACTTGGGTGGGTCACTTTCCACTTTTTTCTCGGAGCGAAATGTAATAAAAATGGTATCTATTAACTTCTTAGCAAAGATTTTTTTCTTAGTTTGCCTTGATTTTGTCACACAAAAGGGTTTCCTTTATTCCTCCACCGAAACTGCATTAGTAAAATGTGTGTCATGTTAATATTTCAGTTTGATAAATGAATATAGAAGTCGTCGAAAAGACCCCTTGTTGTAAAAATTAGACCGTTAGTTTTATATGTCATGATGTTTATTCAGATGGATTTCATCAAAAATCAGAAACCGAAGAGAAAAGACTTTGTTGAGAGGGTAACGTACTATGGCAATGTCCAAGTGGGTTGGGCTACTTTAGCCGGGGAATTAATGTTTCGCTTCGAGAAAGAAGAGGAAAAACGACCGATCATAGTATATTATGCTACCAATAAAGTCTTGTTTTCGGTTTCTATTTTTTGGTGAAATCAACCTAAATAAAACGCCATGAAACATATAACTAAAGGTGCAGCTATTGTTACATGAAGTCCATGAGATAACTTGTATGCCCATCACCTCTAGCCCATGTTTAAGACTAAAATAATGGCATACGCTTTACTAATACAGCCATCAATATAATAATCTCATCACTTGGTAAATATAAATCGTTAATATTTGTTAGTCAAAACTTTATAAAAGAAGCGAGGAAAACACACATGACATATTTAAGACAGAAGAAGAAAAACACATGGTTGAAAAGTTAACTTAGATCATTTATTTCTGAGTATTACGTCTAACTTCAGAACTCGTCAACTCTTCAATTAAATTTTTAATCCGCACGAACAACACAATACCTAGGAGTGAACAACCGATTCCCACAATATCTCAGCTTTCGGATGCAAAACGAGGAATAGGCTTACTTCAGAATAAAATTAAATTTTAATCAAACATTGTGTAAAAGATAGATGCAATAAAATTTCATCCTAAATGTTCATGCCTCGCCATGAATTTTCAGCAAAGTTGGATGGAAAGTAAATATGATCGATGTGTTTAATACCTTTATGAGTTCAAACCTAGACCAAGAATCCATTTCGGCGACTGTTCGTCTCATCATATATTGATGGGTTCAATCATGAAATCGGAAACAAGGAAGGAATTCGTTCTCCATAATGGTGAGAAAAAACCCAGTAGTAAATTTCCTTAAATACAAAATCCATTTAAAAAATTATTTTTACAAAAAGGAGAATAAATATGACGAATTTTTTCCTTCATTTGACACTGAAATGAAGTCTTCATAATGGTTCATTAGTAATTAGGTATTACAAGAAACATCGAGATTATTAATCGCCCTTGTCCTGAATAACATCCTGAGCCTTATATCTCTTTCGTGATGAATATACGAGCATCAGCGGAAACTTAGGTATTTGTTACTTATTTCATATGACCTTAATATTTTCCATTCAAGACTAAAGAATAAGCTTATGTATTGTAAAGGGATTAAAAACACAGTACACTTTTAGATGCAGGAAGAAAAATAAGAACGAGATGAATAATTGTAGAAGACAAGGGATTGTGGCCCGATCTTTATTATATGGAATGTTAATATATGGAATTATCAAGGGGAGAAGCAATTATCTTAAAGAGGAATTGCGCGAAGCGAAGTAGGAAACCAACCTTGATGGATAATTGACATGTTATGGCGATGCTGGTGAAATACCATGCACAAAAGTTTAACAATATCAACGTTAATTTCGTATTACAGGACACCTATACAGCATATTACCCAGTTAGATTTCTGTGCTACATTAGATTCATTTTATGATATAATTCTACAGCGATGAATCTTTGTTGTAGATATTACCTAAAGCCATAAAATCACTATCCAAAATGAATCAATCTCTCAAAATTAGCCAAAATGCTTTGAATGATAGTGTCTCACAGATTTTTTTGCTTATTATTACACATTGATCTGTGTAGAATTTTATTGCTGAATCCTGGTTAAATATAGTTCTTTCCCAAATGCATGTATTGATATGAGATTGTAAAATATTCGTCATCAATTTCAATTGTGAAATAATGTATTCACCTTTCTTTGCTTAGAAATGTAATGATTTACGCATCACCTAATCTCTTCTCCAATCCTCGTGCAAGCGGGTATCATTTCCCATAAAAATATAATTTTATATTTGCCACTTTTCATGAGAAATAGAATGGGTTTGTTCCCTAAAGAGATCTAATTAATGTAATGAGGAATTTTTAACGCGTAAATTTTGTCAAAATATTTCGCTGAGTGTGCTTTCGAAATTTTTCGACAAAAAATACCAAAATTTTAATTAATTTTATTTCGGTTAAAGCAGCCATTTATTTTGTAAGACATTGCCGCTTGAGTTGAAAAATGACATTTATAAACATGCTAGTATGTCGCAGTACATGTTTTTCCAATATTTGTTACTAATAAATAACTAATAAATTCAGGCTTGACTTTGTGAAGACTCTTCATATCGGAAATCGAAATATTCCATTAATGGTCCACTAAACAGATTTATTCTTTACGACCTGGGTTTCGTCACATAAGAAGTTTCCTGAAGATGTCATTATGTGACGCAACCCGGGTCGTAAAGAATAAATATATTTAATGGCCATTACTTGAACATTTTGATTTCCGATAGTTTTTTTTGCAATAAATCAATTATTCTTTAATGCACTTTTCACAAGATCACATGATAAACTTCATGAATGCTTTTTCAGCGTACGGCGTAAAAAATAACTCAAGTTGAAGACTTATATACGCATACTTAGTCGTAAAATTATGATTTTTAGTCATAAAAAACAATGTTTTGATGCCATTAATATTATTTAAAATTACGTCATGCTTCTTACATCTTCCTGAATTCAAGAATATGACTCTGAGTAGGGTGCCTATCATGACTAGGGAAAATTCTCGCTCATACCACCTTTATAGGTAAGGTCCGTAAATGAGCGAAAGTAATATTATACAATCAATAGAAAGGAAAAGGAAAGGAAATAATTTAGTCGTTGTGTTGACTCACGCGGTCGCGTTGGAACCTCCTTAAAGAATTCCATCTAGCACGCGCGTCGGTTTAATCCCCTCCGGCTATATATCTCATGGTCGAAAGCGAATTTGATTCGCGTGGACGCGAATATTGGGAGAGGAGGGGGGCGTGGCAATCCTCCTCCTCTTCCCCATTCCCCTTATTTACTGTCCTGGTGATCTCACCCGTTTACCACGTAATTTTTTTTTTTCCACAGTTGGCAACGAGGTCAAGGCCCGTCCTCCGATTATCGCATCCCGAGGAATCCAGCGCCGCCATCATCGATTTATTTTATTCATTTGTTTTTCTTTTCTTTATCCAATGCTCGGGGCGGCATTCCGCTTCCCACACACCCTCTTTGTCTGCCGTCTTATGTTTTTTTTCCGCCTCCCAAATAGCAGCGATCTCTTTGTTTGCCAATTTTTTTGCGACGCGGATGAAAAAAAGAAGAATAAACAGTCTTCCGAACCTATTTATTTTAATCGAAACTTTCGATTGCGAGAAAATGTTGTCATCTTTGGCTTCTTTCAACCCCCTCTCACTCGGAACTGCGAGTTTGCATTATGTCAATCCCAATGCTGTATTCAACTCGTCAAAATAAATATGGCATGATAGATGCACCGATAAGGTTTAATCATGTGGAAATGGGATCAATGTACTAATAGATTAGATATTAGGCAGTGTTTTACCTGAGTGTGTCTGGTCATGTAAATATCGTTTCCGAACGTGATTAAGTGGATAAAAAAAGTGTCCAATGCGCAACACGCCTGATATAACTTAGGCTAAGCCACATCACATTTGATGATAATGAGTTCTCGCTGTTTTCCAAGAAGTATATTCGCATTTATTGAGTGCAGTTCGCCAGTCTGCCTCTCGGAGTCTTTCGACAGAAACGGAAGGCAATGAAAAGCTCAGACTAAGTTTCATTTCGTATTCAATTGAATGTTGTGTTGAGTGATGTATACGTAACAAGCTTCGCACGAGCACTTTGTTAAACTATCATTGTACTTAAGCGAGAATGACTTTGAGTTTGACACTTTTAATATCCACCTATTCATACTGGACCGTGGCTTACACATAATCCGATGCATTCGAGTAAAATAATGCTCAAAATCTAGGCCATTGGGACACTGGTGCCGTTTTCACACGATTAACCCTTGGCGAGTTCATTTATCGTGCCATACTACGTTTTAGGAGCTGAATATTGCGTTAATATGGACATAAATATAAACTCACAGTTCCAAGGTAAGTGACATCGAAATAAGAAAAAGAAGAAAATGATATCTCCCGACGGATCAGAACCAGATGAAGATGGCGAAAATGTCGCTCTCAGAAACGTCGGGAGATATGGAGCTGCTCACCAAGTGGAATACCCGAGGGACGTTTACATCAAAAAACATACCTGGAAAACAAAAAACAGTAATGAAAAAAATTTCGCTGTAACAGAATAAATCACACTGAATACAAAAATGGAAAATGTGACATCAATCAGGGAAAGATAATTATTTTAAAAAACAATTATTTCTCAGATCATATCGAAAAACATAAAATACCAGAATAGGATACAAATTTAGGTAATAGACATATAAGCTCATTATATGTGTACCCCAAAAGTCAAGGGGTCTAAGTGACATTTTTGAAAAAAAATAAGTTGGGTACAGGAATGGGATGTGAATATATTAATCTTTTAGTTGGTAATGGGATCCAAGTGATTTTCTTGACAGGTGATGCTATTTATTACTTAATGGGTTGTACCAAACATTTACAACTTTGACTTAAGTTTTCTCTAAACAATGGTTTTGTTACTTAGACCCCTTGACTTCTGGGGTCCTCATATATTAAGAGCAGCTGAGAACTAGAAAGGATATGCTAGTAACAGTCACAACATTTTGAAGTTATAAACGAGGTTTAAGACCTGGGCTAATCTGGAAACCAAACGAGGGGACTATCTTATCCCCAAACGTGTAGCCAGTTCGTACGGTATGGACTCTTCTACCGAAAGTTGTCTTTTTGCGCGGATGCCACCAAGTTTCGCCACCGCTATGCCTGGTCATAAAATGAGGTCGGTCTCTGTTAGAAAAATAGAGAGGCCGCGTGGGCACAATACGGCACCACTTTTCCATTTCTTCGACCACTTCAACAATCCGAAAATTTCCCACCAAAAGCGTTAGTCACCGGGCACGTCAAGGGATTTTTATTTTTTTCCCCCTTTTTTTTCAAGTTAGTTTTCGAAGGTCGGCTGATTGAATGGCCCTTTTAAGCCGTGACTCTCCTCTCTATGGGGAGGGAAGGAGAAAAGTGCAGCGGGTAAAAGGAGCCGAAGAAGAAGAAATAGAGGAAACAACAGCCGGACCGCTTCCTCTTTCTCAGACCGCCCTCCCCGACGTCTTTAAGGAGTGGCGACCGGAAGAATGAATGGGGACGGCTGCAGGAGGACGACGCCGGGGGGAGAACTAGAGAGGCGAAAGGCAAGGGAGAGCCAGGAAGGGATGTAAGAGGAAGCGGCGACGGTGGGTGACGCAGAGTGCACCCCACTTGTCGGGTGTCCAAAGGCGGAAAAAATCTGGTGCTCCCTGTGAAGAAAGACCGCGAAAATCGTGCGTGAATGTGGTAAAGATACTCTTAAGGTAGCTTGAGCTAAATATCATTTCACCTAGGAATCAATGAATTTCGTCTTATTTCAAGAAAAATATCACTCCCTCCCAAAGATAGAAAGTTGGCAGCTAGAATTAAATTTGAAGAAATGCGCGATAATGAACTTTTGGAAAAATAATGGCTTTCCCCTGAATAATTTTTGCATGTTGTGATAATTGTATGTGTGTTACGAGTTTAATAGAAGAACTAGGATGGGAATTACTATCAGAACGCAGGTAAAAATTTAGGTTAAACCTTTTAAGTAAATTCGAAACAGAGTTGTTCCTAGATGACGTTAGATATATATTGAGAACCCCTGCGTATTACGCTAGGTTTGATCACATTAACAAAATTAGAGAGTTAGATTGTCGTACCAATAGATTTAAAATGTCATTTTTCCCGCGTACCATAATAGAGAACAATAGTCAGCGTAGCAAAGGGATAGGTAGGTGAAATATAGTTCGAGTAGTCTGTAGTGCATGATGCATGTAATAACAACCAATAATCCCTTCCTTATTATGTAGATACAAACCACCTAGCTGCATGTGACCCTGTTCTCTAGCATGCCTCCCTTAAATATCCTACTTGCATGGCAATAGTGCATGTTTGGTGATCTTCGCCCCCTGCCACACACCCTCGTGGTGGCTCGCAGGTTATTACGTAGATGTAGATGATGTAGATATCATAATAACAGTCCCTTACCTCCCTATTTTCCGAGATTGATTGCCGAAAAAATACCAACCCTTTTACCTAAGAAACGGTGCGTGTACGCACTGCAGAGAGACATTGTTTTAAAAGACGAGAAATTTATAAAAACTTTTATCTCGTCTAAAAATAACCACAGCGTAGTTTGGATATTTAATCAACTATTTTTGAAAATAAAACATATTGTCACCGCAGTAATTTTTTCAGGATCACAAAAAACCATCCGTTGTTTAGGAGTTTTAGACGTATTGCGTGAAAAACATTAGTCAAGTTAATACTTATATAGATATTTTTATTTAACTATTTAGACTTTAAGTCAATCATAAATATATTATTGCACCATTTATAATGTAAAATTTAATTCATGCTTTGCACAGCTGCTGGAATTAAAACTCATAAAAACGAATATGGTAACAATAGCGACTAGGGAACTATCTCACTCTATCTCACTCAACTATCTTAAGAAAGGAATCCTTAAAAATAGGAGAGCGTTATTGAAGCAACGCACACGCGGGAATGAAGTGAGTTCCTAAGGTAATCTGAGTGAAATAGTTTCCTCGCCATGACAGAGACCCCATTCCAATTATACATTTTAATCTCAGCAGCTGTAAGATGTATGAATTAAATGTAGTATTATTGCATTTATTAAATTTTGTAGAGGGAAATGTTTTTTTATGATCCGGAAAAACAATTACGGTAACTGTACGATTTACTGTCATAAATAGTCAAGAAAACCGATAAACAATAAATATTTAATTTTTTTGATGAGATCTAGTCATTAAAAATTACTCATTTTTAAATATGGTTTCTAGGTAATTCTGGTAATGAGACAAATTGATTGCCTTTTCCCAAACGGAGGCAAGTAGCCGACTGACAGTGTTTTGAGTGAAGAGCTTAGTTGTCAAGTTATCCACAATGTACGAACATGTCCGTGTAACCAACTTGCCCCAGTCTCCATAACCCTATCAAAGTTTATCTAACTACAGCTATTGACCAAGTGTAGTCCTCTACTTCTCGTCAGGATTAAGATATTATATCGTGAAGCATTCGAGTGCGTCTTCAATCTTACTGAATGCAAATCGTACTAAATATCAGGTACCGGCCGATAAACCTACTAGACCGTGGACTGACTATTGTCGAGTGAAATGCGGTTAAGCATCCTGAATTTACTATCGTCATTGTCCCATTGTTCATGGCCCTTTTGACAAGCTCCAATGTACGAGATTACCTCAACTAGTAATTTCGCTAGTTTTTTTATTCCCTACTGGTTCACTGTCTCGAAAATATGCGCTCAGAAAACCTTTTAAGCCGTGTGTACACGATACATGAAGTACCCTTGCGGGTAGATGCATGAACACATTTCCCATTACAACTGCACCGTTTACAACCAAAGCTGTGGAAATGCATGAACTTGTTGGAAGACAGGGTGAATTCTCGAAGCATCGAGGATAATGAATATACCTCTACATCTACGTAATATCCTGCGAGCCATATCGAGGGTGTGTGGCAGGGGATGAAGATCACCAAATATGCACTATTGACATGCAACTAGGATATTTAATGAAGGCATGCTAGATAATAGGGTCACATGGTTAGTATCTACATAATAAGAAAGGGATTATTGGTTGTTATTACATGCATCATGCACTACAGACAACTCTAACTATATTTCACCTACCTATCCCTTTGCTACGCTGCCTATTGTTCTCTCTTATGGTACGCGGGAAAAATGACATTTTAAATCTATCGGTACGACAATCAATCTCACTAATCTTGTTAATATGATCAAACCTAGCATAATACGCAGGGGTTCTCAATATATATCTAACGTCATCTGTGAACAAATCGGTTTCGAATTTACTTAAAAGGTTTAACCTAAATTATAACCTGCATTCTGATAGTAATTCCCATCCTAGTTCTTCTATTAAATTCGTAACCCTTATACAATTATCATAACGGCCTTTAACAAATCTTGCGGATTTCCTTTGCACACGCTCTAATTCTTTTACCATACCTTCCTCGTACGGATCCCATATAGTTTATTAGTTACTACAGTAGATTATTAGTTATTGCAAGTAATTGCAGTAGTTATTACAATAGAATATTAGTTACTACGGTATAGTACAGGTTAAAATCTACATAATAAGGAAGGGATTATTGGTAGCTATTACATGCATCATGCACTACAGACTATTCTAACTATGTTTCACCTACCTATCCCTTTTGCTACGTTGCCTATTGTTCTCTCTTATAGTGCGAGGGAAAAATGACATTTTAAATCTATCGGTACGACAATCTATCTCTCTAATCTTGTTAATACGATCAAACCTAGCATAATACGCAGGGGTTCTTAATATATATCTAACGTCATCTGTGAACAAATCGGTTTCGAATTTACTTAAAAGGTTTAACCTAAATTTTAACCTGCGTTCTGATAGTAATTCCCATCCTAGTTCTTCTATTAAACTCGTAACACTAATACAATTATCATAACGACATTTAACAAACCTAGCAGATCTCCTTTCTACATCTACATCTACATCTACATCTACGTAATACCCTGCGAGCCACCACGAGGGTGTGTGGCAGGGGGTGAAGATCACCAAACATGCACTATTGCCAAGTAAGTAGGATATATAATGTAGACATGCTAGAAAATAGGGTCATAGTTTATTAGTTACTACAGTAGATTATTAGTTATTGCAAGTAATTGCAGTAGTTATTACAATAGAATATTAGTTACTACGGTATAGTACAGGTTAAAATATACATAATAAGGAAGGGATTATTGGTAGTTATTACATGCATCATGCACTACAGACTATTCTAACTATGTTTCACCTACCTATCCCTTTTGCTACTTGCCTATTGTTCTCTCTAATGGTACGCGGGAAAAATGACATTTTAAATCTATCGGTACGACAATCTATCTCTCTAATTTTGTTTATATGGTCAAACCTAGCATAATACGCAGGGGTTCTTAATATATATCTAACGTCATCTGTGAACAAATCGGTTTCGAATTTATTTAAAAGGTTTAACCTAAATTTTAACCTGCGTTCTGATAGTAATTCCCATCCTAGTTCTTCTATTAAACTCGTAACACTAATACAATTATCATAACGACATTTAACAAACCTAGCAGATCTCCTTTCTACATCTACATCTACATCTACATCTACGTAATACCCTGCGAGCCACCACGAGGGTGTGTGGCAGGGGGTGAAGATCACCAAACATGCACTATTGCCAAGTAAGTAGGATATATAATGTAGACATGCTAGAAAATAGGGTCATAGTTTATTAGTTACTACAGTAGATTATTAGTTATTGCAAGTAATTGCAGTAGTTATTACAATAGAATATTAGTTACTACGGTATAGTACAGGTTAAAATATACATAATAAGGAAGGGATTATTGGTAGTTATTACATGCATCATGCACTACAGACTATTCTAACTATGTTTCACCTACCTATCCCTTTTGCTACTTGCCTATTGTTCTCTCTTATGGTACGCGGGAAAAATGACATTTTAAATCTATCGGTACGACAATCTATCTCTCTAATCTTGTTCATATGGTCAAACCTAGCATAATACGCAGGGGTTCTTAATATATATCTAACGTCATCTGTGAACAAATCGGTTTCGAATTTACTTAAAAGGTTTAACCTAAATTTTAACCTGCGTTCTGATAGTAATTCCCATCCTAGTTCTTCTATTAAACTCGTAACACTAATACAATTATCATAACGACATTTAACAAACCTAGCAGATCTCCTTTGCACGCGCTCTAATTCTTTTATCATACCTTCCTCGTAGGGATCCCATATACTAGCGGCATATTCTAAATGAGGCCTGACAAGTGTAAAATAGCTTCTTTCTCGGACTCTCTCATCGCATTTGCCTAGAACCCTTTTTACGAATCCTAATCTACGGTTTGCTACACTAGTTATTTCCCTGATGTGTTTCCCCCATGACATGTCTTCACTGATGGTGACGCCTAAGTATTTAATTGATTCTACGTTACATATTTTGTTTTCTTTGATGCTATAATTATTCCGGGGAAGGCCATTCTTTTTCCAAAAATTCATAATCGCGCATTTCTTAAAATTTAATTCTAGTTGCCATCTATCACACCAATCATCAATCGCATCTAAATCCTTAGCTAAACACTGTCTGTCCTCTTCATTTCTAATTTCTTTATACACTACTGCATCATCGGCAAAAAGACGGAGCTTGCTATTTTTTACTACACTATTTAAGTCGTTTACGTACAGAAGAAATAAAATTGGGCCTATCACGCTTCCCTGGGGAACACCCGATGTAACTTTTACTTCGCCTGAGCTGACACCATCTAATACCACCCTTTGAACGCGTTCATGTAAGAAATCTCCTATCCAGCCTACTATATTACTGTCTATTCCGTATGATGCTAACTTCGCGAGTAACTTACAGCGGGGAACCTTGTCAAAAGCTTTTCTAAAGTCAAGAAACGCTGCATCTACCTGTACGTTACCTTCTCCGGAAACTAAAATATCGTGCACAAAAAGACCTAATTGAGTTTCACAAGACCGTCCTTTTCTGAACCCATGCTGGTTTGTTATTAATAAATCCTGGCTGTCGAGGTGTCCCATTATTGATGTAACTATTATATGCTCTATAATTTTACATGATAGTGACGTTAATGATATTGGTCTATAATTACATGTCTGTTCCCTATCTCCGCTTTTATAAATTGGGGTCACGTTTGCTATCTTCCAGTCTTTGGGAACCGCGTGTTCTTCGAGGGATTTGTTAAATATTACTTTAAGATACGGAGCCATTTCGAGAGCTAATTCTTTATAAATACGAGCTGGAATTTCATCAGGACCTGAGGACTTGTTCGGGCTAATGTTACTTAGTAAGGATACGATTCCGCTACAAGATATATCGATTGGGGGCATTGGTTGTTGAAATCGGTCTGGTATGGTTTCGCGGAAACTATGCATAGGTTGATTAAAAACACTCTGAAAAAAGTAATTCAAACAATTTGCCTTATCTAAACTGGAAGTTACTATTTCGCCTCTATCGTTTTTCAAGGAATTAACCGTTGACTTTTTAGTTCCCTGTACTTCCCTAACATATGACCAAAATGCTTTCGGATTTCCCTCTAGTTGTTCTCCAAGTACTTTTCTCTTGAATTCGCTAAACGCTTTTCTAAGGGCTGTTTTTGCGGCTGATTTACAAATTTTATAATGCTCGATGGTATTTTTTAGGTCGCTATTAGCTACATTTTTCTTCATTTTTCTTAGTTTCGCATGGCTAACTCGTTGGCGTTTTAAACATTTTCTAACCTCCGCGTTGTACCACCTTGGTTCCCTATTCTCGCTCTTATACTTATGAGGTATATATCTGTTGACAAGTGACCGTGTAATTTGGAGGAACTCTTTCCATGTATTGTCTGTATTGCTATTTTTGCTAATGTTCTCGAATTTTTCAAAAGATGTCTTTAAGTCAAGCCTAAATCCGTTAAAATCTGCTTTACTAAAAAGGTAAATCTTTCTTTTTAATTTAAAATTTTTTTCAGTGTTGAGGGAAAATTTTACGTATACTACCTTGTGGTCACTTATTCCATCGATATTTTCAACTTTAATTACTTTTTCAGGGATGTTTGTGGCAAGTAAATCGAGAACATTTTCCCCTCTATTAGGCAAAGTTACTATTTGATGTAGTGCGTGTGATGCGAACAGGTTAAGCAATGACTCGCAGATTTCTTTGTCCCTACCTCCAATTGCTCTCTCTTATAGTACGAGGGAAAAATGACATTTTAAATCTATCGGTACGACAATCTCTCTCTCTAATCTTGTTAATATGATCAAACCTAGCATAATACGCGGGGGATCTCAATATATATCTAACGTCATCTGTGAACAACTCTGTTTCGAATTTACTTAAAAGGTTTAACCTAAATTTTAACCTGCGTAATGATAGTAATTCCCAGCCTAGTTCTTCTATTAAGCTCGTAACACTTATACAATTATCATAACGTCCTTTAACTAACCTAGCAGATCTCCTTTGCACGCGCTCTGTTTCTTTTATCATACCTTCCTCGTACGGATCCCATATACTAGCGGCATATTCTAAATGAGGCCTGACGAGTGTAAAATAGCTTCTTTCTCGTACTCTCTCATCGCATTTGCCTAGAACCCTTTTTACGAATCCTAATCTACGGTTTGCTACACTAGTTACTTCCCTGATGTGTTTCCCCCATGACATGTCTTCAGTGATGGTGACGCCTAAGTATTTAATTGAATCTACGTTACATATTTTGTTTTCCTTGATGCAATAATTATTCCGGGGAAAGCCACTCTTTTTCCAAAAATTCATAATCGCGCATTTCTTCAAATTCATCTATCACACCAATCATCAATCGCATCTAAATCCTTAGCTAAAAACTGTCTGTCCTCTTCATTTCTAATTTCCTTATACACTACTGCATCATCGGCAAAAAGACGGAGCTTGCTATTTTTTACTACTGTATTCAAGTCGTTTACGTACAGAAGAAATAAAATTGGGCCTATTATGCTTCCCTGGGGAACACCTGATGTAACTTTCACTTTCACTACAATCATATATGGCCAGTTGCAGGAACGACACACATGTATTCTATAAAGTAATAAGTCCCATAAGCCATGGTAACCATTCAATAAGTGTTGTCGAAACATATTCGACAAATTGATTTGTTTCGATAAATTGATTGGTTTCATAACTTATGGCATCTACATCTGCATCTAAGTCATACCCTGCAAGCCACCGAAGAGGCATGAAGTCATGAGTTCCACAAGTAGACAAGATGGCGGATGCGCAAGGAACCGCTTGAAGACTTAATTAATTGATAAAAAGTGTTGTATTGTGAGGAATGAACAGTTTGTTTACTCTTACTGAGTAATAATTATGTGCATTTGAAATTATTCAAAGGTTAAACTTCTATACATTTTTTTCGGCGGTAGAATATTAGATTGAATATTTGAAGCTATTAACCATTGGTAGACAAGCTGCGAAACTAGTAGTTGTGTTCCTGCAACCAGAATATTTTTATGAGGTCTATAGCTATTTGGATCTCATGACTATTGCTTCCATGAATAAATGTTTTGGCAGCCGGCAATTACATACTTAGTTACTTATTTTTCCTCTGTGGGATATTTCACACATACTTCCATCCACAAACGTCTCTTTCCTAAACACCCCCGTCCCTAGCTGATAGGAAAGGGAGTACTTTTTTTTCCAAACTGCCACTAAGCCTAAGGACGACGCTTTGACATCGAAACGTCGGAAATGTCAGTAAAGTACTTAGGAGTGACCCTTACTCAGGACTTGTGGTGGGGGAAGCATATACGAGAAATTTGTGGACAGGCAAGTCGGAAATTAGGATTTATTAAAAGAATACTATAGGAAAGTGTGACGAGAAGGTAAAGGAGCGATGTTATTTTTCTCTCGTAAGACCCCACGTGGAGTACGCCGCCAGTATATGGGACCCTTATGAAGTAGGACTAGTTTGAGATATAGATCGCATAAAGCGGAGGGCAGCTAGATTTGTTAAAAATTGTGATGATGAAGATAGTAGTGTTACAAGATTATTGAGGGAATTAGGGTGGGAACCTCTATCCAATCGAAGGAAGAAATATAGGTTACATCTTTTACGAAAGTTTGATGTGGACTTTTTTTCAGCCCTACTGATGGCTTGCACGGTATTTCGTAGATGTAGAAACCCAGAGCATAATAACTTTTCCTCCGGACGGAACCATATTTTCTTCTCCTGCTTAAGTTAATCTTGCTGTCGAACATGGTCTCTCCAGGCATCGTTGAATGCATCGACCCTGAGCTCCAGCGAGAGCCGCGTTATGCCCACGTGGCGAAAAGAACTCGTTTCCGTCCTTTAGGAGACGAATAAGTGGATTTGGGTTTCATTTAAGTTCACTTTCTCCCCTTTTTCCCCAATTCTCATCTTCCCGGACACTTCGCAGAACCCTAGTCCCCATAAAAAAACGGTTCGCACGCAAGACTGAAAGGCTCTGTCCCTGCTGGCATCCTCCCTCGTGCACCAAACGGTTGGTGACCAATTTCCTCTCCTCTCTCTCTCTCCTCCTCCATCTTTCAAGGATTCCAATTCTATCCACCCTAATATGGCCGAGCCGTAAATTTTCCTAAATGACTTGGCCAGTTTTTTTTTACCAAATGGGTCGGCTACACGACAAGGGCCTGTAAAATATCACCAATTTTGGAGTGAACAGAGGAAACACAAAAATGTTTATGTACAGGGATGAACATTTAAGTTGGTCTTAAATTTCTAATGATTCGATTTGGATAATACATGAATCTCTGTGGTCAACTATCTAAAGATTAGTTTGCTGCAGCTGCCTACTCACCTCTGATATCGACCAAACGGATCATTTCTGATACATATTTTTTTTCTTTGACAACCTTTTTCATTCCTCAAAGTTTATCAGTTAAATCCTTTAACACCAAACTATACGAATATCTTATGCAGCAACAGAAGAATTGCAGTTTGGTAATTGGTTATCACACCTAAATATCAGTCATTTATGTACAACAATTACAAATAGATGTGCAATCAAAATTATGTATGTTATCAATATATTAAAAGTATGTACGTTAAATGGCATTGACGAATACTGAGTTGTAATTTTGCTCCACATTTATGAAAAAACTTTCGTAAAAACTGAGCATAGTTTTTTCACTAAATGTACTTGGTCTCACAGGGTCTGTCCTAGATCAATAAACTTGAATCTATCTATCTATCAATCCAATTAAATATCAAGTATAGGTCCGAACAAAACAAGAGGTCGATTGCATAATATTGTATCTATCCATCCTTCAAAAATTATGTACGTATTCTATCGTCGATCTTCTTCTATAATTCCTCCCATTCATTTCTCCTCCCATTTTCTCTTTCACTAAGCTGACAGACAATTATTGCACTATTTCTAAGAAAATTAAACAAACTCTAGCCTTTTCATGCCCCAGCAAACGGATTTAAGCCGCCATTTTACATGGAATACGCCATGGATGTGCACTCCAGAGAAAATACTTAAAAAAAGCGAAGCTCTGTTGCACAGATTGCGTCATTAGTGTGAAAAATTGAAAGTCAAGAGATATTTTCAAATAATAAGTTCATTACTCTGCCCGATTATGTTAATAAATTGCAAAAGTTCAAACTACAGTTACGGTTTCTGTTTACAGGGTTAGTTACGAACGCGAAGGTGTTTTTCCATTGCGTCTTATTGGCTTCTTTGAAAATTATTATGGTGGTGTCTTATCACCCCTAGCCCTAATTCCGGAAAATATTCTGTAATATTTCTCTCTTTGCCGCTATTATCCAGCCTGCTTCAAAGCATAGTATTTATTAATGAGTTTTACGAAAGAGGGGAGTGTCTATTCCCCAATTCGCCCGAAAAAGACAGTTTCCCTGACTGATTTATTGCCCGAGACCATATTTAGTTCATGTGTTTTTTGAGAAGCCTACAAGACCAATACTAACCACAACTTGCTTTGAATGCCCAGCGCGATTTTATTCTCTGACTTATTATCTCGTGATATCTTTGTATTAGTGGTACATATGAAAAATGTTTTTCTTTTTCATTGAAGCATTCGCGGCAGCTGACGAGCGACTAAAACTGTTCGGGTGCATGCTGCGTGTGATCTGCTATCAGTCCGACGTTTCATGACCTCTAGTAGTCACTCCTTCCAGAGAAAAAAATGAAGGAAAACTTACTTTCACACAAATAATTACCAAGAGGGGTAAATACATACCAATCACGCCGTTCCTTTCCGGGGTAGGCAGAGTCACTAAGTTTTACTCATAAATACATATTTGTGCACCTAACTCTGCTTCAATAATTTCCTCCATACTGACCTATCCTTGCAAACCTCTTTCGCCTCATTTACCCCCATACACTGCTTCATACACGCCCTCCCGCTCTTAAGACTCCTAATATTCCTCCTCTTAAGAATTTCCTCAACCAAAATAAAAAATAAAGTAATAAATACAAAAAATATAGGTTCATTAAAATCCCATTTTGCGTGAACTCGCCAGTATTCAGCTCCAAAATGCATGTACACATTGAAAACATTCTTATTACAAGTACATATTTACACAATATTTTCCAAGTTAGGTAGAACAGTAATTCATAACTGTAATAGGTAACACAGTTCGTAAATATATTAAAGAACAAAATTACACACACATTTTTTTCCACTTCAGAGATGGGGCAATTGGGAGGGGAGGGGACGAAACAAGAGCGGGAGGTCTCTCGTGACGTATGGAGGAAGTTCGGCTCTCTTATTTTCGAGTTGAGGCGGAAGAGTGAGTAGTTACGTGGACGCTCGCCAGGAGGAAAACATCCAAACTCCTTAGTTACGCAGGTCCCCTCTCGCCAGACACAAGGTTTTCCCTTTCCGGAAATCCTGTTCGCGGAGGCGCCCGGAAAAAACTATCGGGTTACGATATCCTCCGACCGGCGCACGCTTGCACACTCCGTCATAAGTTCGCGAGTCCGACGCGCCGGCTGTTTAGGGCTTGGGGGAAGGAGAGGGGGAGGGGGCAGGAGTAGGAGCGTGAAAAGAAGGCGGAGGTGTGGGTCGGGGAAGACTCGCTAAAAGATGGTGTGTTCCTCAAAGGAACAGAAGGAAGAGAGGGGGATCGTTATGACATGAGAGGGAAGAGGACCCGTTCGTTCGCAGCCGGTGGTTCGAAATGAAGCGTTTTTAAGAGCACTTTGAGCGAGACAGTCCACTTGTGATAATAGAGACCATATTCGAAGTGCATACACCATATTCCCCTGCCAAACACCCTTGTGGTGGCTTGCAGGGTAATGAGTAGATGTAGAAGTGTACGTTTTAATTTCAGCAGCTGTAGAAAGCATGAATAAAAATTTGGATTATCGATGATGCAAGTAAATACTTTTATATGATTGTAATTATACTATATTGAATAAAAATATCTATATAAATCTTCACATGGAGCACGCCGCTGGAAATAGGACCCTTATGAAGAAGGATAAGTTTGAGTATAGTATAGTTTAGGTCAAGTATCTCACGAACTCCAACATACTACGGTAGATCAGATCTTTTTCGCATGTCGTTTTTCCCGCGATCGATAAGAGACCACAATAGCTGCCTTTAGACTATGAAGTGGGTTAGTTGACCGGTAAGTTGCTGTGAAAGCTTCCACGGAGTGCTCTTGAATCATGATAGTTGACCGATTGTTAATCTGATTCATTCATATGCCCCCTAATGCATGTTTCTAAATCTGCCGAGTAGTGCCAACACCATGTTTTTCATGTTCCCTGCATGACTCTTGGGTCACGTTTATATATATATAGTTCTTGCGAAGATTCCATGAACGTGGCAAACAATATAAAACTTCGTCACAGGGTGACACTAAACATAAAACATATAAAAAGCAAACTCACGAGTTTAAATATTTCGGTGGGTCGCCCGCACCTTCATCAGTGATAAAATGAGGATTTCCTCCTTCTATCATTGAAATCCTCATTCTATCACTGATGAAGGTGCGGGCGACCCACCGAAATATTTAAACTCGTGAGTTTGCTTTTTATATGTTTTATGTTTAGTGTCACCCTGTGACGAAGTTTTATATTTTATATATATATATATATATATATATATATATATATATATATATATATATATATATATATATATATATACACACACACGATGTGGATAGGATGGAGGAGATAGACACACAAAAAAAAGAGACGATCACACTTACATAGCTAGCTTTCGGAACTAGTCCGTCTTCAAGGCGTATCACGGAACAAATGTCGTGTGCGCTGGTGAGGATAGGGGTAGGAGGGGCGGTAGGTTAGGGGAGTGGGGATGGGGGAAGGGGAAGGGGTTTTTCCCAGCGGTTGACGAACGGTTCTTGAAAAGGGGAAATTTTTACCAGCTCGTGTCTTGGCCGGAGAGAGCGGAAGGGGTCGCAGTGAGGTTGGGGGGGGGGAGAGGGAAGGGAAGGGGGTAAATGGAAAACAACGGGGAGCGTGCGATTAATGTATTTTATTTAATCCGGGCGCGGCGTACGATTTTAGCAACCAGATTATGGCCAGCTCCTTCTGGCGCACTTCAATTAACGGGGCGTCCGGGGGAAGGGAGATCAATATTGCCACCTCAAAGCACTTGTCAAAGGACAAGCCATGCTTCCGCACATGAGTAGGGACGGGGAAAGTGGAAGATGGGTCTTTACAGGTGCACCGATGGTTATTCATTCTAATATTAAGGGGTGTAATACATTCGCCCACATAAAAACCGGGACATAGTTTACATTGTAACACATAAACTAAGTTGTGGGAGTCGCAAGAGCCGGAGGCTTTGATGTCGAACGGCGTCTCTGTGTTAGGACTCTGAAATGAGGATAGGGGGCGAAACATGTTGCACGTTTTGCACCGTGGTTTGTTGCATCTCTGTGTGGTGGGACGGGGAGTGTCATTCGATGTACCCTCTCGCGAAGAATTGGAGCGAAGAAGATTGGCTAAGTTAGGTGGAAGTCTGAAACATACTGTGGGGCATTTGGGTAGGAGATTGGCTGTCGATCTGTTAGTATCTAAAATTGGGAATAAGTCTTTGAGGATGGTCTTGAGTTTTTGGACGCCAGGAAAATATGTGATGTGAAGATTTAGGGCGTCCAGGGGGGTGTCTTTTTTACGTGGGGTGAAATTAGCAGAGGAAAGAAGGAGGAAGGAACCTTAACAGAGAGGAATTGTCATCTCTCAGTCGCCTCCGCCGCAATCCCAACATTACCATCAGTAAAGCGGATAAGGGATCAACCGTTGTGGTTCAAGATAGGGAGGATTATGTCGCCGAAGCAATGCGACAACTCGGTGATGTTTCTTCCTATCTCCCACTCACAGAGGATCCAACTGCGGCGTATCAAGCGGAAATACATGACTTCTTAATTTCAACAGGCCCTGATGAAGGACTCTCCAAGTCCGACATCAATATTCTCTCGCCCACTCACTTCAAAACCCCGTATTTCTATCTCCTTCCCAAAATACACAAAGAAGGCGTCCCCGGACGCCCTATCATCTCCAACACCAATTCCCCAACGGAGCGCATATCGGCCTTCGTGGACTATCACCTGCAGCCTATAGTTGCTAAACTCCCTTCCTTCCTTCGTGATTCCTATCACTTCCTAGACATCCTGAAAGCAGTAAATATTCCCTCCAACAAAAGCGTCATCATGGCTACGGTGGATGTTACTTCATTGTACACCTCGATTCCTCACCATGAAGGTCTAGAGTCCATATCCCATTTCCTTTCGAGAAGAAATCACCCTAGAATTCCCTCCACCAACTTCCTTATCAAGCTAGTTGAATTCATTCTGAAACGCAACGCCTTCACTTTCAATGGGCGTTTCTTTCTTCAAGCCAAGGGAACGGCTATGGGCACAAGAATGGCCCCTTCTTATGCCAATCTCTTCATGGGAAAGCTCGAAAGTGATTTCCTCGCCACCCAGGAATTACAACCGGAGCTCTGGGTTAGATTCATTGATGATATTTTCATCATATGGACCCACGGCGAGGATACCCTAGCGAACTTCCTCAAATCTCTAAATCAGTTCTCATCCATTCGCTTCACATCGGCCACTTCTCCTTCTCAAATCACCTTTCTCGACGTAGACATTTCCATCACAAATAATAACACCTTTGAGACTTCGGTCCATATCAAGCCCTCCAACAAACAACTGTATTTGCATTACAACAGCTGCCATCCCAAACACACTAAGCACTCAATTCCTTATTCGCTGTCGATCCGTGGCCACCGGATTTGCAACTCCAAAGAAAAACTTCACGAATACCTTGATAAGCTTCACAATTCTTTATCCAATAGAAATTATCCTGAGCCACTTCTAAAAAAACGTATTTTACCCTCCTCTGCTAATTTCACCCCACGTAAAAAAGACACCCCCCTGGACGCCCTAAATCTTCACATCACATATTTTCCTGGCGTCCAAAAACTCAAGACCATCCTCAAAGACTTATTCCCAATTTTAGATACTAACAGATCGACAGCCAATCTCCTACCCAAATGCCCCACAGTATGTTTCAGACGTCCACCTAACTTAGCCAATCTTCTTCGCTCCAATTCTTCGCGAGAGGGTACATCGAATGACACTCCCCGTCCCACCACACAGAGATGCAACAAACCACGGTGCAAAACGTGCAACATGTTTCGCCCCCTATCCTCATTTCAGAGTCCTAACACAGAGACGCCGTTCGACATCAAAGCCTCCGGCTCTTGCGACTCCCACAACTTAGTTTATGTGTTACAATGTAAACTATGTCCCGGTTTTTATGTGGGCGAATGTATTACACCCCTTAATATTAGAATGAATAACCATCGGTGCACCTGTAAAGACCCATCTTCCACTTTCCCCGTCCCTACTCATGTGCGGAAGCATGGCTTGTCCTTTGACAAGTGCTTTGAGGTGGCAATATTGATCTCCCTTCCCCCGGACGCCCCGTTAATTGAAGTGCGCCAGAAGGAGCTGGCCATAATCTGGTTGCTAAAATCGTACGCCGCGCCCGGATTAAATAAAATACATTAATCGCACGCTCCCCGTTGTTTTCCATTTACCCCCTTCCCTTCCCTCTCCCCCCCCCCCCACCCTCACTGCGACCCCTTCCGCTCTCTCCGGCCAAGACACGAGCTGGTAAAAATTTCTCCTTTTCAAGAACCGTTCGTCAACCGCTGGGAAAAACCCCTTCCCCTTCCCCCATCCCCACTCCCCTAACCTACCGCCCCTCCTACCCCTATCCTCACCAGCGCACACGACATTTGTTCCGTGATACGCCTTGAAGACGGACTAGTTCCGAAAGCTAGCTATGTAAGTGTGATCGTCTCTTTTTTTTGTGTGTCTATCTCCTCCATCCTATCCACATCGTGTGTTCATCGCCGCATGGCTGACTCCAATCCATCAACGTATTTATATATATATATATATATATATATATATATATATATATATATATATATATATATATATATATATATATATATATATATATATATATATATATATATATATATATATAAACGGTTTGCCACAGGAAGGCAATAGATAAAAATGAACACACAGAGTTTCTTGATATTTCGGTGCCACTAGCACCTTGGTCGCAAGAACGTGGAGTCTATGGGACTTTGACCCTTAGGTACTAGATAAGTAACGTTAATGTCATGTGCAAAATTCCATTAGTAGCTACTAACTGTTGGAAAAGCAGATTAGAAATGATTAGAAGCATTCGAAACCTCCCTGCACCTGGTTTCTGGTCTGACTGCGTACCGTTGCCCTGACTGCTTTTGGCCTGCGCCTGGCATTCGGAAGAACGTGCGCGGTTCTGATTTGAACTGGGATGAATGCAACATGCCTGGTGTGGAATCACCCCGTGCCACACATCCTGGTGGTGGCTTGCACGGTATTATGTAATTGTAGATGAAACCTGATATTGAACGAGGATACCAAGCCAAGTAATTTTTCTATCACTTTCTTAAGATTAGAGTGTAGTGTATGTTGTTAGTAACAATATTTGAAGTCTATAAGCTGGAAAATAAAACTGGACAATTTATTTTTCTTGCTTTTGCGTCAAGAAATCATTTATGATGCCATCGAAAAATGTAGCTAATTAAACAAAGCGAATTGCTTTCTGACCGCACATTGCTATCCTGACTGCATTTGGCCTGCGCCCGGCATCCGGGAGAACATGAGCGGTTCTGATTTCAGCTGGGTTGAGGGCTCCATGCCGGGTGTGGAATCACCCCGTGCCACATACCCCAGAGGTGGCTTGCACGGTATATTGTAGATACAAATGTAGATCAGTGAAAACATTAATTTGGAACTTATTGTACTTTTATAGAAACTTTGAGCATTGTAGTATTTTGCAACAATATCAACCAGGCCGCGATGTATATGTTTCCGTGAAGGATTCCGCAGAGTCTTTGTGATGAAGAGGATATGGTTATCTGGGTGTTCTTCCGCATTTATCGAATTTTGTGGAAAATATTTCGCCAGCTTTCCAACTGGGTTCTTCAGCGGACCTATTACCCATTTTAAATTCATCATCTAGTCTAGTGAGATCAAGAGGAATAACGAAGAATCCATTTTCATTTTTCACTTCGTTTTCCGCCACCCCTCTCCCAATGTTATGAATTGTTCCTCTTCCGCTATCTGATGCTCGCATTTTTCGTTCAATCTCTCCGACGTCGCCGCGACACCCTGTGAAGGATCTTCTGCCCAAGGCAGTCCCCTCAAAAGACGCTACACGTTTAACGGACGAGTACAGGGGACCCATTTCTCCCCCCCCTGCCAGGATGGTATTCCTTCTAGATGTTATGATTACGCCGACCCCCAGCTCTCGCTTGTTTGTTCGCTGGCAACCCGACACGCTCCCGACGTCAGCTCGAGAGAATTGATGGCAGGGTGCCAACCCTTAGAAAAATAAATAAATATTAAATTTAAAAAAAAAGGAAGTAAAACAGGATCCTTGTCACGTGACGCCCCTCCGCAAACAGATGGAAGGTGTCCCAGGGCCTGGGTGGGAGGTGGGGGGGGGGGGGCAGTAGTGTATCCAGGGGCAGGCGAAAGCGAACGTCGTCCGCCCCTGGCGGCACTTTCTTCGAAGCGGCACTTTTGGCATCAAAATAAAATTAAAAAGTAATTCCCATCCTAGTTCTTCTATTAAACTCGTAACACTTGTACAATTATCATAACGGCCTTTAACAAATCTAGCGGATCTCCTTTGCACACGCTCTAATTCTTTTAATAAACCTTCCTCGTACGGATCCCATATACTAGCGGCATATTCTAAATGAAGCCTGACAAGTGTAAAATAGCTTCTTTCTCGTACTCTCTCATCGCATTTGCCTAGAACTCTTTTTACGAATCCTAATCTACGGTTTGCTACACTAGTTATTTCCCTGATGTGTTTCCCCCATGACATGTCTTCAGTGATGGTGACGCCTAAGTATTTAATAGATTCTACGTTAGATATTTTCTTTTCTTTGATGCAATAATTATTCCCGGGAAAGCCTTTCTTTTTCCAAAAGTTCATTATCGTGCATTTCTTCAAATTTAATTCTAGCTGCCAACTATCACACCAATCATCAATCGCATCTAAATCCTTAGCTAAACACTGGATGTCCTCTTCATTTCTAATTTCCTTATACACTACTGCATCATCGGCAAAAAGACGGAGCTTGCTATTTTTGACAACTTTATTTAAGTCATTTACGTAGAGAAGAAATAAAATTGAACCTATCACGCTTCCCTGGGGAGCACCCGATGTAACTTTTACTTCGCCTGAGCTGACACCATTTAATACCACCCTTTGAATGCGTTCATGTAAGAAGTCTCCTATCCAGCCTACTATATTACTGTCTATCCCGTATGATGCTAACTTCGCGAGTAACTTACAGTGGGGAACCTTGTCAAATGCTTTTCTAAAGTCAAGAAACTGCGTCTACCTGTACGTTACCTTCTCCGGAAACTAAAACATCATGAACAAAAAGACCTAATTGAGTTTCGCAAGACCGTCCCTTTCTGAACCCATGATGGTTTGTTATCAATAAATCCTGGCTGTCGAGGTGCCCCATTATTGATGTAACTATTGTATGCTCTATATTTTTACATGATAGTGACGTTAATGATATTGGTCTATAATTACATGGCTGTTCCCTATCGCCGCTTTTAAAAATTGGAGTAACGTTCGCTATCTTCCAGTCTTTGGGAACCGCGTGCTCTTCGAGGGATTTACTAAATATTACTTTAAGATACGGAGCCATTTCGAGAGCTAATTCTTTATAAACATGAGCTGGAATTTCATCAGGACCCGAGGACTTGTTCGGGCTAATTTTATTTAGTAAGGATGCAATTCCGCCACAAGATATATCGATCGGGGGCATTGGTTGCTGAAATCGGTCTGGTATGGTTTCGTGCAAACTACGCTTAGATTGATTAAAAACGCTCTGAAAAAAATACTTCAACAAATTAGCCTTATCTAAACTGGAAGTTACTATTTTGCCTCGATCGTTTTTCAAGGAATTAACCGTTGACTTTTAATTTCCATGTACTTCCCTAAAATATGACCAAAATGCTGTCGGATTTCCCTCTAGTTGTTCTCCGAGTACTTTTCTCTTGAACTCACAAAACACTTTTCTAAGGGCTGTTTTTGCGGCTGCTTTACAAATTTTATAATGTTCAATAGTATTTTTTAGGTCGCTATTAGCTACATTTTTCTTCATTTTCTTTAGTTACGCGTGGCTAACTCGTTGGCGTTTTAAACATTTTCTAACCTTCGCGTGGTACCACTTTGGTTCCCTATTCTCACTCTTATACTTATGAGGTATATATCTGTTGACAAGTGACCGCGTAGTTCGGAGGAACTCTTTTCGTGTATTGTCTGTATCACTATTTTTGCTGATGTTCTCGAATTTTTCAAAATAAGCCTTTAAGTCACTCCTAAATCCGTTAAAATCTGCTTTACTAAAAAGGTAAATCTTTCTTTTTCATTTAAATTTTTTTTCAGTATTGAGGGAAAATTTTACGTGCAGTACCTTGTGGTCGCTTATTCCATCGACAATTTCAACTTTAATAACTTTTTCAGGGATGATTTTGGCAAGTATATCGAGAACATTCTCCCCTCTGTTAAGTAAATTTACTATTAGATGTAGTGCGTATGATGCGAAAAGGTTAAGCAATGACTCGCAGATTTATTTGTCCCTACCCCCAGACTTATGACTACATGTTTTTCAATCTATCGATAGTGTATTGAAATCTCCACCAACAATAATCTGTCGTTCGTCACTATGGTAATTAGTGGACCTGATCTGTTTCTCGAGTTCTAATATTGAGTGCGCTTCGGAATGGGGTGGTCTATAGTAAGCACAAACGTATATTACTTTGGAATTAGCACATTGAATGGTACGCCATACAATTTCTATTATATTATCGGGAATCACTTCTATTTTGCTGACTAATGTGTTCTTAACTGCGATAAATACTCCGCCTCCCGGTCGACCCTCTCGATCTCTCCTGTATACCCTCAAATTTACTGGAAAAATTTCACTATCAGCAATATCGCTTGTTAACCAACTTTCCGTTCCTATAATTATGTCAGAATTAGTACTCTCTATAAGGTGATGGAATTCAGGTATCTTGCTTCTTAAACTACGACAATTAACTACCATTACTGATAATTCTTCTATTTTAATATGTCTGCTTATTGTATTTGTGGGATTTCTGTTTTCTAAATTATTGGGAAAGTTACCGTTTTGAGATTCATGGGTGTTGTTTTGATTTATGTGCTTTTCCTTTTTCTGTGCTTTCTTCCTCCCCGCTAAACCTATACTGTGTTGTCTGATCAACCCGTCATTCTTTGCTATCCTGGTGAATGGCAAGTTATTTAATGGCTCACTATTTGACCTACTCACTACCCTTCTCTCTGTCCTAAAAAAGGCCTACGAGTATGCTCCAATATCCAGCTCGCTACCTCCTGCGATATCTCATACTTATACATCTACATCTACGTAATACCCTGCGAGCCACCACGAGGGTGTTTGGCAGGTGGTGAAGATCACCAAACATGCACTATTGACATGCAACTAGGATATTTATGGGAGACATGCTAGAGAACAGGGTAACATCCTGCTAGGTGGTTAGTATCTACATAATAAGAAAGGGATTATTGGTTGTTATTACATGCATCATGCACTACAGACTACTCTTACGAAGTATATTTCACCTACCTATCCCTTTGCTACGCTGCCTATTGTTTTCTCTTATGGTACGCGGGAAAATTGACATTTTAAATCTATCGGTACGACAATCTATCTCTCTAATCTTGTTAATCTGATCAAACCTAGCATAATACGCAGGGGTTCTCAATATATATCTAACGTCATCTGTGAACAAATCGGTTTCGAATTTACTTAAAAGGTTTAACCTATTGTGGAAACTTATAGTGGACACCTGAACGATTTAGTGGCACCCGACACGAATTCAGCACCGGCCTGAAAGTCCTTGCAGGACTTTTAGGTTTCAGGTAGGACATTGCAGAAAGCTATATCATACCGGAAATTTTATGCAAGGAAAGTTGTAGGTAATGATGGTAAGATATGAAGCACTAGCACAAAGCTACTCTATCCAGTGAGGGTCAAACTTTCATAGAACTGGTCAATTACAACTATAATGATACCTCAATGTGCGTGGAAACAATAATTTTCTAAATCTATCGGTGCTGCAGACAATTTCCTCAACAATTTTGTCTGTGATTGTTTCTACTTTTATAGTTTGGCTCTAGCAAAATATCGTCCACATCTTATTTTCTGAAATATTAAATCTATATTTTCCCCTTCAATCAGATAGAGTTTCCCCACCTAAATCGTAGGCTTATCTTCTGAGAAACGCCGCAATTCTCTTTTCATCAGGAACGCTTTTTCAGCTTGTACGATACGCTCTCATGATCTAACAATGAATTTAATCAATGGGATCTTTTGGAGAGGCCACGGTTCATCATTCAGACGTAATACCTGCGGAGTGGCGCCACTGACCAGGGTGCCGTGCGTAAGAGAGGGGAGGGGAGGATTGCGGTGAGGAAGGTGTGGAAAGAGGGCAGGGGGCCAACGCAGCGGTGCGGCGACATTGGGCAAGGCTCTTCTCCCGCGAACACGCCTCCCCTTTCCGACCCCCTTTCAAATCATCCCCCCCCCCAAGCACCCCCCTCCGCCATCTCTCGGACACCTTTCGCTCCACGCTCTCCGCTGCCAGGAGGAGCGACGACGGTATTCCAGCCGAGTGAGTCACACCTTTTCCACCGCGTGACGGAGGACTCATCGCATCCGATGACGCGCCTCCGGGTCCTCTCTGCTCATTCCATCCGCCTCCCATGACTGGACGCTGCCCCCGCGGCGTTCGGGCGCCAAGAATTTCTGTGACGACCAGAATCTCGCGTTTGCCATTCGTCTCTCGAATCGGACTGCAAAAACACGTCCGTGGACATTCTCTCGTGCAAGCGCTCACACTTGCTTGAATTCCGATGAAAAATAATGACTCTCGTTGGCCGATTTCCGTTAGTTTCCTCGGATGTGTAATTTCAGGACGTGTCTCCGGAGAAGGGAAAAATGCTTCTGAATAATTTATGCAAAAATGTTGTACCGCGTGGGGTTTTTGGCATTCAAAATTCAACAGTCGTTTAGTGACATGCTAGTACGCCGCTAGTATATGGGATCCGTACGAGGAAGGTATGATAAAAGAATTAGAGCGCGTGCAAAAGAGATCCGCTAGGTTTGTTAAAGGCCGTGTTAATAATTGTAAAAGTGTTACGAATTTAATAGAAGAACTAGGATGGAAATTACTATCAGAACGCAGGTTATAATGTAGGTTAAACCTTTTAAGTAAATTCGAAACCGATTTGTTCACAGATGACGTTAGATGTATATTGAGAACCCCTGCGTATTACGCTAGGTTTGATCAGATTAACAAGATTAGAGAGATAGATTGTCGTACCGATAGATTTAAAATGTCATTTTTCCCGCGTACTATAAGAGAGAACAATAGGCAGCGTAGCAAAGGGATAGGTAGGTGAAATATAGTTAGACTAGTCTGTAGTGCATGATGCATGTAATAACAACTAATAAGCCCTTTCTTATTATGTAGATGCTAACCACCTAGCAGGATGTTACCCTGTTCTCTAGCATGCCTCCCTTAAATATCCTATTTGCATGGCAATAGTACATGTTTGGTGATCTTCACCCCCTGCCATACACCCTTGTAGTGGCTCGCAGGGTATTTCGAACGACAGAACACCGAAACTACATTGGAACCAGAGTACCACACATGCAACGCGCCAATTAAAAAATACAAACCTAAAAATACAAGGGGTGACGATCACGAAACATAACAGTGCGCGGTTTGACCAGAAACTAGGAGAGTGCATCATGGACGAACGTACTACCGTGCAGGACATTTTTTAAAGATACAGTAACTGTTTAGAACTATAAATGTAATTGATAAATAGTATTAAAAGGTATTCAATCAGGCAAGAGCTATATCAAGCCGGATATTTAGCCGGAGTAAGAAACTAATAATGATGTAAAAATATTTAGCGAAAGTTCCAAACCTTTTCAAACCGGTCAGGGTCAAAATATCAAGAGACCTGACGCATCGCAACTATGTTTTATCAACTGTTTAATGTGATATTGAAGATGTCCGAAATATTCGGACCAAATACAGCTTTTGACAAGCGTCATTTGACATTCTCTGTCGTATTAATAGAAATTTTCCTTATGCAACTTTCACACAAACATGATAGAGTACCATCTACTTCTCGTATTATCTCTGTTCACAAGTTCAGCAATCCGACAATGAGTAATTAGTTGGATGCGCCTGTATTCGAAAATAGCGACACGTCCTTCGCCCACGGCATGCAATCTGCGAATTAATCGCGGAATAGGACGGGGAGTCGGAGATGGATAGTGAGTGATGGATGCGTTCGAGGGGAGTGAAATTGTCTCTCGTCAAAGTCAGTTTGATGTAAGACGCGGAACGATGTTCATTAAGGCGGCGGTTCGGAAGGGAAGGCGTTCATGACGCTCATTGCGACGCTAAACCTGGCGGCGGATGGCTGTACTACACGCGGGGCGGTCATTAATTTTCAGCGGCACTTCGGACTGCTTGCAGTGCAATGTGCGATGTTCCTTCAAAATCATTTGTCTTCTACGTCGGCGAGGCGAGAGCGTCAAAACACCAATGGAACAAATAAAATAACTGCGCTGATGAGATTTGATAACGGCGTGAAAAAAAATGAAACGTCGAATGCCTTTTAAAAAAAGGAAAGTAACAGAAGGCTCGCTTGTAATTTTCGCTCGAGAGAAATGCGTTCCACATGAATCACCAGGCCATTAAATTTGTAGGGATTACTTACAAGTGGATTTTTTAAAAATATGTCCCCACATAGATTCACGTTAATCTACATGCCTCAAATCCCCTTCTACATACCCATATAACTATTTTTACTTTTACTATTTGACTAGAGCCATCTATTATAGTAGAAACGATCACAGACATAAGATTACGGAAATAGTCTCTCGAACTGATAGATTTGAAATGTCATTTTTTCCACGAACAATGTGGGACCATAAAAGTCGCTATAGATCAGTTTCAGGATACTATGACTCTGACTAGGTGACATAGGTCTTTGCACTTGTGCAACGCGCCCATTAAAAGATACTAACCAAAAAAATTCTAACGTCAATCGTTCCAACATGCAAAGGAATGCAAAACTACTACTACAGATTAAAATATCATGCATAAATAAGAACATCAATATTTACATCATGCATAAATAAGAACGTAGAAAATATAAGGAAAGAGATCTACAATCTAGCTTATGTCACTATTTACACTATTCATGACGACGATCACAGCTGTAACGGTCCCGAATGGAACGCGGAAAAATGACATTTTATACCTAACGGTTCTACAATCTATCTCTCTAATTTTATTGGCGCGGTCTAATCTGCCGTAGTTCGAGGGGTGAAAAGTATGTTTTTCACGTCGTCAGAAAAGTGTATTTCCTGAAATTTAGTTAGTAGGTTAAATCTCCTAGTCTCTCCAACACCCTCGTGGTGGCTCACAGGGTATTACGTAGATGTAGATGTAAATATCTGAACATCATTATTAGTTACTAACCTCACATTTAATATTCTGTATGATTTACCCATTGTATAATTTAGTACCTTGTAGAGATATTTATCCGTCGCATTAAAAATACTCACCAGTGCCTGTATCTTAAATAGTTTACTGCATGGTTGCACGTTCTTGTTCATAGCACTCTCCTAGTTTCTGGTCTGACCGCGCACTGCTGTCCTGACTGCTTTTGGCCTGCGCCTGGCATCCGGGAGAACGTGGACTGTTAGAAGAATTAGGATGGGAATCGCTATCACATCGTAGATTAAATTATAGGCTTAACCTCCTAAATAAATTTCAGGAAAATAATGTTACTGACGACGTAAAAAACATACTATTAACCCCCTCGTACTACGGCAGATTAGATCGCGCCAATAAAATTAGAGAGCTAGATTGTAGAACCGATAAGTATAAAATGTCATTTTTCCCGCGTACCATTCGGGACCATAACAGCTGTGATCATCGTCATGAATAGTTCGAGTATTGACAATAGGCAGGCAGTAAATCTTTCTCATTATATTCTCTACTCTCTTATTTATGCATGATGTAAATATTGATGTTCTTCATTATGCATGATATTTTGAATCTGTAGTAGTAGTCTTTGTATCCCTTGCATTTTGGAACGACTGAAGATAGAATGTTTCTTGGGTATTAGATTTTTAATTGGCGCTTTGCATGTGTGGTGCGCGGGTTTTAAGGTAATGTCGGTGTTCTACTATATCATTCATGCATGCCTGGTGCGAAAGCACCCCCTGCCACACACCCTTTGGGTGGCTTGCAGGGTATGACGTAGATGTAGATGTGCGCGGTTCGAATTTCAGCTGAAATGAGGGATTCGTGCCTGGGGTTGGAATCATCCCGTTCCAAACACCCTAGTGGAGGCTTGCACGGTTTTTCGAAGATGCAGATAACTTATACCAACATTCACTGCACTATAAGTATGCTACCAATGCTACAGAAACTATTTGTATAATAAAAATTGCAAATATGTACACTATACGATTTTATTACAGCTAGATACAAGAGTCAAGCAGGGATCATGCGAACTATGTTGTTAGCACTTCGTGGCAGATGAACAATCATGCTTTGGCGTACATACATCTACATCTACATCTACGTCATACCCTGCAAGCCACCCAAAGGGTGTGTGGCAGGGGGTGCTTTCGCACCAGGCATGCATGAATGATATGGTAGAACACCGACATTACATTAAAAACCCGCGTACCACACATGCAAAGCGCCAATTACAAATCTAATACCCAAGAAACATTGTATCTCCAATCGTTCTAACATGCAAGGGATACAAAGACTACTACTACAGATTCAAAATATCATGCATAAATAAGAACATCATTATTTACATCATGCATAAATAAGAAAGAGGAGAATATAATGAGAAAGATTAACTGCCTGCCTATTGTCAATACTCGAACTATTCATGACGACGATCACAGCTGTTATGGTCCCGAATGGTACGCGGAAAAAATGACATTTTATACCTATCGGTTCTACAATCTAGCTCTCTAATTTTATTGGCGCGATCTAATCTGCCGTAGTACGAAGGGGTTAATAGTATGTTTTTTACGTCGTCAGTAAAATGATTTTCCTGAAATTTATTTAGGAGGTTAAGCCTATAATTTAATCTACGCTGTGATAGCGATTCCCATCCTAATTCTTCTAACAGTCCAGACACACTAGCCAATTTATCGTAGCATCGTTTCACAAACCTAGCTCCTCTTCGCTGTACGCGATCTAACTCTGATATCAAGCCCGTTTCGTATGGATCCCATACACTAACAGCATATTCCAGATGAGGCCTAACGATTGAAAAATAACAACGTTCTTTCACTTTCTCATCACATTTTCCGAGTACTCTCTTGATAAAGCCTAGCTTCCTATATGCTTGACCGCATATTTCCCTAATATGTTTTCCCCAAGATAGGTCGTGACTAATTGTGACTCCTAAGTACTTAACAGACTCGGCGTGAATAATTTCTGTATTTTTAATTCTGTATGCCCTAACTGGCCAATTTTTCTTTTTCCAAAAGCTGACTGCTACGCACTTTTTTATGTTTAGTTCCATCTGCCACTTTTCGCACCAAGCATGAATAGCAAGTAGGTCGATTGTTAACGAGTCGCTATCTTCGGAATTGTTAATATCCCTATACACAACCGCGTCGTCTGCGAAGAGTCTAAGCTTACTTTTAACGACGTTACTAATATCATTAATGTACAAGAGAAATAAAAGTGGACCAATTACACTTCCCTGAGGAACACCCGATGTAACGCTAACTGTGTTTGACATGATACCGTCTATGACAACCCTTTGTTCCCGCCCATGTAAGAATTGATTAATCCAACTAATAATGTTTTTATCTATTCCATATGCTTCTAGTTTTGAGAGCAACTTAACGTGAGGTACCTTATCAAAAGCTTTCCTAAAATCGAGGAATATCGCGTCAACTTGGACATTATTTTCACCCGAGAGCAAGATGTCATGAACGAAGAGGGCCAATTGGGTTTCGCAAGATCTACCCTTTCGAAATCCGTGTTGGTTATTTATTAACAATTCCTCCCTATCTAAATGACTCATAATGGAGCTTACGATTATGTGTTCAAATACCTTACAGGAAATGGATGTGAGAGAAATAGGCCTATAGTTACTAGGGTCTTCCCTGTCGCCGCTTTTGAATATAGGTGTGACATTTGCTACTCTCCAGTCCTTAGGCACTACATGATCTACTAAAGATTTGGTAAATATTAATTCTAAGTAAGGCGCTATGTCTGATGCCATTGTTTTATATACGCGAGCAGGTATTTGATCTGGACCGGGGGATTTGTTGGGGTTAATATTTTTTAGCTGCTGTTCTATGCCGCGACAATTTATAATAATTTCAGGCATACATGTTTGGGAACGAACTGGCTGCGGATCGAAAAGATGTGGTGTATAAGTACTGAAAATGCTTTTGAAGAATGAGTTTAACGAATTGGCTTTTTGTAGACTGTTGGTTATCTTTTCCCCTTTGATATTCTTAAGCGTGTGTACTGTTGATTTATTTCCTTGAGTGTCCCTAACATACGACCAAAATGCCTTGGGATTATCGTTCAATTGTTCTCCCAGTAATTTACTTTTGAAATCAGCTAACGCCCTTCGGCACGCTTTTTTTGCTAAGAGTTTAGATATTTTGTAATTTTCGGTGACTGTGTATAGTTCTTCAGAGGATTTGTTAATTTTTGCCCTTTTTAACCTAGCATGACATGTTCTTTGGTGCTTTAATGTTACATAGTTAGAGTAGTCTGTAGTGCATGATGCATGTAATAACAACCAATAATCCCTTTCTTATTATGTAGATTCTAACCAACTAGCTGCATGTGACCCTGTTCTCTAGTATGTCTCCCTTAGATATCCTACTTGCATGGCAAGAGTGCATGTTTGGTGATCTTCACCCCCTGTCACACACCCTCGTGGTGGCTCGCAGGGTATCACGTAGATGTAGATGTAGATATAGATATGAATTAATCAGCTACACTACCTGTCGACTGATCCTACTTCAGAGTCTCATTGGCAGCCTTTATGGTCTCATACCGTTCGCGGGGAAAACTACAGTTTAAACCTGACCGTTCTGCTGTCTATTCCCCTAATTTCATTCTCACGATCTGGTTCCGATCCAGCCAACTATCAAGACGATGGTCGGCAAGGTGTGCATTAACGCCTTATATTTACAGCTTCTGCAATTAGCAATTTGTCAGTATCCGTTGAGCAGGGTAACTCTTCTTTAAAACAGTATGTTACTGAAAGTGATAAGTGTGCGAAATAGTTTTGTTGAATTTGGTACAACCCAGAACCCCGACAAAAAGGCAAAGAAAATCTGACGACGTTATTTCGTGGACGGTTTAATCGAATTATGTAAGCCAAATAGTTCAAAATAAATAGTTCGAAAGAAATTTTTGGCGCAATCAAATGGAAGTCAAGATGTTTCACACGTGCGTTTAACCGAAAAACCTTGAAGGTGGCGCGAATCGTTCAGGACACTTGCCGCTAATCCACTGTGAAATATGTATCGCTTTGTAAACGATGGTTTCAGACGTCACTTGGTGGAATTCCTTGATATCAGGGATAGAAGGATTAACTTTGCAATTCCACATTGTAAAATATTTATTTACTAAATCTTTTACAATGTGGAATTGCAAAGTTAATCCTTCTATCCCTGATGTATCGCTTTATTCATATGCCGTTAACTTACAGATCTCGGCACGTCAGTTATACTCCCAAGCTTCGAGAATTTACCCTGCTTCTAACACGCGTGATGACGATTCAAGCGCTTCCAGGGAAATTCCTATATCTATACTTCTTTCGCAAACCGCTGTGTATTGGCGAGCGAGAAAGAGATATTTCGGCCAAGTCATTTTGCCCAGCGATTACGAAATACTTTGACGTCGCTGCCAAAGGCTTTGGACGAGGAGGTTGGCACCGGAGGAAGGGAGGAAGAGAAGGAGAGAGAGAGAGAGAGAGAGAGATGAGTGGAGGGAGAATGGCAGTCTCCGAGGCGTTGATGAGCCTTGGGAGGGAGATCCTCATTTTCGCCAACCGGCTCACCGGGTTGGGAGTTCTCCGGCGGTGAGTCAGCTCGACTGGGCTGCCCACTTCGTCGCGGAACGATAAATGATTAGACAAGCCGCGCGTGTAAAGTGCGACCCCCGCGTTTCACTTGTTCTCGTTTTCGACCTTCGCGAATTTGTTTTCCGTATTTAAACATCCAAAGTATTCGTCATCGATCAAGAATCCTCTTTTAGGTTAGGAAGTGGTTCGAAAGTTATTTGTCAACGAGAGCACAATGTGTGAAAGTAAATAATTGTTTTAGTGAATATGTAACTATTGAGACGGGAGTTCCACAGGGCTCTGTTCTAGGACCTATTCTGTTTTTGATTTACGTAAACGATTTGTGTGAAAATAAATTCAATGGTAAACTCACAGCTTTTGCTGATGCATAGCGCTGTGCTACTCAGCACCTAATTGGAATTGTGCTGAAACATTTGTTAAAGAAGATCTACGTTTCTTACAACAATGTTTTGATTTAAATGGGTTAGAATTAAGTGAAAAGACGAAGTTTATGTGTTATGGCATCTGTAAGTATTTTTAACTGTAAGTTTGTATTTCATGCTACAAATTATTTTAATTATGCTTGTAACTGTCCACATATTGAGAGTGAATGAAATGAAATATTTGGGAGTAATTTTGGACAGTAATCTACGCTGAGATAAACATTTACTTACTGTAAACAAATGCCTTAGAAGTGCCTTGTCCAAATTTTACTTCTTACGAAACAAATGTCCACTTCCGGTCAAAAAAACCATTTATCATGCACTTGTTCTCTCCAAAATCTCTTATAGTATAATCTGCTGGGACAGTGCGTACATGAACACATTTAAGTGTGCACTCGTCTTGCAAAAAAAATTAATTTGTGTAATATTGTCCAAAAATTCTTATGAACACTCATTTCCGTTGTTTGTGGCCCTCAAATTGTTGCCACCAAGGCATTTGTATTTATTTAAAGTCTTAAAATTGTTTTATGCCAGAAGTGGCAATATGCTGAGTGTATCTGATAATTGTAAATATAATCTAAGGAATGAGTCAAACATTGTAACAAACAAACCAAGATTAACTTTATATAAACGTTGCTTTCTCTATATGGGGCCAAAGATATTTAATCTATTTGCCCGCTGAAATTTAAAAAATTAAATTCTCAAACAAAAATGTTAAAACTTGCCAAAGACTGGCTATTCTCTCAAGAAAAAATTGAACATTTATTTTGATGGTATTTCATCGTAACAATACTTATGTAATAGCTACTGCGTTTATTTTTATCGCATACATTTTTGCAATTTGCTGGTGGCTCAATTCTTGTCTTATGACCTTGGAGACCACCTAAAGCTCCCTCTTCTTTGATGTCACCAGTTTGTGTAACAAAAATTCTTTGGGAGTAAATAAATTATTATTATTTTCTGGAAAGTAATCATTCTTAAAAGTCTAGCATTATTAGCTGCTTCTTACTTCCACTGTTTTATCTAAAAGGCACACATTGTGTTTCGATCCTCGAATGATGACTCGGATGAAAAAGTAAAAGAAAGATAGTACTTCGCTCTGGTTAGGCCACACCTTGAATATGCCACGAGCCTTTGGGACCCAGGTCACAAAGTTATAACCGAAAAATGAATACAATGCATAGGAAATCTGCACGCTTCGTCAACAACTGCTACAAACTAATTTTATTGGTGTTTCACAACTTTTAGAGGGATTAAAGTGGGAGCCCCTAGACACTCGGAGGCTACACGCTGGGATTAGTTTGTTTGAGAAATTCAGAACTGGTGTGTTTCAGAGCGACACAGAGAATATTATTTTAACGTCACACTACATCTCTAAGTCTGATAGACGTGATAAATATAAGAGAGATACATTGCCGAACAGATAGATACAAAAATGCGTTATTTCAACTCACAATAAGTGACCATAGTGAAAACTGAGCTCAAATCAATACACTCCCATAATTACGTCACCATTTCACCTCCCAAAACCTTATCCCTCACATATTTACATCTACATCTACGTAATACCCTGCGAGCCACCACGAGGGTGCGTGGCAGGGGGTGAAGATCACCAAACATGCACTATTGACATGAAACTAGAATATTTAATGGAGACATGTTAGATAATAGGGTCACATGCAGCTAGATGGTTAATATCTACATAAGTCATATACATTTACACAGCTGGTGTCCTAACATCCCCTGCTACACGCCCATGCAGCAGCTCGTAGGGTAGTATGTAGATGTAAAATCTTATGAGGTAAAAATATACAGTATGTAAGTACGATGGTCAAATTATTTAAAGAGGCACCGAAGTAATATAATTGGCTCAAAAGGATTGGAGCGCACAATTAGACAATAGGTTAAAATTTTATGATAATTCATTTAATGTCAAAGATGATTTTCTTTCGACTGCGCCATAATATTATGAAAAAACGCGAATGAAACGAAGCAAAATTTTGTAAAAAAAAATTAATCATAACGTTAAGTCACTAAATTCATCGGTAAATCACAAAAAAAAATCCCCCTGAGACTTGTATCCCATTTATGCAATTTTATAAAAATTATTGCAGTGTTTGAAATTTATTTTTTTTAATAATTAAAAATCTGCTCACCACACACCAATACATCTCTGACGTGATCTGCGGGTCAGACGTTCCCAATTCATTTTAGAGCGCATTAATTCCTAGAGCACACAGATGTAGAAAATGCCGCGGAAAACTGTTTTTTTATTTTTTTTTACTTTTAGCAAGTATCTTAACCATTGATGCAATATGTTGCTGGAATTTTGGTATCATAAGAAAGACGATACGTCGTTCTTTATAACAAGGTCGAGTACATTGAATAAAATATGCTGTAACATCCCGCTCATACTTTAGTGAAGTTGGGTGCACACTGACAAATTTATTGCGAAAATTATTGCGTTACAAATTTATTGCTTTACTTACAGCGCGCGAATTTATAAGCAAATTTAACAAGTAATCGGCTCTGCAAGTTCGCTTTAAGAACTTGTAATAGTTTCGGCAAGTCCCTCGCAGATGCGTCTTGTTGCCAGAGCGTAAACAGCAGTCAATCTGGCCCCTCTCGAACATGAGAACAAGTTTTCGTCAGACTATAACCTTCCGCTAACTTCAGGGGAGATAACTTGCCTGGGATCGGGTTGGTGTGGCGGCTAGAGTACTGGCTAATCATACTGGCGGCCAGGATTCAAATTCCTGCAGAGGAGCATGTTTTTCAGAGGAACTCCCATCTCTACTTGAGTGTGCAGTGGAGGGCACTTCAGGTACAGCACTCCGTCTGTCGGATGAGACATTAAAAACCGTGGTCCCCTTGGCGCCTTTCAATAAGAGTAGGCTAATGCCGACGCCGGATTTCTATCCACCCTTCTTCCCTTACCTACACCATACGGCGCAAATGACCCTAATAGTCGGTCGCCTCCCCAAGAATCCAATCCAGATAACTTGCCAGAGTAAACCCACTCTAAGGGCCGTTTAACGTGACGCACCTGATTGCGCAACGCAATGCACAGAAATCTGAAGAACGCAGGTAAGGAATTAGAGCAGGGACTGATTTCCATCAGTCGTTCATGCATTTATGTGTGCAATCTGGCAATTCGCCACTTTACACGACGCAGTTATCAATGCACACCCATACATTCATCAGTTTGCGCGATAAATTAGATGCGATTGATGATTGGTGTGATAGATGGCAGCTAGAATTAAATTTGAAGAAATGCGCGATTATGAATTTTTGGAAAAAGAATGGCCTTCCCCGGAATAATTATAGCATCAAAGAAAACAAAATATGTACCGTGGAATCAATTAAATACTTAGGCGTCACCATCAGTGAAGACATGTCATGGGGGAAACACATCAGGGAAATAACTAGTGTAGCAAACCGTAGATTAGGATTCGTAAAAAGGGTTCTAGGCAAATGCGATGAGAGAGTCCGAGAAAGAAGCTATTTTACACTTGTCAGGCCTCATTTAGAATATGCCGCTAGTATATGGGATCCGTACGAGGAAGGTATGATAAAAGAATTAGAGCGCGTGCAAAGGAGATCTGCTAGGTTTGTTAAATGTCGTTATGATAATTGTATTAGTGTTACGAGTTTAATAGAAGAACTAGGATGGGAATTACTATCAGAACGAAGGTTAAAATTTAGGTTAAACCTTTTAAGTAAATTCGAAACCGATTTCTTCACAGATGACGTTAGATATATATTAAGAACCCCTGCGTATTATGCTAGGTTTGACCATATTAACAAAATTAGAGAGATAGATTGTCGTACCGATAGATTTAAAATGTCATTTTTCCCGCGTACCATAAGAGAGAACAATAGGCAACGTAGCAAAAGGGATAGGTAGGTGAAACATAGTTAGAATAGTCTGTAGTGCATGATGCATGTAATAGCTACCAATAATCCCTTCCTTATTATGTAGATTTTAACCTGTACTATACCGTAGTAACTAATATTCTATTGTAATAACTACTGCAATTACTTGCAGTAACTAATAATCTACTGTAGTAACTAATATACTATGACCCTATTTTCTAGCATGTCTACAGTATATATCCTACTTACATGGCAATAGTGCATGTTTGGTGATCTTCACCCCCTGCCACACACCCTCGTGGTGGCTCTCAGGGTATTACGTAGATGTAGATGTAGATGTAGATGTAGATAAAATTCCACTTGCAAAACGGCCTCACAGAAATGAATACCGATGACTGATGTATCAGAGACGGAAGCGCGGGAGGCTGAGGTTGAGGAGGAAGAGGAGACATGCCGACGGGAGAGAAAACGAGGAGTAAGGTGACGAAACCGGGTGGAAGTGAGATTTACGAGGAATGGGAAGGCGCGGCCATTGGCCAAGCGCATTTCCATCGCTCGCTTCTTCCTCGGAATAGTTTAGAGAGCGGCCGACGAGGGCGCGCGCGCAAGAATTCAGAAGATTTCAAGTATCCAAGCAGATGAAGAATACCTAGCGACTTTCCCCATAGTCAGGTGCGCGACACGGAATTCATTACATTTTTCCCGATAAATCCATGACGCTACCGATCGATTCGCGGTGAATGAATCAATACTAATTCTGAGAAAAAATGCAATTTTTTCAATCTCATTGATGCATTGCGTTAAATTTCTATTCTTTTTCTCAGATATTCGTAATGGAAGCTCTTAGATGCTGGAGCCGAAGGCACGACTAGGTTTAGAACCGCTAAAGGCTCCGAGATTTCTCCCTAAACCAGCACTATAAAAATTTAGATCAGGCGGGCTCCAGGTTGACGCGAGGGATATTTTATCTGTAAGGGAAACAAATTTAGGTTAAAAATGCAACCTTAAACTAAGCAAAGTTACTGAATTGTAGAAATAATTAAGGTTGGAATCTCTATCTGATCGAAGAAAAATGAATAGATTAAGTCTTTTGCGAAAGTTTGATGTAGACTATTTTTTTCGGACGTTCAACATATTTTGCTAGAGCAAAGCTATTATGGTAGAAACCATCACAGGGATAAAATTTAGGAAATAGACTGCAGAACCGATAGACTGATAATGTAATTTATTGAGAATATATTTTGTACATGTGTTCCCCATGATATTCCTGAAGTTAAGGTAATTGCAACATATGTGTATTTATCCGATGACTTTATAATTACTCAGCCCACAGTGTCGATATGGTGATTGTGTGATGACTCCCGCAAGAAGAGTTACGTGGTGCATTTACTAAGATTCAGTTCCAGTTCCCACTCCAAGCACCACGAAAGAACTTTGTTTAGGACCGATGGTAGAACTTCTGTGTCCATGTCTTCTCTAACTTCGCGGTAGATGACCGAATCGTCTCAAAATAATCTTAGGATGATTAGGACTCTAGGGAAGCAATTGATCTTGTAATATCTTAAGGAGACCTTGATGAGATCACGTATGGAAATTATCGCGAAAAAAACGACCCACTACAATTTCCGCTGCGGCCATCTTGATGCTCAGCATTTTGCGTGCAGTGACACCTACATCTACATCTACGTAATACCCTGCGAGCCACCACAAGGGTGTGTGACAGGGGGTGAAGATCACCAAACATGCACTATTGCCATGCAACTAGGATATTTAAGGGAGGCATGCTAGAGAACAGGGTCATATGCAGCAAGGTGGTTAGAATCTACATAATAAGAAAGGGACTATTGGTTAATTTAAGAGAAACAATTGCACTTTTCCACAAAATTGTTTTAACGCGTTGTACGCATTAAAACAATTTTGTGGAAAAGTGCAATTGTTTCTCTTAAATTATGAATAACTTCCACGATATCTCGCCTGAATCTGTTGACTAATGGTTGTTATTACATGCATCATGCACTACAGACTACTCTAACTAGATGTCACCTACCTATCCCTTTGTTACGCTGCCTATTGTTCTCTTTTATAGTACGCGGGAAACCTAGTTCAAACCACCTTGACAAACTTGTGCCCCGCTCCGCATATAGCCGTAAGCCGACACAGTCCGAGGTATGGCGCCACGCTCTCCCCCATGATAGCCGCCTATCGCTCGCCGTCACTTTCACCCGTGGTGCCCCACAGCGGCTTTATTATTACCCAGAAAGGAGAGGGTAGGGTGGGGAAATGGCGGAGGAGGGGAAGGAGAAATGAGGGGAGTAGGAATGGTTAAAATGGGGGGGTAAGAGAGGGGGAGGCACCCTCCCAACTTCCCCTTCCCGCAAGATATTCCCACTGTATAAATTATGGGTGTGAATTGGTATAGCTTAAGGTGGTTTGAGCGAGACAGTTCGCCAGTCATAATAGAGGCCATGTTCGAATTGTACGTTTAAATGCCAGAAGCTGGAGGAAACATGAATTAAATATTGCATTCTTGATGGTGCAATAATATACTTTCATAATCATGAGAGCAAAGACACGAGGAAGAGAATAGCGCTAGCTAAGGAGCCGTTTAGCAATATAAGGGAGCTGATGACGGAGACATTGGGTAAGCATGTGAAGAAGAGGCTGGTGAAGAGCTTGATATGGAGTGCATCATTGCAGAAACGTGAACCCTCAGAAAGGACGACGAGAATAGGCTTCAGGCATTTGAGATGTGGGCGTGGAGAAGGATGGAGAAAGTTAGGTGGACAGATGACTAACGTGGAAATGCTTGAGATAGAGGGCGAGGATAGGAAAATTCTGAATGAAATCCGTGATAAGCAGGATAGATGGCTGAGGGACGTAATAAAGGGTGATGGGTTACTGAATAGTGTGATCGAGGGAAGGATGTTGGGCTAGTGGGGAAGGGGATGAAGGTGAATAGGTTTCATGGCCGGGATGAAGAAGGGTAGATCGTATGCAGAGGCGAAAAATGATATCGTAGAGGGAGATAGCCCCCTGAATGTGTGGAAAACCGGGAGGGGATTCTCTGACATTCAACTAAACCTACCTTTACCGGTAGAGTACACAATAAAAACTGAAATTCCATGTAATTAAATCAAATGTCTTTAATTTGACTCATTTTTTCAAGCGGTACGTTTAAAACTCCTTCGCAACAGAAGGATTTCTGTGATTCTGAAAAAATAACTGCGGTGGAAATATGATTTATTTTTAAAAAAAGTTATGAAAACGTACGAACGAAATACTTAATTTGTTGACGGTATTTACGTGTTAGAAACTCCTCATTTTTTTAAATAAAATCTCCATGGAGTGCATAGACGTCCCATTTTCCATATGAAAAGGGCTGATATTTTTTGGTCCAAAAATTCGGAAAATAGTTCTGCAAGGTAGAGATATTTTGGTATCTTAGGATGGGTTAGATATTTTTCTTAAAAATGAGTCCAAATTAATTTATTTCTAAGTAAAATGACATTACGATCAAACTGCCTAAGTCCAAACGTGAAATAAATGTATTGAATGTAATTGTAGCAATGCTTCGAAATTTATAACAGTAGAGTGAACACAGGTACATCCATGACTGGGCGATTTCGGACGAGGTATGCAGCCCCCTTAAAATTCCACAGATGGGAAAGCATGATAGACATACTTCCAATACCACTTTTCTCAGGTTCATTCAATTGAGTCATCTACCAGTTGTTGGTAGGTTTGAATGAACGTCAGAAAAAAATCATCCATATTTTTACACGTGCAAATAATGTCTGCATCTAATATTTCTTTCTGCATCTTCGCGTATGACCCGCCATTCTTCATCCCGTCCATTAATCTTTTTCTGTTTCTTCCCCTTCTCCTCTTGCCAACAAGTTATTTTCTCTTTCACGGCTTTGAGCATCCCATCGCCATTACCTCATTCAGCCACCTGTCCCGCACCAAGTTTCCTCCCCTTACAAACTTGTCAAGCACTTCCTCGTTCGTTTTCCTTCTCCGTCCGCCGAGCCTTCCACATCTTCCTCCACGCCCACATATCGAGTGCCTGCAGTCTAATATCGTCCTTCAATCTTCAAGTCACGTTTATACCTTATACAACGCTACGTTCCTCATGAAGCTCTTCACCAACCTCATCTTTAAAACTTTACGGCCCCATCATCAGCTTCCTTCGATTAATAAACGCTTCTTTAGGGTAGGTTTACTCACGGAAGTCACTTCCATGACAGTTACGTGTAAGTTATGACATGACAGTTACGTGTAAGCAGAATGATGTCCTGCAAGTGGCGATACCATTCAAGATATCGCTTCACTCGATACTTCCATGGAATTCAACTTCCATGTGTAAAGCCGCCTTTAGTCCGCGCCATTATCCTACTTGAATCCTTTTAATATCTCTGGCTCAAACCTTTGGAATTAGTAATCGTTTTCAATAAAAATGTTGCTTACCCGCCAATCCTTAATGACAGTCTACTTCATTAGAATTATTATAAGGAGCCCATAAAAAAATGTGACCTCATTTCGTAAGCAATTGTGTCTTAAAGTCATAATGTTCACTGCAACTGAGACACTTTCAATTTACGTCTTCCATTTTTTTAACTCTCGTTAATTAAATCTCAATTTATATTATTTTCTGATATTATATATATATATATATATATATATAAGTGATATGAATGGTGCGAGAGGTAGAGGTGGGCCGAGAAAGTTGTGGTTGAATGTGGTTGAGGAAATTCTTAGGAGGAGGAATATTAGGAGTCTTAAAAACAGGAGGGCGTGTATGGAGTAGTGTATGGGGGTAAATGAGGTAAAAGAGGTTTGCTAGGATAGGTCAGAATGGAAAAAATTATTGAAGCAGAGGTAGGTGTACAAATAAGTATTTATGAGTGAAACTTAGTGACTCAGTCTACCACGAAGGGAACGGCGTGATTGGTATGTACTTACAAATTCATCTTTTAAATTGAATTTTTGTATTTCTCTCGCTTTAAATAAATTTTTCCATTTCTGGCTTTGATTTATCATACATTTTGTTGCTACCCTTTGGTTTATTAAAGACACGAAAAATCAAATTCCTTGGCAATTTTTCTCAGTATTATTTTGAACGACCGGATTTATCGCGTAGGCAACATCTCCCGGTGAAGATGTTTCCTTCTGATGATGTCGCCTACGCGATGAAACCGGTCGTTAAAGATAAATCTGAGTGAAATAATACAAAGGCATTTTGATTTTTTTTAAATTAAGCCCGAAGCCATGGTACTGATTACTTGTTAGCCAACTACGAATTTTCTTTGTACTAATTCTAAAGTAGAACTATTTATGTAATTTCTGTAATGCATTGGTTGGGAAAACCAGAGCACAACAGACATTCACTCATTTCTTCCCTTCTATTTATCAGTTCTTGGATATGTTGACCCTGACTAGGCAAAATTTGTTTTGCCATTGTGCTAAATATCTTAACATTATTATTAGCTAACCTCGCAAGCGATTTCCGGCATGATATTGCTCTTGAATGATGTAGTACCTTATAAAACTATTTATCTGTCGCAGTAATTGTAACCAGCAATTAGTTCAGCAGCAGCGTAGCAAAGGGATAGGTAGGTGAAATATAGTTAGAGTAGTCTGTAGTGCATGATGCATGTAATAGCAACCAATAATCCCTTTCTTATTATGTAGATACTAACCATCTAGCTGCATGTGACCCTGTTACCTAGCATGTCTCCATTAAATATCCTAGTTGCATGTCAATAGTGCATGTTTGGTGATCTTCACCCCTTACCACTCACCCTCGGGGTGGCACGCAGGGTATTATGTAGACGTAGTTCACCGCATGGTGGCATGTTCGCCCATGCAGCACTCTCTTAGTTTCTGGTATGAACGTATTTGGCAGGGGGTTACCTATCACCAACCTGATCTACAGTGAATAAATTTACTTTCACCAACATGCACCACATAATAGGTATGCTACAAACGCTACAGAAATCACAAAATAATTCTATAATATAACTACGTAAGTGTGAAACAAGATTCATGCAGGGAAAATGCAAAGCATGGTGTTAGCACTACTCCGCAGATTTGGAAAAATGCATTAGGGGGGCATATGAGTTAATCAGCTACACTACCTGTCAACTAAGCTACTTCAAAGTCATCACACAGCCATTATGGTCTCTTATCTATCGCGGGAAAAACGACATTTTAAAGCTTACTCTTCTAAAATCTATTTCCCTTATTTTATGCTCATGATCTGTTCTACCGTAGTATTTTGGAGTACGTAAGATATAGATAACTTCTTCTATAAATAGATCGGTTTAGGCTTTACATAAATAATAGGGTCTAATTTTAAATCGACGGCGTGAAAGCGATTCCCATCGTAGTTTTTGTAAGATGTCAGTAACACTAACGAGTCTGTGATGATGCTGATATAGATTTATACACGCTTCTCTCGTGAACGCCATATTTACTCATTTATTTAGCTAACTATGGTAATTTTATTACAGCATGCAAGTTTTTTTAACACTAGAACCACGGACGGGACATTATTGTCTCATTACACATTTTAGTGAGCTATATCTCTGTTGATATTTTTCGCAAAATTTTGGGGACCTTTCACCGTTATTAATAGTATGCAATTGATTGAGGGGATGAGTGTTTTCCCTGGATGTAATTTGCTGAATTTCACACAAAATAAGTTAGGTATAATTGAGATACTTTGCGCAAATTTTAGGATATGAGTCAGGCCATACTTTGTATAATAATCTTAACCGAAAGTTATTTAACGAATCTGAATGATGTTTAAATAATCAAACCTTCAGCTGGCAACTTCCCTCCATCACAAAATTCATTTTCCAAAGAAATAAGACCATTTACACAGGTCCAGGAATTGCCAAAACACCGATGATACATTTTTGTCTCAGCCGCGGTTTTGGTGGGTTCGCAAAGCCCAGCAGTTCTAGTGTTGAAGAATGAGACATTTCTAACACCTAGATCTGGTTAAAAAGTTAACATCGTGTAGTTTACACGCTTTCTGAGCTATTTTTTTATGAAAATAAATCGTATATTCACCGCAGTAATTTTTTTCAAAATCGTAAAAAAAAACCTTCCGTTGTGAAGGGGCTTTATAAACGTAACTTGCGAAAATATGAGTCAAGTTAATGACTTTTGCAGATTTTTTTATTTAATCATTTAGAATTTTAGTCGTTTAAAAATACATTCTCATAATGATAATATGGCGGCAGTTTTAATATCCGTAGGCAAAAATACATTTGCATGGATTAGACAAAATACTTTGCTATGCATGAAATACCGAGAGAATTAGAGAGATAGATTGTCGTACCGATAGATTTAAAATGTCATTTTTCCCTCGTACTACAAGAGAGAACAATAGGCAGCTTAGCAAAGGGATAGGTAGGTGAAATATAGTAAGAGTAGTCTGTAGTGCATGAGGCATGTCATAATAACCAATAATCCATTTCATATTATGTAGATACTAACCATCTAGCTGCATGTGACCATATTATCTAGCATGTCTCCATTATATATACTAGTTGCATGTCAATAGTGCATGTTTGGTGATCTTCACCCCCTGCCACACACCCTCGTGGTGGCTCGCAGGGTATCACGTAGATGTAGATGTAGATGAAATACATTACAAAAATTTGGACATGTTTGGTCAACAAAAAACAAAATATTAAAATATATAAGCAAAAGTACATCACTTTTGAAAGAGGTAAATAATTGTAAGACTTCAGCTACCGGTTACCAGCACAGGAGAGATTTGCTGTGTTTGTCAAGCTCCCGGAAGCTATGGTTTTTTTTCTTCTTGACCGATTCCGAATGTCGTGACGTGATAAAAAGAGGTTGGGAAGCACCGGTAGAAAACGGCACAACACGCCCCAAGTCATCCCAAAACAACTTCCCCTCTCCTGCCTCTCGGCACTTTCGATTGCGCGACATGGGGAGGGGAGGGATAACTGTGTGTGGGGGATATACGAGACTTGACTTCTCATAGCTCCCTCCCCTCCGTAAAGCGAACCCCCCAGCCACTCCTCTCTCTTCCTCCCCTCCTCCCGCCGAGCCCCTCCCCTGGCGGCAGCGACGCAAACTGTTCACGAATTTCCCCTCACTTCCCCTACCACAGACGGACGAGCCTCGCCCCGGTCGAGACGTCGTCGTCTCAACCGGCAGCCGACGTTTGAAAGGAAAAGAAATCCTACTCTCGTGTTCAGAGATGTCTCGTTTCGAAATGAACGAATCTTGGAGCGGAAAAAATCTCGTTCCAATTTTAAGGTGGCTCCAGGCTCAGCTATATGATTCAAGGCTAATACTCAAACACACATTTTTTTTGTGTGGTCGGTTTAAAATAGAAACATGCTTTCGCTGAATAATGGGTTACTCTTCTCTTCTTGCTGTTGTCAATCCTTAGATTGGTTTGAATACAGACCTCCATTCAAATCTTTCCTGAGCTTTCCTTTCCATTTCTTCGTAGGATGTTGCCCCGGCATCCTTCCTCACTAGCGGCAGATCGAGGGGTACGCAACTTCAAAAACAAGTGCACATCGCATTTCCATTTCAGCCATTTCTATCTATTTCTAACCATTTTCATCCATTTCTGTCCATTTCCGACCTTTTTCTATCCATTTGTGTCCATTTCTGTCCATTAATATCCATTTCTATCAATTTCGACCTTTTTCTATCCATTTATGTCCATTTCTGTCCATGGCTATCCATTTCTATCTATTTCTAACAATTTCTGACAATTTCTATCCATTTCCGTTCATTTCTAACCATTTCTGTCCATGTATGTCCATTTCTATCCATTTCTGTCCATTTCTGTCCATTTCTACATCTACATCTACATCTACGTCATACCCTGCAAGCCACCCAAAGGGTGTGTGGCAGGGGGTGCTTTCGCACCAGGCATGCATGAATGATATGGTAGAACACCGACATTACATTAAAAACCCGCGTACTACACATGCAAAGCGCCAGTTACAAATCTAATACCCAAGAAACATTCTATCTCCAATCGTTCTAACATGCAAGGGATACAAAGACTACTACTACAGATTCAAAATATCATGCATAAATAAGAACATCATTATTTACATCATGCATAAATAAGAAAGAGGAGAATATAATGAGAAAGATTAACTGCCTGCCTATTGTCAATACTCGAACTATTCATGACGACGATCACAGCTGTTATGGTCCCGAATGGTACGCGGAAAAAATGACATTTTATACCTATCGGTTCTACAATCTAGCTCTCTAATTTTATTGGCGCGATCTAATCTGCCGTAGTACGAAGGGGTTAATAGTATGTTTTTTACGTTTCTGTCCATTTCTGTCCATTTCTAATTCATTTCTGTCCATTTCTATCCATTTCTGTCCATTTCTAATTCATGTCTGTCCATTTCTATCAATTTCAGTCCATTTCTAACCGTTTCTGTCCATTTTTGTCCATTTCTAACCATTTCCATCCATTTCTGTCCATTTCCGACCTTTCTCTATCCATTTGTGTCCATTTCTGTCCATTAATATCCATTTCTGTCCATTTCTATCAATTTCGACCTTTTTCTATCCATTTCTGTCCATTTTTGTCCATTGCTATCCATTTTTGTCCATTTCTGTCCATTTCTATCCATTTCTATCCATTTCTGTCCATTTCTAATTCATTTCTGTCCATTTCTATCAATTTCAGCCCATTTCTAACCGTTTCTGTCCATTTTTGTCCATTTCTATCCATTTCTAACCATTTCTGTCAATTTATGTCCATTTCTGTCCATTTCTGTCCATTTCTAGCCATTTTTGCCCATTTCTAGCCATTTCTGTCCATTTCGCGACCATTTCTCAACAAGCGTACACCATTTCTCAGAGTTGCATACCCCTCGCGCCAGATATTGTTCCTTGACCTCCCTCTGTATCGTGCCCCCTCCACCTTTCCCTCTAGCACACACTTGACTAGACTCTAGTGTCTCAATATATGCCCCACCAATTCTTGCTCTTTTCACGAGACTCTTCCATAGTTCATTCCTCTTCTCTCTCACTGTCTTGAACACCTCTTAATTTTTAACTCCTTCCAACCAACTGATTCCCAGCATTCGTCGATAACACCACACTTCTAAAGCATCCAGTCTTCCTTCTTCTTTATTCCTTTGCAATGGTCCAGGTTTCACATCCGTACAGAACACTTTTATCAATATTTTTCTTATGTCTATGCTGATGTTTCTTACAGTAAAACGTTTTATCTTCTTGTTAAAAGCTCTTTTAGCCATGGGCATTCTACTTCTAATTTCTCTTTTGCTTTATGCTTCACTTGTTATCATTGCCCCCAGGTATTTGAATGCCTTGACCATTTGTAAGCTTTTGCCTTGTATACTTATTTTATAATTGACATATCCCTCTTTACTGCAAACAATTCTCTTTGTTTTTTATTGTTAATTCTCATATTGCATTCCTTTCCCATTATATCTTCCATACTTTTCATTATACTCTATAGCTCTTCCTCACTTTATGCTCAGATCACTATATCGTCCGTAAATTAAAATCCGCAGGTTAAAATTTAGGTCAAAACTTTTAAGTAAATTCGAAACAGATTTGTTCACAGATGACGTTAGATATTTATTAAGAACCCCTGCGTATTATGCTAGGTATGATTCGATTAACAAGATTAGAGCGATAGATTGTCGTACTGATAGCTTTAAAATGTCATTTTTTCGGCGTACCATAAGAGAGAACAATAGGCAGCGTAGCAAAGGGATAGGTAGGTGAAATATAGTTAGAGTAGTCTGTAGTGCATGATGCATGTAATAACAACCATTAATCCCTTTCTTATTATGTAGGTACTAACCATGTGACCCTATTATCCAGCATGTCTCCATTAAATATCCTAGATGCATGTCAATAGTGCATGTTTGGTGATCTTCACCCCCTGCCACACACCCTCGTGGTGGCTCGCAGGGTAGTATGTAAATGTAGATGTAAATCTTAGCATGCCCACTTTCATCTCTTGCATCATTACCCCCTCCGCTTATCTTTTGGCGTATCTTTTGAATTGCTTCTTCTATGTACAAGTTTAATAGAACTGGTGTTAAGGCACAGCCCTGCCTCACGCCCTTCTGGCCCTTTGCTTCCTCTCCTTGTTCCTATTAGTTACTTTTATTTCCGCTTTTTCATTTACTACATAGAGGTTCCATATAACCCTTCTATCCTTGAATGTCACCCCTATTTTCTTTAAAAAGTTAAATTAGTGTTCCTATTTAACATTTTGCCTTTAGAAAACCACAATTAAGGTTCAAAATATGCAGACGTATCCTAGGAATACATTTTTATTGTACGCATTTGTCCAGAAATAGAAGCCGACTGCAGCGCCATTTTATGTAACTTTTAACTGTAAACTCCACTTTCTCCAGCGAGATATTGCAGAACAGCATATTTAACATTGATACTCAAACGATATCGTACTGTCTACCAAATTTATTTCAAAATCTTACAACACGTGTTTCAACAGTCTAGCAGTCATCATCAGGTAAGACTAATGAAACCTCTTAACGTCTTACCTGATGATGACTAAGGCTAGCTAACTAAGGAGGCTAGCAAAGCGTCATATATGGATTGCGTCATTACATGGATATGTGACTTTGACGATTACGAAGGAAGATGAAAAGAGACCAGAAGCCCTGGAGATGTGAGTATATGGAGGAAGATGGAAACGGCGTGTTGGAAAAATAAAGTGAGAAAAGAGGAGGTTTATAGAGGAGAATATGCGAGGAAAATACTATGTCGGTAGCAATTGGAAGAAGAAAGAATAACTGAATAGGACATTGCGTATGAATAAGAGGTCGTTTGCCAACGACGGGAATGGAAGGAATGGTGGAGGGAAAGCGGAGAAATGGGGAAGGAGGAGGAATCAAATGCTGGACAACATCAAAGTAGAAGGAAAAATACGTAATAATGAAGCGATTAGCTGAGAGAAACATGAAATCCACTTCCTCCGGCGAGATGTTGTAGAACAGCATATTGAACAATGATACTCAAACGATATCGTACTGTCTACCAAATTTATTTCAAACTCTTACAGCACGTGTTTCAACTGTCTAGCAGTCATCTGTCTCATAGATATAGACATAGCAGGCATCTCAACTCTAGCAGTCTTACCGGATGATGACTGCTAGACAGTTGAAACACGCGTTGTAAGAGTTTGAAATAAATTTTGGTAGACAGTACGATATCGTTTGAGTATCATTGTTTTTAACTGTACGTTTAATCATCCCCGGACATGTACATTCGGTAAGAGCCCAGCCTCCAGGGCCCTTGGATGAAATCACCGCCCTCCAGGGGACGGTAGTTCCCACTTTGGAAACCACTGCTGTAGATTAACCAACTACAAAGTCTCATTGGCACCCATTATAGTCTATTATCGTCAGCAGCAAATCAAGCACTATCAAAAGTGGCTTCAGCGAAATATCTATCCATTATAGAACTGAATAAAACTATTCAAATAATATACACTACAACCACGCCAATGAAATACAATATATTGGAGATAACAACAGTGCGGTTACGAAGACTTAACTGCCGGCTGGGTATAATAAGGCTTCTCCACTGGAATCAATATGGTGACCCTAGTTTAAAACAAATGTTCGTGTTGAGTTAACAATAAGTTTTCAGTGATAGCAACAATTGATCACAGGACTGAAGGGTAAATAGTTTTAAACACCAGGTTTGAGAGTAAGTTCAAATGGAACCCCGGTTTAGAAGCGGAAATGAATGCTGGAATAACATACGAAAATTGAGGAATTGAAGAACTGCTGTGACCCTGGACAAGTTATACATGCAATATTGGATCGGGCTGGGTTTAATCTCCTAGAATTATCACAGTTTTGGGCTCCCGCATTCATTAACTTGAAAAGTAAGCTCTGATTGCACGGGGATTTCAGTTTTTTTGTGGACAAAGATACCCAGGGAACTTGAGCATTTAACCGAATCTAGATCCCCTTTCTTATCTCACCAAGAAAAAGGCTTACTCCCCTGCTATGGCACGCGTTTTGACTCTATAAAATTGACAAGCGGACTTGGAAATGAAACAGAGGAGTGCCAACTAAACTTTCTCCGCGTAATCATTTTTATGATAACTTCTAGTTTACATTACCCAGCGACAAATCACCGTCTTTGCAAAGAAATTGTGACCTCACCAGTAGTATTATTTCTGGTCCTTTATACCCCACGAAGTGAGAATTAAGTCTGCCTTGCGTCCTCAATAAATAGTACTTCGTTTCTTTGTCGTAGACTAGGCAGCTTCCGAGGTCTCACGAAGTAGAAAATTGCATTTGTCTTACAGGATATTTTTTGCGTGTAAGATTGTTCTGTAGAGTTCGGGTCAGAGGGCAAGATAATACTCTATGTGTAACTGATAACGCCTACAAAATAGCGGGTCCATTCATTAAGAGTTCTGTCAAGCTGACCAGCAAACAATTTGACAACACAAGAGCAGCATTAAACATAAACGTTATTAGCAAACCACGCAAGTACTGAAAGAACAAAAAAATAAAAATAAGAAGACCATAAACACAACGATATCCATTTTAGCCCTGGTATAATTTGCGGTCTGGATCATAGTTTTGAGGTCCCTAATCGTACGTGGAAGGAGGACAATAAATTATGGAAAAAAGGAACGATTCTTTGAACTTGTTCCATTTTCGTGAACGACATCGAAATGAACGAGTCAAATGAAAGGAATGAAACTGCCCATCTTTACCATACGCACGCAGTGTCACGCGCTCGTCTCCCTTCCCTTTCCTCGCTTCCCCTCCTTTCCCACCGCACACCACCCCATCCCTTTCCCTCCCACTTCCCCTCCTCTCAGAGACATCCCGCTTAGTCACGCCGAGTGCCCGTCATTAAGCACGTCAGAGCCATCTAACGAGGTGACGGGGGAACTCGATACTACCACACTACCGCGCTCTGCTGTACACGGCTTTATGGAGATGTGCCGTCCTTTCAAAGGGAGGAAGGGTTGTCTGGATTGTTGGCTCTTTTGGGGGGGAGGGTGGGGGAAGAGGGCGGGAGGGAAAGGTCTTTAAAGGGAAGGGGATGAAGACATCTCCCCGCACGGAACATTTCCTGCCATCAGACAGTGATCATTCATTTTTAAATCGATGAAAGAAGTCGCTCATGCGTACAATTTCAACGCGATCGAGATGAATCGTTGCCGCGGTACACAAGATTGTTGAAGCGGCAGTGGTTGCGCTAATGTCTCTTGTTCATGGTGATACTCTACATTAATATCTATATGCATACAGGAAGCTAGGCTTTATCAAGAGAGTACTCGGGAAATGTGACGAGAAAGTGAAAGAACGTTGTTATTTTTCAATCGTTAGGTCTCATCTGGAATATGCTGTTAGTGTATGGGATCCATACGAAACGGGGTTGATATCAGAGGTAGATCGCGTACAGCGAAGAGGAGCTAGGTTTGCGAAACGATGCTACGATAAGTTGGCTAGTGTGTCTGGACTGTTAGAAGAATTAGGATGGGAATCGCTATCACAGCGTAGATTAAATTATAGGCTTAACCTCCTAAATAAATTTCAGGAAAATCATTTTACTGACGACGTGAAAAACATACTATTAACCCCTTCGTACTACGGCAGATTAGATCGCGCCAATAAAATTAGAGAGCTAGATTGTAGAACCGATTGGTATAAAATGTCATTTTTTCCGCGTACCATTCGGGACCATAACAGCTGTGATCGTCGATGTGAATAGTTCGAATAGTGACAATAGGCAGGCAGTAAATCTTTCTCATTATATTCTCTACTCTCTTATTTATGCATGATAACAAGTTGACCAGACAACACAGTATAGGTTTATCGGGACGGAAGAAAGCACAGAAAAAGGATAAACATACAAATCAAAACAACACCCATGAATTTCCAAACTGTAACTTTCCCAATAATTTAGAAAACACGAACCCCACAAATACAATAGGCAGACATATTAAAATAGAGGAATTTTCAGTAGTAGTAGTTAATTGTCGTAGTTTAAGAAGCAAGATACCTGAATTTCATCACCTTATAGAGAGTACTAATTCTGACATAATTATAGGAACTGAAAGTTGGTTAACAAGCGATATTGCTGATAGTGAAGTTTTTCCAGTAAATTTTAGGGTATACAGGAGAGATCGAGAGAGTCGACTGGGAGGGGAAGTATTTATCGCAGTTAAGAACACAATAGTCAGCAAAATAGAAGTGATTCCCGATAATATAATAGAAAGTGTATGGTGTTCCATTCAATGTGCTAATTCGAAAGTAATATACGTTTGTGCCTACTATAGACCACTCCATTCCGATATACACTCAGTATTAGAACTCGAGAAACAGATCAGGTCCATTAATTCCCATAGTAACGAACGACAGATAATTGTTGGTGGAGATTTCAATACACCATCGATAGATTGGAAAACATGCAGTCATAAGTCAGGAGGTAGGGACAAAGAAATCTGCGAGACATTGCTTAACTTGTTCGCATCACACGCACTACATCAAATAGTAAATTTGCCTAATAGGGGGGAAAATGTTCTCCATTTACTTGCCACAAACATCCCTGAAAAAGTAATTAAAGTTGAAAATGTCGATGGTATAAGCGACCACAAGGTAGTATACGTAAAACTTTCCCTCAACACTGAAAAAAATTTTTAATTAAAAAGAAAGATTTACCTTTTTAGTAAAGCAGATTTTAACGGATTTAGGCTTGACTTAAAGACATCTTTTGAAAAATTCGTGAACATTAGCAAAAATAGCGATACAGATAATACATGGAAAGAGTTCCTCCAAATTACACGGTCACTTGTCAACAGATATATACCTCATAAGTATAAGAGCTAGAATAGGGAACCAAGGTGGTACAACGAGAGGTTAGAAAATGTTTAAAACGCCAACGAGTTAGCCATGCGAAACTAAGAAAAATTAAGAAAAATGTAGCTAATAGCAACCTAAAAAATACCATCGAGCATTATAAAATTTTTAAATCAGCCGCAAAAACAGCCCTTAGAAAAGCGTTTAGCGAATTCAAGAGAAAAGTACTTGGAGAACAACTAGAGGGAAATCCGAAAGCATTTTGGTCATATGTTAGGGAAGTACAGGGAACTAAAAAGTCAACGGTTAATTCCTTGAAAAACGATAGAGGCAAAATAGTAACTTCCAGTTTAGATAAGGCAAATTGTTTGAATTACTTTTTTCAGAGTGTTTTTAATCAATCTATGCATAGTTTCCGCGAAACCATACCAGACCGATTTCAACAACCAATGCCCCCAATCGATATATCTTGTAGCGGAATCGTATCCTTACTAAGTAACATTAGCCCGAACAAGTCCTCAGATCCTGATGAAATTCCAGCTCGTGTTTATAAAGAATTAGCTCTCGAAATGGCTCCGTATCTTAAAGTAATATTTAACAACAATCAATATTTTATTGATAACAAACCAGCATGGGTTCAGAAAAGGACGGTCTAGCGAAACTCAATTACGTCTTTTTGTTCACGATATTTTAGTTCCCGGAGAAGGTAACGTACAGGTAGACGCAGCGTTTCTTGACTTTAGAAAAGCTTTTGACAAGGTTCCCCGCTGTAAGTTACTCGCGAAGTTAGCATCATACGGAATAGACAGTAATATAGTAGGCTGGATAGGAGATTTCTTACATGAACGCGTTCAAAGGGTGGTATTAGATGGTGTCAGCTCAGGCGAAGTAAAAGTTACATCGGGTGTTCCCCAGGGAAGCGTGATAGGCCCAATTTTATTTCTTCTGTACGTAAACGACTTAAATAGTGTAGTAAAAAATAGCAAGCTCCGTCTTTTTGCCGATGATGCAGTAGTGTATAAAGAAATTAGAAATGAAGAGGACAGACAGTGTTTAGCTAAGGATTTAGATGCGATTGATGATTGGTGTGATAGATGGCAGCTAGAATTAAATTTGAATAAATGCGCGATTATGAATTTTTGTAAAAAGAATGGCTTTCCCCGGAATAATTATTGCATCAAAGAAAAGAAAATATGTAACGTAGAATCAATTAAATACTTAGGCGTCACCATCACTGAAGACATGTCATGGGGGAAACACATCAGGGAAATAACTAGTGTAGCAAACCGTAGATTAGGATTCGTAAAAAGGGTTCTAGGCAAATGCGATGAGAGAGTCCGAGAAAAAAGCCATTTTACACTTGTCAGGCCTCATTTAGAATATGCCGCTAGTACATGGGATCCGTACGAGGAAGGTATGATAAAAGAATTAGAGCGCGTGCAAAGGAGATCTGCTAGGTTTGTTAAAGGCCGTTATGATAATTGTATAAGTGTTACGTGTTTAATAGAAGAACTAGAATGGGAATTACTATCAGAACGCAGGTTAAAATTTAGGTTAAACATTTTAAGTAAATTCGAAACCGATTTCTTCACAGATGACGTTAGATATATATTAAGAGCCCCTGTGTATTATGCTAGGTTTGACCATATTCACAAGATTAGAGAAATAGATTGTCGTACCGATAGATTTAAAATGTCATTTTTCCCGCGTACCATAAGAGAGAATAATAGACAACGTAGCAAAAGGGATAGGTAGGTGAAATATAGTTAGAATAGTCTGTAGTGCATGATGCAATTAATAACTACCAATGATCCCTTCCATATTATGTAGAGTTTAACCTGTACTATACTGTAGTAACTAATATTTTATTGTAATAACTACTGCAATTACATGGAATAACTAATAATCCACTGTAGTAACTAATAAACTGTGACCCTATTTTCTAGCATGTCTACCTTATATATCCTACTTGCATGGCAATAGTGCATGTTTGGTGATCTTCACCCCCTGCCACACACCCTCGTGGTGGCTCGCAGGGTATTACGTAGATGTAGATGATGTAAATATTGATGTTCTTATTTATGCATGATATTTAGAATCTGTAGTAGTAGTCTTTGTATCCCTTGCATGTTGGAACGATTGAAGATAGAATGTTTCTCGGGTATTAGATTTTTAATTGGCGCTTTGCATGTGTGGTACGCGGGTTTTAACGTAATGTCGGTGTTCTACCATATCATTCATGCATGCCTGGTGCGAAAGCACCCCCTGCCACACACCCTTTGGGTGGCTTGCAGGGTATGACGTAGATGTAGGCAGCGTAGCAAAGGGATAGGTAGGTGAAATATAGTTAGAGTAGTCAGTAGTGCATGATGCATGTAATAACAACCATTAATCCCTTTCTTATTATGTAGATACTAACCATGTGACCCTATTATCTAGCATATCTCCCTTAAATATCGTACTTGCATGTCAATAGTGCATGTTTGGTGATCTTCACCCCCTGCCACACACCCTCGTGTTGGCTCGCAGGGTATTACGTAGATGTAGATGTAGTTTCGTAAAAATCACACGAGGCCTTCTAAACGGGATTTTTGCTCGCAGTAAAATTGTAAGTGGATTTTTATATCTCCATTAGAGATAATAAACCACGTATTAGAGGCTTAATATATCCATCTGAGTGTGGGAAACTGACCAAAAGCTCGAACAGTTCGTTGTTGTACCACGTGACCCCTTCGCTACGTGATCGAAATTATCTCGAGCGATTCAAACGCAACCCCTCTGGTTTGGAATCATCCCGTGCCACGTACTATAGTGGCGGCTTGCACGGTATTTGGTAATGTAGATGTAGAAGAATGATGAAATTGAAAAGTGGTCCAAATATAAATACATTAACTTCTAAGAAGTGATCGCCGACGGTAGGCCCTTCCTTATTATGTAGATACTAACCATCTAGCTCCATGTGACCCTATTATCTAGCATATCTCCCTTAAATATCCTACTTGCACGTCAATAGTGCATGTTTGGTGATCTTCACCCCCTGCCACACACCCTCGTGGTGGCCTGTAGGGTATCACGTAGATGTAGATGTAGGCCTGGGTGATATTAATAATCTGATATCGTGGTACGACAATTTTAGAATATCGATAAGTGGCGATTACTATAACTCATATCGTGACGATAAATATCGTCTTATTGCGCCTCAAGAATATATCGTGATATATCACCTGATAAAAATGGCAATATCGCACCCCGATAAAATATCACGATAAATATCACGATAAAATATCACAATAAATATCGTGATAAAATATCGTAATACCGCGCCCCGATAAAGTATCACAATAATCATCACGATTAAATATCAACGTAATTATCACGATAAATATTATGATAAAATATCGTGATACCGGGCTCCGCGAATCCGTAATATTTTACGGTGCGCAATATCACGATATTTTATCGTGATATTTTTTGTGATATTTAATCGAGTGATATATCACGATATTTCTCGAACAGCGATATATCGCGAATTTTCTAAACCTAACAATGTATTGACGATGTACAAAAGATGTTTTTCGAGATATCGATATATCGCCCAGCCCTACCCGACGCAGTCAAAGTAATTCATCCACCACATCAAGTACTTCCTTTGTTGTATACTTTCACGTCCACCACACCGTCTTCAATCCCCACCTCGCCCACTCCTCAAACGCCTGTCTGTTTCTATATCCAACGGCCAAAAATAAATTGAAAGAGCATGTACCCTGCCGGCAAAGTGGACCCTGAGATAGAAATAATCAATTGGCCGTGGATAGAGGTGTCTTGAATCAAGCCATTTCGTTTCATTGCAAATCATTCCAAGCACTTCAAGTCAAAGAAAAGGAACTTCGGCCGCCACGTTAAATTTTTACTGCCCGGGACGAATTCAAAGCTCCCTCAGACTTTTGGCGAAGTTCGTTGAAGTGGCCATCATTTCCAATCGGAAACAAGAGTGGAGAGCTACCCAAGGAGGTCTAATTTTACTGTAATTGTGGTGAGGACTTCAGGCTTGCCAACTTCTTATCCAGCCGAGTGACGATTTCTCGGTCATATGAGAGTGTACTTGAAATAGTTTGGGCGAGATAGTTCCCTACACCGAAAGAAAAATATTCTAAAATGTTGAGGGCAGTTCCTCTTTCAAAATCCTCTCAAAATTTCCTCTTACTTATAGAATATTTCTCTTCCCTTAAGAGGATCTATGTTTGCATTCTAGATGACGTTCCTCTCCCAATATTCCTCTCAATACAAGACTATTATTCTTGGATTGAGAGGAATAAAAGGATTTAAAGTAAGATGTCACGTATGAAGTGGAAAGGAACACAGGGTTGGCATCCAGGATCAACAAAAGTGCTGCAGTCTTTTAAACCGTAATCAGGGGAGATGAGGCGAGCGCTGCGAGCGGCATTTTGTGCGTGCAAAATGACATCGTGCTCTGTATTTGGCTCCAAAAACAGAATAAATCAGAAATATAAACAACAGTTCTAGAGTTCTAGTTCCAGTCGTGGAATTTTTTAGAGGATTGCTCTTAAAAGTAGAGGGAATTTTCAGAGGATGCCTCTGGATTGTAGAGGAAATTACCTTCTATACTGAATATGATCCTCTAAGTATAAGAGAATTCCTCTCTGGAGAAGAAGTTCCTCTAATACTTTGAGGAATTCTTTGGTTGCCATATAGTAGCGGAAAATCCGCTAATATATAGAGGATTTTGCTAATTTTAAGAATACTTTTTTTTTCGGTGTAGTCATAATGGAAACCATATACGAATTTTATATTTAAATTTCAGTAGCTGTAGAAAGCACGAATTAAATATTGCATTATTAATGCTGCACTGATATACATTAATAAGACAGGTTTTAAGTAACTAAATTCAAATATATACGTAAGTCTCTAATGTAACTTAATTTTTCACGCAGTACGTTTAAAACTCCTTCATAATGGAAGGTTTTTTGCGATTCTGACAAAATTACTGCGGTGACCAAATTATTCATTGAGAAAAATAGTCGAGAAAACGTAAGAACTATAACTCATAATTGTTGACGAGGTCTAGGATTTATAAATGCCTCATTTTTTAAATAAAATCTCTCTTAAATGCATACACTTACCATTTCCCACGTAAAAGGGCTGTTCATTTTCGTCTGTAATCTCGGAAAGTACTTGGGTGAGGTGCTGATTTTTTGGTGTGTTCGAAGGGATGAGATATATTTCTTCAAAATGAGACCAAATTAATTGATTTATGGGTGAAATGACAGTTCGTTCAAAGTACCCTAGGGTGGCTGCGGCATGACTATATGAGTCGAGACAAATACTAAGCTAAAAACGTTTTTATTTATTCCGGTTTAAAATTCCCGCGTTCGCTGAAGAGATGGGTTGCCTATTGAACACCAATATTACCATGCAAAATATGCAAATAATTTCACGACTATATAATAAATAACCACATTTTTCCAGTATAGGTGCCGACTGCGGCGCCGTTTGCTTGGAACTACCGCATTTTGACTCCAATTACGGCTGTAATTCGCTGACGAATTAAAAAAAAATAATTGAGGACGTGCTCGTGTTTCATTTTTATTCAATTCCTCACGATTCTCTGCTTCTTGTAATCAGTTTCAATTGAATTTTCGAACTTGTTTTCTCGTTCAAATCGACTTTTTTCCGCTATAATCTCATCCATTTTCATAAAAGCTCATGTTATAATCTCCACTATCGAGGCTCAATTACAGTACAGTGAAACCTGTATTGAGCGACCACCGACGGCTCCGCTGAAAAATGGTCGTTAAGAGGGATGTTCGTTTGACAGGCGTTCCGATTCTAGGAGTATATGTTATACAAATGAACGAGCGGCTGATTTGAAAAAATGGAAAAAAAACTCTTGAAGCTACGATTCTGTTAAAACTTATACAGATGGCGTTTATTTCCTCATAATTTAAATAATAATTATATAATAAATCCCCATGAATAAAATTAAGAGGGATGTTCGTTTGACAGGCGTTCAGATTCTAGGAGTATATGTTATACAAATGAACCTGCTGATTTGAAAAAATGGAAAAAACTCTTGAAACTACGGTTCTGTTAAAACTTATACAGATGGCAATTATTTCCTCATAATTTAAATAATAATAATATAATAAATCCCCATGAATAAAATGAAGATTGATGTTCGTTTGACAGGCGTTCAAATTCTAGTAGTATAAGTTATACAAATGAACCTGCTGATTTGAAAAAATGGAAAAAAAACTCTTGAAGCTACGGTTCTGTTAAAACATATACAGATGGCGTTTGATTCCTCATAATTTAAATAATAATAATATAGCAAATCCCCATGAATAAAATGACACACGAAGATTAATCCTTAAATGGGCCGCCAGATTTAAGAAAACAAAGCAGGCCAATCAGCCGACCAAGAGGAGTCCACTAATGAAGAGAAATCCTCAGCCTACGCCACCATTTCCTACTTCGCTAAGGTAACAAGTTGATGTAGATTTCTACATGCTTCTTTCGCCAACGCCATATTCACCCATCGCTTTTGCCAACTATGCCGATTTTATTCTAGCGTACAAGTTTTATTTAAGTAGCTAGAGAAAACCACCACAGGAGAGATTTGGTGTGCTAGTAGAGCTCCCGCCAGTTTGTTTTTTTCCTCGACCGATTTCAAACGTCGTGACGTGATGATAAGAGGTCGAGAAGCACCGGTAGAAAATGGCACAACACGCCCCAAGTCATCACAAAACAACAAAGAAGCGGGAACATCGCAACCGATTGGCAGAACTTTGATGAATTCGACACAGTAACCAGGTTTTTCTCCACGACGAAAGTCTATAGCATTATGCCGAACCCAAAACAGCGGATTCCCAGTGCCATGAAGGAGAAAATCAACAAAATAAGTTGTATCAGTGGGAATTCCTGTGTGAGCCGGACCGGGAGAGCGTTTGCTTGCAGAGTGAAGGAACATCGAAAGGCGACAGAAGATAAACAGTTCCACCTCTCCGCAGTCGGCGAGCATGCTTGTTCTGGACCCGACCCCTCCATTTGCTTCCAAACAACCGGAGACCTGAGCGGAAGAAATCGAAATACATCCCCATTAATTAGGGAAGGTATTAAACTGACAAAATACCCCACCAACATGAGCAGAGAAGATGGCTACCACCTAGCGACGACCTGAAAGAGAGTTCCAACGTATACATAGAATGAAGCAAAAGATAAAATAGCGCCATTAAGTGTTTTGGTATCGTGGAAACCACCATATTTGTCTCCCTAGAAATTGCAACCCTGCATTCTATACACAACATGATGGCATTCCTCCCAGTAAAATATTCCGGAGGTAAAATAGTCCGAAGACATGATTCGGATCTCCGGGACTACTGGGAGGGGGTACCATCAGTCAGGAAGGCTGGCAACTTGAGGAAATAGCGCTTGAATCATGTAAAAAACAAATCTCGGGCAAAAAAATCACAGAGCGCTGGACTGAAAAGCTAATTTACAAGTGTTTTGGCGCCAAAGCGGACAGCCAATCAGAAGCGACCGACTCCACTTTGTAAACCCGTCCAAAATAAGCGCGCACATCTTCGACCTGAAGACGCCTCCAGGATAGCAGGAGAAACGTTTTCGGAAAAACAACGACGCGGTCGAATCCCGGAAGAAGGAATGGAACAAGTGCTAACGATACGTTTTTTTTTCTTTTTTACTTAGGTAGCGATTGCATCCACGTGCGAGCGCTAGCTGTCCGTTCCAATTCGCTGGCTCACTCCAAACATAACCAGTCTTGAGTGCGTGATATATGCTGATAAGGGCTGAACTTGGATTGGAACATGACCTATGATTTTGAGGCATACATTTTGCAGATGCGAATGCTTCTTTTGGCTGGGTTTATAAAGTGGAGTCGGCCACTTCTGATTTGACTTGTTTTGGCGCCAGAGCTCCTAATGGCGCTATTTTTCATTCTGCTCCCGTCGATGTATTTACTTCGGCGGCGACCACATCCAAGTGCGAGCGCTGGCTGTCTGTTTCAGTCGGTTCAGTTCATTACATCACCCCAAACATAACCGGTCCATAGTGCACGATATATGCTGAACTTGGATTGGAACATAGCCTATGTCTTTCAGACATAGATTTTCCATATGTGTTTGCTTCTTTTGGCTGGGCTTATAAAATGGAGTCGTTCGCTTCTGAATGATTGCCCGTTTTGGCACCAAAAGAATTAATGGAGCTATTTTTCTTTTTGCTCCCATCGACGTACGTCAGAACTCTCTTCCAGGGAAAAAAGACGAAGGTAGAGTTGAAGAGGAGGAATGAAGAAGAGGGAGAAAAGAGAAATGAAGAAGGGGTAGAAGAGGGTGAGAGAGAGAGAGAGAGTGAGGTTGGCTCCGTGCAAACATCGTCCTCCTCGGAGGATGAGGAAGATTTCCTTGGGCCTCATCTCGGAAATTGAAAAAGCTTCCCCCGCAGTTCCGCACTCTTCTGTCCCCACTTCTCTTTATTCGTGTGCACCACGGGAAAGGGAAAGACGAATATGGCCGTTCCACAGGGAGGTAAGGGGCGGGGGGTTAGGGGTGTTACGCCCACCCATAGCCATTCTCCCCTCCGAGTCGACCCTTCACTGGTTAAAACATTGACATAAATCTCTCCGCGACATCCCCGCTGCTGTAACCTCTGGACTCCTTCGAGCCTTCATCTACCGAAAGCTCAAGGCGGGTTTACATATGGAAGTCACTGCCATGACAGTAGCCGTCGAAATCGCTTGTAAGCGACAATTCTATGTGTAAGCACTCATTTCCATGGCAATAGTGGTCGATAATACCGATGCACGACCTCGGTTGCCACTTGCAAGGAAAACGACTGATTTCTATTATGCCTGCACATAGCATATCGATATAATTGCATCGCATCCGGTGGAATCTTGGTCACATGACAACAAACAGAGATTGAAAATGTAAACAACGAATAACTTTGCAGAAGGAGGACTCATTGTTGCTCGTGTAAATATTTTTTTCTGTACTTGAAAATATTTTAAATGATCAAAAATCCCTTAGCTAATCTTGATGACATAACTCTGATTTGATAATTATAATCGTCATCACAATTTTCATACTTGATACGATGCAATAATGCACAATTAATGTAATTTATACAAATTAATTAAACCCACGAATGCCTATCGGACTCAAACAGCTGTATACAAACGCCATTATTGCCAAATTTTGTTAAATTTCGTAATTACTTTATTTTCTGTTTACTTCCGTCATCCATTTGTATGGAAAAAGCCGCATGTAATGAGTAAGTAGAACGATGCGCTGCAAATGGTGATACGATTCGAGATATCGCTACACTCGCCACTTCCACACAAGTCTAATTCCATGTGTAAACCCGCCTTCACGGCTAAGGGGTATTGCAACGCTCGATTTTCAACATGGATATTCCAAAGATGCTAAAAATATTGAGGTTGTGATGATGCGTCAACTGACAACCATCTATCAGGTACCTCGAGCAATATCGGTCATAAGTGGCGTATAGAGATAAGTATTGAGGCAGATGGAGAGGGAATTACGTCATCAAACTTTAGCCTGGCAACCGAAATAACAACCATATTGTTTGACTATGGTTTATTTTAACTTTCCTATTGATAGCACCACGGATATATCTAATTCCTCTCCAAATTTAATCACATAAATGCACAGTTAACTTTTTAGCACTTCGTGAATGTCGTTCTAGGGTAATCTAATAATACTAAGAGGTGAAAAAAGTGGGATGAATTAGAAGAAGGATACAACTACTATAAGGATACAAAGATCCGATAATATCATCTATGGAAGAGAAATTGCGCCAATAACTATAATTTTATATAGGTTATATATGTGGACCCCAGAAGTCAAGGAGTCTAAGTGACATTTTTGAAAAAAATAAGTTATGTACAGGAATGGGATGCGAATATATTAATCTTTTAGGTGGTAAAGGAATCCAAGTGATTTTCTTGACTGGTGCTGCTATCTAGGGTAATGTCTCTTAACTACTTAGTGGGTTTTACCAAACATTTAGAACTTTGACTTAAGTTTTCTCTAAACAATGGTTTTGTTACTTAGACCCCTTGACTTCTGGGGTCCTCATATAATATTGAATAGTAGGTTATACATTAACATCCACATCAATCTATCTAGAGCATACCTGATTCCTAAGGATCTCAGCAGGTAATAAACCAAAAATATGTAGCTGTAAATTAACAGTAAAAGATACACACAACAGAGAAAAGACTCACGATGGAAGTTTAGTATGCCTCTTACATATTTCCTGTAGTAGATATTTCCTCTCTTTCATTTACAAAGTAACTGTTAGATCCCAAAAATAGCCAACTATCATTCACAGCATCAAGTAGTTCATATCTCTTCAATTGTTATTGAATATTCACCACAGTCTAACGTTAACAACAATTAATAACGGCTATTTACGATTCGACTGAGAAGACTTTTTTCTAAGTGGCGCAAAAGACTGAGTGAAGTAATGGTGGAAATTGAGGCAACACATTACTTAGGAAACGATTTAAATCCATAATATATATTCATGCTGTTATCATACATCAACATCATTACATTCAATAACTGTCCATTCACTCCATAGTCCATCAAAACCTTCCATAACTTCTTTCTATTTACTCTGTCATATGCCTTCTCTAAGTCAACAAACGCACAATACACTTCCTTTCGGACGCCCGTACATTTTTCTATCACTTGTTGAAGCGCGAATAGCTGGTCACAACATCCTCCCCAGGCATAAACCCACCCTGCACACCCCTTAATCCGTCAGAAGTAATATTCCTCACTTTTACGATTAAAATTTTGCTGAACACTTTTCCCAGAATGCTCATTAAACGAATGGCACGATAATAACTATATTCGGTCTTTCCTCCCCTCCCTTTACACAATGGAACGATGATTGCATTCTTCTAATCTACTGGAACAAAAAAAGCCTGTAACATAAATTATATAGTTCACACCTTCGACCATGTATGAAAAAGACGTGGCATCTGCGTATTGCAGCAATGGGAGAGATTGTTGTCAAGATGTTGCAACGCTGGTGACGTAGTAGTTGGTGGGAAACGCTGTCGTTTTGCACGTGTTGGATAGGAAATTAGAGGGGGTTTGGTTGCATTTTTATTATTTAAATAGCCTATTTTGGATATTCAAGGTTCATTTACTTGCGTGTCGGTAAAAGATACAGTGTGGAATAACCCAGCAAAATGGTGTGGTATTTTGATGCATACAATTGTAAGGAAAAATACAGAAAAGGTGGTCCTTCCTTTCACGGGTAAGTACCTACTTGTCTCATTTTTAATACAATGGCTTATATTTGTATCAAACAATTTAGCGCTATCACGCTATGCAATGTGAAAGTGTGGTATATGTATCATGTGTGTAAGTTGACCAATTGTATTTAACGCGGGCGATATAATTATATTTTTTAAAGTAACAGCTGCTGCAGTTGGTATTTTGAGCTAGCAATGGCCATAATTGATTTGGACGCTTGATTTATCTAATTTTTCCTTATTGTTTGCACTATGTTTATCGTTATTATGAATGATTTAAGCCATCAAAGTAGCGAAGGAGGAACGTTTCACTTTTTCTCGAGATTTGACGCAACTGTGCCGGTGTTGAAGAACGTATTGGAAACACCTGAAGTGAAATGTGATATTAATGTCTCGTGGTCTTCAACTTTGACTCCTATTAAGAGCGAGAGCTCCAGCATTGTAATTCAATTCTGCGTAAATGCATATTGTTTTCATTCAGACGTGATTATTATGTTGATTGGACTAATTCATCTGGTGCTTCAAAAATTCACGACTAAAGGCCTGGTTTCACGATACATTAACCTGTACGTGCTCATGTACAAGTTCACGAACGAATGTTTGAACCAAATAGAACAGGTTCTATTTCCCTGTTCGCGCGTTTATGCATTCGTACAAGTTGGTGTGGTTACACGATGAATTCTCGCGTGTTCATGAATTCGTACATTAACTCGTACGGGTTAATGTATCGTGTAACCAGGGCTTAAGTCATAATTGCTTACTCCATAAATGTATCTTATTGAGTATTTTACTCTGTAAAAATTTCGTGAGCACTCTACTCAACCTGCTCAGATAATATAGGAAATATCTAATGACTCAATTATTTCGTTTTCATACATCTAGGAACTGTGAGTGTCCTGAATTTTTGCTACTAAAAGCCTCGTAAGTCATAGTGTACAGCTGTCTGTGTTTTTTCGCTCAAAATATTTTATTGCTTGGAAAAATAAGAATTCCTAGTTCTATTTAACTTTGTTTTTGAATGCGTTATACTAATCTATGCAAAAATATCGCGTCGTTTTTATTGAATGAAGGCGAGTTGATGCGTTGAATTTTTATTCTCCCTTCTAATTTGTTGCTAATCTGAATGTTTTTATTTATTTAGGGCGCTGCTGTTGCTCAACCGAGGAAAATGTCATTTCCTTAAGAGATAAACCTACTTCTGCTACTAAACTCTGATGAAAGGGAGTAGTACCCTTGTGACACATTGGTTTATCTTCGTTGAAGATGCTTCTGTTGGAATACCCCTGAAAATTGTTTGAAAGTCTTGAGATCAACTTGTTCCTGAGCGAAACCTCCAATTTAGTGGAATCCTGTAATCGGATGGTGGTGTGCCCTGGATGCCTAGGAAAGGTTTTGCTTCTCTTAGTAAATGTTACTTGAATTTGTTGCTAGTCTGAATGTTTTTCTTTATTTAGGGCGCTGCTGTTGCTCAACCGAGGAAAATGTTATTTCCTTACGAGATAAACCTAATGCTGGTATTTAACTCCGATGGCGGGTAATATGGTTGTCACTTATTTGATATCTTCATTCAAGATGCTTTTCTGGAATTGTCCCTGTATAATGTTTGATAGTCTCAAATCAAGTAATCCATTCACTTACATTACACTTTCAGGAAATTCCACAATCACTCCTTTTAAATACTCCCACGCATCATTCACATTCTCGTTTCTGATATATTCGTTTCATTCTCTCTGCTTTAAGGATTGTGCATCCTCGAGCATGCAACCATACTACATTCTTACCTCGCTGCCTGGCAACCTCTCCACTTTTTTCTCAACTTCTTCTGCGCAACATTCTTTCTTGGCACTCACTTTCTGCCCAGATTTACTTTGTAATAGTGGTCTGTTCCACATTCAGCACCCCTCATCACTCTCGTGTCCCACACTAACTCCCTCAATCTCTCATCATACACAACGAAATCAATCATATTTTTACAATAGCCCCCTTTCCAAGCATACATATGTATTCTCCTATGTTTAAACCATGTATTTGACACAAATAATCTCTTTTTCGAAGCACACACTCATCAAGTTTTCACCATTCTCATTCACTCGAGGGTCACCAAATGGCCCAACCACTCTCTCAGATGCTTTCCGCTTCACACCAACCCAGCCATTCATGTCACCTAGTACAATTACTCTCTCACAAGGGTCACATTAATTCAAAACCTCTCTGTTTTTCCCAAAACTCATATTTCACACTGTCACTCTCTTCATCCACTGGTGCATAGCACGCCACAATCACAACTCTCCAAATACCGACTTTCATGCGAACCCAGAGCAATCTAGGGGATACTACCTCGTACTTCCTTACTAGCAACTTAGCTCTCTCATTAAGAATGAGTCCTACACCTTGACTGCCGTGTACATTATCGTCAACACCTGACCACAGTGCCAGACCACCGCCATCTACAGTAACAACATCCCGCCCCTTGCGCTTAGTTTCACATACACACAAAACATCCATTCGTCTCATTTTCATTTCATTCAAGAATGTGCTCGTGCTCCTTTCCATATACTCCTCTCACATTCCAAGTGCTGATAGTCCAGTTCGTATCGCTAAGTCCGTATCTTGATATCCTTATTCCGTATCAACCTTATTCAGCCTTCGTGCCACCCATCGTGGCTTCGGCCGTCCGAGGCTACTTTGTGACTCTTATGATTAAGTAGTAATAGAATATGCAAGGTTACCAGCCTCTGCAGTACCCGCACCACGTGCAGCTTTCCCTGCTAACGGTAACGGCGCTCTACCGGTTAGTTTTGGCACATTTTCGTCAGTATGCCACAATAGAAACCAAAGCATAGTAATAACCTGGGCCCGTTTTCAATATTCAACTCAAGCTAGGATCCCTTCTGAAAGGACTACCTTGAAAGCCAGCATACCGTTGCCCGCGACCCACCACTAGGAGATATATACGGTGAACTGACACACCAGGTCACGAATTATCATTAACTTTAATAAATAAGCAATAAATGTTAGGATAATTCATATTAAAGAATTAATTGCATTCTGATTTCTAATAAGTTATCGAAGGAAAGCATCGCAAAAATGCAACATTTTTTCCTTAACCCGTTGGCGCTAAAGGAAAATCGGGGTTAAGAAAAATAGCGCACGGGCAACAACCACGTTACAGCTTCCAATATTGGCCACAATAGCAAGCCCCCTCTCAAGCCACCTCAATGGAGGAAATACCCTTCATTTTTACATATTTTCACTTTACTATAATTTCATATTACATATTTTACATATTTTCACTTTTATATAATACAATATTTTCCCTCTGAAAAATTTCCGGAAGAATTTGTGCGTCGTAGAATCTATGGATTGGAAGTAATTTTACGCTAATGTACAGTTGTATCATTATCTCTTAACTGCATTTTAGAATGTACATCAGCGTAACACTCTCCTATTGATCTCCTATTTGCAAAAGTGCTCTTTCACTTCCTTGGCTCCTTTCCGTAGTCTTCTTTCAATATTAAATCCATGAATTCTGTTATCTTGACCGCAGGTTTACCTATTGCGTTTTCCTCAAGATAGGAAATCGCAGCAGTAATATGTTTAAATCGAGGGAAAGGTGTCATGGAAAAATTGATCCCGTTGTCTGTATTTTCATTTATTTTTTTAGTACTTAGTTCATTTTTACACAAAAGATGTCAGTAGCGTCGAATTAGTGCCATAGGTTCTCTGTGAAGAATAGGACTTCAAGTTGTTGCATTGGAATTTACCATCCAAAGGTAATGGAATGAAGAAGATATTATGTACACTCTTCTGCTTTTTCTGTCGCATACAGCTTTAATCTTCGTTGATATTAACGCCGCCTAAAATAAATCGTATTACCCGATCGTTTACGAACCTGTTTATCAAATATATAATATTCTAGCCATAGTTATATTGTGATTTCTTTCATTTGAAATCAATTGTAAAAGAACTCTATAAGGTAGAGATGGGCAACATCGTTCTATACATTGACCGAGTCTTGAATCGGTCGTTCAATCTAAAGAATCGATTCTTGGATCTCGTTCTCGTTCAATTGTTTTCATTATAGTGGTTCATTGAAATAAATTTTAACTTTATTTAAACATATAGTGAAACCTGTATTTAGCGGCCAACGAAAAAAAGGCCTTTGAAATAACTCCCGCAAGAGAGAAAGTGTCCGCTGATTGGAGGTAAAATTTTAATTGATAATATCATAAATTCATTTTCCGAAAATTTTTATCGCACACAGATGAGACCGCCCTAGTGAGTTGGCCTCTGAGGCAGGATTCACTATGCAGTGCTTCTGTAAGCATGCCTTAAAAACTACTGCTGATGAGAAAAATTATATTTGTTGCTGAAACATGTACGACTTCTAAAAACGGTGAAAAACCTACAAAAAAGTTAGAGCCATATCACTCGCTATAAAAAATGGTATACACCGCCGAAAATAACCGAGAAATCGAGTCTTTTAATTATACACCATCTCTTTGAGTGTGTAAGAAATGCATCGAAGTATATAAAAATGGAGGAGCTAAAATCTGCTAATGCAAGTTTGGGTGGATGAAGTACAGCGCGTTTATCGAAATATTCGTGGGCCACTGTTCCTGAAAGTTGCGGAATCATACGCCTAAAATGCAGCGAAAATCTTTTGGAACATTTTTTCAATGCTATTCTTTTGAAAAAAGTTTCTGCTCCGTCATTAATGGAACAAACTCAAAAATGTTAAAAAAATATTTCTGGTAAAATTTATAATTTTGATTAAATATTTGCCTCAGTTGGTTTGCAGATAAAGGAATTATGAATTTATTTATTCAAAGATCGAGGAAATTTTTTTAGAAGTTTGCGAACAAACGCAAACGGACAAGATTTTAATAGTCAAGAATTCATTATTCCACCGCGATCACTAATTCCTTGAGTATAATTTGATTCTCAGGCCAGCGACTCCTCAAGGAATCACTGAATCCGAGTCCTCATCTGAATCTGAGTCCTAATCTGAATCCGAGTCCTCAACTGAATCTGAATCCGAATCCTAATCTGAATCCGAGTCCTCAACTGAATCTGAATCCGAATCCTAATCTGAATCCGAGTCCCCAACTGAATCTGAATCCTAATCTGAATCCAAGTCCTTAACTGAATCTGAATCCGAATCCTAATCTGAATCCGAGTCCTTAACTGAATCTGAATCCTAATCCGAATCTGACTCCTCGAGGACTCATGAGTCCTCCCTCTCCGCGGGCTCTACGAGAACACAGGTCCCCCTCCCTCAGACTTCAAATTTCAAGAGTGAGGGGACTCGTTTCATCCTGTAGTTCGCTTGATTCTCTGCTTTGCCCATTTCCATTCCCAAACTTCCAAGGGTGGGGGGGACTCGGGGCCTCGCCTGTCAGTTAGTTCCCATCTTTGCCGGGTGTTGCGCCTATTTTCATTACGATTCGTAAGGAACGACGGTTCATTGCCGCGAACGACTCCGTTCGTCAACTCACTTCAAAGAGTCGTTCGAATTGATTCGGTCGTTCGCGACCGACCCATCTCTAGTAGAAGGCCAGAATACCAAAGTACCAAGGCAAGATCAAACAATTGTTCGCAATAAAACAAAGTTGAGTTTTCATCAGCAACAGCAGGTTAGCGCCGAGTCTTGTGACAAAATTATCGATTATTGTAATCTCAATGAGTTAGAAATTATTCGATGCCATATAAGTATTGAAACAAAGATTTATATATTATTAAGCATCGAAGCAACAAATAACAATAAAAAGTAATTATTAAATCAAATCTACATCGTCAGGAAAAATAGCTTCCATAAAATGTTTTTCAGGAATAAAAAAAACGACGTTAATTAATTCACTCTTTGAAAGTGATTTCTGTGTTGATGGGCTAACTTTCTCTTCAGCCTATTGACTGTAATACTTTGAGTAGCTCTACTGACAAGGAGAGACTACGAACGTTGCTCCGCCTTTTTGAATGACGTATTTTTTATTTTGTTCGGAATGCCGAATAATACTGGGAATAAATCTTAGTCTGGTCAAATAAGCTCTAGTTTTGCTGAAATAAATTATATTTAACTCTTTGTCTTTAGTATGCCGAATAAATACTCAAGCCTCTATCTCTGCTCCTCGGCCTCAACAATGCTATCGGTCGTCAATGGGACAGCGTACCAAAAACTTTAAATTTTCATCAATTTTATAATTGTTTTCTCAAAATTTAAATTAAATCAGATAGAAAACAAAAATCGATTGCAAGAATAATAATGTATATTAATTTCTCTTTCCAATGGTCTTTTTCGCAAATTTGTACAAACATTTATAATTTTAATATGCAAAAGAAAAAGGTCTCATGCCAGACAAACGAACTTTACATGTATTTCTAATGGAAACGCCTTTACTAGCCTGGAGTCAAAGCGGAGTCCATTAGGTAAATAAAGAGTGATTGTAAACATTTCGAGTGACATGATGAATCATGCTACAAAGTTTTACGTTGTTCCGTGCTGTGGTTTGGTAGTTATACGAGTACGTACAGTCACACTTTCACTTTGATACAAAAGATACACAATGACTCACCTCATAGTTTGAGGGTCAAGCGAAGTTTTATTCAATTTATAAGGCATATGAAATATAACGAATGAAAAATAATTTATTGCAGAAAAACTTGAGCTCATTTGACCAAACCACGATTTAATCTCAGCATTATATGGCATTCCAAACAACATAAAAAATATTGCATTCAAAAAGGCGGAGCAACGTTCGTAGTCTCCCCTTGTGAGAGGCAAATACCACTCGCATGGAGGTAATAACGGGTCGAATTGCCCGTCCGAAGAAAAAAATATACACCAATTGACAAATATAATCCGATGGTGAAATATTTCGGAGAAGAGGTTTGGGATGAACGATCACTCGACGTTTCGTGTCTCGGAGTCATCTTTAGGTACAAGACATTTCTTGGCAAGCCTAGTAACTGATGATTCGACTTTGTGAGTCGAAACGCGTAGTACCTAAATTATTATCTTCGGAAAAGCGAGATTTTGCTTCAAATTATGACAAACTGCCACTACACAACGCCTGGATCTATTTAATTACTATGTTTTAAGAGTTCCTTAAAATATCCGACAGAAGGTAAATACACTCTCTTTCTATATTCACTAATGAGTCCACTCACCTGTGCCATCGAAAGGCAATGAAGATAGTTTTAGCGAGATAGTTCCCTAGTCATAACAGAGACTATATTCGAATTATATGTTTTAATCTATGCCTAATTTTTGCTTATAATGGACGGAGAATAGAAAATTCCGATGTTCAATTGCTAGCTTTTTCGGAATGGGAAAAATACCAAGGAAGACAATGGATTGGATACATTTGGTAGATTGTAAGGGTTATTAAAGCGAGGTGACTTTGAAAGAATTGGATCCTCTAGTTAACGAGAGACGAGCTGTGTAATGCAGCAATTCAATCTCCGGATTGATGACAGGTAGTTATACATTTATTCTCAATCCCGAGGTAACGTAACACAATTGGAGTCAGCAAAAGTTTGGTAATGTCCAACTTTCTTTGAAAAATATTTTTCAACTCAAGTAAAAATATGTTTATTTACACACCAAACAATACAGAATAACAAATAACAAAAACAACTGTGTGAGCCCCGCTTTAGGCTATCGCCTCTTCAGGGTATTCACTGGAAAATTACACTGGTGCGAGAAGATATTGGCCCGGCATTCGCCCTAGGGCGGTGGGAAACCGGCTAAAACCACCGCCAGGCCACAAACTTAACGAAACAAAACAACACAAAACATACACAAAGGAAACAACAAACCGTAAATATTTATAAAAGTTAACACTGAATATGTCTCTGTATAAATATATATGTCTCTGGTAATAAATAAATAAATAATGCCACTGGTGATCACTGATCAGGTAACAACAGGATTAAACTATGAAATTGTTCAACACTAAATATATGTCTCTGGTAATAATAAATATATGACGTCACTGGGTATCACTGGGGAGGGGGGGGGAGTCACTTGGGGCGAGGGTTGCTGGGGGGGCCATCGCGGAGGACGCCGACTCTTCCTTCCTCTTTCTCTTCTTTCTTGGTTTCTTGGGGCGTAGTTTTGAAAATGCTGAAAATATATAGGTTACCGAAGACATACGTGAAATACGGGTTGCGTTGATTTCAGGATAGCAACGAAAACGTGAGTTGGCAACGCATGAAACTGTGCATCGATTATTTCGTTCCGTAAGAGCAATGATTTTCCCATAACAGCCGATTGAATAATCTGCTTAAAATCTTGCCCACCATGAGATCTTTACTATTCTGAGTCGTGGAGAATGTTAAATACGAAGAATTGAAACTTTCAAGCGGAAACATTTGGGTTTTTTGAAACGGCATTTTGCGATAAAAAATTAGGGAAAACATTTTAAACAGCCCTCTCATTATTAAAAACAAATTCTAGGTCTGGCCATCTCCCATCTGGTCTAGGTCAGCTACATTTCCTTGAACTCCCTTTTTTTAATTATAAAGTTCTTGCGAAGATTCCACGATCGTGGCAAACACAATATAAAACTTAGTCACAGGGTGACACTAAATATAAAACACATAAAAAACAAACTCACAATTTTAAATATTTCGGTGGGTCGCCCGCACCTTCATCAGTGATAGAATGAGGATTGAGGAGGAAGAATTGTACAGGAGGGGCGGAGAGGGGAAGGAGCAGGTAGGAGGGGTGGGTAAAAGGGGGGAGGGAAAGAGCCAAAGACCTATTCGGGAAAAAGGAAACAATGTAGTGAAAAGTGGGGGAAATTAATGGGAACAGTTGAGACCAGGTGGACAGAGGGAGTTAAAAAATCGGATACAACTTTGTTCTAAGGTCTTGAAACTAATTATAGTGGCTGAGGATGGGAGGAATGTCAGAATAGCTACATTGTAGCAGTCATCAAATTTTACATTGTGGGAGGCAGCATGAGTGGGGACAGAGGAAGAGAAGTTGGTTGGAGAAGGATTGCAAGAAGCACGGTGATTGTTAATTCTAATATTGAGGGGGGTACAGCAGAGCCCAATGTAAAAGGCTGTACATAATTTACAAAGAAGGATATATACTATTTTAGTTGAGGTACAGGAAGGGGAGGAAACAGAAGGAAGATAACGATTAACGAATTTTTTTGGGTAGTAGGTCTGTAATTAGAATTAAACAAGTTTTGCATCTTGGCCAGTTACAATGGGTGGCTGGAGCTTTAGAAATATTCAAAGATTTATGAAGGGGGTTAGTGGCTCTAAATATAACAGACAGGTTCGGGGAACGTTTGAAGACAACAGAGGGACATTAATTATAGGTATCCATTATTTTTACATCAACATGATAGTGTCGACGTGACATGTCTTTCAATTTATACTGAGTCAAAGGATATCAGTTTTTCTGATGGTACTATACACAAAAAATGAAACGAGTTCAGGAGTTGGATCGTTGTTTCTTCTTTCAGGTTTTCGTTTTCGTAGACAGCAATGAAAATCGCTCCAGAAAGACAATGCTAACATAAAATATCCTTAGAACGCACTCCATCAATTACAGTAATGACATAAAGGCACCTGAGAGAATTTGAAGAATGACGGTCTCGTTTTTGTTCCAATGAGTGCTACTGTAAAATAACGAGAATGTTTGAACCCTGGACATCCGTGTTTATGCCCGGAGCATTGTGAAACCTGAGAGAAGCATTTATTTAACTTACATATTGCAATAATAAGCCGTAATTTCATACTAGATTACTTTCCAAATTCAAAATTTTCTTATGATTCCGTCAAAAGGCTATTTTGCCGGCTCCAATGGCGACGGGACGAAGTCCTCGCCTGCTGAGGGTCGCGATTTTGATTCCTGCCTGGGTGGAATTATCACCACTCAGGGCATGGGTGCTTGTGATTTGTGATTCTATGCTGATGTTGTTATTCACCCGATATAAATTGGCCAAATTCTCCGTATTCTAAGTATTGATAATAAAAATAAAAAGAAAATAAAAAATAATACACGCAAAAAATCAGAATAATTCCCCTTTTTTTGAGACCTACAGGGACTTTGCACCTACCCTTCTTCGTTCCACCCGGGCATGCGATCACCAAGGTAACCTGCCGATCCGAATCTCCGCACCAGACCCCATAGGAGAGACACGAATCCAATTCACTCACATCTTTCCCTTCCCTCCTCCGCTGTCTCCATTCTATCGCGCCAATTATCTCTCTCGCGTTGAATCCCAGAGGGAGCGCCAATTTCGAAGTCTCGCAGGGATCCCCCCCTTTCCCTCGCTCTCGAGATTTCCCCTTATTCCCCTAATGGTTATGACGTTACAGTTTCCTTCCCAAGGCAGTGGATGGCATATCCTTTCACCTCGACTCGGTAGCACGTAGACGTCAAAAACAATTCTTTTTTTTTTATCTTTTAAAAATCGCACGAAAATGGCCAGGGACGAAAGGCGTGTCCCATTGGTTATGGCACTGGTCCCATTGAGATTGTCTCGTTAAATATGTTTTTAAAAATATTGGTTGTCTTCATGAATCTTTCACATGGGTGAGATAATTGTTGGCCGACGTTAAGAGCAATACGCTGTCACAGAGATAGCTGTCAAAACCTATATTTTCATACAAAAAGGGTTGACATTTGCCACGAAAAAAATCATTTGACTTGTCCGGAATTCGAACCAGGATCTCCTATTGGACCGGACCGGACATTTAGTTCACATAAACCCCCCTCGAATTTCGCCTTGAAAGAAGATGGCTTGGTGGTGTAACTGGTTAACACCCCTGACCGGCAACTGGGAGGTGCGGATTCGAATCCCGGGCAAGTAAAAAGATTTTTTCATGGCGAATTTCAACCTTCGGTGTACATGCACCCCCACCAGTGACTTCGCGCCGCATAATTTGTAAATGTAATATTTGGAAAGACTACACTTTAATGTCACCTGATGAAAGACCCGCGACCCGCAAAATCATGCATATTTAACATATATTTTGCAAAAAGCCTCCGCAGTAATCCTTCAGAGCCCTCGCCGGGGCAGCCCCACAGCCTCATAAATGGAACCAAAATACTTCCTTTTCAGTTCGGACTTTATATTCAATTCAATTAATATTGATATGGAACAGAGGAATAACATATATTCTTTATATTAAATATTGGTATATTATTTCTTCATCATCATAGATTGTTGGGTCTTCCTCTCGGGACTTTTCTCTCTATTTACCCACATTTATTTCCTTCTACCTCCTGGTATCTCTTCCTATGTACTTTCCTCTTTATTTGGCCCATAAACTTATTCCTGGATCTTCCTCTGGGGAATTTTCTCTATATTCTTTCATATGACCCTAAAAAATTCTAAAATACAACTTTATCAAACTTTTGTTACGGTAGCTATTATTGGGTAGGCATTTGCGCTAGGCAAGCTAGCTAGCAAGGCACACTCCCAACGAGCACACCTTCCAATGCACTAAGGCCACCTCTTCTCACTTCTATTTTTCGAATTTGGTCAACAAGTCCAGCAAAACGTTTGCGTATTTATGGCTGAGTATTTATCCTTGGGCCTCATAAACTAAAATTTGACTTCATATAACTTGTTCGACCACCATAAACTCCTCAAATCGTTCAGGAGGACGCTCCTAACATTTATGCGTAGTCTGAATGCAGTTGTCATCAAATGTTTTTGCAAAACGTTTTTTCTTATCCCGTTCAGAATTGATCCTCGGAAGCAAATTTAAGTCTCTGGTTATGCCACGTCTGGGCTGTACGGGAGATGAGGTCGCGTTTCTGCGTCAATCTTAGCCGGGAACTCTCTCACTAATAGCGACGGGAGGGCAGGCGCGTTGCCGTGGCGGAAAATCCAACTGTCGGCGATTTCTGGATGTATTCGAACGACCCATTTCCACAGCTTTCCGAGCACCTTTTTAGTAAAAAGAGGCATGGACTGGGACGTGTGCCCAAAAGCTGGTTCTGGAAGAAGACTAAAAAATGCTTCTACTTATGATTCCCTGAAAACGCTATTTCGGTGCCTGAGGGTCCTAATATTAGATTATCACGTGTCTTCGTAAATGTTTTATTTTAACAATAATTTTAGACGATAATTGAGGCATATGAAAAATATATATTCAAAAAATCAATGAAAAGGGGTAAGTATAGTGTAAAGGGGCGTATTTTTTAAAATCAATATCATCATATCATTAATGTCACTTCTCTCGCCATGGCTGCACTCTTGTGCCTTGAATAATAACGGTTATATTTTGTTTCCGTATGACAACCAAAAGAATAACGTGGAGCGCCACAGACCCGCTAGTTCAGATCGATCTGAAATTTCAGACTCGCTGAGAAAGCGGGTCGAGGCAGCCCGCTTCTCAGATGATCCCACTAGCCCGTTGGTTGCATCTTGCGTCTACCATACCGAGCTGATCCGGTCAGATCGATCTGAGAACGATAGGTAAAAAAACGTAAGTGATAGAAATCAAATATGAAAATATGAGAGAGAATCACTGAGCGCAAGAGCAGGTTAGCAGGTTATCTCTAAACTCAACACAAAGTCCGTCATTAAATAAAAAAATAAGATTTCGAGAAAAATACTCCTTCCGAACTGCAAAATTACAATTGACTTTTTACCGTTAGAATTCCTGTCAAATTATCATGTAGCGATCATTGAAATGAACAATAATGGGAGTTTTTTTTACGAAGAATAGTATATCCCTCTTCGAAATGTATTATTTTTATGAAATTAAAATTATAATGTAATAATATAAATGTAATGTAAGCAATATACCAGTAGGGTAATTTTTATTTAGACTATTAAATGTTATGCTTGTAATATGCCACTATGTAATATAATAATGGAACCTTCTGACAAGCCTTATGCCTTAGAAGGACCAAGTTTTTTTAATGCAAATAAAGGCATTAAAAAATTTTTAATTCATTAAAAAAAAATTTTAAAAAAATAAAAAGAGATTTTTCTAAAGGCTTACGGAGGACTGGGGGTTAAATGGAAAGAGGATGATCATTTGATCATTTCAGATGGAAAGGGGAGAGGGATTTAAACTGTAAATATCAATTATACAGGCGGAGTAACTTTCCTTTCACTTATTTTTATTAATGCTGCGAAGTAATGAAAAGATAATTTGCGACTTTCCCAAAAGCAAAATCTGCTCATTTTTTTCTTCCCCTCTCGTTTCTAAAAGTGAGAGTACGGAAGGATGGGCTTGGATAGTCGAATGGGAAAGTTTTTTCAGAGGTACCGTAGATTGTAGCGAAAAGTATGGATGGATGGGGTTGGAAGAAGTGGCGGGGAGCGAGGAAGGAATCCTTGATGAGAAAATGTGGCGATGAAGGGTCCGGCGGCCAGTTCAACCGAAATCCAAGGAAGTATAAGGTAAAAGCGATGAATAAAAGTGATAGATTAGGGAGATGTTCCTGTAGCTGTTCTCGTTCATATCCATTTTTAATACGTGGTCAAGTTTATATTTATTAAGAGAGCACTGCTTGATGTCAACTATTCTGGGCGAGGGCTTTTTTATTTAAAAATACAAAATAAATAAGGTTTATTTAATGTATTTTTATCCTAAACTATACTGCTATGCATTAAGGATTAGTTCCAGCCAACATATTTTGCAATAGGCATGAATTTCTTCTAGATTCTGCCAGTAAATTCCTATCATTCGATTGCAAAAGCTCTCCATATACAAATGCGTCACCCCCGAGGTCTAACTTACTTTTGACCTAACTTACTTATGCCGTTAAGGAGAAGTAGAAATAGAAGAGGACCAATGAACCTACCTTGGGGAGTACCCGGTTAGATGTTCTGATTCCTTTCTCGTTAATTCCTATCCTCCGATTGCAATATCACTCTATACACAGCCGCGTCGCCCTAAAATGGTCTCTTTAATAAGTTAATATCAACCTTGTCACCGATGCCGTTATGGAATGATAGAAATAGAAGAGGGCCAATGAAACTACCTTGAGGGACACCCGATTTAATGTTAGCGCTATTGGACATGATAGAACTGCCAACCATAAGCTTTACCATGTCAACTTCCTCTTTATGATACTAAATTAAACATATAACTCAAATAACTATTCAAAAATCGAGAAGAGAACATTTGAAGATTGAAATAGAAATTGCGAGGACTTCACCTCTAACCCCCTCTGATTCGCAAGTGATCGTGAATTGCAGTTGGGCATAGATGAGATTTTGAATTTTCGTCCATTGAAATCAAACCGATAGAGTACCTTAATGATAATCTATTCAACGAAAAGTTATATTGCCGTTTTTAAAAACATTGTGTGGAGATTCGCCATAAAAAATGATAAATTCTGACAGATCCCAGCTCCTAGGGTGTCAATGAACATTTTTCCTTGAATGAACGTATCATTGGTTAACACCCGTGGTTGACAGTTGGGCAATCTGGGATGGTATATCAGTATAATAACATTAGTTGATCATGATGATTTTCCCTGCTTAAGCTGGTTTTCCACGGTCCACATTTTTTTTGGGAATTGGTTTTTTGGAATTTTAGGCAATTGATGGGCACCTCTAATATTTTCCAAAAGCTAAGAACAAATTATAGTGATGATAAGTTTATCATGGCAGTCTCCTCTCGCGTGTATAAAAATTATGGCTCTTTGTTTGCTACAGCGTATTTTTGACAATGTCGCACCCTTGCTTATGGTTGTAGATTTTTTTACTGGTGATATTTATGCAATTTTGAATTTCCACCTGTGTAGAGGAGTAAAGAAGTACGTCTCTACGTCGTTGGCCTTAGGATGCCTTCAGTATAGCTGGTTTAACTGTTGCTAGTTAAAACAACATACTTATACAATAACCCAGAAATGCTGAAATGATCAGTTGGCGCATGTCGTATCAATGAGTTATTTACCAATTTTACGCTGATATAATTATCTCAAAATCTATTCGGTTCTAGACGCAACCTTAAGCAGTCAGCTATATAAAAAACTGCTTTGGCCATAAATATTATTTACGTTTGTTTTTATTGTTGTACGATTACACGGGGTTGAAATGTTTCTCGGGCGGATTGGAAGAAAAAAAATATTTTCTTATTTATGCACCATGAGCGAGATAGTTCCCTAATCACAATAGAGACCATGTTCGAGGCAAATGCTTTAATTTCAGCAGCTGTAGGAAGCATGAATTAAATATTGAATCATTAATGGTGCGATAGCATACTTTTACATGACTGGCATTATAAGTAATTAAATGAATATATATATAAAAGACTTCAATTTGACTAATATTTTTACGTTGTGCATTTTTCACTCCTACAACACGGTAGTTCTTTTGCAATTCTGAAAAAAATGACTGTAGTTAAAACACAATTTACTGAAAAAAATAGTCGAGGATACATACATAGTACATAAATACTTGATTTTTTTAAGATGTAGGCGCTAGAAAGACCTCATTTAAAAAAATGTTTTCTCTGGAGTGCCCTCACGTACCATTTTCCATGTAATATAGCTGGTTTTTTTTGGCAAATATTGCGGAAAGCACTTTGGTAAGGGGCTGCTGTTTTAGTATATTTGGAAGAATTTAGATATTTTTCTTTAAAATGAGACCAAATTCATTTATTTCTAGGTAAATGATATTTCGCTAAAACTACTTTAAATAAAACTGCACCCCCATCCATTAGAGCTGTTTCACCACTAAAGTATAACAACTGTAGAGCTCAGTCAGAAGAAATTATGATCACTAAAAACGAATGTCGCTCATCCGTAAACGCCTTTCTAATGCTTGTTCGTCTTTATTCACCGACGGATGAAATCCAGCGCCGATTTTTCAGGGTTTCTCCTTTAAGTCTACGGGGAAGGATCCTGGCGAAAGAAGAGCGTCTGTAGACGAGGGAGGGAGGGAGGAGGAGGAGGGAGGACTAAAGGGAAGAAGGAGACTGGAGGTTGAGGGAGAGGAAGGAGTAGGAGAGATCAAGGTCAATGCCAAGGTCACAGTCCGCATGTTTTGGCGCCGGGATCCACGGTATGTTATGTACCGTATGATTTATGGTCTGGAGCACTCATGATTTGACGTTTAATACTAACAAGTATTTTGAATGAATAGAGTAAACTTTGTTTTTCCACAATGAATTTAATAACTTTCGATAATGGTTTCGACGATTAACATCATCATCAGGTCCAGGGCCTATTAAAATTATTAGGTTATTAAATTCATTGTGAACAAATAAAGTTTATTCTCTTCATTCAAAATGTTTAGTAAATTCCATAAAGTATCGCCGGAAACCACCAACTTTGCAAACGAGTAATTCGTTAAAGCCTGAAGGAAGCATCATGAAAGTAAAAGAGACAGAAATGAGCTTAGAGGAAGTTCCCAGGGATTTTAATGCTATGATAAGGAAATGATGCGCTCTATCCCTTTTCCTAGGCATTCAAAAAATAACGAACATCAAAGTCCTCGAATGAAAAAGTAAAAGAGAGTTGCTACTTCGCTCTGGTTAGGTCACACCTCGAACACGCCGCGAGTTTTGGTACCCTGGTCATAAATATTTAACCAAAAACAATATTAAAACACAAAGAAAAGCTGCAAGCTTCGTTAAAAGCTGCTACAAGAGAACATATAGTGTCTCACAACTTTTAGAGGGATTAAGTTGGGAGCCCCTAGCGACTCAGACACTACAGGCTCAGGTTGCTTGAGAAATTCAGAACTGATATTTTTCAGAGCGACAGAGAAAATATTATCATGAAGCCTAACTATATCTCTAAAGCTGTAAGAAGCGAGATACATTGCCGAACAGATATGTAGAAAAACTCGTTCTTTTCGCGCACAATTAGTGGCCATAATAAACACTGAGCTATACTAAATACACTCCCATAATACACGTCACCATTTCACCTCCAAAAACGTTATCTGTTACATTTACACGGCTGGTGTCCTAACACCCCCTGCCATACGTCTATGCAGCGGCTCGCAGGGTAGTATGAAGATGTAGGTTAAGCTGAAGATATTTTTTTGTAAGAACAAATTACAAGGTAACACAATAATACCTGCCGATGACACCTTGGAAGGTTAGTAGCTAATCAGTTGGTTTGGTATTAATTGCTTATTTATAAATCAGCTACGCAGTAATAGCACCACCACACTTTGCATTCTTCTTGCGTGACTTCTGTATCTCTGAGCGTTAGTTGCAAAATACATGAATCAAATATAGTGAAACCCCTCTTACGCACGTCAAGCGACCACCCCTCTCAGCCGACCATTTTTCAGCGGAACCGTCGGTCATCGCTTAATTCAGGTTTCATTGTATGTGTACATCAATAAAATATGCATTGCAATTTCTCAGGAATAAATCAATCATGAGGAAATAAACGCCATCAGTATACATCTACATCTACGTGATACCCTGCTAGCCACCACGAGGGTGTGTGGCAGGGGATGAAGATCACCAAACATGCACTATTGACATGCAACTAGGATATTTAATGGAAACATGCTAGAAAATAGGGTCACATGGAGCTAGATGGTTAGTATCTACATAATAAGGAAGGGATTATTGGTTGTTATTACTTGCATCATGCACTACAGACTACTCTTACTATATTTCACTTACCTATCCCTTTGCTACGCTGCCTATTGTTCTCTCTTATAGTATGAGGGAAAAATGACATTTTGAATCTATCGGTACGACAACCTATCTCTCTAATCTTGTTAATATGATCAAACCTAGCATAATACGCAGGGGTTCTCAATATATTTCTAACGTCATCTGTGAACAACTCTGTTTCGAATTTACTTAAAAGGTTTAACCTAAATTTTAACCTACGTTCTGATAGTCATTCCCATCCTAGTTCTTCTATTAAGCTCGTAACACTTATACAATTATCATAACAATACAATTTCAGAATAGGCCATAACCAACTCGTTGCTTTAAGATTTGTTTATCTTAATTATTTTTAAATCAGCCGCCCGGTCATTTACATAATTCTCCTAAAAGCTGAACCCCTGTCGAACGACCACCCCTCTTAACGACCATTATTCAGCGGAACCGTCGGTGGTCGCTTCACCCTTTGAGTGCCGCATGACGAGATATCACGTCACGGTTGTCTTTACGCCGGTGCTGATGGCGTGATATCACGTCATGGGTACCGTGAATGTTCCAGCTTTCATGAGGGGGCCTAGTGAAACTTACGTTTTCGTTTTCGAATAGTTTCACAGTTTAAGGTAGTGCGAGCGAGATAGTTCCCCAATCATAATAGAGACCATGTTCGAATTACACGTATTAATTTCACCAACTGTGAGACACACGAATTAAGTATTGCACAATTAATGCTGCAATAAAGTAGTTTGACATGACAGAAATTGTAAGTAGTCAAATAAAAATATCTAAATAAGTCTTTAACTTTACTCATTTATTTCTCGCGGCACGTTTGAAACTCGAACAAAACGGAAGGTTTACTGTGATCCCGAAATATTTACTGCGGTGGTAATACGATTACTTTTCAAACATAATTGAGAAAGCACAAAAACTACACACTTGATTTTTTGACGAGATCTAAGTGTAGAAAATGCCTCATTTTTTAATATAACCTCTCTCTGAAGTGCATACACGTACCATTTCCCATATACAAGGGCTGATATTTTTATGCAAATATCTCGGAAAATAATGTGGTAAGGGGTTGAATTTTTATGTCTATGGGAGGGTGATATATTTTTCTGTAAAATGAGACCAAATTTATCGATTTCTAAGTAAAATGACATTTTGCTCAAAGTACCTTAATGCCACTCGAAGTTCCGAAAATTTTGCGAATCTCAAAAGACGCCCAGAAGTTTCCACGAAGTCATTAAACGCGGAGCTAGGGGTAGTGATTCACGCGGCTATTAGAATTCATTTAACGTGAACTAGGGCTCAAGGAGGTATCTGTACTTCTAAGTACTGTTTTCTTAAAATGTATAAAATGTTCAGTGATGAGTAAATTTAGGCTTAGTGTTGCCTATCATATTTTTTTAAGTTTCATGTAAATACTCCATTGGGTAAAATATTATGGTACAAAGCATAAAGTATACTCGTATCACTAAGTCATTTTGACTCCTTTACAGTTTTGAAAATTCATCACCTCTGACAAAACTGTCTCGGCTGTTGCATATTTATTGACATGAATATTTCTCGCCGAAAAAGCTAAATTTGCGTTACACGTCCACGGGGCCTGCCGCTATGGATGCGGGTGAATGAGGTCACATAGCGTATCCTGCTCCGCTGGTATCTTTGTAATTTTAGTGATTTCATGTTCATGCTTATACGCAGTTATGCATTTTAAACCACGGAAACATATTTCGCATAATCCTCATTCATTCGACACAATGCTGAGGCATTTTCGAATAAAATACATATTTTTACAAAAACACGATCAGTAAAGTAGAGAGAATTACAAAATGCCAATTGTTCTTTCTTAAATTGCCCCATTACAGAGATAACTGAGAGCATAAAATATTTCCCGGCATCAATATATCTGATTCCAGGATTCCCGAGAGAAAAGACTAGAAACGGGGAAGAACTGTGAAGTGCTATGGGGTGGAAAAAGAGAGGTTGTGACGGCTAAAAGAGAAAGGTGAAGGGATTAATTTGGCTCCGAAGGGCTCGCAGAATGGAAGGAAGCTGTCTTCCCGAGAGAGAGAGTAAAATTCGCGATCGTGGGGATGAGTGCGGAGGACGGAGGATGTCTGTTTCTTGAAAAAAAATAAGGGCTTAAAAACGTCTTATGGGAGCTAAAAGACGCGAAGAATGGTGGAGGGGTGAAAGAGGAGATGTAGAGAGAAGAGGAAAGGCTGAGGCAAGATATAGAGAATCAGCGATGTGAGAATGGGTTGAAAGGAGGATAAGAGTGTACATACACGGCCGGAATATCACAAAATTAGGGGGCCGCATACACCACGCCCGAATACCCTTCCGCAGACGTCTACGCGCTTTTATTTTACGACTCTGCTCTGCTACTAAAATCAAATATGTTTGCGCAGGCCTCGAGATGAAAGATTAATGCTTAAAATGAGTGTCATAACTTTCCGCTTTTCGCATTCTACATAACTATTTCTACCGTGGAAGAAACGACAATTAATCGAAAATCAGGTGATCACTATGACGCTTACGACATATATTTCTTTAAATAACATTCTTAGCTGACCCTTATTTTTTCAGGAAAACTTATTCATTCCGTCTGATACCACGTATAGCACCTTCTCGTTAGGGGGCTGTATACCTTGGCCGAATACGCTTCCGCAGACGTCTACGCTGTTTTACTTTACGGCACTGTTACCTTACTAGAAGAAAATGACTATATCTACCGCGAAAGAAACGAGAAATTGTCGAAAATAAGGTGATAACCATGAAGATGTACAACGTATATTTCTAAAAATCATTGCACTTATTGGAAATGGAAATCCTTCATCTCGATGTAAAATTATCGAAATGCTGAAAATTGTGTAGAAGAATGTCACTGTGAACATTCTCTTGAACTCTTGCAAAGCACAATCCACAGTTCTATCATCTGCGCTGCAGTCCGCGGCGGGTAATAGAGAGGATCTCTCCTGGGCAGCGGAAGAAGCCAGAACTATAAGAGCGTTTTCGGCCTAGGCTTACAGCCCCCTTAGCTATGATACTACTAACGCAGGGTAGTATTTCACGCAACCAGATCAAGTTCATTGTGCGCATGACGTCATCCGTATGCACGAATAGCAGACGAAACGAGAATTGGCTAAGATATAAAGGATACAATACTGCCATAATTTGGTTTTGAGATAATGCTGTTACTGTGTGTGTATTGCACTTGTAAATATTATCAGTATTTTAACGTTGTACGACGTTATCCCATGTCTATCCGCCATCATCCGCAGGCTTTTTGGTCACTGCTTTTCTCTGATTGCCTTTTCTATCCCTTCTCACCAACCAATCCTGGGTTTTTTTCTCCCTCGCGGATTCCATGTAAAAAATTGCTTTGGTAATCTCTCGTTCGTTATACGTTGAACGTAATATTACTACACAAGGTATTTTTTTAAGCCATCGTCTCGTTTCAGCAAGTAACACCTAAAATTGATAAATAATATTACAAAAACAGAATCATATCTGACAAGCATTACTTCGAATTAGGCACAATTTGCTAGGCCTATTGATGCACAAACGTTTGGAGCCGGTCGAAGTGTTTGAAGAAACTCTCTCGGAAGTTTTACAAATTGAATATTTACTTTCTGTCAGTATAGCTATTTCATTTCTTCACTCCTATTATTTATAGAAATATAGCGCGGGATTAATGTAATATCCCCCGAGTCGTGGTAAAATTTACCGTATTGGAGTTATTTTTAAGTAATCGGAGTTTTTTCAAGTTAACTTTCAGCCTGTAAAGGAGCCCAATTTAGTCAAGCCATCATCTGTGTAACACTTTCTTTTAGCTCGTATCAGGTTTTAATAAAAGGAAAAACCTAATATTAGCATATTCCCTGCTGTGTACAAAGAAGAAAGGACAAAAGATTAGTAAACAGTATGTGAAAAAATTCGGGTGGAATTTGGCAACCTATGGATTGGAAGAACGAATCATTGGAATAACTCCAGGAAAGATTAGAAGCCTTCGAAACCTGGTATTGGAGGAGAATGCTGAAGATAAAAGGGGCGGACAAAATAAGAAATGATAAAGTTCACGGAAGAGGAAGAAAGGACCATATGGAACTGCATACACAAAAGAAGAACCAGATGGATTGGATGCACTCTGAGGCACAATGGGTTTGTGAATAACATAATTGAAGGCTAAATAGAGGGAAAATTCCCAGAGTATGACCCAGGAGTAAGTTCATGTACCAAATAAATACCAGGAGGTAGGGGAATCAGCATTAGGTAGGGAAGGTTGTAGGGTTGCTGTCATCCAACCTTGCGATTGAGCGACCAATAATGATGATGATAGGATATCCTAAACATTATCCCGCAGTTATTTAAAGCTTATTTATAGTATTTTTCCTCTGACTTCACGGAAGCATGCGCAAACATTTAAAATGCCATGTCCTTAAAAAAATATTCCATGGTTGTGGTACCAGGACACAAGGACGAGGCATCTCGAAAGACAAAGCAACCTTGGTGTCAAAAAACCACTCCTTGAAACGCTCCGAAGAAGTCATATCTATTTTTTTTAAATATTGTAGCGTCAAAAAAAACAACAACAACGGGAAACCAAAGAAAGCCGCCATTCCCCAATGAATGGAACTGCATTGATATGGCCATGTGACGTGAGGATAATTGGATACAGAAAGAGGAAGAGCGTAAGCAGCTGTTATATCGCCCTTGAAAGGGCACGATGGAGAGAGATGAGGGTAAGAGAAGGGCTGAAAAGATTGAGTGGGCGGTGGGTGAGAGGGCAGAGGAGGGAGAAAATTAAGAGGAAGCGTCGAGGAGATTAAGATCACACATCAGGATATCTTCTTTTGTCGGCTTAGGCCGCTTCCAAGAGGGAAGAGGGGAACGGGAAACATATTCTCGGCAGGACTGCATCAAAGTCTACATCCACATACTACCCTGCGATCCACCGTGGCAAGGGATGTAAGGACACCAGCCGTGTAAAGATGTAAGGTCTTGGGAGTTGAAATGGTGACGTGTATTATGGGAGTGTATTCAGTGTAGTATGGGAGTGTAAAATATCTCATAAGCCACAACGCCTAGTGTTAAATAGCATTAAATTGCCAAAAAATTGCCAAATTGGTGAGACGCAATTTTTTTCGCTTTTACCTTTACATCTACATCTACATAGGTTAAACCTTTTAAGTAAATTCGAAACCGATTTGTTCACAGATGACGTTAAATATATATCGAGAACCCCTGCGTATTACGCTAGGTTTGATCATATTAACAAGATTAGAGAGATAGATTGTCGTACCGATAGATTTAAAATGTCATTTTTCCCTCGTACTCTAAGAGAGAACAATAGGCAGCGTAGCAAAGGGATAGGTAGGTAAAATATAGTTAAGAGTAGTCTGTAGTGCATGATGCATGTAATAACAATCAATAATCCCTTTCTTATAATGTAGATACTAACCATCTACTGCATGTAACCCTATTCTCCAGCATGCCTCCCTTAAATATCCTACTTGCATATCAATAGTGCATGTTTGGTGATCTTCACCCCCTGTCACACACCCTCGTGGTGGCTCGCAGGGTATTACGTAGATGTAGATGTACATACTACCCTCCGATCTGCCGCATGGGCGTGTGGCAGAAGGTGCTAGGACACCAACCGTGTAAAGGATAATGTTTTCGCAGGTTTAATTGTGAAGTGTGTTATGGGAGTGTATTCAGTGGAGCTCAGTTTTCACTATGGTCACTTAATTGTCCGTAGAATGAACGAATACCTATCTGTTCGGCAGTGTACCTCTCTTATTTTATCGCATCTGTCAGGCCTAGAGATGGAATGAGGCGTCAAAAAAATATTCCCCGTCCCACTCTGAAATACACCCATTTAGAATTTCTCAAGCAACCTAATCGTGTAGCCTCCGAGTCTCTAAGGGATTCCACCTTAATCCCTCTAAAAGTTGGGAAACACTATACGTATGCTCGCAGCAGTTTTTGACGAAGCGCGCATCATTCCTCTGTCTTTTATTATTGCTTTGGTGAAATCTTTCAGTACTGAGTCCCAAATGCTCGCGGTGCATAAGATGTGTGGCCTAACGAGGATGAAGTAGCATCTCTCTTTAAATTTTTCATCCGAGGACCTTCCTATTATACGCTTGACAAATACTATTTATCTTTCATAAAGTGCCGCGTATATTCTGTATGTGTGTTCTCTACGATGTATCTGAAGTTAAAGTAATTCCAGGGAATTTAACTACATTTGAAGACTTTTCGTTAAATCCACCTTCAGTCCAATGATAAAGAGACGCAACAACTATTGCGGCATGTTCGATAGCTAGGGATTAACTTTAGTGATGCCTTGTGCAGACTACATTACAGACACCCACATCTACATAATACCCTGCAAGCCATCGCATGGGCATGTGGCAGGGTGTGTCAGGTCACCTGCCGTGTAACGATGTAAGTTTTTTGGAGATGAAATGGTGACACGAATTATAGGAGTGTATTTAGTGGAGCTCACGTTTTATTGTGATCGTTTATTGTGCGCGGAAAGAGCGAGATTTTGTACCTTTCTGTTCGGCAGTGTGTTTCTCTTATTTTTATCGTATCTGTCAGAACTAGAGATGTAGTGAGGAGTCGTGATAATATCCTCTGCGTCGATCTGAAAATAATCAGTTCTGAATTTCTCAAGCAACCTAAGCCTAGCGTGTAGCCTCCGAGTCTCTAGGGGCTCCCACCTTAATCCCTCTTAAAGTAGTGAGACACTATATATACGCTCATAGCAGTTTCTAACGAAACGCGCTGCTTTCCTTTTTATTTTATTGATTTTTTTGGTTAAATCTTAATGACCAGGGTCCCAAATGCTCGCGGCGAATTCGAGATGTGGCCTAACCAGAGCGAAGTGGCATCTCTTTACTTTTTTATTCGAAGACCTTCCTATTATACATTTAACAAAACCTAGTTTTTTAAGTGCTGTGCCACATATATTTTGTATGTGTAATCCTCACCATATAACATAAGTTAAAGAAATTCCAAGATTTTTACTGTATCTGGAGATTTGATGTTCACTCCACCCACAGTATAGGCATGGCATTTGTTGGATGACGCTTTCCTTTGTATTTTATAAACTACATTATCGTCATTAATTATTCTAGTTTCTGCTCGCGATACCTACGCTACCACTGTGTAGTGACAACGTAAGGATGTATGGATTACCATGGTACAGACGTGTATTCACATTACGAATACTGCCAACCGTCGCACGGATCATCGTACCTAAGATACCAGGGTGAACGGGGCATTAAACAGATATCGACTGCTTCGGCAACTCGGGGAATAATGAATTGAACGCTGAGAAAAGCGGAGAAAATCCTAAGCTCAAGATGGAGCATCGCAGTCAACGCCACTCGCCCTTCCCTTGTTTTCCTCGCGTTTAAGCAAAAGGCGGGTGTTTCCCTCTGGTTGTCTTGTGGGCAGAAGTTATCGGCGCCTTTTCAAAGGGGAACGAGGGTGATGGGACGGGGGAAAAACAAGAATGATAAGGTGACGAGGGGGGGCAGGGGGGGGGGCGAGACACTGGGAAGACGGATTGAGTCAGATGGAGAACAGGGAAAGAGGGGCGGGGTGTGCACGGGAAAGACAAGTAAAGGAGGAAGCGCGTGCGATCGTCACTTCCGGTGTGCGGCTCCTCACCCTTCGACTGTTTCCCTCTCTCCGACTCCTCCATCACCCACTCGCTCACTTCGTCCCCTCGCTTCGAGCCCTTTTCTCAAGTCGGACGCTAACTCGACAACAGTCTCGATGGAGGGAGAAGAAGAGGCCACATTTTATCGTCTACGCTCCCGCCCTCCACAACTCTCCTTTTCTTGTCGACGTCACCCACACGCTTGCAAGGGCCTGCTACATTACGTCCACCCCGTTCGGTGAAAGGGTTTCCGCCAACCCCTTCTTCAGATCTCTCCCCTCGCATTGCGTCCTGCTCCGACCCGTTATCTGTCAACGGCAAACGCACACGGCCCGATGACACCACCCAGAGACCCCGCGCGAGCTGAATAGATACCACGCTATAAGAGCGTTCCACATTTAGTTGACAGTACGGGAATTACGGAGAAGGCTGTTTCCAAACTTACGTTCTGTGCCCTCAACTCTGAGCCCTATTGGCAACCATTTCCAAAGCCGCGTAAAATGTAAATAAGTCACTTTAATAATAATAGGAACTATATGCGTTCCACATTTAGTTGACAGTACGGGCATTACTGAGAACGCTGTTGCCAAACTTACGGTCTGTTCCCTCAACTCTGAGCCCTATTGGCAACCATTTCCAACGCCGCGTAAAATGTAAATAAGTCACTTTAATAAATAATAGGAACTATATGCGTTCCACATTTAGTGGACAGTATGGGCATTACTGAGAACGCTGTTGCCAAACTTACGATCGATCACCTCACCCCTGAGCCATGTACGCAGCCTTTCCAACGACTCATTGAATATAAAAAAGTCACTTTAATACATAATAGGAGATATATAGATACAACGCTACCGAGCGTTCCACATATAGTAGAGAGTACGGGAATTGCGAAGGACGCCGTTTCCAAACTTACGTTCTGTGAGCTCACCTCTGAGTCCTGTTGGAAACAATTTTCAACACTGCGTTAGATGTAAATAAGTCACTTTAATAAAAAATATAGGCGTTAATAGGAGCGTTACAAATTTAGCTAAAATCGCGGACACTGTGGATAACTCTGTTGCCAAACTCAAGTTCCGTGACCTCGTCTGAGCCACGTAGGCAACCATTTCCATCGCTGCGTTCAATGTAAATAAGTCACTTTAACAAATAATAAACGCTATACATATATGCTCGATTCATTGTTTGGTCCCCCCTGTGACCTTTGACCCCAAAGTTACCCTTTAAGGTCAAGGAATGACAAGAGTGACCTGAAGACCTTACCATCGACCTTGGCACCTTTCTAAACCTATGATTCGATTCGTTTGTGCCCTCGATTCATTTTTTTCACCCCTGTGACCTTTGACCCCTGAGTAACCTATAAGGTCAAGAGATGACAAGAGGGCTCTGAAGACCTTACCGTTGATCTTGGCACATTTTTATACCTCGATTCGACTGATTTGTAGGGGCGATTCACTTTTTGTCACTCCTGTGACCCTGACTGTGCCATTTCAGGGGTCACGGTTGCATTTTCGAACTCGAAAGCTTTTTTTAATGTGTTCTTCGTGCCCAAAAACCTTATAATTGAAAGTTTTGAAAAATAAGTCTTTTTTGTATTTCGAATAATTTAACATTGAAAGCCCCTAAGGCAAAATTTGGATTTTTGGTTGGACCTTATTTCTGGGATCAAAAGGTCAAATTTATAAAGTTTTGCTTATACTCAACAAAACTTACAACCTTTTTCTACCCAGGTACGAAATTTCATCCATGTGGCATGAAATATAGTGTCTAAAATTACAGGTCAAAAATGACACACGATCAATGGGACACTACGTATAGATACCACGCCTTTCCTAAGACCTTTCCAATTTTGCTGATAGTACGGACATTACGGATAACGCTGTTGCCAATCTTAACTTCCGTACCCTCACCTATGAGCCCTAGTGGCAACCATTTCCAACACCACGTTAAACGTAAATTGGCCACTTCAATAAATGAGAGGAGCTATTAGATATTACACTATAGAGCTTTCCGCATTAAGTTGATTGTACGGGCATTACGGAGAAAGCTGTTGTCAAACTCACGAATCGTGAGCTTACCCTTGTAGCCACGTAGGCAACCACTTCCAACATCACGTGAAATGTAAATGACTCACTTAAATAAAAATAAGGAGCTATTTAGGAGCGTTCCATATTTAATTGACATCGCGGACACAACGGAGAACGCTGCTGCCAAACTTAAGTTCCGCCCCCTCACCTCTGAGCCTTGCTGACAACCAGTTCCAGCGCCGCGCCAATAAGTCACTTTAATAAATAACAGTTGCACCATATAAAATTCCTAGGTTTACCGTTAGCATGCCACATAGTGCTATGTAAAATTTTCTGCAGCTATTTGAAACGTCTCACCTCTAACCCGAATAATGAGTGAATGAAAATGAATTTATTGATCTAGGACGTGATGCTCTCCAATATCAGGAAACAAGTTACACATTAGGTACATCATGCATGTAAGACTACATACTTAATTTTAGCGAGGAATCACAAAATGAACACAAAGAAGTCAAGTACCGTGGATCAAATAAATATTTAACATAATTAAATTGATAATAAGACATACATTATATAACAGAGCAAGGAAACGATTAAAAAGGTATCAACAAAAAAATACAATAAAGAACCAAAAACGTTATACAAAGACGATAACCAACGATAAGTATAGCATTAATGATAAACAATAGCAAAAATATAGGAGATATTAAAAAGTAAAATACGAAAGATACATTTGATAAAGAGAGACATCAATTATGAGGAATCAGTCTTTATTTTTCAAGGAAACGAGTTGCCATAAAAGTCCAAGAAGTGACAAATTCATTTGGAACAATGTATAATTTTTTAAATAATTCGCTTTCCATGACAACGTGTCTCCTCTTCATTGACGAACAGTTCTCGCCAAAGTTCCTGGCGTACATCTGCGTGGCGAGGATGGGTAGGAGAGGTGGAGGGGGCGAAAAGGAAGGGAATGAGTGAAGGGGAAGCAGCGATAGAGAGGGAGACAAGAGAACCACAATTCTTCGTGTTAAAAGGCTTGAGGCACAAACACGCAAGACAAGAGCGCCATGGCTTTACCAAGGACTCTATCTTGAGGTCGCATCGCGAAAGGAATCGAAACGGGACGGCAGGTAAAGGGGGAAGTCGTCTAACTTCTAGAAGCGTTGGGGTTGGTCGTACTTTTGAGAGGTTTCCTGAAAGTTAAATATTACACTAAATCTCCTTCACCCGAGAGAGCCAAAATTACGGATATCCAGGAAGACGTCTAAAACGCTGGTGGATGGTTTCTGAAGCTGAGGCCGAGTATTGTCTGGGAATTAAATTATCTGACAGCCATTATAAATCAAATATTATTATATATTTAGAATGCAGCCAATTTTTTAAAAGATTTTAAAAAAATTTGCTCAACGTGACCTACCACGGTAGAATAGATCAAGAGAAAAAAATCAAGGAAATGAATGTCAGAACGAAATGATAATACAGCGTTTTCCGAAAACTACAAGGACATGGCTGCTTTACTATTAATATTTCATAATCAGCTTTTGTGTCTGGTAGTAAATCCCATTATTTGAGTTGCTCTATAATTATTTTGCCAAAATATTCTAAGAGGTACTCAGAGCATGTCTCGCATGCATCCTCTGCATGCATCCCTTATACATTGTCGCAATTCCGTCGCTGTATGAGAGACTGATTACTACAGTTTTGAAAACACTGGTTGTCTTCTGGTTTGTCATGTTGAGATGTCGCCTCTCGGTTAGTATTTGCAGGTTTTCATACGCCAAGCGTTTTTATATGCCAATTGTCGTAGTCTCCACAAGATTTAAGGGTATAGAGTAGGGTAGTGTAAATAGAGTAGTGTAAAAACCCATCTCCTGCCTTAAAATTCTCAAGTGCTTAGTGAGAATATTACGTGGGTCAATTTAATATTTTAAATTCATGGAACTTAGTGATGTTTATCACACGTTATGTTGAAATATAATTGTCTGAGATTTACGCAGGTCATTTGGTAATTGGTGGCATAGAATACTTTTAAAAAATTGATTGACTTTAAATACTTTTAAAGCTGTGGCTCGTTCACAATAACTTAACTCGGTGTAACTTGGATAATTCTCGTTCCAAGAGCGAATCACTACTCGAAATTCCTAACCAATCACAACACCTCACCGCCAAAACCAATCTTACAATCGATAGATGAGATCTATCGACAGCCTGAGGATCGAGAGTCTAGTCAGCTCCCCCAAAAAGTCTTAGTTGAGGTGTAGATGTATGGCAGAGACGTAGTGCGGTGAACTATAGAAAATCAAAATGGAAGGTTTGTTGTCAATATAAGTGTTATTGCTCTTTATTTTGATCAGTTTCTCTGGGTACATTTTGACTTTAACTTACATCTACATCCACATACTACCCTGCAAACTGACGCATGGGCGTGTGGCAGGTTGTGTTAGGACACCAGTCAGGTAAAAATGTAAGGGATAAGGTTTCGGGAGGTGAAATGGTGACGTGTATTATGGGAATATTATATTATGGTGACGTGTATTAGTGGAGCTCAGTTTTTACTGAGGTTGTTTATTGTGCGCGGAAAGAACGAGTTTTTTGTACCCATCTGTTCAGTGTGTCTCTTATTTTATCATTTCTGTCAGGCCTAGAGATGTAGTGAGATGTCATGATAATAATCTTCGTGTCGCTCTGATACTTACCCGCAGGCGGCTACATTACAAGCCACGTTTTCAAATTTTTTTTGGCAATCAAGGAGTATAGTGACTAGAAGTGAAGAGTTCTCTATACTCCGTGGTAGCAATCAATTTCTCCTCGACTATCACTAGCAAGGAAGGCCACGCTATTGGCTGCAATTAAGGAGAAAGTTGAGCTCAGCTACGCCAAGTAGTTTAAGGCCACTTTAAGGTGGTTGAGCGTAGTACTTCCCTAGTCATAATGGAAACTATACTCGAATTCCACGCTTTAATTTCAGCAGCTGTAGGAAGCATGAATAAAATAATTAATTATAGTCAATGTTGTAATGATATACTTTTATAAGTCTAAAATTCTAAGTAATTGGATGAAAATATCTACACTAAGTCTTTAATTTGACTTATTTTTACGCCCGATACGTTTACACCTCCCTCATAACGGAAGGTTTTTTTCTGTGATTCTGAAAAAAATACTACAACGGTGACAATATAATTTATTTTTAAAAAATTGTTGAGAAAACGTAAAAATTAAACACCTTTTTTTGACGAGATTTAGGTGTTGGAAATCCCTCAATTTTTAAATAAGGTCTCTCTCGAGTGAATACACGGACCATATTTCTAATGTAAAAGGGCCGGTATTCTTTGTCAAAAATTTCGGTAGAGTAGTTATGTAAGAGGATGATATTTTCGTATCTTTGGAAGGGTGAGATATTTTTACTTGAAATGAAACCAAATTCGTTCATTATTTGGTTAAATGAAATCTCGCCCAGACTACCTTAAGTCGCTGTGATATGGAAGGATTTATTTTCAAGGGCTCAGCTCCGACGTAGACCATAGTCAAGTCAAGTTAAGTCGTCGTGGACGAGGCTTTATTCCCCCCGGCAGTGAAACTGCATTGAGTTCCAAGAGCAAAAATGTGCTTCGAGCGCTTGGTATTCGAACATGTACTTCCACTTGAATGCGGACAATTGAGGGCTGCATTGCTCATTGAGAGTCAAAAACAAGAGTAAAAAGAGTTGAAAATTTTTCAGCTATCTGAAGTTTTTCTTTGCTTCGTTACATTGAAACATGGCGCACAGTATTCTCCATATCTCTCGCTCTCTCTCTCTCTCTCTCTCTCTCTCTCTCTCTCTCTCTCTCTCTCCCTCTCTCTCTCTCTCTCTCTCTCGTTCTCTCTCTTTCGGAACGGACCTTTTTGTGTTTCGTTTCGTATTGCGTCCCGTCTTTTGCTTTGTTTTTATTCCGAGGATATTTTTTCTCAAGTGAGCGACAAAAATGATACTTTTTTCGCGAAGCCCTAGTCATTTATTCCTCTCAAGGAAAATAAAATTCGAGTCGCCAATTATTTGGTTATTTTTGAAAGGCGACCGACCAACTAAGGTTTGTTTCGCCATTGTGTAGACAGAAGGGTACTTTGGTTAACGAAAACATAATTTAGAAAATAAATGCGTAAGTATTTCAATTAATATAATTAACTTTTTTACGCCTCATATTTAACTCACTTTATTTTAATTGGATTACACTCAGTTAAATATCACTACGTTTACCAATCGTCAAAGATCGATCTGAGCTCGGACCGATCTGAATATTCCGAGCGTGCCGACTCAGATCGCCTGGTTTATCAATACGAACTGAAAATATCGATATTGAACAATCAAATCCACGATTGACCCGGTTTGTAAACAAGTGCACTGTTGGAAATTATCAGTCGCGTTCGAGGTGAACAAAATTGCCCCATTTGAGGTAGATTTAGATGTACTACCATACCATCAATGTCACATCACTACCCATTACTACACCATTCCTTAATTGTTACAACTGGTTACAACACAGGCCTTGAATAATTACGATAATATTTTGTATCCCAATGACAACCAAAGGAATAACGTGGAGCGCCACAGACCTGCTCGTTCAGATCAATCTGAAATCACAGACTGGCTGAGCAAGCGGGCCGAGTCTACCGAGCTGAGTTTACCATACCGATTTGATCCGGTCAGATCGATCTGAGGTCGCTTAGTGAATATAGTGGGTGATTCTATGTAGATCTTTTGGCAATGAAATAAATGTACTTTTTAAAAATTGGAAATTTGATGATTTGTCAATGCAAAGAGAAAGATTTTTCAAATTTACTTTTTCCACTTAATTGATTAAAAAGTCCCCTTTATTATGTAAGATCTCTATGCTCTCTCAATATGATTTATGAAGCTCCTCTACCAATGAAATAATCATAGTTCTACAAAATTAGCATCTGAAAATGTAACGATGCGGAGGATTGATTTTTAATTTTACTCTACCCACCAAATTGTTCTTAAAATCCTCTTCATTTCTTTAACACACCGAGTGGCGTCGGCATCAGCCTAATCCTAAAAAAAGGCGTCTGGGTAAATTCCAGCATCCAAGTAGGCCTCGGGATCCCACCGAAAGATCTCCACAACCGCCAAGATTCGATAACTATCTGTCAGGATTGGATACCATGTACAACTCTGGCCAACACACCAACCCGATGCCTAAGAAAACTAACCTTGCTGCAGCGATAATTATAACTTTTTATAGATTTTAAATCGAATGATTGGCAGAACTATGCGATTGAGGCATAGATTTAGGAAGTGGGGGACATGGAACTATACAGTACAAAGCACACGGAGAATGTAAAAAAATCTACTGAAAAGCGCAACCGACCATATTGAATAGATAAGTTGCACGACCGTATGGGTCGAAAACTTAAGTATTAGGGACAGAATCGTAGCAGTCTCATTTTTCTAGAAAAATGCGAATTTGAGTTGATTTTTATGAACCACTATTTATTAAGAAGCATTATTTACACTTGCACAGGAACTTGATCACTTTCAGACCGACGATTGAACCTTAGATTCAATTTTCATTTAAATGCAAAATCAATTTATTTTCCGTCGAATTAATTAATATCTTAAGAAATCCATTATACTTAGGTAGATTTGATAATGAGAACAAAACTAGCGAAATGGACTGCAGAACAGACATTTAAACTGTCGTTTTTCCCACGGTCGATAAGAGACCATAAGGGCTGCGATAAGACTTTGAAGTAGGTTAGTTGAGAGTAGTGCAGCTGATTATTTCACATGCCCTCGATGTATGCTTCTAAATCTGCCGCGTAGGGCTAATACCACGTTTTGAATCTTCCCGGTATGACTCTTGTATCACGTTTACACAGTTACATTATAGATTATTTTAATGGCTTCTGTAGCATTTGTAGCTAACTCACAGTGTGGTGCATGTTGGTGAAAGTAAATTTCTACACTGTAGTACGTGTTACTGATAAGTCAATCCTTTTAAAACACCCTTGGGGGGCTTGCAGGGTAATATGTAAATGTTATATCTGGGCGTTTTTCTCGCGGTAGCCATGTTAGGGGATAATTATTCGTTCTTATTTTCACATTTACGTATATCAAGCGGAGAATAGCCCAAGCTAAGAAGGCACTCATGGGGAAAAGACAACTGCTGTGTTCAAAGGAGATAGGACTACAAACCAGGAAACAGTATGTGAAAACATTAGAGTGGATTATAGCACCCTATGAATCGGGGGCGCGTACCATTGAAAAAGCTAAACAGAACAGACTAGAAGCCTTCAAAATCTGGTACTGGAGGAGAATGCTGAAGATAAAATGGTGAGACAAAATAAGAAATGATGAAGTGTACAGAAGGCTTGAAGAGGAACTGACCATATGGAACACCATACAGAAAAGAAGAACAAGATGGATTGGACACACCTTGAGACACAATGGGTTTGTGGAGAACATAACTGAAGGTAAAATAGAGGGAAAAGTCCTCAAAGTAAGACTCAGGAATAAGTTTATGGACCAAATAAAGAGGAAAGTACATAGTAAGAGATACCAGGATGTAAGAGAACTAGCATTAGATAGGGAAGGGTGGAGGGCTGCATTCAACCAATCTTAGGATTGAATAACCAATGATATGAATAAATTTTCGTGCACCAAGACGGCATATATATTCTTCCACAGACAAGATGTTTACGGCCAACGTCTTATTGTTTACGACAAGGCGTTGCCAGGCGAACTTCGAGAGGACATCGAGCGAGGATTGACGGCATGCAATCAATCAAAACGAGAAGGGGGAGATGGAACGGAAAATGAATACCCTTTTGTGAGGGGAGCGGGCAAAAAAGGATCGATTATCGTTCCCTTTGTGTATCTTTTTATCCCCATTTCCCTCATCTGCAGGCTGGCTCCATGCCATGCAGCCTCTTCAAATGCCATTTGATGCGTCCCTGGAGTAAACGATGAACTTAAAGGGCAATGCAATTACTCAATCCATTCGGGATTGTCTCTCCGTAAGTCATTCGATAAAAATATGTCGCGGGACAATACACTGGCCGCCGCTTCCGAAAACAAATATCATTCCGACTCGGCCGCCGGTCCAGACTCTCCTGTGAGACCCATCTTCCGTCCTTCCCGGTTTCCGTATTAAAAAAATATATATATTAAGTACGTGCCTAACTCTTCCCACTATTCATATGAGAGTGGACAGAAAATGATGAAAACTGCAATAGCCAACGGCAGACGTTTAAAGTCTCCGACTTTTTGGAATCGCCAACGGAAAAAATCATCTTTCTCACACTCGCCTATATAATCATGAATGGTGACAGGTACATTTTAGTTTCTGTGTTCATGTAGTACGCGGTCTTCAGATTATTTGAGGTCTAGTTAATAATATTATGGAAAAAGAATGATATTTTGATTCAATTATTACTATTTAAGGTAGAGGTACCTGAGCGAGATAGTTCCCTAGTGGAGACCATATTCGAATTATATGTTTTAATTACAGCATTTGTTGGAAGCATAAATTATGTACTGCATAGTAACTGATGTATTAATATTCTTTTATTTGACTGAAATTATTAGAAATAAAATATGAATACCTACACAAGTCATTAATTTGACTCATTTTTTCGTGTGGTAAGTAAGAATGTCCTTCAAAAGGACAGGTTTTTTTTCGATCCTGAAGAAATCATTGCGGTGACAATTTGATTTATTTTCCAAAGCAGTTTACAAAATATTTTCTACACTGACTGTTAATACTTTGACGAGAACTCGGTGTTAGAGATCCGAAGTCAGTCAGTCAGTCACACCACCAAGCCATTTCAAGTCAATACGAATTTTGATGCGAATGAGAACTAAGCGTTAGCGACTCATGTCCACATTGCGGCATAGGCGACGACAGTCAGTGCTTACTAAGCCACGGTAGCGGTGGAAAAATCCAGCATTGTCGTTTTTATAACGAATAACTAGACATACGTCCAAACATTGCATGTAAAAATGATATCTCTATCTACTTATCATCCGCAAGCCACCACAAGGTGTTTGGCAGGGGTTGACTTATCACCAACATGAACTACCTTGAAGAAATTTACTTTCAACAACATGTACCACATAATGGGTATGTCACGAATGCTGCGGAAGCAATTAAAATAATCTATAATGTAACTATGTAAACGTGACACAAGAGTATGGTACGAAGTGAATCGCTTGGGAGTATATACACCAAGTTGCCATGAAAAACTTGACCGGGATACGAACCCAGATTCCCCAATTTCCGGTCAGGTGTGTTATCCAGTTACACCGCTAAGAAAAATAGCCATTGTTGCGATGGTGCAACATCAAAATACTAGTAAACCATTAAGGTATATGGAGATGGCACTACGTCATCAAATCGTAGCCTGGCAGCCGAAATAAAAACTCCCTGCTCTCTCCTTACTTTCCCATGGATAGCACGACGGAATGGGCGAATAAGCGGATGTAAAGCAAGAATATACACAGTCTGTTTGAAATTTTAGGCGAGTAACTCTTGAAACATACATATTGGCTACTAAGTGCAATGGATGTTACTCGACCATAATTTTCACCGGAAAAGCTACTAATAATTTAAATAAATAAAAAAAATGTTAGGAGTCCGCTTAAAACCTGGAGTCCGCTGGAAAACCTCATCAACCTAAATGGGAAATGAATTCTTTCCGCAATTATCGCATGTCATGCAATTGCTGTAAGTCCTCGATTTAGGTCGGAGATGCGTGTTGAAGAAGATTGCGACGTAAGTCGAAACAACGTTAAACGGATCCAGTTTTTCGTGACCACTTAAATTCCGCGATAAATCAAGGCGTTAATTTTAAAATTCGATTTTTTTCCTTCATCCCGGAAAAAATAGTCATTTCAGATATAACGGTCATGTCTTAGATATTGGATAAATGGGGAGGCGACCGACAGCTAAGGTCATTTGCACCATAGGGGATAGGTAAGAGAGAAAGGATGGATAGAAACCCGGCGTCGGCATTAGCCTACTCTTAAAGAAAGGCGCCAAGGGGACCACGGCTTAACGTCTCATCTGACAGACGGAGTACTCTATCTTAGTAAGTGCCCTCCACAAGACACTCAAGTAGGGATCGGGTTCCTCTGAAAAATATTCGCCTCTGCAGAGATTTGAACTCTTGCCGCCCGTGTGGTAGGAGAGTACTATAGCCACCACACCAACCCGATCCCCTTATGTCTCAGTTATCAAGAAACGCATGCATATGCACATACGGCCTATTTTAATTAGCATTGAACAGGGAACAATTTCCTTACGACTCTTGTCAGCATGGAAGGAACATCGACTCAGACGTAAATCGAAAGGACGCATACCGAGGACTTTCTGGAGCCGAAATAGCTAAGTTGGGGGAGTGTCAGACTGAAGACCTAATTGTCCTTGGTTCAATCCCGGGTTTAGGCATATTCCTATTCGGTTTTATTTCCCGTTTTTACCATGTGAACTTTTCAAATTTTGTTTTTAGTCAAAATCAGGCAAATTACTCTTAAAACATACATTTGTTATTTGGTGCTATGGATTCTACTCGATTTTACATCAGTTTTCAGCGGGTATTAAATAAATAAACAAAAAACGCAAGGAGAATGGACATCAAAAAAGTAAGTGCATTCTGAATTCTAGTAATTTGACTCCATATTAAAACAATCCTTGTACTTTTCCACAACTATTAATTCCAATATTCCAAGTAATGGAATTGTTAATAGAAAAGCTATGGATATGTTAGTATTTGTGTAAAAGTACAAGGATTGTTTTAATATGGATTCAAATATAAAATTCTTCCACGAAAAGGCGCCTGAACGTGTAAAGCTGATTTCTAGTAGGGTCATTCCACGTCAGATCAGCAGTGAGTTGACCCTTGGTGTCCCCGATTCGAACCAAAATTTGTGCGTGGGTTTATCTGGCGTTAAATGAAAAAGTGTAGAAGCGTTTTGGGAAAAAATGTTTTGGCAGATCTAGAGGCGATCAAAGTTTCGAGCATTTTGCGCTAAGACCGTTTTTCTTTTTGCTATATCTCCTAAACGAAAATAGCTAAAGAAACAATTGACTCCTCATTTTATTTGCAACAGAATGCACAGCAACAGTGTGCTATCAGTTTTGTAAATGAACTGAATTTTATTGGAATTTTTTAAATTTTAAATGATTAAATTTGAACAACAAAAATAAAACCAATTTTAAATTTGAATTTTTTTCTAGTTTGACACGCTAGTCTTTTTTCTTACTTCAGAAGTAAGTTTTGTTGTGAGCAGTGCATAAACAACGGAGATATTTAACTTCAAAGATTGGACTACGCCCTCGTTCGCCACGAGGGTCGGCGGAAAAATGATGTGCCGTTGTACTTTGAGAATTAATATCTTGGTCCTTGTAAATGCTAGTGCAATACTTTATACACCAGTTTTATGATAATTTTATTTTAATTTCATATCAACATTTTTTATTACATAATATAACCAAAAAATGGACTCCCGTTACTGCAATAATCGACACCGCACTACCTAAAATTAGCAGTTTTGTCAACTTCATGAACTCTGTAACTCAGCCCAGGAAGAACTGCGAATTCTACAGCATTGACTTCTCACCAAAAGTTGCGAGAGTTGATACCGATGCAAATTGGCGAGCGAAATTTTTTGAAACGCATATTTTGTTGTTAATGAATGAAAATGTTTAAACATTATATCTCAACACACCTCATTTATGTAGATAAAGCTGTTTTTATTGCAATTATGTCCGTCGCTAATGCATAAATTTTTCTAGACGTTGGTCTACCTCTTGGGTTGTTCTTCAAAATCGGCGACACAATTAAGTAAGGATATCGAAAACTTTTCGCATACTTTCCAATTTGCGTACGAGGACCTGAACTGCTTCCCGCGAGCGATTTCTTTATTCGTTGCTCAAGTCACTGTTCGACCTAGCAAAAAAGAATCATCAATATTGTACGGCTGTGATTAAAACGAGCCGATAACAATGTTTATCTTTTAATTATTTTGAATAGAGTATAAATTTCTGTAATTTGTTACATAGTATAAAATATGCTCTCATTATGATTTTCAACCATCATAGAACCCTCACCGAGTTTCTCGGCTGATATATAAAGAGTCATACTTAAGAATACTCCTCCAAAACAAAGTCCAAGTTTCTGAAAGAATCAACAGTAGCTCGGAGAACACGCGAAATTAATACGAGAACGAAAATTGACAAGATAAGAGTGCTTGCTGTGATGATACTTGAGTTAATGGTGTGGCAGAGCAGGAAAATTTTGCTCGTATCGTTTGCTATCTGATTACATCTCAAGAGGGCTTCTTCGACGGGATTTATAAAATCCCTCACGACGAAATTACTCAAAGCCGAGCTCATTGTGAGCACAAGGGCCTCTAATTAGAGAAAGACCATGATACGAACACACAAAAGACCAATGAAATATAATAGCTCAGAATCATCGTTGGTTGAAAAATATCTCCCATCCTATATATGCAAAAAGCATACTCAATCCCATCCCAGTCTCCTCCTCAAATGGACTCAATATGGCTGAGTTTTTCTTCCGATGAGCCTCCGAGGATATCCGGATAAGTGATTCGCTAATGACGTCGTAAAGGAGAAAGAGGAAAGGGGGTGGGGTGGGGGGGGGATAGGAGGTTTAAAGGACGAGCATTTGATGAAGTCTGGCCCAGGTTAGCTGCAAAGTTGGGTTGCATCCAATAGAGAGGACAGAGAGACTACGCCGTTAAAAACCGTAATCTTTTTTACTCCTTATAGAAAGAGAGAGAGATTCAATTGCCTCTCCTCGTTGCCTTGGCAGGAAACGCTCAATATACTCGTTACACAGTGGAATTCCTTCGGAGTTGGCAATCCATTGCGTTTTTTGTGCCTAAAATGTTTCAATGATATTCCCCAGGAAGAAATTAAATGGCTGCTGAATCACACATACAAGGAGTATTAAGTATCGCATTGGGTAATTTACATACGATCGAATTTCACATATAAACCTCATTTCAGATAATTTCTTTGAGACTAAGGCAAAACAGTAACCGAGCTTTGAAAAGAAAACTCCGCAGTGCGAGAAAAATAATTTTTATAGACTTTATGATATACTCCCAGAAGAAATTAAATGGCTGTCGAATCACACACACGACATAGTATTAAGTATCACAGTGGGTAATTTGCATGCGAATGAATTTTACATGCTTAAACCTCATTTGAGATTATTTCTTTGAGACTGGGAAAATAGTAGCCGAGCTTCGGGAAGAAGACTCTGGGACATGAAGAATCTAATTATAATCGACTTATCTTTTTGTAGGATTCTTGGGCCAGGAATTTTATTTTTGCGCAGTGTTCCAACAGTTTAATTACGGAAATATTGTCTCATGCCATCATATTGTGTTTGCATGAATTTTCCTGCTTCAGTTTCACAAAAGTTTCAATTTTCACTTACAAGGGTAACATTTTCCCAGACTGTTTTCGGTCAAGTTACCAGTTTCATTACAGCCATAATATGATTCTATGATACAATATCATTTACTTAGGTAATTTTATACATCCATTTTTTTCGGTGTGTGAAAACAGTAGACAGCAGTAGACAACATGAGTGCATTGAGCCAATATTCCCTTTTTATTTGAACAATGTATCTTCAATTATTTTGGATATATTATAGATAATTGCTTAAGGAACAGGAAAACATTACCGATCTAGATTTGATTCTGGTAATAAGGGGCGACTCTTGGTCATTTAAGGTAGTCCGAGCGTGATAGTTCCCTTATCATAATAGAGACCATATTCGAATAATACTCGTTTTAATTTCACCAGCTGTGGGACACACGAATTAAATATTGCATTATTAATGGTGCAATAATACAGTTTTACATGACGGAAATCGTATGTAATCAAATGAAAATATCTAAACATGTCTTTAACTTGACTCATTTTTTTCACGCGGTGCCTTTGAAACTCCTTCAAAACGGGTCTTTTTGTGATACCCTAGAACTGTGATCGGCAACGTTTTTTTCAAGTGGGTTATTTTTCAATTATTTTGATGAAAAGTTTGACTGGTTGGTCACATCTCTTCCATTTTTAGACTCCGCATTATCTTAGAATACAGAAAATAAAAACATTATGCAGATGGGATAATACAAAATGGATCACTAAAATTTTCCCAGTGGGTCACTAGGGCCATAGGTTGCCGACCACTGCGGTGACAATCTGATTAATTTTCAAAAATAGTCGAGAAAACATATAAACTACACGCTGTTAGCTTTTTTACGACATCTGAGTGTTATAAATTCATAATTTTTAAAGAATGTCTCTCTGGAGTGCATACACGTACCATTTCCCATGTAAAAGGGCTGGTAATTTTTGACGAATATCTCCGAAAGTAATATGGTATGGAGTTACATTGTTGGTGTCATTAGAAGGGTGATATATTTTCTTTGAAATGAGACCAAATTCATTGATTTCTAAGTAAAATGGTACATCGCTCAAAATACCTTAAATCCAGATGTTTAAGAAGTTGCAGGGGCGTGTTCTTAGGATTTCACCCGGATTTCAAGAGTTTCCAGTAATTCTTCAGCATCGGAAATAATAATTTTCTAAAAGCTACTTTACACGTTACATTTAATTGTACAAACGAGTGTATTTTAGAATGTACAATAAAATGAATGGAATTAGAGCAGGTTGTATTTCCCGTTCAGTTATTCAGACAATCATACAATTAGTCGCTTTACAGGGTAGAATTTTCCTCACGAAAGAGTTCATACATTAGTTTGTACAATAAAATGTACCATGTAATGCGGGCTTGATACTTGGGTCTCAATATGCCACGTAATACAAATACCACGTCTCGCGTTACCCCTGCATGATTCTTGTATATAGTTTACGTAGTTGTGATGTATACATCAATAGTTTCTCTAGCATTGGTCGCATACCTTCAATGCAGTGCATGTTGTGAAAGATACTTGTGCTTTATAGTGCGTTGTTGATTACTCACCCCCTACCAAACACCCTTGAGGTGGCTTGCAGGGTAATATGTGGATGTAGATGGGATAAAGAGGGATCTACATCTATATACTACCCTGCGAGCCGCCGCTTGGGCGTGTGGCAGGGGGTGGTCGGACACCAGACGTGGAAAGGTGTAAGGGATAAGGTTTTGGGAGGTGTAATGGTGACGTGTATTATGGGAGTGTATTTAGTGAAGCTCAACTTTTATTATGGTCGCTTATTGTGCGCGGAAAGAACGAGTTTTTGTACCTATCTGGATAGGGATAGGTTTTATGTCGAGTTGAAGAGCGAGATAGTATATACATGTCGACAAGGACCATCTGGTGTAAGAGATTTATTTAGTGTTTTCTACTTTCATCGAAGCTCACCTAATTTAGTAGATAACCTCTAAAAAATTAATTATATATTCGTATTTAAAATTTATTTTATTCGTATTTAAATATGCAAATCTTCAGCACCGGAAATAATAATTTTCTAAAAGCTACTTTACACGTTACATTTAATTGTACAAACGAGTGTATTTTAGAATGTACAATAGAATGAATGGAATTAGAGCAGGTTCTATTTCCCGTTCAGTCACTCAGACAATCATACAATTAGTCGCTTTACACGGTAGAATTTTCCTCACGAAAGAGTTCATACATTAGTTTGTACAATAAAATGTACCGTGTAATGCAGCCTTAAGAAGGGAGACTTATGCCAACAACAAAAAAAACAACAACCTTCTAAATCTGAAGCAATTTGCATAAATTACGACGGAAATAAGAAATATACCCATATCTCTTGAGTACAACTACGGAAAGCTTTTCTTCGAAACCAATCATCCGATCCATGGCGCTCTTGCGCCTCCATGGCATCTGAAAGTGCTTCCGAGAAAACGTCAGCGTTCCCTAAGCTCGGCAACTAAGCAGTATCGACTGCACGTTCAAAAGGACGAGAAACAATACGCTTAAAAATCGCCTCTTCTAGCACCTCTTGAAAAGTATAGGTAGAAATGTTCTTCCTGAATCGCCCCATCCGCCAGGAGATTCCCTCTCTGCACCCTCGCCGTTCCATCCCGTCCAATTAACTTGCATTCGAACGGAGAGAGAGGGAGGAAAAAAGAAAGATTTTCCCCGAGGACTGTGCTATAAGGGAGGTGAGCACACGAAAGGCAGCGGAGCCTTGTTCCATAGCGAGAGAGATTGAAAAAAAAAGGAAAACGAAAACAACACGCGGAAAGGAGGGAGTTCTGAGCGCGTGGGCGGAGTTCAGCGAGCGCGGAAGGGAGAGTCGTGTGTGGGTGACATAGTGAATGGCTCCTTGCGCGAGAGGAGAGCGCTGAAACGGAGAAACCGAACCGAAATACACCTGGCAACCGAAATAACAACCATATTGTTTGAATCTGCTCTCCCCTTACTGGATGGATATTTGGGGAGGCGACCGACGGCTAAGGTCATTTGCGCCATAGGGGATAGGAAATGGAGGAAGGGTGGATAGAAACCCGGCATCGGCATTAGCCTGCTCTTAACGAAAGGCGCCAAGGGGACCACGGTTTAACATCTCATCTGACAGACGGAGTACTCCGCTTGAAGTGCCCTCCACAAGTAGGAATCCACACTCAAGTAGGAATCGGGTTCCTCTGAAAAACATCCGCCACTGCAGGGATTTGAAACCTGGCCGCTAGTGTGGTAGGCGAGTACTCTAACCACCACACTAACCAGATCCCCTCTCTCCTTACTTTCCCGATGATAGCACTAGGGAATGGACCAATTACATCTACATCTACATACCACCCTGCGAGCCACCGCATGGGCCTGTGAAAAGATGTAAGGGATAAGGTTTTGGGAGGTGCAATGGCGAAGTTTAGTATGGGAGTGTATTTAGTGGAGCTCAGTTTTTATTGTGGTCGATTATTCTGCGCGGAATTTGCGGATGGAGAGCAAGAATGTCCACCATCTGTTTGAAATTTAATCCTTAACTACTATCGTCGGGTCTTTTTTGACCCGACGTAATTTGTTCTTTTTTATAGTAGTAAAACGGCTGCTCGCAGCAACCATGGCTACAATGTAATCCTATGGGAGAGAGAGGAGCAGGCCAGTTGAACCTGATACAGTATGGGTGACGGTTGTTGCTTACAAGCAATTCGAAAAATCGGATCAAATAAGACCCGAGGATAGTGTGTGCGTGGCCAAAAACCACGATGGAAGTTTGGGGTTAAGGCAAGTAAATCTTTAAACATATATTGGTTACTTAGTGCTATAGATGCCACTCGATTTTACCATAGTTTCCACCGGGAATGTGGATTATTATTAATTTAAATGTATGAATATGCATTCGTAAGGAGAATGCACATCATAGAAGTTAATGTATCCTGATTTCAAGTGAGTTTTCGATGGAAAAAAATTGCACAAGTGTACAATTAGTGTTATCAGTGATTCATAGGCATCTCCTTTCCTAAATCTCTATCTTTTATATTTCTCCTATTTTTGCAGACCATCACATGGAAAGACTGAAAATTATATTGAGTCCTCAATCACAAGTATCTAAATCAAAGAGAATTACGAAGAGGAAATCCATTTTCGCCCACTGTAGCCATATGATTACTCCCTGACGCGCCGAGTGCTTGACGCTCTGGAGGAATCGCGGACTTTATCCCAATAAACTTGTCAACACTGCGTTGTTCAAGGTCACGATTACCCAAATATTTTGCATTAGTACTTTAGGTGACCATAAGTGAAATACCAAAAATTCATTAAAATCGCAAACAAAAATTTTTCTGGGCGGAAATGGGTTAATCTGGCAGTGCTCAAGTCTGTAAAGGCTCCAACAAACGTCACGTAGGGCTCTATCACAAGCTATAAAGATGAGGTTTTCAGACGTCTTTAGAACAAAACTAAAAAGTGATAGACTAAGGAGCATCTCCAAACGTAAAGCCTCGCAGTAACACCCCTAACTGACAGAATCGGAGGCTCGCAATTGAGATCGTTTGGACATGCGTGCCGAATGGGAGAACAGCGGTGCCCTTATAATAGCTTGGGAAGCAGAACTTGAAGTAATCAGAATAAAAGGAAGCTCAGGCTGAAGTAGGAAGATAATCCAAAGTCAAATTTTGAAATTAGAGGAACAATGAGGGCCTGAGCCGTGGTTAATGGCTACAAACAGAATTGAATGCCGCGCTCTTTGCAAAACCACCACATCCAACGGGTGGAAGTGGACTGGCGAAGTCAGTAAGAATTTCACTTGCTCTCTTGGACTTTATTGACTCACGTTAGATAAAGTTGAAGTGTTCCACAAAGTTACACCCAGAACGTTCGCCACGGTTCTGAACCGGCTCTAATTCCCTGCCGGTGCAATTTCTGCGCATCGAATTGCGCAATTTAGTGCCTCGTGTAAAACGGCCATCGCAGAAAAACGCGATCTTTATATGTATCGATCCACAAATTGATACCTGTATTACCGGAACCTTGAACTCATTGAGAAAACCATCTTACCCGAGTACGTAATGCATAGGTCAATTAAAAACACAGCAATTTCAATTAAAATATACGTTTCGGAAAATGTATCATATTTGCGGAATTGCGGTATTTCATTGATCTTTACCATGATGTAATTGAACTTTGTCGAGCCTGAGATTGTCACCTTCCGGAAAATGACCCAATTGCTATTTAATTCCTATTTTGTCTACTTAAGGCGGCTCAGGCTGGACTTCATGGGTCAAATCAAATTCTAATGTACATATTTGTATTTATTAAGTTTAAAAAGGTGTTTTTTCCACTGAAATAGGCTTCCTATAAAACCAAAATTAGGTTAAAAATATTCAGACAATCTCACGAAAACATTTTCAAGCATGAATCTTTATTTTTGGCGCTCCCAATATCATGCCCTGAATGTCACATACGTTTTAACGTAAGAATTCTATTATCCAATGTTGTAAACATATATCCAGGTCATTGGAAATTTAGAGAAGATCTATTGGTTGAATAATGTTGAATCTCAACGCTGAAATAAATTGCCTTAACAGCAGAGCGATGGCATTTCTTCACATAACGTTATATATACACAATTTTAAGCGTATAATAGGAAGGTACACGGATGGAAAAGTCAAAGAGAGATGCTACTTCGCTCTGGTTAGGCCACACCTCGAATACGGCACGAGCATTTGGGACCCTGGTCATAAAGATTTAACCAAAAAAATTAATAAAATACAAAGGAAAGGAGCGCGCATCGTTAAAAAACTGCTACTAGCGTACATATAGTGTCTCACAACTTTAAGAGGAATTAAGGTGGGAGCCCCTAAAGACTCAGAGACTACACGCTAGGCTTAGGCTGCTTGAGAAATTCAGAACTGATGTTTTTCAGAGCTATACAGAGAATATTATCATGACTTTTCACTACATCTCTAGGTCTGACAGATGCGATAAAAATAAGAGAAATACACTGCCGAACAGATAGGTACAGAAACTCGTTCTTTCCGTGCACAATGAGTGACCACAATAAAACGCAAGCTCCATTAAATACACTCCTATAATTCATGTCACCATTTCACCTCCCAAAAACTTACATCTTTACATGGCTGGTGACCAACCACCCTCTGCCACACGCCCATACGGCGGCTCACAGGGTATTGCGTACATGTAGATGGCTTCCCGTTCAAATAGGCTCTTTTCTCCTTTGATTTGAGAATTCCCCTTGAGAGGCCATGTCACAAATCCCCTCTTCCAAGGCTGAATTTCAGTAAAATTAGCCCGGAAACTCAATTTTATTTTCTTCTTTTTTTATGAAACGTACTTCAAAGATGCTATATTCACGTTTCCAGAAAATCTGACATAAGTGACTCTGAAGCCGGAGTTTCCTTGAGGCCGTTTTTCCAATGGGGCACTACATTTCACAATCTGATGTTTGTATCGATGACCATAAGCGGTGAATTTCTACAAATATAGCAAAATAGCAAGCGAAAATGTATGAAAGACAGATCGGAAATTTGCTCCCGTTCAAATTCCGTGCCCGTGCCATTTCTGTGCACCGTATTGCGCAATTTAGTGCCTCGTATAAAACGGTCTTTGCAGAAAAACGTGCTTTTTAGTTATTGATCACCAAAACGATCCCTAAATTATTAGAGGGATTTAATTTTGATCTGTCTAAAAATGCTGGACAGATCAAGACAGCCAGACTTGACAGACTAAAGGCTGGGACACAATCAACGTGTACGTGTAACGCGAGCCGTTAACGGGAATACGCGAAAAGATGGCTGACGGGAAAGTATAGAGAACGGACACAATCAACGTGTACGGGGAGTACGTGTACGCGAGAGATGGGCAACATTCATCTCTTCCCGTGTCCCGTACACGGAAAACCAATCAGACTAGTCCTGAGAATCCGGGAATGGGAGCCATCTGTCGGCAGATTCATCCAACTGCTGAAGATAGCTCTTGGCGAAGACAACTTATTTACTTCCACAGTTGTTTACACCTGATCTCTTAGCTGCGCCTGCGTTAGTCAATTGTTACTCCGGGCCGTGTTAACGTCGATTGTGACCGCGTTTCCCGTCTCCCGTTGTCCCGTTTACGTCTCGCGTCACACGTTGATTGGGTCCCAGCCTTAAGCCACCAGGGACCATCGTGTTGGTGTGGTGGCTGGAGTACTAGCCTACCATACCGATGGTCAGGGTTCAAATCCTGAAAGGAGCTGGATGTGTTTCTGAGGAAGCCCAATCTCCACTCGGGTTTCTTATGGAGCACTTCACATGTTGGGCACTCCAAGTTCAGTTGTCTGTCGGATGAGACTTAAACCGTGGTCTTCCTTGCCAAACTTCTATCGTTAAGCCGTGGCCATACGTCTTTCGCTAAGATCAGGCTAATTTCAACGCCGGGTTTCCCTCCACCCTTCCTCCATTCCCCGATAAACCTTCTCTTACCTCACCTGACCTCAATGGTGCAAATAACCTCAGTGGTTGGTCGCGTCCCAAATTAACCAAACATAACGAAGCCACCAGAAGGGCTTACGAAAGCTCGCGCATTATAAAAAATATACTCAAGTGTGTCAATACTCTAATTTTATATGAAACACGATTCTTGAAGAGCTCGTAAAAAGATTCATTGTTCATTCCTGGATAGTTCCTGAAATCCCGAGGATCTCTGGCGGTCATCTCTTTTAAGGTAGTTTGAGCGAAATATCATTTTGCACAGAAATAAATTAATTTGGTCTCATTTAACAAAAAATATATCACCCTTCCATTGACATAAAAAATTCAACCCCTTACCACATTACTTTCCGAGATATTTGCCAGAAAATACCAGCCCTTTCACATGGGAAATGGTACATGTATGCACTCTAGAGAGACCTCATATAACAAATGAGGCATTCCCGACAGATCTTGTCAAAAAATCAACATTGTTTTCTCAGTTATTTTTGAAGATTAATCATATTGTCACCGTAGTAAATTCTTCAGGATCACAATAAGCCTTCCATTTGATGGAGTTTAAAACGTACCGCGAGAAAAATATGAGTCAAGTAAAAGACTTATTTAGATATTTTCATTTGATTACTTACAATTTCTGCCATATGAAACTATATTATTCCACCATTTATAACGCAATATTTAATTCGCGTCTCACAGCCGGGGAAACTAAAACGTATGTATCGAATATGGTCTCTATTATGATTAGGGAACTATTTCGCTCGCACTACCTTAAAAGACTCATGTGACTAAATTTGTGTTGTTCTTTTTAAGCCATCTTATCGCTAAAACACGTCATCGTTTCTTCATTTTCTTGATCATCCAAATATAGGAATTCACCCAACATTATTTTTGTAGTTCCGATATCCATGACGAGGCACGCGGCACATGACTGTAGAGTCTAAACTGAAGTTCCTCCATTTTGTTCGGACGAGTATGCAACGATGAGTATGCTGGGCTCTAAGTACTTTCTCCCGAGCCGAGCGTACTCGACCGTATATGAGTCGCTCGGAAAGCGAAAACGTCAATCATGCAACACGCAGAACGCCTAAAATCGGAACCAATTTACGAATTCCCTTTTCCAGGAAAACATTTCCCTTCGCTAACGCCGTAGTAAATAAGTCGACCAAAGATAAGCTTTACAATCCCTTATACCAGCTGATGAAGCATCATCCTTTGGCCTATGGCTCCAGAATTAGACCACGCCGTTAAATGATTGCGTAAAATGAATTTCAGTCGAAGTCGATGCGAGAGGATGCTGAGAGACATTAAAAAAAGACAAGTAACAGGATAAGGCCAGGGACGGAGGGAACTCGGTTAATCTTATGGTAAAGAGCTTACTGTGTGCTGTTAAAGCCGATTTGTTTTGAACAGCGGAGTGAAAATTCGGGGCATTGGAGGGAAATTCGAGTAAGCTGATGTAAGAGATTATGCAAACCGCATTAATTGTTGGAGGGCATTCGATTCAAATCCCAAATATCGACGTTTCCAAAAATAACAACGATGGCTCTTTAAGAGATAGGAAGCCAGCAAAAGTTTGGAGAGCCTAATAAGCAAGAAATAATAGAATAGAAAAAAAAGACCGACAAAATCAGAAATGACGAAGTGTACAGAAGAATAGAAGAAGAAAGGACCATATGGACCATATGACCTCGTTCCCATCATAAATTTCAGGATACCTACCCGACCCACCAGGACTCACTCATTGCTCCCTTCTCCCAGATTATCACTTACCCAGCGCCCACATATTTTCCGCCTCTCTTCCCTTCTTGGAAATATACACCCTTCCTTCCAACGTCTTCGCTAACCAAGCCGTATGTCGTTCCCAATCAAAATAATTTTGTGCTGTCTCCCCATGTGCGAGTATTATTTGTCAACCGCCTCTGCTTTTGCGTTCTAGCCATTTTTTATTTTTATTATATATTCATTTTAAAATGGGTTCATGCTTTATGTGATGTTATTTCAAATAAAAAAATTAATAAAGCTATAAAATAGTGAACACCTCACACTTTTTTAAGTCCGGCTTGTACCTCGCGGACGGAGGCGCTATGCGCACACTTTGTACTACTTCTATGACATAATACATTCGACAGTCCTTAACGACTAGAGAAGCCCTCTGAAATCCACCGAGGAGAACGACGCCTCGCTAACTTAACTCGCTAAAGCATTTGGCGCAATATTTAGCAGGATCCGAGTTCGAGTCCCGGTCAAGGCGAATGATCTATCCTTCGCGGAATTTCGCCCTTGAGAATACAAGTGGGTGGCTCTACTACTAATAAACTAATACTAATTTTTCAATCGTTAGGCCTCATCTGGAATATGCTGTTAGTGTATGGGATCCATACGAAACGGGGTTGATATCAGAGTTAGATCGCGTACAGCGAAGAGGAGCTAGGTTTGTGAAACGATGCTACGATAAGTTGGCTAGTGTGTCTGGACTGTTAGAAGAATTAGGATGGGAATCGTTATCACAGCGTAGATTAAATTATAGGCTTAACCTCCTAAATAAATTTCAGGAAAATCATTTTATTGACGACGTAAAAAACATACTATTAACCCCTTCGTACTACGGCAGATTAGATCGCGCCAATAACATTAGAGAGCTAGATTGTAGAACCGATAGGTATAAAATGTCATTTTTTCCGCGTACCATTCGGGACCATAACAGATGTGATCGTCGTCATGAATAGTTCGAGTATTTACAATAGGCAGGCAGTTAATCTTTTTCATTATATTCTCCTCTTTCTTATTTATGCATGATGTAAATAATGATGTTCTTATTTATGCATGATATTTTGAATCTGTAGTAGTAGTCTTAGTGTCCCTTGCATGTTGGAACGATTGAAGATAGAATGTTTCTTGGGTATTAGATTTGTAATTGGCGCGTTGCATGTGTGGTACGTGGGTTTCAATGTAATTTCGGTGTTCTACCATATCATTCATGCATGCCTGGTGTGGAAGCACCCCCTGCCACACACCCTTTGGGTGGCTTGCAGGGTATGACGTAGATGTAGATGTAGATGTAATGCTATGTACCCTGGAAAGTCCCGCTACCCTCAAAAATTTTTTTTATGACAGCGTGTTTCGTCAATTAGTTCAAGTCTGGTTTGGAGTTTCTTCATAGAGTGCGCCAGGTTGATGCGGACGAATATATCTCCCGGATTTTTCATCTCTTAATCTCTCTCTCACTCCGCCCCGCCCGTCTCTTCAACCCTTGGCAACGGTCGTCAAGGCGACGTGGGAGAGGTTATTGCTCGTCCGATGCTCCAGGAGGTATTTCCCATGACGGCGCTCTCTCGTCTCACCCCTTCCCCTCAGCCTCTCAACCTCCCTCTCCCGCTCACAGATTCATAGCGGCGTCTCCTCGTCTAGCGCCGCATGCGACACCACGAGCAGAATTCACTTCCCGGGATTCAACAGTCGACGGCCACGCCTCCGTCACTTCGCGCGTACGGATGGGAGTCAAATTAACCCTTAGAGTGCGGCATGACGTGATATCACGTCATGGTTGTCTTTACACCGGAGCTGATGACGTAATATCACGTCAGTGGTACCGTGAGTGCTCCAGCTTTCACTAGGGGGCCTAGTGAAAGTTCCCTAGTGATAGCTTGAACACTCACGGTACCATTGACGTGATATCACGTCATCAGCGCCAGCGTAAAGACAACCTTGACGTGAAATAACGTCATGCCGCACTCTAAGGGTAAAAAAGATAAATCCACATCTACATACAACTACAACATCAACATATAAATACAAAGAAAAGAACTAATAATCAAACAAAAGTTATCTATTTAGGCTTATCCATGTCATGTAACTCTGCGATTATGATAATATAGTTCTATTGGAGAAGTATCGACATGAATACGTATCGAATCAAAGGATTTCTAATAATAACACTTCTGATACGGTTCATTCTCGACTGCGGTTCATTCTCTACTGGAACAAAGAGTGTGAATGTCTGGCGGCGACACCCACGCTGTCCTCCTTGCCCGTGCCCTAATAATCTCTCCCGCTCTCACCCCTACTCGATTTGGTCTCCTCGACCATCATCGCAGATAAAAAACCGACGACCATTTTTTTCATCTGGTGAGCACCATATCTCCCCCGAACCCCAGCTATTTGTTGAGTGGCAGGGGGAAAATTAGACATATGAACTTTTTCATAGTGCGCTTGGTAAGACTTTGATACCATGACTTCAACGTCATCAGCTTTTTAGCAAAGAAAGAAATGCTGAAAATTTAGGGTACTGATTTATAGTAGAAAGGGAGATAAATTGTTTCCTAAATTTTCATTCGAGAATCAGTGTTTATTTTTTAAAACGCTTGAAACGCATGGTTACAAATAAACGGGAATATAACGAGCTTAATGAAAAGCTTCAGATTCCCCTCCCCTCCCAAATAGGCTTTCCCCCCTGAGTTCCCCCTGAGTTCCCCCACCTTCCTTCTTTCCTCTCTCACTGCTTCCTGGATTGGATTAGATTTTGGGGTGGCGACAGACAGCTAAGGTCATCTGTACCATAGGTGATAGGTAAGGGAGGAAGGGTGGATAGAAACCCAGCGTCGGCATTAGCCTGCTCTAAACGAAAGGCCCCAAGGAGACCACGGCTTAACGTCTCATCCGAGAGACGGAGTAGGTACTGAACTTGAAGTGCCCTCCACAAGACACTCAAGTAGGGATCGTGTGTCCTCTGAAAAACATCCTCCTCCGCAGGGATTTGAACCCTGGCCGTCACCTCTTCCTCCACCATTATATTCTTCGTCTCCTGTGTCATCTGTACCTGATATTGACGTGCCACGTCGAAACCCGGGTCGTCTTAAATAAAATTTATATAGAATGACAGTGTTACTTCATTCACAATTATGTAACAGATGATTAGGCTGGGATGTCGCCTTGATTTTAAAGCGGATTTTGATTTCCATATCTCGAAGCAGGCCAAAGAATTTGGAAAAAAACCCTCGATACTATCTATAGAGCAACATATGTCGACATAGAACTTTGCATTGAACAATAATGTGGTTCGAAGTCACTCGCACGGGCGCATATACACCAAGGGTTATTTCATGGCAAATATCGACCCTAAGGGACATAGAACTTGATAATGGCATGATTTGTCAAAACTCATGGCGGTGGTAATCAAAAGTGTAGATATTTTAACCTGTGTTTCTATTTCACTTAATTCAAGATGGATACGTCATCTTTCAAAAGATTTTGAGCAAATACTCTTATAATAATAATTTCTATAACACTTACAGGTTTCCCCAATTACAAGTGTTTTAATGTATCATTATCCGAACACCCCTGGCCTGGGCAGTAAATAATCTTACCCAGGCGGGACTCGAACCCGCAACCCTCGCGTTAGAAGGCGAGGACTTTACGCCGCCGACACCGGGGCTTATGTTTGTTCGAATAAATTATTTGGGAAAGATTATATGTGGACCCCAGAAGTCAAGGGGTCTAAGTGACATTTTTGAAAACAATAAGTTAGGTACAGGAATGGGATGTGAAAATATTAATCTTTTAGGTGGGAAAGGGATTCAAGTGATTTTCTTGGCAGGTGCTGCTATCTAGGGTAATGCCTCTTAACTAATTAGTGGGTTGTACCAAACATTTTCAACTTTGTCTTAAGTTTTCTCAAAACAACGATTTTGTTACTTAGACCCCTTGACTTCTGGGGACCTCATATATACCCAATTCTGCGCCGAACATATATTACTAGACTGGTATACTTACTTAAATAACGGAGGAATTTTTAAACTAATAGATCATTTCAAAAGACTAACAGCATGTATGTTTTCTCGTTTATATTTGAAATTAAATCATGTTGTCACCGCAGTAATTTCTACGGGATTAAAAAAAACCTAACGTTTTGAAGGAGTTTATACCTACCACGCGAAAAAAATGAGTCGAGCTAAAGACTTGTGAGGATATTTTCATTTAATTACTTAGAATTACTGTCAAATAAAAATGTATAAATGCACCATTAATTATGCAACATTTTAGTCATGTGTCCCACGGCTGCTGAAACTAAAACGTAAAATATGATCTCCATTCTCCATTATGACTAAGAAACCCTATCGCTCAAGCAATCGTGACTGATTGAGAGAAGGGTAGAATTATCTTCAGGTTCAAAATATTGAACAATATAATTATATTTTACTTAGATACCAAGTCAGCCTGAAAATACTCGCATTCGTTGTCTCACCATTCGAGTTTAGAGACACTGGAACGTGTACCAGAACAGTGGTTCTCTGTGGTCACGCCATAACACCATCAATTAAAATTGAACGTTTGTGCCAAAACTCTATTGCTTCATTTAATATTTGGAAATGATGACCACGCGTGAAGGTCCTGCCGCCAAAAACAGCCTTTTAAAAAAATTTCGTCGGTAAATTAGTCTTCAGCCGATATAAAAAGTCGATATGTCCGGATGTGTGGTGCTATATCTTGATCGGCTGAGAATCCATGGCAATGATATGAAAAGCACATTAAATATTATCCAACTTTACGTTCTGGATGATTCCATTTTAAGTCAACAAATGGTCGTCGCCGCACCCCTCAGATAACCGGAAAACCTGAGAAATTTACGAAAAAATGTTTTTTTTGGAGCAAAAAATAGCCATGTGGCACAAGTTTTTAAAATCAGTTGAGTGTTGATTTCGCCACTACTTAAGATGCTCTTTTAAGGTAAAAAAGAATTGAGCGATGTATTTCAGGGATTGGAGAGCTATAAGGGTTGGAATTTGTTCAAAAATAGCATAGCTCCATGGCCATGGATGACGAGTCTTATCAATGCAATTATGCCAAAATTATCAATAAAAAATTTCAATTGTTATTTCAAATAATTTGTTACACTAACTCACTTTTTTACTCCATACTGAAAATAGTCGTGACGGCGCCTGAGTTCAAAAGTCAAAGAGTCCTCATTAACTGGACCAAAAAGGGAGAATGAGAGTGGGACGAACTTAATGAGGCGAGGAGATAACTGATGGCGGAGTATTCTAAAAGGATACCAGCGCACCTATCGCGCGTGAGAGAAAATCCAAGCCATGGCGAAGAGAGCAACAACCTGGGTGAGAGAGAGAGAGAGTGTGTGTGTGTGTAGAGCGTTAAAACACTCTTCAGGAGCGACGACTTCCAAGGGACTCCGTGATCTCCGCGCCAATTATTCTCTCGCGTTCCGTTTCCCTCGAATGAAAACGAATTAAAGAGGTAAGAGCATCAAAAGTGAGAGAGAGAGAGAGGCTCATTTCAAACTACATTATATATCCCCCTCACCTCTCCCACCTCTTTCTTAGAGCACCGAGTGTGTTAAAGAATCGCCAGAGGGCGCCGCGTTAACGCGATCTCGCGTTCGACGAGACTATTGACACTAATCACGCGTCGCGGAGCACCAAGGAGCCACGGCAATGGCCGGGCGGTATGCTCCCGAGCACTTCGAGCATATCTGTAGAATAGAGAGTGTTTGCGCTATGCTTGCGATGCATCGTCAGCCAGAGCTAGCTGGTTCATGCGACGTGATGGGAATGGTCAACCATTGAGGTGATCACACGCTGGAGCCTGGATAATGCTATAAGGTAATGTTATTTCCGAGAGAGCTTGGTACACTCAAAGGAAGGACGATGGCGAGTTCATAAAACTTTGCCATTTGACCTAGTAAGAGGTCAAGTTTATCGTAGTTTTTATCATGAAGGTATAAAATTTATCTTCAATTTTTTAAAAGGTATAATTTATCGTTTTCTGGTAAGGTGTATCCACGAGCTTATAATTTGGCACAGTATCAATTACTTGAAACCATATTAAAACAATCCTTGAACTTTTCCTTTCATATTTATTAATGTACTACGCGTTTCGCAGCTAGTTGCATCCTCAGGTACAATTGTTCACATATCATTTATTAATAGTTACGATGGTAACCTACTACAAAAAAAAGGCGGGGGGGGGGGGGTTGGAGAACAAACTAATCTGTGGGTGGAAAGGCAGGGGAACATAGATTAGGGGCTTGTAAAAAGGGAAATTTTTTCGGCAAGGAGTGGGGAGGGGTGCGAAAAAAGTAACTCGTTGCAAAGGTTGCTTGGCTCTCTGATAATTTCCATTTGCTCCAATGCATCCATCTTTCAATTATAAGTGCAAGAAAAGTACAAGAATTGTTTAATATGGAATCATGCATAAAATACTTCCACGAAGTGACGCCTTGGGTGTAATGTTTTTAAAATATCAATTCGTAATACAGATGGTTCTGCGAGACCGACGTCATGATTTGAGACAACATATTCACAACATTACATTATGAAGTCTGACGCATGTCAAGTGTATGGATGTTTGATTGATTAATAACCAGAATCACTTTTATGTATTTGTTTATTTTCTCGTTTTTTTAAATGTAGAATTCAGTTTTGTTTTTGTTTATTAACATGTTTGGTCATTCTTTTTGAGTTGTTGCCAAAGTGAGGAAAGATATAAATAAGTGATTGTTGGACTGGAGATCTGAGAGGAAGATGTATCAGTACTGGTGAATAAAAGTTAATACAGAAGAATATAAAGAAAAGTACAGAGGGATATAAAAGGGAATCGCTTTGGCACGATAAGACACGTTGCATCATGTGATTATTGTAGAAGAATGTAGAAAGATTAACAGCTAGAATTGGTTCAAAATTGTTGGATGGTTAGATGAAGTACGAAGGATGTCAAAAAGAAGACCCACGTAAGAATGAAGCGGTTGGTGGATAGGACAGCTGAGTGAAGAGCTGCTGATGACCAATCATCAGATTAATGATTGATAATGATGATTCTATAATACGTGGAAATTAATTTTACCAAAAGAAAATTGTGTACTTAGAAAATCTTTCTTCTTGAAAATTGCCCTTCCTGAAAATTAGATGCGGGGAAATATTACTTCATAGGGAACGCTGGAGATGAAGTCAAGGCTTGATATTGCTAACGTCGCATGCGCTTGTGAAGTTAGTGCTGCTTCTCGTCATTTGATAAAATGATTGTTTTAATCACACTTAGTCGAAGTGGAAGGCAATTCTGGCATTGAGGCTTCTTATTGAAAAACAAATGCAGAGAAATAACACTACTTATATTGCCTTCATTGACCTGGAAAAGGCATTTGACAATGTTATCTGGAAAGAGATGTTCAGAGTGCTGAAGAAAGCAGGCCTAAAGTATAAAGACATGCGGGTAATACTCAGATTATATAAGAACAAAATGGTTGTGATAAGGAAGTTTCATCAAAAGCAAGAAGCAAAAGTTAGAAGAGGCGTGAGACAAGGATGTGCTCTCTCTCCTCTTATATTCAATGCTTACATCCAGGAAGCTATAGACCAAGTTCGTGAAACTACTGAGGTTGGGATTAAAATTAATGGACAGAAGATAGATATGCTGCGTTATGCAGATGATATTGCTGTGATCACAGAGACGAAAGAAGATCTAGAAAGGATGCTCAACAAAATGGGTAGGATTTGCTGTAAACAGTATGGCATGAGAATAAACAAACGCAAAACCAAGGTGATGGTTTGCAGTAATGAAGAACAATATGAACCCCCAATAATGAGAATTGGAGGAGAGAAGCTAAAAGTAATAGAGGAATTTGCCTACTTGGGAAGCAGAATAACAAGAGATGGTAGAAGCAAGAAAGAAATTGTAAGGAGAATACATCAGGCCAAAATTGCATTCTATCTTAGAAAGAACCTACTCACCAGCAAGATCATTAGTTTGTAAATAAGGAAACGGATGATGAAAGCATTTGTTTGGAGTGTGGCCCTATATGGGAGCGAAACATGGGTAGTTAGAAAACAAGAGAGAAGGCGGCTAGAAGCCCAGGAGATGTGGCTCTACAGAAGGATGTTGAAGCTCAGCTGGAAAGATAGAGTCACGAATGAAGAGGTACTGAAAAGAGTTAAGGAAACCAGATCCCTGTGGAGGCATATCCAAACGAGAAGAGACAAACTCGTAGGGCACATTCTAAGACACGACAACATCGTCTTAACAATAGCAGAAGGAGCTATAGAGGGAAGGAATCGCCGGGGACGACCAAGGATGTCATTCATGCAGCAGATTGTGAATGATATGGGTTGCACCACATACACAGAAATGAAGAGAAAAGCAGACAGAAGAGAGGAATGGCGTACTGCTGCAAACCAACCCCAGGGTTGAACAATGAAGAAGAAGAAGTGGAAGATAATGAACTAGTATGACTGAATATTTTCCCATTGAAATACAAGTGGATAAGAGAAGATAATGGACGGAAAAACTAAGAAACGATGAAGTTTTCAGAAGGGTAGAAGAAGAAAGAATCACTGGAAACACCATACAGAACAGAAGGACCAGATGGATTGGACATTCTCTGAGGCACAATGGGTTAATGAAGAACACAATTGAAGGTAAAATAGAGGGAAAAGTCCCCAGAGGAAGACCCAGGAATGAGTTCATGGACCAAATAAAGAAGAAAATACATAGGAAGAGATACGGGGAAGAAATTGAATTAGCAATGGATAGGGAAGAGTGGGGGCTGCAGTCAACCAATCGCAAGAACAATCGATGAAACGACCAAACGAAATTGAACGACCAATGAATAAATGAAGAAAAGCGTTACCGTGTAGTGACCTCAAGCCACTGAGATGGCGTATTAGATGATGCGACGTTTATATTTTTTTTACGTGCCTACAAATGAAAGAAAATGACTAACGTCTGATGTTGACTCATATACAGGGTGTCCCATAAATGTCACGCCACAGTGACACTGGACCTAGGGCAGCCTAAGAGGAACCGAACCAGCCTAATATGACCTCAGTAAAAGTTGCACGGTTTTCGAGATATTGCCAAATTAAAGCTTTTTCAAAAATTTCACTTTTTTTACATTTCTAGTCCCAGAATTCACTTGAATAGCTCTCAATTTGGCTCTCTGATGGGGCTACTGCCACAAATTAACAAACAAAGTACTCTATCCATCCCATTTTTTGAAAGCCGATAAAGTTAGACAGGTATAGCGGCTTTCGCGTTTCTTTTGTTTGTTCGGACCCCATGACCCCCCTCCCTCTCGGGCCTCTGTTCCAGGTAGAAGTCGGCACATGAGTCACAGTTGGAAGATTAAAAGAACGGCCCTAATGAGAACGTTAAATTATCCGATTGAATTCTGGGACTAGAAATGTAAAAAAGTGAAATTTTTGTAAAAGCTTTAATTTGGCAATATCTCGAAAACCGTGCAACTTTTACTGAGGTCATATTAGGCTGGTTCGGTTCCTATTAGGCTGCCCTAGCTCCAGTGTCACTGTGGCGTGACATTTTTGGGACACCCTGTATAAGGACGATATAATATATTTGAATTCTTGAGTAATTTTTGTCGGCTACATCACTAAAATATGAGAAATAAATTTCGTGCATGATCCCCATCGCTCGCCCGCAGCCTCTCGCCGGCGCATTCGCGAGCTGAGAGCCATGTGTAGCCCTGCAGACGTGGAGAAGGCGGGGGGGGGGGGGATTAAGGGGGAGATTAAAAAATTGAGGAAAAAAAATACGCAGCGAGGGCCGCTCTAGACATCTATGTCGGATTGATGTGGGGGAGAAGCAAAGGGGGTCACGGGTGCACCGTAAAGCAAGCGGATTAACGGCAAATAAATGCGGCCGAATAAATTCCCTTAAAGTTTTGCTCCATTGCACGCGTTCAATGGACGGTGTAATGAGAGAGATTATTGGTATTACCCCTATTCTTGTCTTTTCTTTTTCAAGGGTGACGTTTTTTTATGGGATTAAAAAAAAATATTCAGACGAAGCGGAAGAAAATGACGCGCGAGTAAAATTTTAATGGACCGTGAGATTGGCCTCGTGGAATAACAAAAACCCGTCACTTACCGGCTAGTTTTGTTAAAAATCATTACGATAAACATAGAAGTATTAGTGAATTGTTGAGGGAATTAAGGTGGGAACCTCTATCCGATCGAATGGAAAAATATATTGATGAAATCTTTTACAAAATTTCCAAACATTGCATGTAACAAATGATATGTTACGAAGTCACTCGCACGGGTGCATATACACCAGGGTTGAAATTCGCTATGAAAAAATCATTTGACTTGACCGGGATTCGAACCCGGATCTCCCAATTGCCGGTCAGGTGTGTTAGCCAGATGGACTATTTTTTGCCGGACGTTCAACATATTTTGCTAGAGCCAAACTATTGTGGTAGAAAAGATCACAGGCATAAGTTTAAGGAAGTACACTGCCGAACCAATATATTTCAAATATCATTTTTTCCACGTACAATAAGGGACCATAATAGTTGCGATAGATCGGTTCTAGAACACTTTCACCCGGACTAGGTAATATAGGATTTGCACTTGTACTAAATGTATTAACGTCATTATTAGATACTAACCTCGAATTCAATTTCCGGCATGATATAGCTCTTGAATGATTTTGTTACTTTGTATAACTATTAATCTGTCGCAGTATTTATAACCAGTAGTCGTATCTTAAGTAGTGTACTGCACGGTGGCATGTTCGTCCCCGCAGCACTCTCCTAGTTTCTGGGGGCTGTTTCTCAGAGCTAAAAGTCTACAAGTTACAAGTCACGTGACTATTTTCACAAGGCGGATGGGTTACTCAGATATACCTAACCGAATACTTGTACTAGTACAAAAAAATGGCAGGCATAATCAAGACCATATATGACTCGTATTTCGATGGTTACGATATATTCTGGGCGTGCACCTTGCAATATTTTCCAATTTAATACTTAGTACAATGTTTTTGTGCAAATACAAATGATTAAACATGCGCTGAAAAGTAATTTAATGTCCTAACGCACCTTAAAAGATCCCGAGCGAATGCAAGTTTTTGGGCAAACCTAACATCAGAAGATATGATCGTTTATTTCGTAGTATTTCTTGAAGGATGAGCTCTAAATAGCAGTTATTAATAAACTTTACATTTCAAGATATCTTGTTTATTTGGTTTCATCTTTATTGAACCACTATAAATGACGTTACAACGTATTATTACAACGAAAATTCATGGTAACATACCGTCTGTTGACTTGTAGCTCTGAGAAACAGCCCCCTGGTCTGACCGCGCACTGTTATCCTGACTGATTTTGGCAAGCGCCTGGCATTCCGGGGGAACGTGCGCGGTTCGAATTTCAGCAGGGATGATGACAATGCCTGTTGTGGAATCATCCCCTACCGCACACTCTATTGACGGCTTGCACAGTATCTCGTAAATGTAAAAAATCGCCGAAAAGTTTTAAAAATATGTATCCTTCCATTCGCGTAAACTCAACAGTGTGGCAAATAATGACGGTTTCAAAACATTTGGTTCATTCAAAAAGGCTCTTGCCTCTGAACTGGAAGAAGGCATTAATAAGTGAATCGGAAAACGGGTTTCCATCAATATTCAATCACAAATTATATCAGTTTTGTGATGGATGCAAAAATATTCTGAAAACATTTTACCCATTTCCTCTCACCAGCACTACTCAACAAGTATACTTGAAGGAGGCCATATAAGCGCAAGAAATTGGACTGAGGGGAATAAAGATAAACGCAGAAGAAATAAACGTGCTCCGCATCGCAGATGATATCGCAGTCGTAACTAGAAATTTCGATGATCTTCAAAGGTCATCGACCGTAATGGACCAGGTTCTCCAAGAATACAACATGAAAAAAAAAGCAAGACGAAGACCAAAATTATAGTAAGCGGAATAGAGAGGAGCTGAATGTTGAAGTCACACCGAGAGGAGAGAAACTAGAGCAAGTGGATTCCTTCAACCTTTATCTTGGAAGTACAATCACGTGGGACGGAAGAAGTACAGCTGACATCAAGCGGAGAATAGCCCAAGCTAAGAAGGCGTTCAAGGGGAAAAGACAACAGCTGTGCTCAAAGAAGATAGGACTAAAAAACAAGAAACATAATGTGAAAACATTCTAGCGGAGAGTGGCACTCTATGGATCGGAAGCATTGACCATTGGAAAAGCTGACCAGAATAGACTAGAAGCCTTCGAATTCTAGTGTTGGAGGAGGATGCTGAAGATAAAACGTATGGACAAGATAAGAAATGATTAAGTGTGAAGAAGATTCGAAGAGGAACTGACCATATGGAACACCATACAGAAAAGAAGAACAAGATGGATTGGACACACCCTGAGACACAATGGGTTTGCGATGAATCTAATTGAAGGCAAAAATAGATGGAAAATTCCCCAGATGAAGACTCATGAATAAGTTCATGGACCAAATAAAGATGAAAGCACATAGGAAGAGATACCGGGAGGTAAAGAAACTAGCAATACATTTATTTTTTTTACTCTTAAAACTTATTTTTGTAGAAGAAAGTAAATAACCGCGATGGAAGGGGAATAAGGATGCGGCACTTTAATGACCGAGGGTTGTCCTACCCATCTCTGAGCAAAAGGAATAACGTCGGTGATTTTTGATCCGACGCGACGGTCTCCTCTTCCTTTGCCCCTGAAGATCGTTGCGATTCTATCTGCGACCCACCACCTGCCGTCGACCTCTTTCGCCGGTTTGGGGGCGCCTTTATTACCCGTCCTTCAGCATTTTTCGGTTAAAAGATGACTGTGGCGCTGGAGTCTCGGCGGTGTCCTTGACCGACTACGATAAGCGATCGGTCACACCCCCCCCCCCCCCTCCGACTGCACTCCATCTGGTTAATGCGCTAATGGTCCGAAAAAAAAGGAGTCGTTTGAAAAAGAAATATTTACGACCGGAAAAAATCCTTGAATCTAAATGGTGACGTGCACTTTTGCCTGCTTGCGAATGACTCTACGCAGGCTTGCTGGTGCGAATATTTAATAAGTTTCAGCTCCGGGAATAATTACGCTTCCTCCCTGGGTTAGTAAAAACTACTGAAGCTATTATGAATTCTATTGCCCATTAAGTTAAAAGTTGTAAAAACTGTAGAATGGGACCGTGGTTTCAAGAGCCTTCATTTAGATTATGAAAACTTTTAAAAAAAAGGTAACCACCTAAATTAGCGAGATTAAACTCTAAAATAGATGGCATGAATTTTCATTATCTGCATGGGAATAGTTCCCCTGAATCTCTCGTATGGCCTGCGACACGTTAAGTAGATGTGAAAATGGATTCGCATAAGTGGATGCGAAAGAGAATTAAAGAAGAGAAAAGCAGACTAAAATATAGCCGTGCACGTTATTTTAACAAAATCCTACAGTAAATGGATATATTAAATAAAAAAACTGTCATCTTTCTCAGGGAGTTTAATCAGTAATTCATGGGAAAACGACCTGTTTAATAAGTAACACTGTATCTAATATTGAAGCAATAACTGTGATATACACGTATACATCAATCTTAGGACATTGGTCGCAATATCGTGGGCAATTCGTTTTTTTTTAATTTTGGGCAAATCCGTATGGTCTCAAAGGTGCCCATGACGGAAAAACCTGTCAACTGTCACCAAAATCACTTTTTCGAGATCTGGGAATAACATATGACAAATATTCCCTCTTAATAAACTTGAATAAAAACATTTGGCGAGCATCAATACATCATAAATTAGCGTCAGCTTCGAAGGTCATTCTAGCGCAACGAAGCAAATCAGCCGGGAAAAATTTATGTTTTTTACAATAAGGAGATTCGCCACGGCAATGGCAATTGTTCTTAATGGGACTGCATACCACGGCCAAAAACGTTTCTGCTGATGTGTACGCGTGTTGCGGCCCTTTAAGTAACTTAGAGCAAGTCTGTTTGGTCAGAGCTCAAGGGCAAGAACTAATATTTACAATAAACGCTTTAAATTTTCGTTTTTTGCTATTTACATACATGTTTCGATCGCGGAAGAAATGTGAATATGTTGTGAATCAGATGATCGCCTTGACGTGCAAGACGTATAATTCTAAAATTATATGCACTTAATGAAAGCTAGAATCTTTAAAATCCATGAAAATTTAAAAAAAATTGAAAATTACGTAAATTTACGTCACAGTGAACATTCTCTTTGCATTATTGCCATTGCAAATTATTTTCTACTGTTCGATCAGTGGCGCAGTTGTCCGGGGCGGGGAAGGCGAAGATCTCTTCTGGATTACAGTGGAACCCAGAGCTAAATGGCTGTTTTCGGTCGAGGTATACAGTCACCTTAAGCCTGAATTTACTTTCACCTGGGCTAATGTATTTGTTTAGAGCATCAAGATTGGTTTTATTCGAACTAGTGGTAGCCCAACAATGTTTGACGCGGCTAACTTAGAACCTGATTATAACACGCGAGAAAAATATTTTATGACATGTTCTTAATCTAATAGTTCAATTATTAAACACCGCGACTCAGCATTTAAGAAACTAGGTTTTGTTAAGTTAATAATGAAAAGGTCCTCGAATGAAAAAGTCAAAGAGAGATGCTACTTCGCTCGGGTCAGGCCACACCACAAATACGCCGCGAGCGTTTGAGACCCTGGTCATAAAGATTAAATTTAAAAAATAATAAAATACAAAGAAAAGTTGCACGCTACGCTAAAATTGCTGCGAGCGGACAAATAGTGTTTCACAACTCTAAAAGGGATTTAGGTGGGAGCTCCTAGAGACTCGGAGACTGCACGCTAGGCTTAGTTTGCTGGAGAAATTTAGAACTGGTGTGTTTGATAGCGACACAGAGAATATTATTATGACGCTTCACTACATCTCTAGGTTTGACTAAAGCGATATAATTAGACAGATACATTGCCGAATAGATATGTACAAAAACTCGTTCTCTCCGCGCACAATTTGGGACCAAAATAAAAACTGAGCTCCACTAAATTCACTCCCATAATACGCGTTACCATTTCACCTCCCAAAGCCTTACGTCTTTACACGTCTGGTGTCCTAACACCCCTTGCCACACGCATGCCATGGCGGCTCGCAGCGTAGTATGTAGATGTAGATGCAAATGTAGATGTAGGATGCTTTTAAGAGTCAGCAGGGAGAAGAAGGAGACCCATGAACAGCTTTCAGAGGTGTGATAAGTAGATAAACGAGCGAAGAAAATCGTTGTGAGCAAAAGATCGAGGGATAGAGAGAAGGAGGTGGAAGGGGAGGAGAGGGTTGGCATGGAAACGGCAGTTTGAGAGGAGTTTGGACTCAACGGTCGTTTTGTAGCAGTATCCCGCCATGCTCGTAGCTAAGGAGACCGTCCAAATCTACTCCACTGAAACCCCGCCTCTCATCGGGGCCGGTGGAGATCATATCAGCTAACCCCTCGCGCGAGATCCTCCACGAAGGGAATGGTTTCCTCCCACAGGATGGACCAATGCCATAACTATCTCTCCAAACCCTTTTAGGAGCGCAGCTGAGTGAAATTTCCGCAGGAAGTTCGGCACAAGTGAATAGCATTTACCGATTTCCGCCAATTTTTCACCACTCAGGAATAAGAGAGTTAATTTTTCGGGGGATTCCTTTTTCGAACGAAAGCTGTGAGTATCACAGGCGAGATCGAAGAATGAATATTGCGACTGAATTTACTGACAATATCATCTTGGGCTTTCTCCCTCCAAAAAGGGGAATATTGTTGTAAAGAATCGATTCTAAAATTGAATACGACGATATGATTGATTCATTCCGTGGATTACATCGCCCACACAAGGATACATTACACCACGTCAAAATAATGACCTGCCATCCTATCGGTTAGATGAGCCAGTAGGAGGTAAAATAATTATGTGCCTTCCTATTTAAGTTTACACTAGCCCGTCCGCCATCATTAGAGGATTTTTTGTTAGAGGATTAGATACTTTTTGATGGAATATATATTAAATAGTATAATGAAATTTGACAATTCATTAATGACAGGTAATTTTTGTGTACAAATAGTTCGGTGAAAAATATCTTTTTATATTTCTTGATGGATAACCACTGAAAATGAAGTATGGCAACAAAATTGATGACTTTATTACGCTATTGTAAAACCCCCGATGTGATTAAACAACTCTGGGATAGTGCAGCAACAAGTTCACTTGAAACCAACTGTGAAATCCAATAGGCTTATTATATATACAAGAGAAACTTCCTCGATGGCAGCTTTCAATACTAACGTTAAACTTCTGTCGGAAACTTGCGAAGGCCTGGTCTTATAATATACAACTCGGGAGATGGCAAACCTTTTTCAATTAGACCCATCAATGCCTTAGACTGCCATGGAGGCGCCCAGCCCCGAGTGCAATTACAGTAAGTGGCCACGAAAGCGTTCCATTGGAACCACCAAGGCTTTTAGGGGGCAGTTCCCTGTGAAAGGCGGAGGATTCACGATAGCTGCCCAGGGAAAGCCGCCGGCTAACAATTGGCATTTCCTAAGTATCGACGTGTTTCCTTGGCTTTGCATTCTCCACTACGGAGACATAGTAACACACGCAGAATGGTCTCCAATGCTTGAAAAGAAGAAACAAAAAGCAACGGCTTTTAATCCATGATTGAAAGGAGTAGCAACAGGAAGGCAGTACGACTGAAGCCTACACAGATTTAGTTCAAACATAGAATTTTGTTTTCAAGTATTCTACCGGTTAAGGTAGGGTTTGTTGAATGTCAGAGAATTTCCTCCCAGATTTATACACTTTTGGGGCCCAATCTAGCTCTTCTACCTCTAGCTCCTTTGGAAAGCTTCAAAAATTGATTAAATATGAGTTACTTGATACGCACTTTCCTAAAACAATGGATATTTACTACTTTATATGAAATTTTGCGTTAATTAGCGACCGCCATTTTGTAACGTAATATCACCCGGATGGATGGTATGGATAGTACGGGTCTTATGGGCGGTTGCAAGAATATTTAGTTATGGAATCAATAGTTATGAGATCCATGAAGTTATTATGAAGAATCTTGTGCGGATTTCCACAGAGAAAAAATCATCCGCCTTGACCGGGATTCGAACCCGGATCCCTCGATTTCCGGCCGAGTGCTTTAGCCAGTTAGTTCAATATATATTTATTTCAGTTTGTTATGCAAAATACATATTTTTATAAATAATAGTCATTTTGTTTCATTTATAACTTAAGTCCGTTATTAGTAGTCCGGCGTCCAAGGGGGGGGGGACGGAATAAGTGCCACCAAATCCCTCCCCCTACACTGGCGATGACGTTCCTCCTTCTGCATCTGCATCTGCACCGTCTTCTATAAGTGCCTGGCGGAAGAGGGAGGTGAGGAAGGGTCGCACCGTGTTTGGTGCACCTGGTGTTAAGCTACCGAGGCGTCCTCTTTCCCCGTGGATTTTTATGACCTTTACGGGACTAGATGTTCTCGACTGCCGGACATACAATGTAACAACCAGTCGCACTGAGCGCTTAGCGCCACTGCCCACGAGGAAAGATCGAACTTTGAACACAGAGAGGCGTTCACTCTTATTTGACAAATTTGTCATGAAGAATCTTATTAAAACTTCGGGTTGCAGGAACAAATCTACTAGCTACATAACTTATTTACCAATAGTTAATAGCTTCGAATATTTGACTAAATCTTCCACCAATGCATGCAATTCCTTTTGGGAAATGCTGCGTTGGTTGATCTAAAGATACAGATAGTGGGCTAAAGATACAGATAGGTTGAGACAAAATGGTCAGCACCACGCAGCATTTCCCGAAAGGATTTCCATACATTGATAAAAGAAGCTGCGAAAACATTCAAGCAAAAATTAAATCTTCCACCTCCGCCTACAATTAATGAAAGTTTAGCCTATTAAATGCTAATGCACACAATAATTTGTCAGTAAGAGTAAACAAAATCGTCATTTCTCTAAAAACAACTCTTTTGTCTAGTCTAAAATATATGTCCAAGTGGTTCATTGCGTATCCGCTATCTTGCCTATTTATGAAACTCATAACTCCATGCCATAAGTAATGAAACCAATAAACTTGTCTTGTGTTTCTGCAGCACTTATTGAATGGTTGCCATGGATTATGGGTACCATAACTTGATAGAATGCGTGTGTGTCGTTCCTGCAACTGGCCCTTACTGTACTAATTTCTGTCATATCGTTCCGTTTTCTCTCCTTTGCGTCATCTGCCTTTAGATCTCTTTTTAAATTCCTCATATCGTCTCCCTTTTCTTATTTCATCCAGAATTCCTATCCTCTACCTTTCTCTTCCACGCTTCTACATGGTTCTCCCCTACATTACCCTCTTCAACATTCCCTCTTTTTCAGATACATCCTCCATCAATCTCTTCTGCCTCCTCCGAAACTCCGCCACTAGCTTTCTCTCCTGTCTCACCATGTCCAACACCTCTTCGTTTGTCCTTCTCGCCGCCCACCTCGCCCTCCCTACCTTTCTCCACACCCACATCTCAAACTCTTCCAGTTCACGCACATCCTCCCTCCGCAATGACCAAGTCACCGACCAATATAGCGCCACGCTCCAAATTAGAGTTTTCACAGGCTTTTCTTCACGTCTCCACTCAGACCCCCCCCCCCCAACATCAATTTTCTCCTCTTAGAAAATGAATCCTGGTTAGGTCAAATGATTTCTTTAGAATTAAATTTCAAAACTTGGAGTATATATGCACCCTAGCGAGTGATTTCTTACCATATAATTTGTACATGCAATGATTAGAAATTATTATACAGTTTTAATGTTTGACCAAAAACCTTAATTAAAAGAAACAAGGATAATATTTTTATATTTCTTTGTAATCAAGGTGGTTCCCTGAGGAAGTTTCCTAAAAAACATTGAATTCATATTTTGGCTACTCATGGAAAACATCCTATATTTGATATCAGCAATGGTTATTAGTGTAACAGAATTACAGCGAGGTTTTTGCTGGGGGATATTTTTACCTCCAACCACTCTCAGGGTGGTCAATGACTGCTAACTTGTGCTATCATTTTGCACGCCATTCATGGAGGATTCTTTGCATCCGATGCAACAAAATTGCTCTCTTCTGCTGTTGAAATTCCTTGGGCGCCATCTTATTTGTGGACCGAGTCCTCTACATTGCGCCGACTGCAATGACAAGTACGCTACATTTGTACTTTACAGTGTACTTTGTCGTTAAGTGTAGTTTACTACCACTGCACTACTTTTTAGTGTCATTGGCACAATGTACAGGACTATGGCTGTTGATAAACTGAAAGTATACGCTTCTCTCTCGATTTGATCCAAGCAAAGCTTTTCGCGCGCTCTCTGTCGACCTTCGTCGTGAAAATGGGACGGTTCTTTTACAGTGCTCTATACCTCTCACAGTCTAGTTCTCCCAATCACTTTCCCCTCTTCATTCCTTCCAGTCCACTCCCCGCGGCAGAGGGCGACAAACAAGAGAGCTCATTGTGGCCGCAAGGGGGGTTCCGCCTCGACTGCCATTCCCCCTATCGGCGTCCGCCCCAAGCGCGACATACACACACTCGTCGCCATTAGGTTTTTATCTCTGTCCTTCCCACTGGAGACGACGCATCAGGTTGCGGCAAGCTTTTCTGCTCAATTTGCTCTTTTATATATTCTCTTTCCATTCGGTTATCTCTTTTTCTATGCTTCCCATATACCTTCGAGGCCGTATATCAACAGTATATGGGCGTTAAAAAAAAAGACATTTCGTTTTCCAGCTTATTTCACCGATATGTCATTTTGGGAGCAGTTTTTTAATGGCTATCTGGATAGTTTACTCCAACATGCATCTCTCCTGACAAGCTGCTGTAATGAGGAGGAAAGAAACGTATAAATATATACACGTGAAAAATTCTTGCAAGATTTCAAACCGCCCTCCAAATTTCCTTGAAGCAGCTTTCTGCACTCCCCTGATACTCTCGAAATAATTACCAAACGAGAACGACCAACGGGATATAAAATTCAAATTTCATTTCCTCAATGGATTTAACGTAAAAATGTATTTCTCTCCACTTTTCCTAATATCAGCTCAGTTGGGATGATTTCTCCCATGATTCTTATTGCTTGTGGTAACAATGTGTTTGGGTTGTAACGAAACCTTTACTTTTGTCGCGGAGTCACTGGTGGACCTCCCCGACGTTGAGCACAAAAGAGAAGAGATTTAATTGTTAAAATCTTGATTTTTTTAGTTATCACGGGGAGATAACCGGCAAGTGAGGTCATTTGTGCCACTAGGGATATGTGGGCTGTTTGGTTTGGCAATGCCCCCCAGCAAAGCCTAGCTGTAATGCTGTTACACTGATTACCATAGCTGATATCAAATGGAGGATACGTTTTTCCATGAGTAGCCAAAATATGAATTAATTCTACTTACGTTATTTCCTCAGCGAACCACTTTAATAACAAATAAATATAAAAAAAATTACGTGTATTAAATTATATAAGAATATCCAATCATTTGTATGTTCAAATGATATGGTTCAAATTCGCCCACAAGGGTGCATATACGACAAGGGTTGAAATTTACCTTGAGAATAATCATTTGACTTGACCAGAATTCGAACCCGGATCTCCCAATTCCCGGTCATCTGTCTGACCCAGTTGCTCCACCAAGCCATCTCTCTTCAAGGCAAATTTCGAGGGGGGGTAACTGACCGCCAATTGGGAGATCCGAGTTTGAATCCCGGTCAATTCAAATGATTTATTTTTCAAGGTAAATTTCAACCCTTCGTCTACATCATAATATTTATCGACATTTCAGATTATTTTTAAACCTTTTTCGGGGCTAAGAAAATTTGATAAAATAACTGAGAACTTTAATCTATCAACAAAAAGCGCATTACTTTCAACACAAAAAACATTTTAAAGAAAACATTTAGATACCAATAAAGGGTGCTTATAGTATTATGGAATTTTCTACTGCCACCACTCTTAAAAGTAATGAAAATTAACTAAACTATGTAGACAATAATCAGAATAATTGTACAATTGTTGGAGAAATCGCACACAATAATTAGGCCACACTAATTGAGCAAAAAATATAACAGACCAATATCAAACTTAATCTAAACATATTTCCATATTTAACAAAGAAAAATATACACCATCGTTAAAAACAGATGTGAATATAACCATGAAAGCAAAAAAAGAAGAAATTTATTTAATCATTTATACTAAAAACATTCCTGTACACAATGCTTAATTTCAACATACCTGTTCTTAATTACAAATTTACTTCCACAACGCTTACATAAATAATTCCTTTTTATAAACTTAAAATGCTGGAAAAGGCAAATACTATTACATACTCTTATTGTTAGACCGAAAATCTCAAGCAACAAAAGTCCAAGAAAATGTTGATGTAGTGGACGAGAAACACAATAGGATTAGTTCATGGACCAAATAAATAGGAAAGTACATAGGAAGAGATACCAGAAGGTATAGGAACTAGCATTAGATAGGGAAGGGTGAATGGCTGCAGTCAACCAATCTTAGGATTGAACGAACAATAATGATAGAATTATCAAAGGAGGCATTCACTTACAGGGGAGAACTGTTTTTGGAAGTCGACCTCGAACAAGCATGTCATAAGGAGCGGTTGAAAAACATGATGCAAAGGATTACTCATCGTGGTGCAGAAACTAAGAGACGTAAGGAAGAGAATGTGAGAAAATCGGCGGAGTTGTGAGACTGAGAAGGACAGACGAGGCGTAATGAATTAAGAAGAATACAAACTAGGAAAATCTGAGAGTAAAGGATGGGAACTGGTCAAAGTTAGGACAAGGGGAGAAAAGGTTATTGATGGCCATGGTGGTGGGGAAGAGGGAGAAAGAAAAATAGGTAGGTTAAAGATAGTATGAGGAAAATTAAAGTGAAATTAGAATTAAAGAAAGAGAGAGAGAGAGAGAGGCGATTTAAGACAGGCGCGCCTTTAGAGCTTACGGGGACCCTGGCAACTATGATTTTTGCGGCCCTGGGTGCCTATTGTGTACGGGCCCTAAAATTGTAGCAATTAAAGCCCTATGTAAAAAAACCATTTTTAGCATGATTTCTTTATTGTTTTCAATCTCATTATTACACATGTATCTTACTTTTTTATAAAAACGTAAAAGTTTTAAATTCCAAAAGAGAAATGCAAGTTCTAAACTGTATACAAATTTCCATAAGTCATACAAAGAGCGATGATAAAGTTACATAATGACCTATACCAGATACGGTAATTTGACGGTCACGCCATAATTTTATCCTATGATTACCGAGTTCTTCCAAGAGGTGGGGCCCAGGGCAGTTGCCACGTTTTCCCGGTTCAAGGGGCGGTACTAATGTATAGGAGGATAACCCTAGCTGGTAGACGAAAGTCTGCGATTCCCGAGGATAGGATGGCGGAACTTGTATACTAATCATTAACGTCGTTAATAGATTACCTTATATCATTATTTAGGTCCATCTTCATCTCATACATAAAACCAATTTACTTTCGACCCCACCCCCGTTTACTCAACATCCTCCCCTCCATCACAGTCTCAACCAGCCCTTCTCCCTCATCCACCTCTTCTAGCCACCTATTTCGCCTCTTAGGAATATCATTCAAAAGTTTCCATTCCTCATCAACCCTACCAAGCACTTCCTCCTTTATCTTTATCTCCGTCCACAGTACCTTCTCTTGATATTATTTCTATGCAAATCGATAGCAAAACAAGAAAGCCTTCATTGCAATAAAATTGAATTAATTTTTTTGTGCATTCTCAAAAGGTCCCCTGAAGACGGGCTGTTTTTTCCATAGTTCAAGGTCGAGTTCTGTTTTATTGTATACCCTACGGGCCCCATTATCCCGGTTGAGTAAAACCTGGCGTTAGCTGACTCTTGAAATAAATGAACCACGGAGTCTACAGTTACGCTGTCCATCCGACAGACACAGCATTGCCCTAGGAGTGATTTCCACGCAGAATCCAACGAGAGATCGGGATCCCCTCCTAAAAATCTCCACCGCTGCCTGGATTCGAATCCGGTCCCTCGAAACGTATAACCAGTACTGTATCCACCTATCAAAGAATCGAATTCCCTAGAACATATTGTGACTGTAATATGACACATTTCAGTCCAGCTGCTCGCCGTCTTCACGATTACCCGTGGAATTAAAACGGACGCATTCCGTAGAGACGACCGTTAATTTTGAGGAGGCTCGGAATTAAAGAGGCACCGTGTCATTAAGCGGTGAATGGAACACGCAACTCACTACATTTGCAAACATTATTTTTGATGGATGAATGAAGAAGCGGACGGTCTTCCAGCTGAATGGAAGGCATGGAAGCACCAAGGATCAACTAAGGAGAGTTATAAGAACGTCGTCCCAGAACTAATATGGTGGAAGTTGTATTTTGTATGTACGTAACGAAAGGAACACACTTTGCAGATCTCCAATATGCCAAATATCTATTCTCTTGTATGTTGTATGTACGTGACGATATTAAAACACTTTTTTCGGATCCTCTCCGTGATAATGGCCCCAGTCGGCCCCAGTTCCCAGATAATGGCGTGTCGGCCCCAGTGGCGACGGGGTAAAGTCCTCGCCTGCTAATTCGAGGGTCGCGGGTTCGAGTCCCGCCTGAGTAGAATATTATCTGTCCAGGACATGGATGTCTGTGTTTCGTCCGTTGTTACTGTTGTTCTCCCGACGTAAAATGGCCTAATGTGCTGTATTCGGGACAGTGAAAATAAATAAATAATCAATAATATATCATCCACCTTCTTGTACATATTTATTTATCCGGTGTTTATACCTTCCTTAAGTAACACACGTATAGTTCATATTTTATTCAGTTGCAGGCCTTATGTACAATTCAACGAGAAACAGAAATTGCATGACATTTTGAGGGTATCATAAGATGGATAAATTTCTCACGGGTATTCCACCGGGTAAGCAGGTCCATGTCTCCCGACGTTTCGGAGAACGACTTGCTTCTCCATCGTCAGGGCTCCTGAATGCTGTCTTCTCCTTTTTGGCCGGTGTATATACTATACTCACTCCTTGGGGTCAGGTGCCATCTGATTGGCGTTTTCCGTCTACCCTAAATACGCGCATACGCCTTAGCCAATCAGATGGCACCTGACCCCAAGGAGTGAGAATACATACCAGCGCAAATGGAGAAATCGGAATTCAGAACCCCTGAGGATGGAGATAAAGTCGTTCTCCGAAACGTCGGGAGACATGGACCTGCTTACCCGGTGGAATACCCGAGAGACATTTATCCAGCAGATACGCCGAGAAAATCTAAGATCTTCCATCACGGCACCACAATATGCTTAATTTATTATAAGTTAATAATTTTATCAACGAATGCTAGCGTGCTTTTTGTAGAAGATATTACAATTTTTTGCTATCCAGGCTAGTCTTCCACCAAGAGACAGAAGCGACGGCTTACTGCTGGCACCGCGTTGAGCGAAATAAGGAGAGCGAAAACGAAAGACATTCCAAGGTAAGGCTCTCTTGGGAAGAGAGTGAGACGGAAAGTATGTTTTTTCTCATTAGGTTCGGCTGTGGAAAGGGCGATGAGAAGTCGCTTTGCAGAAGAGAGAGAGAGAGAGAGAGCGAGAGAGAAGGAAAGGGGTTTAAAGGGATCTTTGCCGCGTCAGGTAGAGCGTCGGGGGAAAGTGAAGAAAGTTCGTTTTTTTTCCTCATTCCTTCCACTCCCTCCGGCCACCCAACTCCGCACCATCCAAGAAAACGTACCCTCTTCCACGTCTCCTTATCTCGAGCCCCGCATTATGCTCCCACCTCATCTTCTCCGACCCTCTCACACTCTCCCCCTCAACCTGCGGGAGGACTCCCCCGTCCCCGCCCACCCACACTGCCGAACGAGCCGTCGCCAAGTGCCGAGGAAACAAAATTTGCATAAACGGAGGAGCGGAAATGAAACACGAATGAAATAGGACGCCCCCTTCCTACTCCCCAAAAGAAAGAAACCGGGCGCACTCAAAAAATAAGTCCTTCCTCTCTCACGGGCGAAAAAAAATGAGTCGCAATAAAATACGGACATTTTATACCATAACATCACGAGAATGATCTTAGATTGGAAGCTGTTTCACTTCAGTCAAATTTATTAATATAAAAAGCCAATTTCCTCTGTGTGTCCATCAGTCTGTAAGCAAATTCCCATTAGGGAAAGCACGTATTGATTAAATTTTATCAACTAGCAGTCTCTTCTTTTAGCTAAGTCAAGTAAACTGGGCGTACGTTGTCGAGACGAGAGTTAAACGAAAGGAAATCAAATGAAGATTCTTACTCTCTCACGTTAATTTCGTTCACTGGTCGTAATCGCAAAAATTTTGATAAATTATCGATAAAATTGCTAAATGTTGCGTGTTTAATAAACCGTCCCCTTGACGACCAATGGCTATGTGGAAGACGAGTTCCATAAGCAAATGTTGAGGGAAAAGGCCAATCACGGATCAACTGGGAACGATGTGTAGCTTTGACCATGAGGAATGCATAACCTGAGCAATTGAAGATTCATTTAGGAGGCTCCTTGGATGGCAGAATCGTGTAATGTACGATAATACTTTATCAATTTCAACAATATTACAATAATAAGAAAGGTAAAACGTGCGACATTCATACAGACAATTGGGTATTAGTATGATGTTGGTCTAAAATATCCAACTTTTTATTAGAGACGGCTCTAATTTGAAATTTTTATAAGTGAAAACAAACAAATCTGCCAAGGCAGCGGTAGGAATTGGTAGGAATCGGACACCTCCCCACCTTTTCCCTTTCCCTCTCTTTTTCTCTCGATTTCACTCCCAAAATCCTTTCCACAATTCTTCCGTCTTGTCTTTCTTTCCCTCACTGCGGGATTGGATCCCTTGCTTTCGCATCTTAATGTCTCACCCTCCCTGCGTTTAAAGATTTCGGTATGGAAATAGAGACTATTTTCCCGGAAATAAATGGACGAAGCACAGCTATAGCTAAATTAATGTCGAAGAGAGATGCGTTTACGGGCGTGGTGTGCGAAAAGGTAAATGGAATAAAATTTATCAGCAATTTTACTGCGCCAACCAATGTATCAATGGGTAAACATTCTGTTCCAGATGAAGTTTCAATTTTTTTCATGAAAATGTAAAGCTTTCACATACCTAAGTTTGTAACATTATTTCTTTTTCTATTGTATATTCTGTGATAGCTTTAATTAAAAGAAGATATTTTCCTCCTTTTCCGAAGTCTTCGTCAGGGTTGAGAATTGTTCTTCAAGCGTTAGTAGTCATGAAAAAATCTACTTAGGCAGATTTCTTTGCGATTCCTACGGCTAATTGAGGTAGAACATTATGGCTTTGAACGTATGCGCGAAAGATGCAAATTTCGACTTACCGGAGATTTTATTAGAATTCAAGAGTATAATGTATATTGTATGTCAATTTGTATAAAGTTTCGCCTAGCATGGTCTGTGTTTTTACTCGTAAATAAAGAAATCAGACGAAATATTCTCAAACCTGACGAAGACCTCGGAAAAGGGAAAAAATATTTTTTTTTTAATTCAAGCTAGCGCAGAATATACAAAAGAAAAAGGTATAGTGTTACAAGCTTAGGTATTTGGAAGCTTTTCGTTTTCGTAAAAAATTTTAAAAAAATTGAATGGAAACTTCACTTGGAACATAACGTTTACCCTATGAAACCCTGGTCGGCGTAATAAAATTGCAGATGAATATTAACTCAATATTCCATTTCGTAAACTAAAAAACTCTTTTCTTGTTCGACATAAATTCAGCTGTAGCTACTTCGCTTGGTACATTTATTTCCTGGAAAATATATTCTATTTCCTTGCTGAAATCTTCAAACGCACGGAGGGTGCAGACATGAAGGAGCGAGGGCGAGGGATAAAACCACGTAGTGAGGAAGAGGAAGACAGGGAGGAAGAATTGTGGAAGGGATTTGGGGGCAAAAGTGGAGAAGGGGAGGGGAGGAATAGAGAAAAGGTGGTGGAGAGGTGTCGAAAGATAACTTTCCGTTGGAGGCGATGATGTTTTGACGGGGGGTGGAGGGAAAAACACGGCCACGCCTGTCAACGGGGCGCCCTAACAAGAAAACAAATGAGAGGGGGTGGGGCGGAGTCTTCCAGCATCTTCCCCAAAGGGACGAGAAGAGGGAGAGGACGTCAGTCAAGTCTCCGGGATGGAGGAGCAGCGGGTGTAACAGCACAATCGAAGGATTGGGAGGGAGGATGCAGCATTTATAAACATCGGAATAACTGGAACCACACTGGAGAGGGAATAGGTCCAGAACGTTACATACGTACCATGAGGACGTTTATTTCTTTTTGATCTTATGATGGGAAGAGTAAGTGTTAACTGATCAAGTTGTATATAAAGGTAAATAAGTTATGTACAAAAAAATATATGTATAATTCAATCATCAGGATCAATTAGCTAACTGGAGCCAAACTAGCGGGACGAGTCGGTCTAGCAGTGTATATACGTTCCATAAGGGCGGTTATGTTTTTTGATCTTATGATGGGAAGAGTAAATGGTAACTGATCAAGTGATATATAAAGATCAATAAGTTGCATTTAAAGACACAAATATATATCTATTCAGTAAAAAGGACCCATAAGCTAACTGGAGCTAGACTGGGGAGACGAGTAGGTCTAGCCGAGTATATATCTGTACCATGAGGGCGAGAAAGGTAAATAAGTTATAAATAAAGACACATTAATTAGAGCAAGTGGATGCCTTCACTCATTTCGGAAAAATCCATCGCGTAGGACGGAAGAAGTACAACGGGCATCAAGCGGAGAAAAGCCCAAGGTAAAAAGGAGCTCATGGGAAAAAGACAACTGCTGTGCTCAAAGAGGATAGGACTACAAACCAGGAAACAGCACGCGGAAACATTCGTGTGGAGCTCAATGGATTGGATCCATAGAGCAATGGAATAAATGGCCAGAAAAGACTAGATGCCTTCGAAACCTGGAGTTGTAGGAAGAGGCTGACGATAAAATGAAAGGACAAAATAAGAAATGATGAAGTGTATAGAAGAGTAGAATAGGAAAGCACTATAAGGAACACCATACAGAAAAGAAGAACTAGATGGATTGGACGCACTTTAAGACACAATAAAGAACATAATTGAAGGTAAAAAAGGGGGAAAAGTCCCCAGAGGAAAACCCAGGAATAAGTTCATTGACCAAATAAAGAGGAAAGTACATAGGAAGAGATACCAGGAGGTTAGGGAAACAGCATTAGATGGGGAAGGGTGGAGGGCTGCAGTCAACTAATCTTAGGATTGAACAACCAATTATGAAAAGATGGAGACATAAATAAATAATTCAATAAAGAGGACCCATAAGCTAACTGGAGCCAAAATAGGGTCACGAATGGGTCTAACAGAGTTTATAAGTACCATGAGAGAGGTCATGCTTTTTAGTCTTATCATGGGAAGAGTAAACGGTAACTAATCAATGTATGGCTAATGGCCGAATGCAGGAACGACAAATGTGTATTTGATAAAGTTAGGGAACCCCTAAGCCAAGGTAATCAATCAATAAGTGTTGCAGAAACATTCGATAAATTTATTGGTTTCATAAATGGCGTCATACCTTATGAAATCGAGTTATAAGTTCCATGAGTATCCAAGACGGCGGACGCGCGATAAATCACTTGGAGACTTGAGGGTGATTGATGTATACGACGGACGAATGCGCTTCCGTAGACGTCTACGCGCTTCAATTTACGGCTCCGTAATCTTTAGTCAATTTCGGCAGTTTTCGCATTCAATTTCTACTCCCGTCACTGATTTCTTTCGCGGAAACAAAACTCGAAGTAACGTGTAAGCAGAACGATTCCATGCAAGTGGCGACACGCACTGAGGAATCACCACGGTCCACACTTCCATACTATAAGCCGACTTCCTTGTTATAGAGGCGCCTTTAAAACTCGTCACCTCTCCCTTTCCCATCCTGTCTCTATACCCGCCCTCTCGCCCTCCTCGGCTCGGATTGCGTCCCTTTTGTGCGCGTCTGGTCGCGTCAACATTCTGCCTCAGACACAAAGCAAACTCTTGAAAACGGAGGGAAAACCTTCGTTACCAGAAAGCGGCCGATGGCGGAGGATTATAGGGAAAGCAAAAGGGAAGGATTCAACGGGAAATCTTTTTCGGGAACGAAATTTCAACGGGAAATTCAACGGAGTATCGTTCACTGGGGAAAGGGCGAGTTTAAGGCAGTTTGAGCGAAACATCAATTCACCTAGAAATCAATGAATTTGGACTCATTATAAAGAAAAATATCTCACCCTTCCAAAAATACCAAAATATCAGCCACTTTACCGAACTACTTCCCGAGTATGTTTGCCATAATATATCGACCATTTTACAAAGGAAATGGTACGTGTATACTCTCCAGAAAGACATAATTTTTAAAAAAAATGAGGAATTTACAAGACCTGGTTTTCGTCAAAAAACGAACAGAGGGTAGATTGCATGTTTTCTCCACTCTTTATGAAAATGAATAATATTTTCACCACAATCATTTTTCCAGATACACAAAAAAACCTTCCACTGTAAAGCAGTATTAAACGTATCGTGCGAAAAAATGAGTAGAGTTAAAGACTTTGAGAGATATTGTTATTTAATTTATTAAAATTTCAGTGATATAAAAATTTTTAATGGCACCATTAATAATGTAATATTGAATTCATGAGTCCTACAGCTGCTGAAATTTAAACGTATTATTTCAATATTGTCTCCATTATGACTAGGGAGCTATGTCGCTCAAGCTACCTTAAGGATCCAGACGTGTGTGAGATTTCAGGCTTTCGAAACAGATGCTAAGGATGTAGAGCTCTCGGATTTCCAACCGGGTGATGGCGGGTTGTGGCTCCGATAAATCAAAAGCGTAGTCTACCATCTTCCTCGAGGCGAATATCATGGCCAGTTCAGTTCAGTTCATGATTAACCTTACTGATTGAAGGTGTAAATTTGTGGGACATAGTCACAGAACATCATGGAGAACATAATGGAGGGCAAATAGAGGGTTAAGTCCTCAGAGGAAGACCCAGGAATAAGTTCGTGGACCAAATGAAGAGGAAAGTACATAGGAAGAGATACCACGAGGTAAGGGAACTAGCGTTGGATAGGGGAGGGTTTGCGACTGCAGTCAACCAATCCCAGGATTGAATGACCAATGATGAGCAGAGACCCAGCGCCCAGAACCAGATGGATTGGAGACACCCTGTGAAACAATGGGTTTAAGAAGAAAATAAATGTGGGTAAATAGAGAGAAAAGTCCCGAAAGGAAGACCCAGGAATAAGTTTATGGGCCAAATAAATAGGAAAGTACATAGGAAGATCTACTAGGAGGTAAAGGAACTAGTATTAGATAGGGAAGGGTGGAGGGCTGCAGTCAACCAATCTTAGGATTGAACAGCCAATAAAATGAGTCACAGACATGACGAAAAAATATCTCACTACATTCCACACTTTAAATGCTCATTACCGACCCAGGATTCAACTACAGAGCAATTATTTTCAAGGATTTTACATTTATAACGTGTACATATAAATTTTTTGCGTACATTTACATCTTGAGCATTGCAAATGTACATTTACAGCTTGAGCGAGACAATATATAGAGAAGATACGGAGGGGGGGAAAGTGATGGTTGTTAATTGACGTCAGAGATGCACATCACGGTCAGGTTTGGTCAGTGGGAGGGGGTGGAGTGGGAGAGAATGATACATATATAATAGTAGGGAATAGGAAATAAAAACTCATTCATTAAGATGTTTGACAATTTTGTAGGTAGCATCATTCAAAATTTCAAATTGATCCAAGAAGTCCAATTTTTCCCCTATTCTCTTAATGTGGAGCACTTTAAAGTGTGTAATAAACTATAATACTCTTTCGTCACATCAGTTCATGATATTTATTTCCCGTATAAGTACAAATTACACACATGAGGCAACCCCCGTTTTAGGATTGATCCTCATCAGGACCAGACCAATATAATATATATTTACATATTAGAAGGTTTATTCAGGTAGTCTGTGGGCATAAATACAAAACAAAAGAAACGAATACAAACAGTTGAATTTTGAATCAAGGGAAATTGAGCTCTACGACCTCTTTAAATAAAAAAATATCACAGTCTCTCCAATCGCCGTAAAAATTGGCACCACTCGTCAAATAAACACAATTCCTGTGTTGGTTTCTGTGTTCTCTCTCTGCCGGTGGGTGAAAAGCAGCCCTGGCGCCATCTATTGGCCGCTCTCGTGGGTCATGCCCATTCCCATGCCTTTAAATAATATACATATATACATATGTACATTATTTAAAGGAATCTATGAACTAAAAATGTTGAGATAATTCTATCATCACGAGTAAATCTGCGTTGAGACTCGGAAGTAGGTTAGTTGGCCGGTAGTGTAGCTGATTAATTCATATGCACCCTAATTCAGGTTTCTAAATGGCCGAGTAGTGCTAACACCATGTTTTGCATGCTCCCTGCATGAATTTTGTGTCATGATTACATAGTTACATTATAGATAATTTTAGTGTTGGTGAAAGTTAATTTCTTCACTCTAGTTAATGTTGGTCACAAGTCACCCTCTGCCGAACACCCTCGTGGTGGCTTGCAGAATAATAAATAGATGTATAAATAATGAGAAAACCATATTAGGAGAAACGAAATAAGAAACAACAATGTGAGATAATAAACAAAGGATAGCAAAATTTATGAGTCACTTAGTAAAGAATCAATAACGTTAATTACGCAATGATTATCATATGCAAGCAACTGGTTGTTGTATCACAGAATGGCAGTGGATTATAATGGAAAACACAACAATGAAACGCTCACCGTCGCCAATGGCTGGTAATCAATAAGGGACTGGCAATAAGGGACATCATAAAATGGATCGTTCGCCGAGAATAGTGCAAATTTTTATGAATGGCCAGGATGATATCGTCAAAAAAATAGAAGGTGACTCGAAATAGATTTACGGTCTGACTGGAATGGCTCTCGCTTTATATATAATGGGTCATGAGAGGGCAAAGCGGGAAGGAATGCATCTTACTCGACGTTATTATTTCCGGGTGCACAGGATTCAAGCTGCCGTATGAACTGATAATGGCGATCGCGTGACGCTCGCTCGTTTTCACTGCTATTCCTTAGGATCTCGACGTTGATATCTTCACGACAGTATGAAAACATTCTTGTGGAGCAATAAGGAAGATCGCACTCTATGGATTGGAAGCATGGAGCATTGCAAAATATGACCAGAAGAGACTTGAAACCTTCGAAACCGGGTGCTGGATGAGGATGCTAAAGATTAAATGAACGAATTTTAAAGCCATAACCCTCTATCACGCTGAGTTACTTGGAGGTAACATATTGAAGAGTTTATTTTTGTCTCTGATTAGGTCTCTTTTTGTCTATATGCCTTTTGTGACATTGTACAGCTTGACAACGAAAATATCTCTCATTTGTAACTTTTAGTTCTTCATTTTCCCATGAGTGGGGTAACACGTGAAATGGCTGCACATGGTGGACGAAAAAATCCCTATATACAGGGTTAAAGATGAAGAAGACGAATTCAAGAAACGAAAGAGTTACAAAGTTGATCATTTGCTTATTGCTCATCATTTCAAAGTTAATTTTCAGTTCCGCAATAAACCAAGAAGTTAATTTAATTCAGCTTAATGGCCACTTTCCAATGGGATGTAAATTTTTAGAACTTCAAAGGAGCACCGACTAAAACGTATCTAGCAAATTCCATAAGAATATATCCCCTTTCGAATGTTCCTACAAATTTCAGGAATTTTTTCGGTGTTTATCCAGTGAATGAGGAATTGGGAGGTACATATTTGAGCCCTTCATACACGGGAAATATTGACTGCCTAAGTGTTTTTGAATTAAAAGAGGTCGCAATATATTTTTAAGCCTTAATGGCCCACAATTTAGATTTCTGCTCACTGATACATAACTATGACATCGTGGTATTTGAAGGAGAAAGACAAATACAACCCTTTAGTTAAATCTTAGGTATCATCACATAGGATGAGAATTGCTCGGAGGAAATAAAAAATAGAATTACTCGAGGAAAGACAGTCTTCAATAAAGTTAAGCGACCACCAGAAGCCTAAAAAATTAACATAGCTATTTAAACAAGGTTTGCTTGATATTTTATCAGGAGTGCATTGGTTTATGAAGAAGACACATGAACATAGTCATGAGGAGAAGAAAGAGAGTTATTCGGAAAGATTTTAAACGTGGCCATGGCGAGGAATGGAAATGATCGCCTGTAGTGATAAAGCGAGAAATGAGGGAATGGAGGAAGGAGTAAATGAGAAAATAAAAATTTTGAAAACAGTGAGAGAGAGAGAAAAAAATACTGAAGACGACGTATCCTGTTAAAAGTCTGTCTTCTGCTGGAGGGAAAAATTGAGGCGAAAAGGGAGAGAGGAAGAAAATATAATGATCGAAATAAAAACGATACTGATAATCCCTGCTCTTTCATGGCTTGCCTATGAATACCATGACTAAGTGGACGAAATAGCATGTACATATATAAAGAACAAACCATGAAACACTATGTGAAAACATCCGCGTGGAGCGTTCTTCGTTCACCGGGAAGGTGGATTATTATTTATTTAAATGAATATATGTAAGGAGAATGCATCGTAAAAAAATCTATGGAACGAAGGAATGGACTGTCTGGACAGAACATAAAAGAGGCCTTCAAGACCTGGTGCTGGAGAAGGATGCCGACAAAATAAGGGCGGACAGAATAAGAAATGAAGTGAAAAGAAGGGCAGAATAGGAAAGGACTAAATTGAACATCATACAGAAAAGAAGAACGAGATGGATTGGACACACCCTGAGACATAATGGAAATGTGAAGAACATAATTGAAGGCAAAATAGAGGGAAAAGTCCCCAGAGGAATATCCAGGAATAAGTTCATGGACCAATTAAAGAGGAAAGTACATAGAAAGAGATACCGGGAAGTTAGGGTAATAGCATGAGATAAGGGAAGAGAGGAGGGTTGCAGACAACCAATCGTAGGACTGAACAACCAATGCATAGCAAGATTATCCACCATCTGTTTGAATTTTAAGGCAAAGAACTCTTGAAACATATATTAGTTAGTTAGGGAAATGGATTCTACTCCATTTTTCCATAGATTTTACCGGGAATGTGGATTATTTTTTATTTAAATAAAAATAATATATATATGTATGGAGAATTCATAGTAAAGAAGTAAACGCATGCGGACTTCTAGTAAGTAATCGATGGAAAAAATGGTAAAACTGCAAAATTATTGCGTCAGCCCTTAGGCGGAAAAGAAAGATCGGGGTGAACAAAGATGGCGGACAGGCCAAGCCCACGCTACACCCTCTAGCATTGGTCAAAATAGCAAACTCCATCTACCTCAAGGTTCGGAATAAATGAAATGATGACCCGTTAATCATGAAATTTTACGCGTAGCAACGAGTAAATTGTTTCCAGTAAAACTCTAATGTGGTCTCTATTGGTTCTGGAAAATAATATTGCTTAAACTCGCTTAAGGGGAAAATATGCTTGAAGTTAATTTGGATCTTTATAACGGTCCCCTGGATAATGTTTTTTGGAAAACTGGAATAATATTTTTAGCTTTACTGTAAAAAAACTTCTTTCTCAATGTAATAGATTATAAGTACACATAATTTGATGACAAAATCTGCATATTCCATAAAGTTAAAAAAATTATATTATAAATCAGAAGTAAGATTCTCTCCTGTACAAGTAGAAGTACAAGATTTTATCTTTCTTTGATCCCTCCCGTTGAGAATTAACCAGCGATTCTGCTAGTGTGAATATATAAGCTTTAAGGGGTAACGGAGATATGTAGGTACCATTTCGCCATCCGAGCTGACTTGGGTACTGCCCATCACTATATATATCAGACCTTAAAGATCTCTCATCTTAAATATAGCATCGTAAATTACGTAAACGATCACATAATACCATAAAATAGTGAGCTACTCCATGATGCCTCCAATATGTGTCAAGGTCGAGTTTTTGTGACCTCAGATGCCTCCCGATAGCATCTCAAGTTCGTCTTAATATTTCGTTGAATCTTAATTTTTAATTCATCACTATTTATCGGTTAAAATTTTCACTATCTATTTTGTCTTTATCAACATTGGAGCTAAATCCATTTGGTATTTCATATTTAAGGAGAATTCTAGCAGACCACACATTCATAAGTCATTCGATTCTAAGGTTGATATACTGCAGCCCTCCACCCTTCCCCATTGATTCCCCATTGCCAGGTACCTTACTTCCCGGTATCTCTTCCTATGTACTCGTACTTTCCCCTTTTATTTGGCCCATGAATTAATTTCAGGGTCTTCCTCTGGGGATTTTTTCCTCTATTTCGCCATTAATTACGTTCTTCACAAACCCATAGTAACTAAGGGGTGTGTCCAAACCATATTGTTTTTCTTTTCTGTAATGTGTTCTATAAATCCTTCCCTCTTCTATACTTCTGTATACTTCATCATGCCTTATTTTTCCGTCCATGGACTAGATATTGCGTCAATATTGAAGAGTATTTTCCTATTCATAAGGGATTATTGTGCCTCCCATTAAAAATCTGCTGCACACAATTGAAAATAGTGATTTTTTATCTTATCAACATTTTGCGTGGCGTTGTTGATTTCACAAAACCCAAAAAGTTAATATTAACTTCTCGCTACTCTAAAAAGTCAACATTCAAGAGGCGTTATTAGAAATAAATTGCAATAAAGGAACTGTTTGGTAACTCTCCTAGCAGGTGAGCAGGAGTGATAAATTTTCTTTGTCATTTTTCCTATGCGGAAGTTGTCACTTGGGTGTCATGGGCTTTTTTTGAATCTGGTGCTCCAGTCTTGCGTTCCCCTTGTAATATAATAAGGCCATTTTCATCTCGGGTAACATGAAGCCGTATTGATTTTGCAATCTGCCAACAATTTTTCCTTTGTAATGCCTCTCTGCGGGAAATCCTGTGCCTTTATTTTTTTATTCCCTCCCTTATCCTCTGCGAAGCCGAAAAGTCTTTAATCGAAAAACAGAGTAATTGGGTTTCGCTGAGGAGTCCACGGATTTTTTTCTCTTCTCTTATATTTTTTTTCTCCTCCGTAAGGGAGAGATGATGGGCTGCCGAGGGAGGAAAAAACGATCTCGTTGGTGGATTTCATCCGGGGTTTTATGACGGCGTTAAAACTCGCGTAACTCAGTCGAGAAGGGAGACCGAAATTGCATTAGAAGCGTACCCGGAGCTTATACATTTCTCCTCCTTCTCCCAACATCTTTCTCACTCTCTCCCTTTCCAATCCCTTCCTGGAAACTCCACCGTCCTTTCCACTCCCTCTTAACTCTTCAAACTATTCCTTTACACCTCTCACGATTTACGATTTGACTGTCAATTGTTAAGTCATCTCCGCGACTTCTCTTATGAGTAGTCTCTTTGCGGACGGACGTGAGATGCATGCTTAAGGGGGCCGTATACTCCGCGGCCGAAAAACACTTCCCCAGACGTCTATGTGATTTTATTTTACGGCTCTATTTGGCTACTTAAGTTTAATCTGTTTGCGCAAGCCTCTGATATAAGGATTCATATCTACGATAAGTGTCCTCAATTTACTCCATATGCTTACACTTTTCACCATTTGCATTTTCACTATGTGATTATTTTGACTGCGGAAGATATATGAGTTTGTCAAAAATCAAGTGATGACTATGACGTGCGCGACGTATATTTCTTAACACTTTACATTAATTTTAAATAGATATCCTTCATCTCTAAGACCGATCATCAAAATGTTGGACATTGTGTACTATATCGTCACTGTTAACATTCTCCTCAACCGTTGCAAGGCATTTTCCAATGTGCCATCACTGTCGCTGTTATAATGGGAGGGTCAGAGTCCTTTATCACTCAATACTGCATTCTCAACACTACCCTCTCACCAAGTAGTTTATATATTGCAATCTAGAGGGTTCTAGGTAGGCTAATGAAGAGGAAGACGAAGAGATCTCCTTGGCTGAGGCAGAAGCCAAAATAAAAAGGGCATTTTCGGACGAGCTATACTGTCTCCTTAATGAGGTATCAAGGCGAGTCATATGGGGTAAACATACCGTTATTTGTCACTTTTTCAATCCAGAATCTCTCATAAACCTCTCCTTGAGATGGAACGTTTAGAAGTACTAATTAGTGACAACATATATGGTACCCCTACTCTCCGGTTCTGTACGATCCCATATCACTCTCTGATCACATAGCTAATTCAAAATTTTTACGTTTCACATTCTTATTTTTCGCATTCCAGGATTAGAAATATTGCCAGTTCCTCCTTCACCATCGTCATCTCCATTGAGGTTGATGGAGGGGGAATTACGTCATCAAATTGATGACGTAACTGACGTGACAACCGAAATACCGACCATATTGGTTATTCCCGACTCATTCCTTACTCTCCTTTGGATAACAAAACGGAATGGACGAATTAGCGAATATAAAGCAAGAGTATTCATCATCTGCGCGAAATCTAAGGTAATTAATTCTTGAAACACACATTGGTTAATTATTGCGCTGAATACTCGATTTCACTATTGTTTTCACCTGAAAAGCGGATAATTATTACTTAAATTAAATAAATACTTGTATGTTAGAAGAATGCTTGTTTAAGGAGTAGATGCATATCGATTTATTTTTAGTTGTCGATGGGAAGCATCGTAAAATTGCAAAAAATTCGTACGTCAGCCCGTACCTAAACGCTAATGTAAAATCGGGGTTAACAAAAATGGCGGACAGGCCAAGCCCACTTAACAGCTTTTAACATTGGAAACTATAGCAAGCGTCCTCTCCATCCACCTGAATCTTAGTTTCAAGTCACCCACTACTTCCTCTGCGTAAAGGTTTACACGGTTTAACCTCTATGGGACATTTCACATTACTAATAACTTTAACTAAACAATATCACCAAACTAAAACTTATACTTGCATATTATAGGAGGGCTTTTTCGTAGTGGTAACTGGTTTACCTAGGGTTACGTTTAATCATAAGTTATAAATAGTACCTGAGAAAACGTCAGCAATGCCCATTCATCCAGAAAACATTTTCAACTGAACCGAAATGGTTTTGTCAGCTACTTTAAGACTTGTTGAAGTCGTTCAATGTGTTTCCGCTTAAGACCGTATCACACGATACTTATAAGTTTGCCGGTTCTAGTTATTGAATTCGGTATCATGTATAATTACAACTGATCATAATGGAGGATGCATGTCTTTCGGTATTATTCATTTCAAATATTATGGGGCTGAGTGGTAAGACTAAATTTTTATGGGTGCGTGAAGAGATAGTTATTCGGCTCTTTACTTTCCCAGAGCAAATTAGCATGCAGAAGGCAAGTCATAGTCTCTCAAAAAGTGAGGCGACATCCCCCACTCACTCGCTGGGTAAACTTCGCAAATCTTTAGTCAACTTCACTCGTTAGATGTGGTAGAACAACTTCATCTGAAAATGAAAATTAACAGATACGGGTTTACCCACTGTATTTATATAAACAACACGTATTTCAGCGTATAACATAGCCATCAATAGATACGACGTACTCGATACACAGCCATCAGTAACTGTCCCTGATACATACTGGGGGCTCGCGAAATTTGGCAACACAGTGAGCAGATTTACGAAATGAAAATCATTAGATATAGTACTGTCCACTATAGTTATACACAAGACATGCTAATATTAATTTGCATGAACGACATATGTTTGAGCGTATTACGTAGCCATCAAGAGAAGAGACATAACAAACCCAATACACAGCCAGCAGTAACAATGTCCCTGATACAGACTGGGGGCTCGCGAAACTTGGCAACACAGTGAGCAGATTTACGAAATGAAAATCATTAGATATAGTACTGTCCACTATAGTTATACACAAGACATGCTAATATTAATTTGCATGAACGACATATGTTTGAGCGTATTACGTAGCCATCAAGAGAAGAGACATAACAAACCCAATACACAGCCAGCAGTAACAATGTCCCTGATACAGACTGGGGGCTCGCGAAACTTGGCAACACAGTGAGCAGATTTACGAAATGAAAATCATTAGATATAGTACTGTCCACTTTAGTTATACATACGACATGTGAATATTTATTTATATGAACGACACTTGTTTCAGCGTATTCTATAGTCAATATAGTAGAGAGCAGGGTTAAACAATATTGTTGTTATTTCGGTTGTCAGGCAACAGTATGATGACGTAATGCACTCTTCATCTAACGCAGTGGTATTGCCAGATATATTAAAAATCGTAGCCAAATTGTACTCCTCTAATACGTTCCCATCCACTTTCTACAAATTATAGTTGCATACATACATAACAGTCCAGTTCAAGAGCCACCGCGTCCGCGAAAGTCACGCGTGCGTGCAAAAAAACGCACGTGAGTCGCACAAAAGGGACGCGGTATTCTGCATTTTTCCCCTCGAATTACTGGCCTAACGTCTTCCCCTTCAGCTCACTCTCCGACCACATGATGAGAGAGAGAGAAGAGGGAGGGGCGATTCTTTTTTGTGTCCCCTCGAGTTGGTTCCGTGAAAGAAGGAGACGGTGCCAAAAGGAAGGTAGGACGACAGAGGAGACAAAGGGGCATACATGCGATGGGATGGAGAAAGACGGCAAACCCGTATGTGCCGAGGAAAATGTACAAGAGAGGGATGAAAAGGGACGCATTAATAGGAAAGGAAGAGAGAACGCAAGGAAATGGGTTGGCAAACATTGTGAGAAGAGGGGGCGGAACTGACAGATTAATAAAATTCCTCCTTTTCACCCATTATTCGAGATACTAGGAAAAATGGCGAGAAAATAACTTAAGATATACCTAATCTGTGGTTACAGACCTGATAAGAGTGAAAACGGAACATAGCTGCACTATGAAACAATGAGCAACTTCCACTGGGATAGCATTTATTACGACTTACGGTTTCACTTTTTACAGCATCTTCAGTGTATTGCGTTCAGCTTCTCCATACCAAGATGCTGTAAGAAACTAAACCGGTCGTAATAAATGCTATTACAGTGGATGTGGCTCATTTTTACATAGTGCAGTTAACCTAAGACATGTTACTGTTATCTTTTCCAAATATCTTGGGGGTGAGGAGGCGGGAATAAAATTGGTGGGGGTGAGCTAAGAGAAATTTACTCGTCATGTTAGTTTCCCAGGACCAATCAGGGTACAGTAGGCGTGGCGCAGAGTCTCGAAAAATCAGTTGCTCAGCTCAGACTTTCGCTGAGCAAATTTCCTCATTTTGCTTGCTGTGTTGCCAAACCTCATCACCGCAGGATCTCTCTTATAGTGAGCCTCGCGGTTTACACGGTTGAGGGCAAATAATCTCGAAAACGTCGAGCCAGAATCTTCCCTCCCCTCTCGGTGGCGGTTCCCCGCCCCTCAGCAGAGGAGGCCTTCGTACAGTTCCGGACTCCCACGAATGGCGCCCGCCCTCACAAATTTTGCTCCTGCCTTCTAGTCCCCAAAACATTTGAAAAATATCATTGCGTACAATTTAGTTCTGTACGTTTCTCTCTCCTTTTCCCTAGTCCCTCCCATTTCGAGGCAGGTGCTCTAAAGCCCCCTGCCACACCCTTCTGCGATGGTTCGCAGGGTAATGTGTATAACTAGATATATAAGGCGGCTGCCACCATGTTCTGCTTCCACTACAATGGTTAGTTTTAAAGAAATCGTCAATCGATACACGCACGCTACTCAATTAACTCAATAGATCGATTATTTCATTAGATGCAAAATAAATTACTGTAGCGAGTATAAATGTGAGCATAAGCAATAAGAGCATCGAGGTCACCCGAGTGTCCAGTTATATAGAAATGGTACAATTTTACCCTTAGAATCGCTCTCTACAGATTCATGAGCTAATCCGTCGTTTTTAACTGACAAAGACAGACAGGTTTGCAGATGATCAAGTAGTAGTTAGTCCGCAAGCCAGGGTTCTGGTTTGCCAGTCAGTCAATGAGGTGCAGTGCGAGAGGTATGGGATGAAGATAAACCATAAGAAGATAAATGTGATGAGAATCTCTCGTAGGAAGAAGACGGGTCTGACTATAATGGTGGGTGGGCACAAAAGAGAGCAAGTCGAGCAGTTAACGTATCCGCGGAGTTTTTTGATGGACAATGGGGTTAGTGTTAGGGGCATTAGATGTAGAATTGCCATGGCTAAAGAAGCATTTTCAAAGTGGAGGGGATTGATGTAGGAGGGTCTGAGTAGAGACGTTAAGAAAAGCCCGTGAAAACTCTAATTTAGAGCGTGGGGCTACATTGGCTGGAAACATGGTCATTTCGGAGAGAGGATATACGTAGACTTGAGGCGTTTGAGATGTGGGTTTGGAGAAGGATGGAGAGGGTAAGCAGGGTGGCGATGAGGACGAATGAGGAGGTATTGGGTATTGTTGGCGAGGAGAAGAAGCTGCTGACGGAGGAATTTTGAGGACTTTTTGAATAGAGAGGGAATCCTGAAGACAGTAATAGAGAGAACACTGGGAAATAATAATAATGACTTTTCAATCCTCTCTTACAACTAACTTATATTTGACAAACACAAACATCCATGTCCTGGGAAGTGAACAAACTACCCAGACGGGATTCGAACCCGCGACCCTTGGGTTAGCAGGTGAGGATTTCACCCCGTCGCCACCGGGGCCGGCAAATGGTATGGAAGAGGATGGAAGAGCAAGATCATACGACTGTTTTAAGAGAGATCCAACAGCGGATCACGAATAGATGGAAAGCAGAACGATATGTTAGGACGTTAGGATGGGTATTGTTCCGTAAACCTACCAATCAGCTGGTAGAATATTAAAATGAAAGGCAAAACACACAATTCTAAATTAAAATTTTGCAAATTTTTGGAAAATGTTTTTCCCTATAACGGGTTTAGCACTCCTCTCTGATTATTTCCCTATTCCCCGAGCACTTTCTCCACGCCCACAAGCCAGGAAAAATAGAGAAAGAGGAGACGAGAGATGAGGGTGTGCGCAGGAATATATAGAATACGGTGACGAGGAAAAGGAACACATTAATGGAAAGTATAAGGGAAAGCATATGAGTGAAGGGAGGCGGACACACAAAAGGCGGGAAGTATGGAGGGTCGAAGAGGCAAGGGTGAGAGAGAGAGAAGAGAAGGAAAGATATTGAAAAGGGAATGATGAAGAAAGGGCGCTTAAAAGCTCGGGGTTCGTGAGGAGGAGAATACAAACTGCCTCATAAAAAGGATAGGCACCGTTTCCCCGAGTGAAAAGGAGTCCTTCCATAGTCTAAAAAGGACTCCTTCCGCAGTCTAAAAGGATGAGGGCACGCGGGGAGGATTGTAAGGCTGGTCGGAAAGAGGAAAGCACTAGTAGGAGTGTGTGTGCAAGTAGGAGACACCTACCTGGACACGGCGGAGAGCATCCTTTCGGAACATGTCCTTTTTTTCCACCTTTCATTTCTTTCCGCAAAAGGTTATAAAAGTCGCGGGAAATGATGAGATGTCCCCTCTCATTTGGTGTCCTCTTGTATATGCAAGGGGCGAGCCTTTTGTTTCCTCCTCCCTCCCCCCATACGACTTGGCTGGCCAATGAATGCCAAGCCATGCAATGTAAGCGTGCCTGAAAGCGGGAAAATGATGACAACGCGGAATGTAAAGCACATCCATACAGAAATTCTCTTCGCCATGGACGCGGTGATTAAAACAAACACGCATCGCGTATGAGATGCATTCATTCTAATTCAGTGATTTCCAGTGCTCCTTGGCATTAATTTTGACAGGTGTCGCTCGTGTGATTACGAGCGAGACCGCGGAAAAGTCTCAATGAAGAACGCATAGCTTTGAGGAAACGATTTTGTAAAAACCCGTATTTCCTGCAAGGGCAATTTTTATGTCGACAAGAGGCCATCAGTGAGGCGCTTTCATATTTTAACGTGCATAAAAAGCCGCATGCACAAATATAACGCAATATTCTCTCATCCCAGAAATTAAAATCTTTGAGGTAGTTTGTGGTAGATATTTCCCTAGTCATGGTAGTGAAAATATTCGGATTTTACGTTTAAATTTCAAGATCTCTAGGAGTAATTAACTAAATATTTATTTTAATCAAACTTTTTAATTTCAAAAGAAGACATGGAACGTTTTTTTTTTTTACGTTGATTCTTCCCTGAGATATGTGATTACGAAAATCTAATGGCAGTGAAAATCGTCATTTTGAAAAACAGCAGATATTCAGCTGTTTTTTTTTTATTTTCGCAAAACGCTGGACATTGTCTTCATTATTCTACTAGGTGAACGTTCCCTCAAATTTTCGTCAAAATCTGAGTGGTCAAGGGTCAACTTTGATCCGAAGTGGCGTGGAATGACCCAAATACTAATTAGTAAAGATAACTTTTACACTCCATCGATCAGTTCACAGGTCATTTTATTGCACAATCCGAATTTCGATACCTGGAATCATCTTCAGATACTCACTGAACGGCGCAATAGTCAGTTCACTCCAGGAAATCGGAAAAAGGCATCGAAATCCGGATTTTGCAATAAATTGACCCATGAATTGGCCAGTGGAATGAAAAAGTTCTTTTTACTAATTAACATGGAACTCCACAAAGTTAAACCGAGTTTTATTTCATTTACAAGAAAATAATTTTATATAAATAATGTGCTTCAATATGACTAAAATTCTTAGAAATTAAATTAATAAATCTATTTAAATCTATAACTTGACTCTTTTTTTAACCAGGTATATCCAAATCCCCTTCGCAACCGACGGTTTTTTTTTACAACTCTGAAAAAATTACTGCGGTAAGTATGATTTATTTTTAAACCTAGTATAAAAACAAACAGACTACACACTGTTAATTTTCTGAAGAGATATGTGGGTTGGAAACACCCCATTTTATAAATATGCCCCCCCCCCCCCCCCCCGGGTTCATACACGTCCCATTTCCCAGGTCAAATGGCTGGTATATTTGTTTTGAAGTATCTCGGAACGAAATGCGGTAAGGGGCTGATCTTTTGGTATTTTCGTAGGTTCGAAATATTTTTCTTTTAAATGAGATCAAATTATTAGATTTCTAGGTGAAATTATATCTCGCTCAAGGTACCTAAAAGGTGCTGGTTCCGGTCAATTTATTTCCTCTCGTTTACCAGAAAAAAAGATGAGGATTTTCACTACAACGGATATTGTGACCTTTTTCGGTTGACATAAAAAACTCAATACAGAACTCACTTCCTCTCGTTTACCAGAAAAAAAGATGAGGACTTGTTTACCATAACGGAAATTTTGATCTTTTTCGGTTGACAAAAAAAAATTCAATACAGAAATCACTGAGTGTAGAAAATTTACTTTTTGTTCAATATTTTGTATTGAAATATGATGCCACAAACGCACGGCTTCTTCCTATGTTCTACAAAATACGGAAGGAAAAGTAGAAAGAATGGTTATTCCCGAAAGTATCAACATTAACTCAGTCATGTGGAAGTTTTCATTTTTTAACTGTCTAAAACTTATTTCTAAGTCTGCATACATGACTCAGCATATTTTAATCCATTTAATTTATACATATCAGTGAGTAAGGTGAGGAATGAATCGGTATGTTAGGGCGTCATAAGTTTAAATCCATGCTTGATTGTGCGTTGCATACCTAATACTGATGAGCTGCTTGTTGAAACGAAGTTCTAGGATTGGCCAATTTGGTCGATGAAACATGAAATGGGATAATGGAGCTGTTGCATCTGTAACTTGGTGTTCTGTATTCCTCAGTACTAAGTTACACCTCTGTAAAGGAGTGTGCGCTAGTAGTTAGCCCTGTCTTTTTATCCATTATTTTGTTTTTATTTCCCGTTGGTATTTCATGTCCCTGACTGCCTTTGTAAATGGTGTAAATGGAAATACTGTTGAAGAAAGTAAAAAATATCCTAGGTAAAAATTATTTTTCTGTAACTTCTCTGCAACTGATCTGTAAATGCTCTGAAAGTCTAATATCTGATCTGGAAGTGGTCTGTTACTGGTCTGAATTTTACAGGTATTTCGAATCCAGACCAGTATCAGAATACTCCCATATCAGATATTAGTCATTCAGGCAGTTACATAACAGTTTCAGATAAGTTTCAGAACAGTTTCCGAACAGTTACAGAACAGTTTCAGAGAAGTTACAGAACAGTGTCAGAGCAGTTACAGAATAGTTTCAGAGCAGTTACAGAACAGTTTCACGGCAGTTACAGAACAGTTTCACAGCAGTTACAGAACTAATATTTTTTTTCTGGTATGAACTTGAAGAAACTGTTTGTCATACTTTTATGATAATTATTCGGAATGAACGTGAACAAATCAGGGATCAGAGAAACCATACTAAATATTTAACAGGGTAAATAAAAACTGCTGAGCAATTTGAAAGTACATCCGTCAAATAATGATTTTTGGCCAAGGGAATATGATATAATCGAAGTAGCGCTACATCTCTGCGAAATGTCTATTCAGGATGTATTAATTTCAAATATGAAATTTCAATGGATTGTTTATTCCAAGGATTCCCCACCCAACAATCAGAAGTATTCTCCTCAAATGTGCTATTTGAGTATCAACATTCTCTAAGTCGATTTTTACCTGCAAGGAAGAGGAGCTTTTAGAAAATATTCTATAAATTGGAAATTTTTCCATAAAATAAATATTGGTAACAATCAATACTCTCATATTCGGCGTACATTGACAAAGAAACGGAAACTGTCAATAACGCAATGCTTCTGAGATACAAGTCGGCGTGATTTCAATCTGTTCTCGTCCTCGAAAAGACACCACTCTGATGCCATCTCCCGACGAAGGAGAGAACCGCCCCCCGCCTAGTGTCGTCCCTCTTGAGGAGACTTGAAAGGGAAGTTGGAAGGCAACACTGATTAAGGTGTCTCTAGTCTCAGGGCCACTTATTCCAGATTTCCTGATTCCTTCAATATAGCATCTTTGACGTGCATTCTATGAACAGAAATGAAAAGAAAATTGGGTTTCCATGCTAGTTTTACTGTTATTCAGCCTTGAAAATGGAGATTTTAACATGGACTCTTATGGAAACTTCTCAGATTAGAGCGGATATTGATCTTTTTGAACGAAAAAACTAAATATTTTCATCAAAACTCTTCATAAGAGGCAGAAAGTCCTGAGAAAATAAATAAAAATAACATGTAGGCACCTTCCCGCCTATTTTTTCAAGTAATTAGTGAATTACAGCCATCATTGAAGTAAAAATGCTGTAGTTTAATGCTAGTGGCGCAGCAGTCGACTCCAATGGCTTGAAAAACGTGGTCATTAAAAATATATCCAGGGAATATTCAGCATGTCTTGTACCTTAAATTTAGCTTTCAATAGTAACAAAGTTTATCCTCGAAAACAGGAATTTTATAACAGAATAAATGAAAATGAGTAACTTAGTATGAGACTTGACTCAAATGGTCAAGCCAAAGCCACCTTAAAAAGGAGGATTGATGGGACCATCCGGCACGACAGCACAGGAAATTCTATTGAAGCCAGTGCCCGTTGATGGCATGGGCTGAACCACTAGGCACACTTTAAGGTATCCACACACCAAAGCGAACGCGAGCGCGATCCCACGGCGAACGATCCAGTAAACACCAAAGCGTACTGCCCGCGCGAACTCCGAGCGAACGGTTGACGACGAGACAGTCTCATGTGAGGTACATCTACGAGATCATTTCAACACAACTGGCTATAACTATCATTTTTGCTATTTAAATGTCAGTCGCATAACGACTAAGGAGTGTTCAGCTGTATGGCGGAGACTGCAGTCTATGTAACTTCCCCGGCCCTCAAGAGAAATTTGAGACGAAAATATTGTAGGATGTTATGAAAAGTGGCAGTTTCCAAACTGTATCAGACTCATTGACGACAAACACGTGCGGATAAAACGCCCAATTACTGGCTCTATTTACTTCACATACTTACGTATACTCTCCGTTGTACCCCTAGCAATTAGTGATCATGATTACAACTTCACACGCATCGATGTTGGCGGATATGGAAAAAACAGTACCGGGTGTTTGAATAAAAACGGAGGAGTTGCACAAGTGAATCTTTTCTTATCTTCACGTGGATCCACAAGGTTAAATCGGCTAATTTGATAAATATGAGAATTGTGTAACAAATTACTGGTATAATCACAGGAAAGCGACGATATAACGTATGAGTGCCAATAACTTCCGGAAATCAGTTTAAAATACTGTATTATTTCAAAATTAGATATCAATAACGCACAAATTCGCTCCATCTTTTTACGTTAATAAATTACGCAATTAATTTTCTCAACTAGAGGAATTAATTTCGGGAGTATTCCGAAATTAACTCAAGGTACATACCTCGTTGTCCCAAACGTGACTTGATGGAATTTACTTAACATTGAAAATGATGAGATATCTTATTGATTCCTCATTAATGTATTTCAAGACGACCCGGGTTTTGACGTGGCACCTTATCATCAGGTGCTACGTCGTCTTGAACCCTTGAAATAAATTTCTAATGAACTAGCAAAGGGATCCGTTGAAATTCAACGGGGGATGAAAGAAAAGACAGGGCATAATAAAATAAATTGACGATGAAGAAATCATTATTCATATTTTCAAGAAATTAGCCATCAAGCGCGCATGGGTCACACAATATATATTTATGTACTTAATCTTTATTCAAATTGTTGTTTCCGAACTGGCCAAGCGATTAGAGTTGATTAATGCTGACACCAAGGTTGTAGGTTCGAGTCGCTCATGAGGTTTATTTTTTTCCAGGCAAATCAGCTATAATTTTAGTTTTATTTTTTAATTCAGCAGATGAAAACCGCATTATATTATGCTTACCGAGTTTCGACATTCTTTTGCAGCAACATGTAGAAATTAAACTATAAGCCATTTGCATTCCAGAGGCTAGTCGCATTAATATAACATCGTGACATTCTCCTGCATTACATGCGTCCAACTTAAATTTGTCCACTTGAAATGAACTTTGCCAATTTTAAAATTTTAAATTTTATGGAAGCAAAAGTCGGTAATAATTAAGCCGTGTAAAAGTACAGAGCAACATTTTATTTAAAGGAAAAAAGGTATTTCTAGAAATGAGGACCACTCTATGTCTACATCTATGATATTACCGTGCACGCCACGACTAGGGTGTGTGGCAAGGGGTAATGCCACACCAAGTATGCGGCACTCAGGCCAGCTGAAATTAGAACCGCGCACTTTTCCCCGGCCAAAAGCAGTCAGAACTACAATACGCAAACAGACGAGAAACTAAGAGAGTGCTACGTAGTCGCATACGTTGTCAGCACTACAAGGTACTAAACCATACCGGAAATATTATGCGGGATTCACTGTTAATAATGATGTTAAGATATTTAGCAAAAGTACAAACCTAATCTACTCAGAGAGGGTCAAAGTATTATAGAACCGATCAATCGCAACTATTATGGTCTCTTATTTTAAGCGAAAAAATGGCAGTTTAAATCTATCGGTTTTACAATCTATATCCATTATCTTACTCCTATGTTCGTGTCCACAATAATAGTTTGGCTCTACTAAAATATGTTGAACGTCCGAAAAAAAAAGTCCACTTCAAACTTTCGTCAACTCTTTAATCTATATCTTGCCCCTCGTTTAGATTTAAGTTCTCACCAGATTTTCACCAACAATTTAGTAACACTACTCTGTTTATCGTAACAATTTTCAACAAATCTTGCCACTCTCCGCTGAATTCGATCTATATCTAAAACTAGACCTACTTCGTTGTAAATGAAGTAACTTCGTAATTCCACATACATTTTATTTATGACACCCAGGGTTTCGACTAGGGATTGGAAAATCGATTTCGATTTTAATCGAAAATCGATAATCACACTCCGATTTTCGATTTAATCGTAGTCGACTTTTTATTTTGAAAAATCGTTCAAAATCGATTCTAGCCGATCGATTTTCGACTTTTAGCTTGCTACAGCATTTGAATTTTGCCGCCTCGCTTTACTCCGCTCCGCGCTATTTCACTCTGCATCGCTGGTGGGGGAACCTCGGTGGGGAGGCAAAGTGCTTCGGACACCGGCAGGTTGGAGTTGCCAACTGTGGGTCTGCGGATTTTTATTACAATACTTCTAGTCTAGGCGGGGACTCACGCTCGGAAGTAATGCATTGTAGACCGCGAGACGAAGATTTGAAATGATAATACGCGTTGACATTGTGCCTTTTTTGTAAACGTTTTCTCAATAAATCGCTTCAGAGCACTCGTCTTCTTCAAAATAGATTCGCCCAGTCTGAATATCGTCTTCTGCGCATGGGCTACTAAATTATATAAAATTTTCTTGTTATATTACCTATATGTATATAAGTATCTGGTATGGATTATTACTTTCCTGCATACCTTATAAATATCTGTAAGATAATCAATTGTATTAATAAAGTTCACCGTATTCAGTTCTAATCCCTAGTGCTTCCATTAACCCATATTTAGCATTTTGTTAGAACAGCACATCCGTATTTCAGCAGACAACTACTTTACTATTGAAAAATTTCGATTTCGATTTTTCGATTATTTTGGACAAAAAAATCAAAGTTTTAGACAGCCGATTTTTAAAACCGAAATCGAAAGTCGATTAATCGAAAATCGATTCTGGATTTAAATTTCCAATCCCTAGTTTCGACGTGGTACGTTATCATCACAAGATAATGACGTGCCACGTCATCATCGTGGCCAGTCATCATCGCATGATGATGACGTGCCATGTCGTGCCACATCAGACCTGATGATGACGTGCCACGTCGAAACCCAGGTGGTCTTAAATAAAATTCATGTAGAATAACGAAGTTACTTAATTTACAATGTACGATATAGTTAGTTCCATGGAGTCCCCACTGAGACAACTGAGTAGTCCTACTTCGTAAGGGTTCCATATACAAGCAGCATACTCCAAGTGAGTATTCCTACCTTTTAGTGGTAGAAAGGAAAGAAAAATACGGAGGAGAGAATAAAAGACGAGTCCAAGGCGAGGGTGTTGTGCGTGGGAAGAGTAATTGGGATCTGTTGTACGGGATTGACTGTTGCTTGGGGACGGGAGAGGAAGAGGGGAGGTTGAGAAAAATCCGCCGTCGCAACAGCTGCACGAGATCAGGGAAGAAGTAACAAGCTCCCCCCTTCGGTGAAGACGCAGAGTCATCATCATTGCCGGTTTAAAACGATTGATTAATGATGTTTCGAAAAGTCGAAGTTATTTAGAAGTTTCGGGTGATGGGATTGGGTTTAAAAACCCTTGGAGGAATAATTTCTCCCACTGGTCCCGACGGCACTTCGGGATAAGAAGCGGCTGTAATGGATGAGACACACACATGTCGCATTTGTCGAGGGATATCGAGCCAGCTGGCACGGGATATAGGGGGAAGCCATCAAGTGCTTGTCATGCCTACTTAAAAATTTTGAATAGTCATAAATTTGTGCGGAAAATTAATGGTTAAAATTATTTGAAAAGTATGATTAGCGCTGCATTTTCTGCCCGGAAATTCATGAATTCTAAAATGATTAACTCAATTAGTATCATATGAAGAAGTTCAGTTATCCACCTGATATCCGGCAAATGTACAAATTTTTATCGTTTGTAGTAGGGTAGGACATTTTTCTACTACGATGGGATTTAGCTTGATGAGCTGACTTCCTAAATAGACAACGTTTCCGATGTTTGGCGACAGGAGGTCCGAAAAAAGTGGAAATACATTTATTCCAACACGTACGCGTATTATGGACGGGAAACCCGTTCATTTTTTGGTACTCGTTCACCATGGACCGGTTCCTTTTAGGACCCGTTCCATTTCACTTGTTCACCGTTCCTTTTTTGGATTGCATATTTGGGGAGGCGACCGACAGCTAAGGTCATTTGTGCCATCGAGGAGAGGTAAGGGAGGAAGGGTGGATAGAAACCCGGCGTCGGCATTAGCCTGCTCTTAACGAAGGGCGCCAAAGACGGCTTAACGTCTCATCCGACAGACGGGAGTACTGCATTTGAAGTGCCCTCCACACGAAACTCAAGTAGGGATCGGGTACCCTCTGAAAAACATCCTCCTCAGCAGGGATTTGAACCCTGGCGCCCGAATGGTTAGCCAGTACTCTAACCACCATATCAACCCGATCCCACCGGTCCTATTTGATTTGTGGTCATGTATTTCTTGACATGATTATGGTGTTTAAAGTATCCAAAAAAAAACCATAAATACTTAGTATACCGTAATGACCGTATTTAATAATGTTACATGAAATAAAAGAGAAGATATTATTATCAACTTTTTACATAGATTCGTGAATAGGTTTAATTTATACCAAGAGAAAATGTTCTGCTAATTACACCGCCACCATCAGCAGGTGAATTTTTGGGGTGTAGAATAAAGAACACCCTATCTCTTAAAGATTGGTGGGAGGACCGAAAAGAACTTCAGACCGAAAGAACCGACGGATCGAAAGGAATGAAGAACCGAAAGGACCGACTAACCGAAACGACCGACGGACCGAAAGCAACCAAGGACCGACGGACCGAAATGAACGACGGAGATCGAAAGGAACAGTCTTTCCATAGAAGTCGGTCCTCGGTCCTCCCGTTCAATCTACGTCTACATCTACATAATACCCCGCGAGCCGCCGCTTGGGCGTGTGGCAGGGGGTGGTAGGTCACCAACCGTGTAAAGATGTAAAAGTTTTGGAGGTGAAATGGTGACATTTCCTATGAGAGTGTGTTTGGAGGAGCTCAGTTTCTATTGTGGTCGCATATTGTGCGCGGAAATAACGAGTTTTTGTACCTATCTGTTCGGCAGAGTATCTCTCTTATTTTCTCGCATCTGTCAAACCTAGAAATGTAGTGAGGCGCCATGATAATATTCTCTGTGTCGCTCTGAAAAATATAAGTTCTGAATTTATCAAGCAGCCTAAGTCTAGCGTGCCGCCTCTGAATCTCTAGGGGCTCCCACCTTAATCCCTCTAACATGGCTGTGTAACACTATATGTTCGTTCGTAGCAGTTTTTAACGAAGCGTGCTGCTTTTCTTTGTATTTTGTTAATTTTTTTGGTTAAATCTTTATGACCAGGGTCCCAAATGCTCGCGGTGTATTCGAGATGTGGCCTAACCAGAGCGTAGTAGCATCTCTCTTTTACTTTTTCATCCGAGGACCTTCCTATTATACGCTTAACAAAACCTAGTTTCTTTAATACTGTGCCGCATACGTTTTGTATGTGTGTACCCCACGATATATCTGAAGTTAAGGTAATTCCAAGATATTTTACTGTATTTGAAGATTTTATGTTTACTCCACCCACGGTCTATGTCCACTCAATCCACGGACTCGTTCATCATAATCATGATTATGATGCGCATCATCATTAATGAACTAAATAGTCAAATAGCCCAGGTGATGTCAAATATACTGGACGAAACGTTGATTAAGACTGGTTAAGTTTATTTCATCCGAGTGACCTACGCTCCTTACACAAAACATTCACATCAAAAAAGTGTTCGAGAAAAGAAAAGAATTATATTTGCATATGGACATCGCTACAATAGCCTCTTACATAGAAATCAACTTCCTCGTGAAGAGCCACCTTTTTAGTCTCCATCTCTCCCCAGAGGAGAGTTGAGAGTCGCGAGGGGAAGAAGAGGATTCTGGGAAGAGGACCGTGCTAGGAGATGAAGAAGGTGAAGAGAGAAGAGACGGTACCTGAGGAAGAGGCGATGGGGAGCAGAGAAGAGGGACTTCTGGAGGACAGAGAGAGAGAGGGGAAGAGAGGTCAAAAGACTTGAGAAAGAGAGAGAGAGAGGGAGAGGGCAACTCCTCAGGGAAATAAGGCAAGTCACACTTTTTTCAGATGGCCTCGCGGGCGCTCATCTCGGGACTAAGGGTTCGCCAGGGGGGCGAGGGGTGTGGGGGGGCGGGGGAGGGACGGGGCGGCGAGGGAAGGCGAGGTGTTCGCAGAAGATGATATGGGAGAAGAAAGGAAAAACACAGCATGTGTATTCGTGCTCTGATACGAATTTATTTTTTTAATGGGAAAGAACTTCGAGCATGAACGCAAGAGCTGTACTCTTTAAAATATAATACAAGAATATAATTTATTTCACCCACAAAATATACAAATATCTTAACAAATTAAAAATGGGGGTGGCAGATAGTGGTGCAAATGGATAGCACACCTTACAGGCAATTGGGAGATTCGGGATCAAATCCCGGTTAAGTGATTTTTTTCATGGCTAATTTCAAACTTTGGCGTATATGCACCCGTGCGAATGACTTCATATCATATAATTTGTGCATGCGATAATTGTTATGAGCAATACGTATAGTAATATAAGTATCGCAGGGCTTGCATTTTAAAATTTTCTTCTCTATAAAAACATTGTTACTACGGGGTAAAATTCGAAATTAAAGCAAAATTCTTACTTAAATACGTGCTTTTTTATCCGGCATGACACCCTGAGGTTTGTTTGGAATAATTATAATAGAAAAGGAGGATGCTGGAGACAAAATGGACGGAAAAAATTAGAAATTATGAAGCATACATAAGAGTTCTGGAGGAAAGAACCATGTGGAACATTCTATGGATTCTATGGATTGGAAGCATGGAACATTGCAAAAGTTGACCAGAAAAGAATAGAAGCCTTCAAAATATAGAGCTGTAGGAGTATGCTGAAGGTAAAATGGACGGACAGAATGAGAAATGAAGTTTAAATATGAGTTGAAGAGGAAAGAACCATATGGAAAACCATACAGAAAAGAAGAATCCGATGGGTTGGACACACCATGAGGCATAATATGTTTGTGAATCTCACAATGGAAGTTAAAATTGAGGGGAAAGTCTACAGAGGAAGACCCAGAAATAAGTTCGTAGGCCAAATAAATATGAAAGTACTCAGGAAGATATACCAGGAGACAAGGGAATTGGCATTGGATAGGGAAGGGTGGAGGGCTGCAGTCTCCCAATCGTAGGTTTGAGCGATCAATGAATGAGTGGTCTGCTAGAATTCTCCAATATAAAAGGTTAGATGCCGATAAAAACAAAATAGTAAAAAAATAAATCGACAAACAAAGAAGAATTCAAAATGAAGATTAAGGGAAATAGTAAAACCCAATTCAGTTGCAATTGGGAGGCTTCTGAGCTCATAAAAACTCAACCTTGTCACAGATTGGTACCATCATGGAGTAACTCACTATTGTATGGCCTTATGTGATCGCTCGTGATACTTACGATGTTATATTTAGGATAACAGATCTTATTCATCTGATATATCTAGTGATGAGTAGTACCCAAGTCAGCTTAGAAGGCCAGGCGAAATGGTACCCAGCAATTTACGCCAGCCCTTAATTCTTATATACTCACACTAGAGAAAGGTCGGTTGATTCTTAACTGGAGAGATAATAGTAAGATCAGGCGTTGTACTTCTATCTGACTTCTGACTTCTAATCTCATTTTTTTACTCTGTGGAATATGTTGGTTTTTATGATAAAAATATGCATGAATTGTAACCAACGCATGAATTATAATATGAAATATATCATATCGAGTTTGGGAGAAAATCCTAACATCTACGTATCTATTATGTAAGCATATGGTTAATAAGTAAACTCATGCAAGGATTCACGCAAGTCTGTGCATAAACGAGAATTTCTCCAGTCACTTAAAGGTAGCGAGAGCGAGATAGTCCCCTAATCACAACAGAGGCCATATTCGATGTATACGTTTTAATTTCACCAGCGACACCAGAGACAAATGAATTAAATATTGCATTAATAATGATGCAATAAAATACTTTTAGATGACAGAAATTGTAAGTAATCAAATGAAAATATCTAAATGAGTCTTTAAATTGACTCATTCATTTCACGCGGTACGTTTGAAACTCCATCAAAACGGAATGCTTATTGTGATCCTGAAGAATTTACAACGGTGACAATATGATTAATTTTCAAAAATAACTGATAAAACACACAAACTACACACTGTTGATTTTTAGACGAGATCTGTCGGGAATACCTCATTTGTTAAATAAGGTCTCTCTGAAGTGCATACATGTACCATTTCCCATGTAAAAGGGCTGGTATATTCTGGCAAATATCTCGGAAAGTAATGTGGTAAGGGATTGAATTTTTTATGTCAATGGAAGGGTGATATATTTTTTGTTAAATGAGACCAAATTAATTTATTTCTAGGCAAAATGATATTTAGCTCAAACTACCTTAAAAGAGAAGACCGCCAGAGATCCTCGGGATTTCAGGAACTATCCAAGAATGAACAATGAATCTTTTTACGAGCTCTTCAAGAATCGTGTTTCATATAAAATTAGAGTATTGACACACTTGAGTATATTTTTTACAAAGCGCGAGCTTTCGTAAACCCTTCTGGTGGCTTCGTTATGTTTGGTTATTTTGGGACGCGACCAACCACTGAGTGTAGGAAATGCCTCATGTAAGTGTAGGAAATGTTTCCAAGTGTAGGAAATGCCTCGTGTAAGGTCTCTCTGGAGTGCAAACTCGTACCATATAAAAGGGATGGTATTTTTTTGGCTAATATCTCGGAAAGGAATGTGGTAAAGGGTTGAACATTTTATGTCCATGGAAGGGTGATTTCTTTTTCTTTAAAATGAGACCAAATTAATTGATTTCTGGGTAAAATGATATCTCGCTCAAACCACCTTAAGGCGGCTCGGCCCATGCAAAATTGGCGTATAAGTGCGAATGGAGTGGGGAATTATAAAAGGTTAACCTTCGACTCATCTTGCTTCCGGACCGATTCACAGACCTCCCTTTCCCCAGACAAGCATTATCTCCGCTCCCGAGGAAAACCGTCCTCCCTCAAACTAACTCCCTCTCTCAATTCCACTCGCCCGTGTTTGCCCTCGAAAAACTGGGCTCTGAACCGAATCCACCCAAAGTCAAACTCAAGTTTCGTCCCGGAGTGAATCCATCCGAATTCACGGCCCGGGATGAGATGAGTGAAAATAAATGTTTGGTTGATGGTGCTCTCCCTCTCTCTCTCACGAACCAAAAGGGAAAGTGACTCTCCAATCCCGAATTTCCTGCCCACTTTGCGTTCGGATAGTCGAGTCCCGAGGCACGGTAAAAGCATTCCGGAGTTGCGAAGTTTGACGTTCCAACTCTGGAGAAACGCTACGAAGAGATTAGCATGGCAAGGGCACGAACAATTGAGACGTCCATTATGACCGATTTTCATTGGTCGTTCAATCCTAAGATTGGTTGACTGCAGCCCTCCACCCTCCGCTGTCTAATGCTAGTTCCCATACCTCCTGGTATGTACCTCCCTATGTACTTTCCTCTCTATTTTGGTCCATGAGCTTATTCCTAGGCCTTCTTCTGGGGACTACGTTTCCCTCTATTTTGCCTTCAACTACGTTCTTCACAAACCAATTGTGTCTTGGGGTGTGTCGAATCCATATGGTTCTTCTTTTCTTTTCTCTATGGTGTTCCCTTTGTCCTTTCTTCTTCTACTCTTCCGTACACTTCATCATTTCTTACTTTTTCGGTCCATTTTATCTTCAGCGTCTTCCTCTAGAACCAGGTTTCGATGGTATCTAGTCTTTTCTGATCGGCTTTTTAAATAATCCATGCTTCCGATTCATAGACTGCCTCGCTTCACACGAACATTTTCACAATCATGACCGATAAGACTGGATAATTTCTGGTAATGTTTTGAAAATGAATACTTAAGCCTCTCTGACTTATGGAACCCGCGCAGTCAAACTTCATTCATTGACTGCCACAACTTAACTACCGGCGAGTGACACTTATGCAGCCATCAAAAAATATGGCAGTCATTATTATAATCAGAATTTGATAACCAATGAGAAATATTCGGGGCACATTGTAAAGATGTAAGAGATAAGGTTTTGGAAGATTGAATGGTGACGTGTAGAGCTCTGTCGATCATGAGTGATTCGTTCATTTATAACCATTCATTGGCATGAACCAAGTGAATTGAATCACATTCTCCGTTCAAATCGTTCATAATGTATCAAATCAAGCTGGTCTTGTCCATAGGTCGAGTGGAGTGGATTGCGTAGAATCACACGATTCATGAGTGATCGAGAACAACTTGATTTGGTTCAAATTGAACCAAAACACGCTATTCATGAGTGGAGAGCTACGTGATTGGGACAAACCACATTCCAAGTATTCCATAGTCTTTTGGTCACACATAGGAACGTACTGATAAAAACTGAGGAATAATTTTATAGAGGCGATTATATACAGTTGATTGATTATAACACCGAACGCAACCACTTGCACCTAAACATCGCTAGTACATAAGATTCTTAATATATAAACTCAAATCGCCGTGGCAGTATGGGCGAGTTTTTAGCCTCGCAACTCCAGGCATCATGATTTAAGCTGTTCTAAGGATAGGCACTTTCAGGTTCCTCAAGTCTCCCAATATTTCGACGATAAAACTAATTTTATCTGAAAAATATATTTAATAGCAAGCAATACCTCCGTGTAGGCCGATTCTCAATGTGGCAGTATGGGCGAGTTTTTAGGCTCGCAACTCCAGGCATCATGATTTAAGCTGTTCTAAGGATAGGCACTTTCAGGTTCCTCAAGTCTCCCAATATTTCTACGATAAAACTAATTTTATCTGAAAAATATATTTCATATCACGCAATATCTCCGTGTAGGCGGATTCTCAATGGTACGAATTGATTGGATTTGATTATTTGCCTTAATTTGGTTACTAGCTGATATTTGATTCGTCGTAGTGAAATCATTCAGTTCATCAGTCGGTTCATTCATCATCAGAAGTCGTTCAATCACTCATCGCAGTCATTTGGTTCTTCCATGATTCATTTCGTTCATTATGAATGATTTAAAAGAACGAGTCATTGTCAAGAATCAAATCGCATGAATCGAATCTTTGAAATGAACCGAAATTCCCTCCTCTAGTGACGTGTATTATGGGAGTGTATTTAGTGGAGTTCAGTTTTTATTATGGTCGCTTACGAAAGAATGAATTTTTGTAACTATCCGTGCGGTAATGTATCTCATCTCTCTCTATTTTATGACTTCTGTCAGACCCAGAGATTTAACGTGGCGTCAAAATAATACTCTTAACGTTGCTCTGAAGTACACCAGTTCTGAATATCTCAAGCAAACTTAACCTTGCGTGCGACCTCCCAGTCTCTAGCGACTTCTAACCTAATCCGTCGAAAATCTGAGAAACACTATATTTATGGAACCCACAGAGTGAAATATCATTCACTGATCGTTTAATTCTAAGTTTGCTTGACTGCAACAATTCAACAACCGACGAATAAAACTTACACAGACTCTACAAAATATGTCGGTGATAATCATCATTTGAATTAGATACTCATATAATCAGGTTAAATGCAATGGATATAGGTATCCGAGAAATATTTTGGGTAAAAATGAGAAAGATTAGGCTCGGAATTCGGATGAGATAGTAAAAGAGATGTGCTATATCGGTAGTTTGGCTACTCCTCGAATACACCGCGAACATTTGGGACCCTAGTCATAAAGAATCCACCAAAAAATAAAGAAAATACAAAGGAAAGCTTCGCGCTTCGCTAAAAAGTGCCACAAGCGAATATAGTGTTTCTCAGTTTTTAGAGAAATCTACATCTACATAATACCCTGCAAGCCACCGCATGGGCGTGTGGCAGGGGATGTTAGGTCACCAGCCGTGTAAATATGTAAGTTTTTGGGAGATGAAATTGTGACATGTATTATAGGAGTGTATTTAGTGGAGCTCAGTTTTTATTGTGGTCGCTTATTGTTCGCGTAAAGGACGAGTTTTTGTACCTGCTTCGTCCTTTTGTACCGAGGGATAAGTTTGGGAGCTCCCAAAGACTCGGAGGCTACACGCTAGGCTGAGATCGCTGGAGAAATTCACAACAGGTGTGTTTAAAAGAGACACAGAGAATATCATTCCAACGCCGAACAAAAATTCGTTCTTTCCACACACAATAAATGACCATAATTAAAACTGAACTACAGTAAAACACTCCCATTTTACATTTCACCTCCCAAAACAAATCCTATACACTTTGACATGGCTGGTCTCCTGACACCCCTGCCTCACGCCCATGCGGCGGCTCGCAGGGCAGTATGTGCATGTAAATATGCTGGGAGGAAAAGAGAAACTGAGTAGGTACCTGGGGTTCGGCATAATCTAAAAACCCAGAGGATCCCTGCTTACTTCCTTGCAAACCTATCTCATCAAAGCAGTATGTAAAGGCTTTTTATTAAAAAAATATTTAATACCATAATGTAGATAGAAAACGCTCCATCAAGATGTTCCACAACCGTAAGGAACAGCCGTGCCGAGGAGGTCACATTGGCGAGGTAGAAAATGGAACATTGAAAACTAACGCACTCATACCCCTTCAAAGAGGAAAATATTCATCCACGATGCGAAAGCACATATCTCCTTAATGTCAAACATACGCAAGCATATGCGGTAAAGTTTGGATGGCACGAGAAAGCCAGATGCCAGATGGTATTGGAAAATCATAATGGGACGACATGCAGGGAATGACTACAGTTACAGAATGTTCGATGAATCATTATGCTTGCACAATATTTCTAATTCCACAACGACATTAAAATTATAGCTAATTTTTGCATGCATTTCGTACTATTTACCGCTTTACACAAATTGAGATTCGCGGAGGTGGATTACCTCAGACCTCGATATGTACCATTATGGTAATTTGAGCGGGATGTTTCCTTAGTCGTTATGGAAACCATATTCGAATTTTACGTGTCAATTTCAACTGATGCTCAACTGAAGTAAATATTGTCGTAATAATGGAACAATAATATACTTCTTACATGACCGACATTTTCATACAATTACGTGGTAAAAATATCCACATAAGTCTTTAATTTGACTCATTTTCTTGATGCTATACGTTTAAAACTCCTTCACAGGTTTTCGTAAGTTTGAAAAAAAATACGGCGGTGACAATATGATTTATTTTCAAAAATACATGAGAAAACATACATACTGTCAATTTTTTGACAAGATTTTCGTGTTAGAAACTTCTCATTTTTTTTAACAAGGGCTCTCTGGAGTACGTAGCGTTACGTAGTACACGTAGCATTTCCCATATAATATGGCTAGTATGTCAAAAATCTTGGAAAGTAGTACGGTAAGGGGCTGATATCTTGGCATATTTGGAAGGGTTGGATATTTTTATATTTAAAATGAGAGAAAATTCATTGATTTTTTGGTGGAATGATATGTAGCTCAAACGTCCTTTAAAGGCACTGTTTAAGGTCAATTCATTGCCTATCGTTTACTAGTTAAAAGATGAGGATTTTCACTACGAAGGATATTGTGACCTTTTTCGGTCGATGAGAAAAATTCAATGCAGAACTCACCGGGTATAGAAAATATAATATTTCCTACGATTGTTTTATGTGAAAATCTGATGCCACCAACTAATGAATTCTTCCTAAGATATATGAAATGCGGCAGCAAAACTAGAAAGAACCATTATTCTGAATTATCTACGCGAACTCAGCCATATCGAAGCTTATATTTTTTCAGGGATCTAAAGCTTTCTAAACATATATACCTGACTCATCATAGTGTAACCCATGCTTACTGTTGAAGAATCTAAAATATTATTAGTTTAAAGAAATAATTCATCATGTTTTTGAGAACATTAATCGGAATAAACTTGAACAAATCAGGGATCTGAGAGACCATACCAAATATTTGAACAGTCTAAATAAAAGTTGCTCAGTAATTAGAAAGTCACGCTGTCGAATGATGATTTTTGAGCAGTTGAATATGACATTATGTAAGTCACGCTAAATACATGCGGAATATCTATTCAAGGCATAATGATTTAATATATTAAATAATATATTAAATTAGTACAGTGAGGGGCTGATAATTAAGTATTTTTTGGAGGTGTGAGATATTTTCTATAAAAAAAGACCAAATTCAACATGATTATCCGCTTTAGGTAGTTTAAGCGAGATAGTTCCCTAGTCATCATGGAGTCCATATTCGAATTTTATGTTTTAATTTCAGCAGCTCCAGGAAGCATGAATTAACTATTGCGTCATCAATGGCGCAATAATATCCCTCTCTAAGACTGGAATTGGAAAGTAATTAAACAAAAATATCAACATGAATCTTCAATTTGACTAATTTTTTGTCGCGGTACGCTTAAAATTCCTTCACAATAGGTAAGTTTTTGTGAATCTGAAAAAATGCTCCGCTGACTATGTTGTCTATTTTCTAAAAGAGTTGAGAAAACGTACGAATTACACACTGTCAATTTTTTTTGCGAGTTCTGGGTGTTAGAAAAATCCTTTTTTTGAATAAGGTCTTTATGTAGTGCCTACACGTGCCTTAACCCATGTCAAATTGCTTTTATATTTTGGGAAATATCTCGGAAAGTAGTTCGGTGAGGTAAAAAGAATTGATATTTTGGTATCTTTGGAAGGGTGAGACATTTTTCCTTGAAATGAGACCAAATTCATTAATTTCTCGATGAAATTATATTTCGCTTAAATTACCATAAATGAACTGGTTTGGGTAAATTTATTGCCTATATTTTACTGAAAAATGTGAGGATTTTTACTATGAGGAATATTGAGTTCTTTTTCGGTTGAAGTGTACATTTCAATAAAGAACTCATCGAATTTAAAAAAATTATCGATTTCTATTGATTTTCTTATGCGAAAATCGGATGCCACCAAAGTATGACTTCTACTAAAGTTCTATGAAATGCGGAAGGAAAAACTAGAAAAGAATCGTTATTCCGAAAGTACCTACGTTAACTCAATCATGTCGGAACTTTCACTTTTTCAGGGATTCAAAACGTTTTAAACATTCATTACAGACTCTGCATAGTGTAACCCACGCTAACTGTTGAAGAAATAAAATAGAGTTTGATGAAATAATTCATCATATTTTTGAGAACATTAATCGGAATAAACTTTAACAAATCAGTGATTTGAGAAACCATGCCAATTGTTTTTACTGTCTAAACATATGTTGATGTGTACCTAGAAAGTGAATCCGTCAAATCATATATATAATTACAGAAAGGTCTTTTTCTGTCATTCCGTATATGCTCCGTTAATACTACACCTACAGTGATAAATGAGGTTTCATTTTAAACGTGGAACCACCGGCTTCTGACGAAAAATACAATCTCAATCTCAAATTTCACAATTTACCCATTAATCATATATATTATTTCTCAAAGGTGATTTTTTGTCGCAACACCATAACTCCCATAATTCTTCATCAAAATTAATTATTCAAGCATCGTTTTAAAGCTTATGTTCCCCGCTATGGACGAAAAATAGACTATTAATTTAAAATTAAAGTTTTTGTTATAAAATGATACAGTTCCATCTGCTGACAATGTAATCAACTAATATGTTGGCTATGGTTACGTGCTTAAAAGACTGTAGGAGGCGCCATCTATTACCACATCGTTTAGTTAGATTGTTTACTTTCTACATGCAATCAGTGTAACCGTTTACGTTTACGTTATGTATCTTTAACACAAACATAATTAACATATTATTGTCCATGGGAAGAAACAGGTGGAAGAACAGGAAGAAAGAGGGAATATACAGGAAGAAGCTGCATACTGTGCAAAATATTCGCGAGGTAGAAGAATTGGAAGAAAGAAGCAAGAAACAGGAAGAAGCTACATACTGTGCGAAATATTTGCACGGGTCAGCTAGTAATTATTAATGAGCTAGAAAATATGACAATATTGAAGTAACTAAGATATATTCATATGATGCATCTATTCAGGCATATTAATATATTTATAAAATCCGAATATTCCTGCGATACCAAGTGAAATTTATGCATGATGGAGAAATGAAAAATTGGAAATTATCCACGCACATACATTTTACTGTACCTAATAATGATTTTAAAAACATTGAAATCTAGGTCTCAGTAAAATTTATTTCTGTGGATAATTGCAAATTTTTCATTTCTGCATCAATATTGCTTGTATAGGTTTTTAAATAGTGCAATGAGGGGCTGATATTGTTGTATTGTTTTGGAGGTGTGAGATTTCGTCTATTAAATGATAAAATGAGACCAAATTCGAAATGATAATCTCATCAAACTGCTATAACTTTTGATCTCATGTACCCACCTTAATATCCTCTCCACTACCTGTCGTCCTGCTCTTCTTATGCGAGTGCCAACAAGTTTTTCCAACCCACGCACCCTCCCAGGGTGAGGTGAAACAAGCACTGGGAGCGGAATCACAGGATGCAAGAAAGACGGAGGGTGTAGAGGATGAAGAAGTCAAAGAGGGTTTGTGACCGAGGGAGCCAGGGGGAGGGCGAGGGAGGGAGGGAGAGAGTGGGAGATGCACACGAGGAGGAGTGTGCCAAGGACGGTCGCCTCTGGGGTGGAAATAATAAAATGACGGACGATGAAATATTCACGCCCCCCACCCTCTCTCCCCCTCTGAACGCCGCCCGCCTCGGGGACGAAGCCATTCATCACATTTCCCGCGGGTCCCCTCCTTCAAGGAGGTTGTGCTCCGTCTCAAAACACCACCCCCTCCTCCAACCCCGTATCGCCTTAGAGTCCTACGAGTCGTATGGGTGGGTACCTATGCATACAGTCAACGGAAAACAAAGTAAATTTTGGGAAAGCTGACCTAGCTACGGAAACATAAACTTTAATTCCAGAGGAACGAATGACGCATTTTGACACGGATTAGTTTTTTTTATTCTACCTCTTCTTCCTTTGTGGCCAGTAGCAGGAACGACACATGTATTTTATAAAGTTATGGGACCCATAATCCATGGCAACCATTCAGTAAATCTTGAAGAAACATTCAATAAATGTATTGGCTTCACAGCATATGGCATGGAGTTATGCGCAATCAACACTTTGGAGACTTAATCACTAAACAAAAGAGTTATCTTGAGACAAAGAACCAGTATATAAACTCTTACTGGCTAATAATTATGTGATTTAGCAATTATTCATAGGCTAAACTTTCATGAATTTTATCCGGTGATAGAAAATTAGATCGAATATTCGAAGCTGTTTACTATTGGTAAATAAGTTATGTGACTAGCAGATGTGTTCCTGCAACCCGAATATTTATATGAGATCTATATGATATATTGATTCAATAGGTAAATGTTCTTGCAACCATTGGCAAAACATATGTAAATTGTGTATTACAGTCGAGTTCAAGGATAGTCAAAAAATGGGTCCTCACCATTCAAAGCCTTGAATTGAAAGAGCCTTGAAAGCCTTGAAAGTCTTGAAAAGAGTTACCTAGAAGATAAAGTTGTTTGCTAGAGGATAAATTTGTTGGTAAAGAATAAAGCATTGAAAAGAGTTAGCAGGAAGATAAAGTTGTTTATCCTAGTCTGCACACTTGCCACCCCTTCTCCCTCCTAAGTGTAATAAGACTGACGAATACTCTACAATGTTCAGTACCCAGCTGCTACTCGTTAGGTAAATATTACGTAAGCAACATCCATAATTGAAAATGTGAGCATTGCTCTGACAAGTACCATGTAGAATTTGATTTCATTGATGAATAAATAGCGAATCTTCATTGGTCGTTCAGCCTTAAGACTGATTGACTGAAGCTCTCTTTTCTTTCCGATTTAAATAGCAGTTCTATCGCTAGCTTGTAGTTCTCCAAATGCAGTTTTCTCTTTATTTGGTCTATGTATTTATAAATTTTCCTTTCTAGAGCACCTGTAAGATTTATCCATGGGCCTAGTACGATGTGAAGAAAAAAATTTCCCAGAAATAGGGAAATTTGGATAAGAGAAGACCAAACAATTCTGCCCAAAAAACGGAATTACCACGGAAGAATTATGAGTGTCATTTGGCACTTTACATTTTTTTATTTTATAGCATAGTAACATTTTAAAGATGTTATACTTCTTAAGATATGCAGCGGCGTTAATCATTATTAAAATTGACTCCATATATCTATAATTTTTAAGTCCTTTGGACTTTCTCTGGGGACTTCTGTTCCTGCGTTCCAAAGTTCGACGTCTCTGAGCCATAAGGCGCAACAAACAATGCTACCAGGAACTCATTCTTTGTGATTTTCTTAATATTATTGCATACAACAGTAATTTTTTCATCATGAATACTTCTTTATGGCTTTTGCTGCTCCTTTTTAAATATCTAGAACTTCTTCCGTCGAATGTCCAAAAGTTTCTAAAATAGATAAAGGATTTCACTTGTTCAAGCACCTACCTTCGTCACGTCATTTACGCCAAAACCATGAACATGGAGGTTCTCAGGTTCATTAGCACTAATGAAAGAACTAACATTTTTTTTAATAGATTGTACCAACGATAGACTTTTAGGTCAATTTTCCTCACTTACTAGTTAGTTCATTCTCTGCTACAGATAACTTAGGTAGCGCCCTGAATGCCATGTAAACGCAGTAAATGGGTGTTATAGAAAACGGCCTCCGGTACAAATCTTTAAATACTTAGAAATTAAAGGAAGATACAGGTATCCATGAAAGTTCACCATTATTTCTACCACGTATGTATCAATAAAAATAAACAATTCCTGCATATTTCAGCATCGTCGTTCCCTATACTTTCTTATAATCACTTTTTTATAAAGGGATATTTGTCTGTTAAATAAAAAAGATATACAAAACGAAATTAAAGAAAATTGGCCACAATGGATTCTTCATTGGTGAGATGGAAAAAATGAAAGAAAAGTCATTATATCTTTTAAAAAAACTCGAAACGTTAAGGAAAAAATCTATCCGGTATTCAGTTGCACGTAGGGTTATTACTGTAAAAATAAATGGGTCATAGTTGAAACATTGAATGCTGTTTGAATAAATTATCGCGCTGAGCTTTAATGTTCACAACAGTGCTATAAATATGTTTTATGTTTTTCGATGTTTATTGCACATTTCACGTAATTTGCTGAAGTATTTTCTCCATGGCTGTGATATAGAGAACGGATAAATTTCAAACTCAATAAATACAGCATGAAAAACTACCTCTGATACAATGTTGAATAACACGTTAATAGCACAGAAAACATCATCATCTAGCATTGGCCACAATAGCAAGCGCCCTCTCCATATACCTCAATGTCGTTTACCTTAGGAATTACAAAATCTGCATATAAGAGACGGAAAAAATTATGATCAAGTCATTAAAATCGCCAAGATAATATAAAAATTCGTTCATTAGTTTCTTCGCACCAAAACAGTATCCATTGCTAGTAGCGTCACAGTAACATCCTTTATATGTCCCCTGATTCAATCACGTAATTAGCGGAAAAATCAAGACGGATGTATTCCAATCTAACGCTTGAATATATTTTTTTAAATTTCGAAAGCTCATTCGCCGGCTGTATCGTGTTCGCCCTGCAACCAGTCATACGTGTGCAATTTTTCTCGCTCCATCCCCAGTTCGTTCCCCATTTGGACGCCGGGATCGCGTCATTTTAATTCTTCAAGCGCCAGCCAGGTATTCCCGACACGGAAGTTCTCGTGACGTGACTCAACGAAAAGGTGGCGACCAATTTCGTATTCCGCGTTCCCCGGGTATCGCATCCGCCTCTCCCATCACTCGCTGGATGGCTCTCCTCTCTTCCCGTCATGCCCTGCTCCGTACCACTCTTTTTTTTGTCGCATGCACCCAGGCGGTCGGTCGCCATTGGGAGGGAGTAGGAAATACAGGGTACTATATTGAGTTGTCAGGCTTGTAGAGACTTTTTTTTCGGACTGCACTGAAATTTGCATAAGCAATTCCGATCCCCAGCGTTGGTCCTCAATCTCCGCCGTATTACGATGGAGTAACAAATCTTCCACCGGGAAAATGAACGGTTGGAGAAATAACCAAATAAATTCGCCACTCTTCCGCTCTCCCGGATAAAGAACGTGTTCCGGAGTATTTTTTTTACATCACGGTAACTATTAACCGCTCTATGTTTACTTATTAATTTGGATCTAGGTAAAATTAACGAACTTAAAAATAGTTGTAGGCACATGGAGTAAATATTTTAGCCAAAAGGTAGGGTTGTTGAGTTTGAAGTGAGATATGCATTTCCCAGCCTTTAAGGTAGTTTGAACGAGATATTTCCCATCATAATGGAGATCACATGCGAATTAAACGGATGATTTGAATTGTTTATAATAAGAACGACATGGTAACTTAATTGATGTTATTATAACGAGGCAAAAAATGATTTAACGCCGAGGTTTTTAAATCAAATTAAAGCTATTACGCACAAGGACATTTGTTGCCTCGTTGTAACAACATCAATTAAGTTACCATTGTATCCTTATAATAAAATCAAGGAAACTTCTTACCTAAGCCACATCCTTACGTAAGCCATCTAGACTTACAACCTCGTGTTGCAAGTGCTTTTCCCTTCAGCTCGCTGAAGAGGGCCACCTTGTGGCCGAAATACGCGTATCCGACGCTCACCCTCGTTTGTCTTTGTGTTTATATTTTGACCACGCTCTTTTTGAGCGATTTCTTCCAGAGGTTGGGCCCGTCTGTGTGTGTGTGAGTGAGTGATTTGAGTGCTTGTAAGTGTGATTGTGGTAATGACCAGACATCCTTAGTAAGGGTCCCATTAGCCCTACGATGGATCTCAGGTTATAACCCAGGCATCCTTATCAGGGTCCCATTAGCCCTCGAAAAGGATCCCAACTGTGTTGAGTGTGTGTGTCTGTGGTGGTCACTGGCGAGGAAGTAATATTCCCGTAAACCATCACAGGAGGGTATTCTGGTAGAGAGGCTGTGATTGGTCCCTGACGTGGAATCCCCTTTCCCGCAAACCAACACAGTAAGTGTTGTGTGGTTGCATGTTTGACGAGTGGTGCCATTTTTACGGCTATTGGAGACTCTTTTAATTTTGCTATCGTCAAAAGATAGAAAAGAAAATATTTACTGTGTTGGTTTGACGGTAGCGTCAGTGACCAACCACAGGCTTGAACGGTTTTTCGCAGATGTAGATATGTATGCAGTGCATGTTGGTGAAAGTTATTTGTATAATCAAAGACAGGCGTTTCGGCTCTCGCCGCAGGATTACAACTCCCGCCCCCGGTTTGCAAGCTCTCGCTTATATACGGGGACTTGGATGAGGTGGAAAGAAGGGATGGAAAAGGAAGGATAGCGGAACCGCAACCCCTTCGAGGCCGACACCAATGAGGCGGATTGAGGTCAAAAGGACCTCAATTGGGCCTCCGCCTCCCCGAAGTGCTCGTATTAGTTTGGTTACCCAAAGAATAGAGATGAGTAGCCGTCGGTTTTGCTTTTGCTAAAACCTACCGCACTTCTTTGCGAACCGAGAGAGCCCGTTACCCAAATATTTGGGATTAGGTGTCTCTAACTCACTTTATGGGTTGGCGTCGTGCGGTCTGCCGAAGTACGTCCTCGCGTCAGGGATCACCGGACCCATGGAGGGTCAATTCGGACCAATTCTGGTCAAAGCGTGAGTACAACCTTTCTCTCAGTAGTTCCCGCCAACCCATATAATCAAAGACAACTTTCTCGACCAATACATTATAGATAATATTAAGATTCTTCAGTATTTAGTCATTCGTGTATTTAACTCTCAGCCAACATTCCGCCGGCTTCTTCAGGGCTTTGCAACACGAAACAAAGAGGCATACAGCCAGGTAATTATACTAGATATAAGTATGAAAGTTGAGGAATCGAAAATTTACCCACCATTGAGCTTAATATTGAACGATAACAAAGTGAATAACAACTCCAAACGGTAAAGAAATATATAAACAACCAACAATTAAATCAACATGAATCATTAAATATATTAATGGCCAAATATTCAAGAATCTTTTTACAATCTATATTTATTTGTACATACAAAATAGCGCATGTTGGTCATAAATCACTCCCTGCCACAAGCTTTTGAGGAGGATTGAAGGGTAAATGTATTTAGATGTAGATGTACTGCTACAACGATGAAGCTTCATTATGTACATTTGCCCATTCCTCGTGGCGCCATCTCCCTCCCATTTTCAGCACTTCCCCAACAATTTCTCCTCTCACTCCCTCCCCCTCTCCTCTCAGCCTCCACAAGAATTTCCCTTCATCCTCCCCCTCTCTACCCCTTTCCCTTCATCATCAACACCCTCTTCTCTCCCTATATTACTCCGGAATTTCTCCACTTCATTTGGGAGGGAGTTTGTTCATTGCCAACCCTTTCATTCCCCACACCGTCTCCCTACAATTAAATCAACTAAAACCCCGGATTATCTGTCTAATTATATTATTAAAAACCAGAGTGAACCAGTTAGACAAGTAAGAGGAAGAAGACGATTTAAAATTCCAAGGTGTAGAACTAATATGTATCAGTTATCCACAAGAAATTCTGGCCAAAGAATAGAGAATGGTATTCCTGACAATATTATAAAATCAAACACTGTATATAATTTTAGATCGGAAATGTTATCTTACTTGAATAAAAAATATTATTGTAGCGCAGTGTGAATTTCATTGTATACTTCATTTTTTTGTTAATTTCTATAAATACCCCTCTCAACCTTACTAATTGTTTATATATTTAATTAGCTTTCACTATGGCAATTGTAAATATTATTGTGTTAATGAATGTATGAATGTTCATATCTTTGGGTACACCTGTTCTATATGCTTTTTGAATGTTCATATTTGTTAACTGCAGTGTCCTGATAAATACTATTTTTGCCACAGATTTTCTTCTTATAAACTGTACTTTGTTCCAAAGGATATGAAGTCCTTGAACAATAAATATATTATTATTATTATTACAATTACTCCTTCTCCAACGTCACCCTCTCCCTTCCTGCCCCCATAAAAATCACACTCCACTCATAATAATAATAAGGCGTCTTCATTGGGGCGAAATTGAGACTAAGGCAGTTCCCTCTTCCGTCTAACCCCACGTCAGAAAAATACATTAAATAAGTATGAAGAAAGCTATATACAACTGAGAGAAAAACCTCAGAAAGTAAGGAGGAGATATCTTCGACGAAAAAACTCACTGCAGGAAAACACCCACACATGAAGGGGAGTGTGAAAAACCTACTTAAACCTACAGACAGATTAAGCTAATGTGACACCGACAGAAAACAATTAATGAAATACACATGATATGATAATAATTAATAAAGGGTAATTTATACATGACTGCAAAGTTAAAAATAAATAAGTAATAAGATAATAGAAATAAATAAATGATAATTAAATAAATAAATAATTGTATGCACACTTAACCCGTAGTGGTCACTCGGGGTCCAAAAAGCCCCAGACCAAGTTCACTGTTTCATGGCTCTCAGTTAAACCACAAAATATAAGGTCGTTCGATATGGATTGTATTCTTCCTTTGATAAAAGGTCTTCGCAGCGGACATAAATCCGCCATTAATGAGCTTATTTTTCTGTAATCTCCATTAGCATAGTATAGGTTGTAAGGTATTTTCATTGCTTTGGCGGTGCATTTGTATTTGAAATGACAACTTGTGCCACACATTGTCAGATGCTCAAATAGTACATTAACGGCGGACATGAGGTGGAAACGGTTGCGAAGATCTTGTTCGAAGGAAGAACACAATCTACAATCTTGTGCTCGCCTAAATCTTACGCTCGCTCCTCGCGTAAAATCGAACTTGTGCTCCCATCTGTAGTCAACAGTGAACACTACTAAATTGCCTCTGTAATAAACTCACTATTTTTTTCAAATTTCGGTTAAAATTCAACGCTTCAATCTTCAGAATAAATATGTTTTTTTTTTCAACATCGGCATTTGAACACATATTTTTAAAGGGTAGTATCTTGGGAGTGTAACCCAAATATTTCATATAAAAATATTAAACTTTGAAGATTACACGATGATTTGATTTAAAAAAGTGGATATTCGCGTTTACTTTTTATATTGTATATTTATAATTAAAAAAACAAATTTTGTATAACTGCACAACGATATTATAGAAAATATACATTTCAGTATACTCAGTTAAATTTTCAAGGCTCTGTCTCCAGTCACGAAAAAAAACCGCTATTATTATCCGTGGGGTCCAAAAGACCCCGAGTGACCATTATGTTATGGCTGAGAGGTGTGACCATAACTGGTTGAAAACATCCTCATTGGTGACCTCTGTATCTCTTCATCATATCTCGCCGTATTTGAGGGTGCTGTATGCAAGATGGCGGAAACGCGTGTGGTGGTAACGCCGGGATAGGGTAAATGTGATCTTTTCAGGCATGAAGAGAAACTAGGGCTTCGAAATAATATTTTCTTGAGTTATATAATATTTACTGTTATGTGTAAATTTAGGCTAAGTGTTGCTTAACATATTTTTTTAAACATCTTGTAGATACACCTTTGTCTAAAACCTTATACTAAAAAGCGTAAAAAGGAAGCTTTTTACCTCGTAACTAAAGACACTATTATACTGACTCCAGGTCCATTGCTTTCCTGTAGGATTTAATATAATAATTTTTAAAGAAACTGAGGGAAGAGTATAATTATCTATTACAAATTTAGTACCTGCATTTCGTTGTTTTACAAGTGACGAAGAGCAAAAAATGATCGATTTTAATGAGTAATACTTCTTCAACCATGCAATAAATCGATCCCAAATTTAACTTTGAGACCTCTAGTCACATAAAATGTTGTTATACACAGGGGCTCATTAATATCCTAAATAAATTTTATATGACTAAGAGGTAGGCTCAAACTTACAGGCAGACTTAATTGGAGGTAAGCTCAAAGCAGAGGGGATTATTTTTCAAATGATTGACCTTGTCCATAAGACTTTGCACCTAATGGTGACACCCATGCGCCGAAACTACTCCCTTTTTCAAATATCTTGGGGGTTAGGAGGCAGGGCGAAAATTCGTGAGAACGAGAGTCTTTCGAGCGAGTCCGGAACTGTTCGAAGGCCTCAGCTGCCGGCGGGCGGTGCACTGCGATCGGGAGCGAAGGGTTCTAACTCGACGTTGCCAATCTGATTATCCCTCAACCGTGAAAAACCGCGAGACCCACTATGAGAGGAACCCTGCGGAGATGAGGTTTGGCAACACAGCAAATAGAAGGAGGAAGTTCACACACGAGAGGTCTGAGAGGGACTGAGTTTTCAAGGCTCAACACCACGCCAACAGTTCCCTGATTAGCCCTGGGAAAGTCGCGTGACGAGCAATTTTCTCTTCGCTCACCCCTACAGATTTCAGTCCTGCCTCCTAGACCCCAAGAATTTTGAAAAAGATAATACTTGTTCCACAATTATTACGGTGGATTAATACACTGCGGTTTTTTTAATCCAGTCAGGATTTGTAAAACCACAAATTTTCGATCGTTATCCGAAGCGGAGATGGGATATTTTATCCGTTTCGATCCCTTAGGGTCATATCCCACAAGTACCCTGGAGAGTGATCCTCACTCACGCCAGCCAAAGAGGACATCTGTCTCATGTTCACCACCCCTTGTATACGAAACCCATCCTAACTCCAACTTACTCTCAACCACACCTCTTTCCCCCTCTCAAGGCACTCGCACCCAACGGCATGGTGAGAACAACCATAAAAAAAGCACCTCCCCCTCGCAAATTCCTCCCTCTCTTTATCTTTTCACACCAAGTCCCCCTCTTCCCCCACTTCATCCCCTCTCTTGTGGATACCTTAACCAGGCGAGCAGCGCAGCAAAATTTGCAAATTCCTCGGATTCTAAAAATTCCTCGCATTCCGACAAACACGCCCACTTCCTCCCTTTTTGGCCCTTCCCCTTCTTTTACCCGCTCTCTGTTCCTATGCGTCTCACTCCCCCACGAGTCGCCCACAGCCGGCCCCTTCATCCCTTTATTCAATTTCATCCCTTAAGAGAGGGAAATATACTAAAAACAAATGGCATTCTTCGGAGGGAGGAAGTTGGGTGGCGATGACAAATATACATCGCGTACATCTCCACTAACCCAAAGCTAACTGCCTTCCATCACATTCTATGTAGCTGGAGCGAGGTTTTTAATTCTCTAGTCGTAATGGAGACAGTATTGGAATTTTTGTGTTGGATGCAAAGACTGTGGGAATCGCGAAGTGAATTAAGAGATGTTAAGGATAAGAGAAATTTTTTTATACAATTTAATCACTCAACAGTGGACTAAATATCCACATTTAAGTTCCTAACTGACTAATTTGTACCAAATGAGAAGTATCAGGCTTGATGTGGTGGAAAGAATTCATCAAAATGAATAGGAGTAAACACAAATTTTTCCATTTAGATAAATTTATTACTTAGCCTAGGTTTCGATTTACTACAATATCATTAGGATGATGATAAAGTACATCGAGGATGATGCATATACATCAAAACCTAGATCGAGTAAAATATCTATTTAAGGTTAAAAAATTGCCTTTACCCTTATTCATTATGACTTACTTTATCTCACATGGTATGTTGTCAGCACCTTCACATCGTGACACAAAGAAAGAACACACTTGGCAAAATCCACATAAAATTTATTCTCTTTTCCTATTGATTTCTAAACAGAGCTATATTTTCAGGTGTAGATGTAACCTGATATCGTCACCAGAAAATGTAACTCTTACGAAACCGGTCGAAAGTGAGAAAAAATTTCATGAGGAATTTGTACGTGTATTTTTTATTTGTTTCACAATAGAAAAATTCCATAACGTAGACCCTGAAAAGACCTCTTGCCTTTTCGCAGGTTTTTGTTCAATTTTATAGAAAGCGTCGCGGGAAAAAATAAATATCTTTTTATGAATATGGAGTGATTATGCCAATTACTGATCATTGATTTATTGGTAGCATGATTTGGGTGTCAGAACTGACTAATTTTTTCAATGTCTCTCGGAGGGACAGAGTTGAACCAAATTCCATCAAAACAGCCTCTCGTTCTTTGCAAAAATCGCAGACAGCACGAAAATAAGTTTTTAATACTTTGTACCCGATAAAAAATATAATATCTTTTTCCTCTATATGAGGCCAAATTCATCTAATTTTGGTAACAATGATGCACCTCACTCAATCTAGGTTAACCGAAAAGTGTCTCGACCTGTGACGGCAGAGACTACAAGATCCCAGTTATTAATAAGTTTCCTACGACATTCTACATAGCTCGGCCCTGCAAATCCAAAAGACAGTAGCTGACAAGATTACACATTTTGATAATTGAGTTGTTTTTAGATTTAGATGCAAATGTAATTTAAGTTCACAATGAAAAAGATCCACTGAGGCATTTGCACATAATATTAATGAGAATGCACATTTATCCTCATACACACGTGTACTCAACGGTATCTGGCGAGATGTTGTGGAACATGATTTCAGGAAAAATTAAAGGAGTTATAGTAATGTCCACATGGTTTTTTATTCGTACAACGCGTTTCGACGATTATATCGTCATTATCAGACACAGACAAATTTCATTTTCACAAGACAGCCTTTATACATATCAGGAGGGTAGAGGATGGGAGGAGGGGGAGGGAAGGTGGAGGGTTGGCAGTGGGAAGGTTAAGTTGAAGGTTTTTTTTTAAGGTGGGAGAGCTAGCAACGGGGAATGGTTAAGGAATTCGATGTCGTTAATTAGCTTCTTTCTTCTCTTCCTTCTCCGGGTAATCTCCCACCGTTCCAGTGCGTCGAGGTGTCGTCCTTTCTCTTCAAGCACCAGGATTTTTGGGGTAAAATTGCACACCTCCTACCTACAGCGATGAGGTATTTTGCTAACTGTGATTTAGTGTCTTTATTCTCGAAGCGCCTTTTGTGTTCTGCTGCACGTATCTGGAAATTTCGACCAGTCTGTCCAATATACGTTGAGTCACATGAGTTACAACTTATTTCATAAACACCTGATCTAAGGTGAGGGTCAAATTTATCCAAAGACTTATTAAAAAATGTTTTAAGCGTCACAGGGGAATAAAATCAAAGATTAAAACGGTCTTTTGGGAAACACTTCGACAATTTACATGATTCTTTTCCTACAAATGGCAATTTCACCCATTTCTTGGTGCTTGAGTTCGGCTCGAGGTTAGTGATTCTTGCGATGGCTTTCTTCTTTCGTAAATTTTTTAACATCCTCTCAATCAGATGCCCATCTTAACCGTTAACTGAGGCGATGTGTCGAATGCAATCAAGTTCTTTATGAAAAAATTCCATTGAAACTCCATTGTGAAAAATCCATTAAAAAAACCTTCAACTTAACCTTCCATTCGTGCAATTTTACCCCAAAAATCCTGGTGCTTGAAGAGAAAGGACGACACCTCGACGCACTGGAGCAGTGGGAGATTACTCGGAGAAGAAAGAGAAGAAAGAAGCTAATTAACGACATCGAACTCCTTAACCATTCCCCGTTGCTAGCTCTCCCACCTTAAAAAAAAACCTTCAACTTAACCTTCCCACTGCCAACCCTCCACCTTCCCTCCCCCCTCCCCGCCCATCCTCTGCCCTCCTGATATATATAAAGGCTGTCGTGTGAAAATGAAATTTGTCTGTACCTGATGATGACGATATAATCGCCGAAACGCGTTGTACGAATAAAAAACCATGTGGACATTACTATAACTCCTTTAATTTTTCCTCATACACACGACTGATTAGAATAAAATATTCACACTCCGCTTGTTTAAATATCCCTCGCATCATTAGTATCGAAGCGGAGACGACTGATATTCGTAATACTGCCTAGTTTGATCTGAGCATTTTAAAACGGTACCTCCAGATAGGGATCGCCGATAGTTTACTGCACAATTCCGTTGCGTAAACTATAGCTCGTACCTCACTACTTGAGGCATATTCTTATACCGCAGTATTTCCTGTAACGATGCACAACTTGGCTCTTGAATGGTTAATTCCACAGAACGATTCATCCGTAAATATGGAGGAGGGAAGATAAAATTTTCTCACCTTTTAAATGCAGAAATATCCCTCGGCATGATCCTTTCCCATCCTAGTCAGTATCGGTGCTGTCTTCCTTAGAAAGGAGATTGGAATGAGTAATTCCATTCAGCTCCATTCAAATTCGGTGACAACATATTACATTTCTTCAATCGGCGTGCAAAACCTCAGATAGCACTCGCTCACGGGAACGCTCAAGAACACACACACGGCTCATACAAGCGAACTCTCTTCATGTTTGGAGGTCAACGTAAATGACTGATTTTAGAGTTGGCAGCGAAGGCTTGCGGCCTTTACTACTCTAGCAGCCAAGCGTAGAAATCACCTTACTGATAAACTGTGGAGGAAGCTTGTAGACAAATGATTTCTTCACAAAAGGGTATTCTTTTCAATTACTTCGCTGCCTCTTAATCAATTTTACAACTGCGAAACATTAATACTCATAATTTATCTTTGATGGGACATCTTAATTCAACATAAAAAGGAGAGGACAGATTTTAAAAATCACTCACTCTTCCACATTTTTTGTGAAAAGATTTTTTACTCCGCCTACACTTAAAACCTATTACCCAACCCATATGTGAATTAATTTATGTGACTTTAGCTTAAAAAATGCCTAAGATATTACAAATGTTACGTCATCCATAAATTAAACTAATCTGACACATCTGAATTATAGATGCAAGTAGTAGTTTGTTCCATGACTACGGCTTACATTCTAATCCTAACATTTAAATCATTTAATTCCATTGCCATAGCAACTACTTTCGCTCTTTCGAAACTACCATTAGATTCGGTACCCCTTGGATGGTTTTCACCCAAGTCGAACACAAGAAGGTTGAGCTAAGATATGCCGTTGACAATCCACATGGCACTTGAATAGCACTCAATTATAATGACACACTCACCGCTTTTAACACAAACACATTTAACGCGCATTACACAAGGTTTTCTGTCTTACAGAACCGGGAAAAAAAACTTGCCACGACTGATATAATCATGTGAAAGTCACATAAATACCATTTCAGTGGCACAACGTTAAACACAAGCACTAAGCGGAAGAAATTTTTCAGTAGACACGTTGACGTATTCATTCCAGCGTGATCACTAAGGGAAGATATCGCTCTGAATAATTTAAAACTTCGAAATTAGCCTCGCTTAGAGTGACAAGCTTCCTCTCCTGCGGGATGCCGCTTCACAACTGTGAAACACACGTTTTAGAGTGAGAGTGGTCTCGAAGCGTCGAGTTATATGTCGGAATATCCTGATCCGACATTTACCGTTTCATTGTTGGACTGCATCTCCTGAGTCAAAGTCGTGTGTAGAGGTGTTCATAATCAAACAGAAAATAGTCCTTCATAATGAAAAGACCCAGGAAAACGAACATAATAGTTGACAATCGGATGGGTCTCCCTCGTTCGATGTCAAGCATCCACCACTTCACTCCATTCAGCTAAAAAAGCTTCATCTTACACATGGAAGTGGTGTAATCATTCATTGAATGCGCCTCAGTATTCCGACCGCATTTTATTCCCGTTCGATGAGACGAAAAGCGGGTGATGGAAGGAGTTCTTTAAGTTTAATAAAATTCTATGCGTAATAACGAATGGAAGGATACCCATCCGATCGTTTACTGAAGTCGCCTGGGACGTCAAATTGTGAAGGACTATTTGATGCCTGTTCGTGTGTATATCTATACGTTGGCCCGCATAGACATGGGGAACGTGTGATTAGGTGCATTCGCCATATTCTATTAAGCATAAAATATTCCCCAAAATGGTTGAATTCTATCTTCATTATGCTCAAAGCTTCGACAATTTACTCTGTTGCTAATACGGGCAGAGGGCTACTGCCTCTCTAGCCAAAGCGACACGTTTGAAACTCCTTCACAGCGGAAGCTTTTTTGGCGATTCTGAAAAAAATAACTGCGGCGACAATGTGGTTTATTTTCAAAAATAGTCGAGAAAACATACAAACTATGCACTATTAATTTTTGACGGGGTTTAAGTCTTATAAACTACTCATTTTTTAAATAAGGTCTCTTTGGAGCACATAAACGTACAATTTCCCATGAAAAAGGGCTGGATTATTTCCTTTAAAAAATCACGAAAAGTTGACCGGTTAGGGGCTGATAATTTGGTATCTTTGGAAAAGTGAAATATTATTGTTTAAAATGAGGTTTATTAATTTCTTGGTGAAATGATATTTTGCTCAAACTACCATAAAGACCGCTGTACGCGGTACATTTTATTGTTCAAACGAATGTATGAACTCCTGCAGGAGGAAAATTATACCGTGTAAAGAGGAAAATTGTATACTAGTCTGAATGACTCAACGGGAAATAGAGCCTGCTACATTTCCATTCAGTTTTTTGCACATTCTGTGATACATTCGTCTGTACAATCAAATGTACCGTTTAAAACGGCCTAAAGAGTTGCCGATTGGGCTAGAAAATGCGACTGGCAAAGTTTCGGCTCAACTTGTAAACATTAATCCGTGCCACATCAGTGTCGAAGTTCAGGAAATCAGCGGATTTTAGCAATATTTTACAGCTTTTTCTCCAAAACCTGACAACTATAGGTCCTGGAAACTTAATTCACGTTTCAATATCTTTAATAAATTCACAAAAAAAGATGAAATACAGGTCGAAAAGTAATAAAATTAGTCCTGTTGCTACTTTCCAAGACGAGAAATTTTGAAGATACTGAACACGACCAGACCTGAAAAATGCCGAGTAACATCAATTCTAAATCTAACTAATAAACATTTTGGTATGTTTGTAAGAGTAAGATATTCGTATTTCAATTCAGACCAAAGTCATTGATTTCCAGGAGAATTAACATTTCTCTCGGGCTACCTAAAGAAAGTTTGAGATCTTCATACCAAGTGATAATAAGAGATGAGTTTGGCCACCGAAAGACGTGAATAGTTAATTGATAGGATGGAGTACATTCACTCTAGAGCAACCTCATTCAGCTAGGACGACGCTCATAATCCTAGATTAAGATCCCCTTGAATGAATGCAGTCTTGCGAGGAACAAACAGCGCCTTAATGAGCAAATACGACTCGAGGATTACTATCGGTGGAAACGGCGCAATTTGGGCGGCTAAGCGTTCTCAAGACTGCTGGGATGCACACAGGGAAAGAGGTGGTTGGGGGGGGGGGGTGCTTTGCCTCGTAACGAGGAGTTGAGGACGTTACCAAGCAACCTCGGAGGCTGCGGGAAGGTAAACGAGTTAGATCCAGGAGTCTCGAGAAGATCCTCCGTAACGCTCCAACATTTTCCTAACGAGGTAAACATAGAAATAAAAAAAAGACTAGCGAAAAGGCAATTAAGTTCAAACGGTAAAAATACCAGCAGTATGGAGGACAAAAGTAAACGTAGTTATGCGGAGGATTACACCTTTTTTTTAAGGATTCGAGACTTAAAGACGTTTACTGTAGGAAATGAAGGGTTACATCTCATAGCCCAGCTTAAAGTTGGATGAGAAGAACGCTCTGCCAACAGGTGAATTTAAAAAAGCAGGTCAATTCGTGAACTATTCGTCACGAGCGTGTTTTCATTGGATGGAGTTCTTCAAAGCATTCGTGCTTCAATGTTTGCTGAAAGCCGGAATGCTAGCGTAACTAATCGAGACATTTTAGGAAATATGTTTTCTACAAAAATGAGGCACTAATTACCTCATAAAAACACCGGTAAATTTGTAAATTTGACAATTTCTAAGCACTGCCATTACTTTAAACATTTCTGCTTTTAAAAGGATCTATCTACGTAAGAAAACTACATACTACATTTTTTACGCTTTGGTTAGCTTCGGACAAGTTTAGGGGAACTCGGGATGAATGGGTCACATTACATATTATATTCTTCTTTACCTATCAGCGCAATTTCAGACAAGTTTCTCTGGCATGATTCCATGGATTACAACACAAAATTTAACGCGCATCGTGAAAAATTAGAAAAAATACAATGAAGTCTTTTTAATATTGAAAAATTAAACTTTTACAATAACCCGTTTGACTCAAAGTTGGCGCATAACGGGACAGGCTTATTTTGTACGAGATATAATACGTACTAATCCGTCCAGCGTTCCCTTACCGTTTGTTCCAAAATTTTTAATAATATATTTGTTTGGTTACAGTCATGATCTTTGTTCTCTAAAACATGCTACCATGCAGCTAAATACACCTTATTTACAAATACATGACGTTGAAGACACATTTATTCAAAATTGCAATGTATGTACTTGCTTTAAGTGGAAGATTGTTCATCGTTTGATAATAACTTCAAATATATTACAGGCTATCACTTTATCAAGCAACTATCAAAAAACATGCAAAAATTGCTGGAAAGGCTTATTTCCCACATCTTGTACTAGATCAGCTAGTTGACGCTGGGTGCCAGGAATATCCAGGAATGCAATAGCGGTTGCTAGCTATACCCCCGGTGTCTCTTCAGTAATAACGCACAAGATAGATTATTAATTATATGTAATTATCAACATATGATATGAAAATAACGCTCATTTACTCAAACAATCTATAAATAAAGTCGTATTTTCAGTTTTCAAGGATCAATGAGGATACCATGATCTATTTTCCACCGCTACTACTATACAGTTCATATCATAATTCTGTCTCATGAGTGTTTTTTGAAACAGTAGGTAATGGACAATTTACTCAAGAAATTGAAGAAAAACGTTATCATTTCAGTAATTTCGCAGGAATTTTCAACCGCCACAACTGTCTGACTTTCAAAATAATAGCCTATTTAACTAAGTCCGTGGATCAATTGTGCGTATATTCGCACGATTCAATTTAAAATAGCACAAACTAAGAGAGAAAGCTTTCTACCGCAGGAAAAATCGTACTTTGGTGTCACATGCGGCATTAATGTGGTTACCAAAGAACGCATAATCTTTCCTCTCAAGGCGGGTTTACCAATGGAATTCACTTTCATGACAGTGGCCTTGGAAGTCCACCCATAGCCATTCTCCCCTCCGAGTCGACTCTTCACTGGTTAAAACATTGACAAAAAATCTCTCCGCGACATCCCTACTGCTGTAACATCTGGACTCCTTCGAGCGTTCATCTATCATCTACCGAAAGCTCAAGGTGGGTTTACATATGGAAGTCACTGGCAAGACACTAGCTGTGGAAGTTGCTTGCAAGCGACAATTAGATGTTTAAGCACTCACTTCCTCGGCAATAGTGGTCGATAGTACCGATGCACGACCTCGGTTGCCACTTGCAAGGAAAACAGACGGTTTCTATTTTGCCTGCAAGTACCATATCGATTCTGCGATATAATTGAATCGCATCCGGTGGTATCGTGGTCACATGAAAGCCGAAGGTGAGTTAAAATATAAACAACGAATAATTTAGTATGAGAAAGACTCATTGTTGCTGATGTGAATATTAGTTTGTACTTGAAAATATTTTCAAGCGAACATTTTTAATGCGAATTTAATAGATCACATAATGTAACCTTTATGACTTATCTCTCATTAGATGAAGTTATTATTGTCACAATCGACGCACTTGATTCGACGTAACAATGCATTAATATTGTAATTCATACAAATGTGTTAAGCCCACGGATGCCTACGAAACTCAAACAGCGATATTCAAACGCCATTATTGCAAAACCTGGGCGATTTTCTAAATTATTATATTCATTGTTTGCTTCCGTCGTCCATTTGATTGGTAAACGCCGGAAGTTATGTGTCGGCAGAACGATTCCCTGGAAGTGGCGATACGATTCGAGATATCGCTACACTCGCTACTTCCATAGAAGTCAACTTCCAAGTGTGAAGCCGTCTATATTTGGTCGTTTCTGCCAGATGTAGAGATTTATTACCAGATAAAAATAGAATCCTGAGTGTCCTATAAAAACTTGCCGGATGTGAATTTTTCAAGTAACTTGAGTGTGACGCTGGTCTCCCGTTCAAATCCTTCCACTTACATCGATATCACCAGAAATGAAAAGTTAAGTAAAGAAAGGCATTAAAATTGATGGTTCTTGCTTTTAATGAGTCATAGACATAGCTTCGGCAGAAGTCTTAAATGCTGAAATTTCCAGTAATTAATCCACATTACCACAGTACTTAAGGCTTAAAAACAACTGCAGAGTTTCGCGCAGTCGGCAGAAAATTTCTTAACAAATGAGGTCTTATTGTTATTGATAAATTTACTATTGGAAATGTTGGAGGAAAAAATTTATTTAAAAACGATTTCGAAAACATACGAACTATATACTGTTACATTTCAGATCCGATCTATGCCTCAAAAATTCCTAATAATGTCTCACTGATAATTTTTGTTCATGTCTCTTTGGAACGCACTGCCGGTACATATTCATCAGAAAACGACATGAACGTTTGGGCAAATATGTTGATGAGCAGTGCAGTTAGTTACTGTCCCAGTATACCAATGGAAATAAAGGAATGGAGACCCCTGGTGTCCGGGGGCCCGCTTGGGGGTCTGATTCGGACTTATACGCCTGGTGTGGAATCACCCCATGTCACACACCCTAGTGGTGGCTCGCACAGCACTCCGTGGATTTTGATGAATAGGTTTTTGTTCATAATTTAGCCATTCTCTAACAACTGTTTCTCACGGGGGAGTAAGGTAGTCTTTGAGTTTGTTTATCCCGTTTTCGTAGGGGAATGCGTCTAAAGGAACCCCTGCGTATTATGCTAGGTTTGATCATCTTAACAAGATTAGAGAGATAGATTGTCGTACCGATAGATTTAAAATGTCACTTTTCCCGCGTACTATAAGAGAGAACAATAGGCAGCGTAGCAAAGGGATAGGTAGGTGAAATATAGTAAGAGCAGTCTGTAGTGCATGATGCATGTAATAACAACCAATAATCCCTTCCTTATTATGTAGATACTAACCATCTAGCTCCATGTGACCCTATTTTCTAGCATATCTCCCTTAAATATCCTAGTTGCATGTCAATAGTGCATGTTTGGTGATCTTCACCCCCTGCCACACACCCTCGTGGTGGCTCGCAGGGTATTACGTAGATGTAGATGTAAAGCTGTCTGCTGCGAACCATATGCTTTCCTTTTCCCTCCGCACCGTTGGTGACCAATTCTACACGAGCCTTCGGATTAAGGTATATGGAGAGGACCTTAGCTATGCTGGCCATTACTAGAAGCTGAAGCTACTTCGCCATCTTCGTTGACCCTCACTTAGTGCTTGCGGGCCAATAAACTAATTTCGACATTTTAATGTGTTTTCCATCAAATAACTTAATAGAAATCAGCATGCACTCACTTCTTTAATATGCGTTATCCTAACATGTAATTTTTATTTATTTAAATTATTAATCATTTCCATTCTCCGATAGAACTATTCTCTTGTAGCATATATCTTGAAGCCAATATATGCTTCAATAGTTACTCGCCTTAAATTTCACAAATATAGTTTATATTCTTGCTTCACATCCGCTTATTCGTCCATTCCGTCGTACTATCCAAAGGAAAGTAAAGAGAGAGAGCAGGCTTAAACAACATGGTTGTTATTTCTGTTATCGTCAGGCTTCAGCTTGATGACGTAATACCCACTGAATCTACCTCAATGAGCCTCCGCCTCACGGATAACCAGGGAGACCGCAATCAAGTCTCGTCACAACTATTCAAAAACTTTACCATTTTTCCCGGAAATATTTCGAAAGAAGTCAAGTGAGATCGGTTGGTATAACATCTTCGGCGAGTTAATATCCTTTCTCTAGTGGAAAAGTTTTTTTTTAAACTGGATATGCCTGGTCTCTCTTTCCCCCTCTAGAGGTTTTTCTTTTCTGAACAATGAACTTTCCGGTGCATCACTTAAAGGAGAGTGGGGGAAATGGATAAAAAAATGAGAAAAATCTGAGTCCCTCCCTGAAGATCCAATATAAAATCAATACTTCGGGCATAAACTTTGGGATTGCCGTAGTTTTTTTCTTTTAAGTTTGTTTACCGCTGCGTCGCATCCCATATATGTCTTACCCTCGCTCCCCCCTCCAAACAATTCGACTTTTTGAGTCCCCTCCTCTTCCACCCCACTCCCAAACTACAACTTCCCCCTCCTCACTCTGTCTTCTCGCGAAATCCCTCGTCTCGTATTCCTATAGGACTCGAGTTTCGATCCCTTATCTCCCTTTCCAGTCGCTCTCTTCCGAGAAACCGACCCAATTCAATTCACGAATCTCTGTCTTTCCCTTCTCTCCCCCTTCCCCCATTCCTCCTCCCCTCCTCTTCTTCCCATCTCTCCTCCTCATCCCCCCCTCTCTGTCCCTTCCGCGTATCCCCGTCTCCTCTCTCCTCTGCTCCACCATCCATCTTCTTTCTTCTCGCATCTCACTTTGCCTTCGTAAAAGTGCTTTCCATGTTTTCACGATACTAAGGGCTCGTATCACAGTGCGAATGAGAGACGGAAGTCAGATAGAAGCTAAAATTAACGAAGGACTAAGACAAGGATGCAACCTTTCTCCATCACTGTTCTATGTGTACTTGAAGCGGGCCATACGAGAAGCGCAAGACATTTGACAGAGCGGAATAAAGACAAGCCGAGAAAAATGCTCCGTTTTGCAAAAGATATCGCAGTCGCAGCTGGAAATCGTGACGACCTTCAAATGTCACTAAATGTCATGGGCCAGGTTCCCCAAGAATACAAATCCTAGTATGCGGAGGGGGAGGAGTTAATCAACCCACCCCCGGGGAGGGGGGGGTTGATTAACGGGGGCTAGAAGGATTTTCTTGTCTAAGTTAAATTTCACATCGCGCGCGCAGTAACAACATTTAGAAAATTAAAAAAATATTGTGTATTGGTGGTAAAATATTGTAAAGTTAAGATGTGAAATTCGCACGACCACTCTGTTATCTGGTGTCCATTTTCACAAACTACCCCAAAGTTCAAGATGGCCGCCTCCGAAAGCCACGTTTCCGGAATGTAATATCATCTAATATGTCTTTTTTAAGATGCGTCAGAATTCTGTTACTAAAAACATTGCATTTCGTGCACGTCATTTCTTCCACCATTAGTTGAAAAACCGCCATATTTTAGAGCGAAAAATTATGTTTTTCGATGGACCTGTCTCACGAGCATTTACCTAGGATTATACTGTGAGGGGTTAACCTGCATTGAAATGCCCTCTAATGAGACCATTAGCAGAGTAAGAGAGGAAGGATTAGTAGTGGGGAGTGGGAGGAGTACAAGATTTCATTTACAATGTTTTCATTGCTACAGACTGAGTTTTCTTATGCCTCTACCAGATGATGACTTCATAAGTCGAAACCTAGGTCGTTTATAACTAAGTTACAGTTTTCATTTCACAATGTTAACCCTCTATGGACGTGCGAGCCAAATTTGCTACGTTTCAAAATCATTGAAATATCTGCTTTCTAAGAGCCTTTTCCATTTAGTTGCTGCGTGAGACTGAATTTAAACGCTTCGGATTAAGTGTGTGGAAAGTTGCGTCTCTTTCGGCGGTTGGTCAAACAATTTGAATAGATAAATATGTGGCGCTATTTACTGACGATGGCGTGCCTGGTGGAGCTCTGAAATAGATAGTTTTAGCTATGAAGAAAATATGAAGACAAAATTGGGAAATTTTAAAAATAGGTTGTTATGAAGGTAATGCTGAAGTATACCTCGAGAAAAAACATTATCATGCAAAGTATTATTTTGAATTAAATATACTCAATACAAATACGGCAAAATTCAAAATAAATGTAATCATAAAGAAATTTTTTTAAAATTCTAAAATAGCACTTTAAAAAAACTAATAAAGTAGCAGTATCTTTTTCAGGCTGATGCTTCATAACTCCATCCATTTAGGTTCAAGCAAGTTCAACAAAGTACAGTCTGACAAAACCAGTCCACTTCTATCTGCTTTATATCCTTCTCCACATCTTAAAAAGAAAATGTTTTCCATTTCCCCCCTCTCCCTCGGCTCGTTCTCTTTCCTCGATGCCATTCTCGCCGTTTCCGAGGTTACGTCCGAGGGCAATCAATGAGACCCACCCCCCTCCATACTCCCTCCTCCCACTCATCCAGTGTTGTTGGCAAAAGAGCGCTGCCATTGGAACTTAGAGCAAGTTTTCCGCTTCCGCACGCTCTCAATATCAAACAGTAAAAAAAAGAAGGTAAACCACGAGGGACGGATTATTGCGAAAGAATGGGCATCGAAGTTTTATTTTTTTTTCAATTTTATTCCCTTTCCACTTTTCATTAGTCCTAGGAGGGAGTTGCTGATAGCTGTCAAAGGTTTTGCTGAGGGCTCCGTGCAGCGCGGTGCGCATCCTCCGGCTTAAAATCAGAGCGCGCCGACCGGAGTGGAAAAGTCGTCAAAGAGCGGACATTGTGCTAAGCCGGGACTATCTGCAGGCGTCGTCAACCCCAGAATTCAGTTTCCATCAACACGCCGGGTGACCTCAAGTTACCCGACCTTTGTGCATGAACAGGAGTGCACCGAAAAAATCGACTGTTATCGCCTTAAATCACGTGACCGGCACGAGGACGATACAGGGTTCCGCTCATGCCGCGACGGGAGATGGGCCAAAATAGACGAGATAAAAGTCTATCGAACGACATGCCCTTGTTATCATATTATAGATCATACATCATATTGTAATTATATCATACAAATATATCATTTTTATATTAATATTATCTTATAATCATTTTATGATGAGCATGTGGGTCTGGACTAAAATTTGTATCGAAATGTAGTATTTTCTGTGTTTACATAAGAGAAAATTTTTTCTAACATTTCTTTGATTAATATTTTTCATTTATTATGTAGCATTATTTACCTGTTGCTACCCATTTTTTGTTATTATGATTTGTTTGACAGTTATGTTTTTTTTGCATTGATAGTAGACCTTGGTACATATTTCCCGTTTGCTCTTATGGATAAACCTACAGCACAATACAATGCTTTTCTAAAATCAAAAGAGTTCTCCAGCATTGAATGAAAAACAAGAATTAGAAGAAGATTTATCAAACTAGGGGATCTTTTCCTATGGGACAAGAACATTTTCCCATGGTTCTCATAGGAAAATAGTAATGAACACATGACATGACCACACACAAGATCAAACGACCCTTTTTTGAATTCTCTAAACAGAAATACGAGGAAGGGAAGAGATGGGAAAAATAAGAGAGTAGGTCATTTGGTCAACTCAAATGCTTTATGATTCAGTATAATAATAATTTTAAATTGATGTTGGCGAAAAACACACATAATTCAATATTTACATATTTTTCACTCTATCGTAACTAAAAGTCACTGTTTATTGAATTAAACAGCAATGACGCGTCAATATCGGAAAGGGAAAATTTCGCTACGTGGAAGGACGTTATAGTGATCAAGATAAAGTAAGTGACTTCCACAATTTATTTTAATAGTTACCGACCGGTTTCGGCTGTCAAGGCATCTTCAGACTTAGATTTTCAATTTGTGCACTTAAATTTTAGTATAGTTGGATAAAAATAGAGCTGTTGATGGTTTCTAAGTTAATACAGGTTATGGCAACAATAGTTTTTCCAGGTTGCATGAATATATTTTATGCATTTTTGAACGCAGACTTTGAATCCTTTTGCATAATTACACAATCAACTTCAGTTTCTTAATTATTCAAGCTCAATAAGACCTAAAAATCACAATTTTTGACCCTTATAGGTCAAAATATATCTACATCCTGATGTGATGGCCTATTTTCGTGAGTATATTACGATGATTTAACGCACAAGATTACGAATATAATTTATGGTTGAAGGCGTAACTTTTGGGGAAGGTTACCGCAGACATGACGAAAAAGAAAAATCTCTTAATAAATTCCACACTTCAAATTTCATTACCGACCCAGGTTTCGACAATGGCAATTTTTCACTTTTCCAAACAGCAATTTTTAGGTCCTAGGTTTCGATAGCCTTGCAATAATTTTCAAGGTCATTTTCAAGCTTGAAAATGTTTGCAAGGCAATCGAAAGCAAGGTCGGTAATGTCGGTTAAGTGTGGAATGTACTAAGAGATTTTTCTTTTTCGCCATGTCTGCACAAAAATACGTCCGAAATGGCCCTTGTCATCAAAAATGCATTCGAGACCCTAAAATTTGCAGGCCTGTGTAATGTTTCAATTACAGTTAAAAAAGAATACTTCTTACGACTGTTTTTTGAGAACCAATAATTATTTGAAGAAATTGCCATGAGAAAAATTCGGCCTGGACCGGGAATCGAACCACTGACCCTTAGTGTAGTATTAGCCTTGAGAATGGGTAACGAGTCGGAACCCGAAACGTCGGCTGCCTATGACTATCTTACCCGGTGGCGAGCCCGAGAAATGTACACTAATGTTATTCGCCGGGAAAGTGTTAAATCATACACTGACCCCTAGTTTGTCGGACCAATGCGCAGACCACTACGCTATCCAGGCACCATAATTCCGATGGCATATCCGGTGGATACAAGGCAACTAGATCAACAATAATTATATCGCATTTTCATTTGTAGCTATAAATTCACACCGAAATTTGTAATTACCCATTACCGATTTCCTTAAAATTTAATAAATTAAGTAGTTTTTTTCTACAAACAACATAATGTTAAAGACGGTAAGATATTTAAAGCGGTAAGGTTGCTTCGCAAAGTAACAGAATATTACTCTCATGAAAAAATAAAGAGTACCTCTATATTCATGAAAGGGCATAAAAAACCAAAATGCACGCATGTTAAAACGCACCGAGTAAAATCACACCCACCATTACAATTTTCACGAGCTAGCAAGGAGATTAAGGGAGAGCTAAAACCGGGCAAGCGAAAGCAAAGCATTTAAAAAATCGAGAGACCTAATAACAGGGATGTCACATGAGAGACAAAGTACGCATTCTGACTAAAAATAGGACTGCTTAAGGCTTCCAAACCTCACCACGGTGACGCACCGCAAAGAAGGGCCCCCAACGTCAATAGAAAAATATAGTCAGCAACAACAATTGTTTTTTTTTTGTAAATCCCTTTGTCAACGTCGGATTAAAAGAAGATGCTGATCACGGCATAGGATAGATCAAAGAAAAAACGAATATGCGAACGGAAAATCATGCTGATCAGACGAAGGAAGACATCGGGGTGCACGGAGTGGACTTACAAGTAGGCAAGGGGGATTAAATGGAGCCCTTTGAAGCGAACGAAGCCAGCAATAGCCGATCAAAATGAAATGAAGGTTTCCCATGCCGGACTTTGATCGAAAGAAAATCTTGAAGCTTTTTATTGGAGCGATTGATGATCGCGGAAGCCAATCGCAATGTGGTGTTGACAAAAAAAAACATTTTCCTCGGAAAACCTTACCATGGGCTTAGGGAAGGTTTGAACGAGATAGTTCGCCATTCTTGATGGAGACCATACTCGCATTATACCTTTCAATTTTAGCAGCTGTGGGAAGCATGAATTATATATTTCAGTATTAATGGTGCAATTATACACCAATTATGACTGAAATTTTATATAAATAAGTACAATTATTTATAAAATTTATAATATATTAAATAAAAAAGTATAAAAAATAAAAAGGTTTAATATTCCTTCAAAACGGTACATTATTTTGGATCCTGAAAGGATTACTGCGGAGACAATATGATTTATTTTTTTTTGAGAAATTATTATGTGAATTACAAAATTATTTGAGAAAAGATACTAGCCTCATGCTGTTATTTTGGCGAGAACTTGGTGATAAAAATTCATCATTTTTTAAATAAGGTCTCTCTGGCGTGCATACACGTACCCCATTTCCCAAGTAAAAAGGCTGGTATTTTCCGTCAAAATCTCGGAAAGTACTGAGGTAAAGGGTTGATATTTTGGTAACTTTGTAAGGTTGAGGTTTTTTCTTTAAGATGAAACAAAAATGAATTGATATCTTGATGATATGGTGTGTCCACCAAGCTATCTCAAGTAATTTAAATGCGGAAATCACCTCAAATTATACATGCTAGCTTAAGCTGCCACCTTCGGAAGCAGTTAAGCCCGCGTTTGTATTTTACTCTCAAATAAATGTTCGCTTTCTTTTCCCTTTTCATTACTTCCTCGCTTTTGAATTACCCGATTGAAAATTGCCAAATTCAAAAAGCAGCCAAATTTACATCTTTCGTCATCATAATTCAGCAAGAATTTTTTAGCTATACCACCACCTTTCCTTTCTAAATAGCTTTTATGCCACATCTTCATTCAAACACGAGAAAGCAAATTTAGTAGTTCAGCTTCCACTTTTCCAAACTTCCTACCCCGCGTAACAACAATAACGGGATATTGAATATGGTTAATACAACAACTTACACAACACAACAACGGGTTTACCTTCAAACAACAACAGCTTAGAATGGGCGTGAAAATAACAGTTTAAACCCGGTTTGAACGATAAGTACACTCCGCCATCCACGCTGTGGGCATCTCACTCTTGCCCCACTTCTAATTCTCCATGCATAAATCAGGTGTTGCTGGATCTCGGTCACCTACAACTTTGTATAACAAATGCCAAAAATCGTCCACCGTACGGCTCAAAACTAACACATACATACAAAATATTTACTCTAAGCAGTGACTCTTTCGCTGCATCTCAAGTCTGCGCACAACCAACGCCCAAATACTATTATGTGGATACCGACTGACACGGCCTTTTATTGACGCCTGCCCATATCTTTGTTTCCCCCTTGTCCACTCATTTCGTTCGGCGCGGGGGACCAATTCAGTGGTTTTGCTACACGGGAGTCCTCAAAATCCATATCCTCGGACAACAACAAGAGCGACGCATTACAGCGAATCGATATCGTGAAGAGGGAGGTACCCTGAAGATAGTGAACCAAACGACGGTGGCGGTGAATTTTAAACGGCTGTCAGGCGCAGGTGGTGTCCCTCCATCTTGTCGAACTGAGATGCGTAAAAAAATTACATCAAGCGAAAAAAAAAATGTGTGCGGAACAGTGAGAGGGAAGGCCGGATTTCGCCATGCTTAGGGTGCGCTCAAGCCAATCTTCCATCTGTCCACCTTTCCGTCCCCATCTCCGCATGAAAGGCCCACATATCCCCGTAAATGTCCCCGCTATGTTGAAACGCTCTCCACGTCTCGTTTATTTTTTTTTTTCACTCCGAAGGGATTTCAAAATCTGACGTAGTCAGCGCATTGAGCCACATTTTCATGCATCCGAACTGTATCCTTCGTTATCATGAAGATGGACGTGCGTCGGCCGCAGGCCCCGCGTACTCATGCCAACCACAGAGGTGGAGACTTGGAACATTATATAGGATAGAAGCGCCTTCAGCGGAAGAATATATCTCCACTGGAGCAGAAAAGGCTAGTTCGCAATAACTTAAGGCGGCTCTGGCTTGACTATGTGAGTCAAGACAAATATTAAGTTACACATTTTTATTTATTCAGTTTTTAAAAAATCATGTTTTCGCTTATGAAATGAGCTGCTCATTAAATACCAAAATTAAAGACTCAAAATATGACGATTTTCCTACGAATATAATTTCAATGATCACATTTTTCCAGCCTTATGAGCCGACTGTTGCGCCATTTGCGCGGAACTACCGCAATTTGACTTCAATCACGGCAGTTATTCACTAATAATTTCAAAATATTGGTTTCAAGGTGCCTATATTTTATTTTCATTCAATTTCCCAGTGCTTTTCGCTTCCTATAAACATCCATCCGTTTCCCACCTTCACAGGTATACTGAGTTATCGGTAGTTGGGGTACATTCATATCAAGTCAGAGGAGAAATGGTGTGGGTGGGTTGGGAAGAGGGTGGACTATTGAGAGAAGCCGGCTGTGACATCTTGGGTTGGATGGTAAGGTGACTAGAAGCAACGGGGAGGGATAGAATATTTTAGAAAGCCGATTGCTCTTTGCTCGTGGACATCCAGATTTTTGCTCTTCTTGGCGCAGAACATAACTTCTGGTTGAAATCGCCCCTATGGCCAAACTCCATAAGATGTCTGGCGAAGGCGGATGAGGCATCCTTATTCTTATGGCTCGTCTGGTGTTCCTTGGCTCAGCTTTGATGTTATGCCCAGTTTGACCGATGTAAAAACACTCACAGTCAGAACAAGCGAGTTTATACACACCACATTTAAGTTTTAAATCCAAATTTATTATAAAAACATCTCTTAAAATGATAACCTTAAAATGAAAACTTAAAATGATAATAAAAAAATAAAAAGGGGAAGGTATTACTTACTCGCACTTATGGACATTAGAAATCACACTCCGAGGGCTTCACAATCGGTATGTCAAGTCTTCACCGACAATTTACAGAATTTATCCGCAGTTCCCTCAAATTTTGCACCAAAGTTCTGCGCCTAGTTTTGAGCGTGGCGAGCGAGATAGCTCCTTCCCATCAAACACAGTTTCTGCCTCCCAGGTCATCGGCGCCCACATTGCCAACTCATGCTTTAAACCTCCTTGCCTGGATTGGATATTTGGGGAGGCGAACGACTACTAAGGTCATTTGCGCCATATTGGACAAGTAAGGGAGATAGGTGGAGGGAAACCCGGCGTCGGCATTAGCCTGGTCTTCACGAAAGCTTAATGCCTCATCCGACAGACTGAGTACTCTACTTGAAGTGTCCTCCACAAGACACTCAAGTAGGGATCGGATTCCTCTGAAAAACATCCGCCTCTGCAGGGAATTGAACCCTGGCCGCACGTGTGGTAGGCGAGTACTCTAGCCACCACACCAACCCGATCCCCTCCAAGCGACTCTGTGAGGGAAGATTGTTCAGCGTAAGAAGAAGAGGACGTCCAAGCTTAAAATGGCTAGATGGAAAGGAGGCGGCCCTGGCTGCTATGAGTGTAAGAGGAAGGAGAGAGAGAGAGAGAGAGAGAGAGAAGGCAATTATTAGAGAGGACCGGAGGAAGATTGTGGCGGAGGTCAAAGCCAACAGAAGGCTGTAGCGCCAGTGGAAGAAAAAGAAGAATTTAGAATTTCAGTCATATAAAAGTGTTCAATTGCAACATTAATAATGCGATATTTATTCAATGCATCCTACGGCTGCTGAATTAAAATGTATACTTACTTCGAATATGGTCTCCATTATGACCAGGGAACTATTTCGCTCAAAATACCTCAAGGTAGTTTGAGCGAAATATCATTTTACCCAGAAATCAATGAATTTGGTCTCATTTTAAAGAAAAATATATCACCCTTCCATTGACACAAAAAATTAATCCCCTTACCACATTACTTTCCGAGATATTTGCTAAAAAAGTACCAGCCCTTTTATTTGGGAAATGGTACGTGTATGAATTCCAGAGAGACCTTATATTAAAAATGAGGCATTTCCTACACTTAGATCTTGTCAAAAAATCAAAAGCGTGTAGTGAGTGTGTTTTCTCCACTATTTTTGAAAATTCATCATATCGTCAACGCAGTAAATTCTTCGGGATCACAATAATCCTTCCGTTTTGATTGAGTTTTAAACGTACCGCGTGAAAAATTGAGTCAACTTAAAGACTTAATAGGATATTTTCATTTGATTACTTACAATATCTGTCATGTAAAACTATTTTATCGCACCATTAATAATACACAACATTTTATTCGTGTGTCTCACAGTTGGTGAAATTAGATCGTATGTATCGAATGTCCTTTATTATGATTAGTGAACTATCTCGCTCAAACTACCTTGAAGGAATAGACTCTCTGCGAGGAAAGGGTAGCGAAGTGGAGGAGGGAAGGTTTCGAGCGAGAGGGGACGGGCAAACTTGGGGTAGAATATTGAAGGGATTTTTCTCAGCGATATCCGCGCTCCATTATATTGCGTTTTCCGATGGATCGCTAACTCTTTTTATTTTTCCCATGTTATCGCTTTCACGGAGCGCTTCCGCTCCTATCTCCGGAATGTTCGAAAGGGACAGCGACCTGGGGGGGGGGGGGGGGAAAGAGGTTCGGTCTAATGACGTTTGCTCACGCTTGCACACTTATGGGTTGGGGCGCACGAGTCAACGCGATCGTTATATCGGGCGCTATATTACTACGCATAAATATATAGAAGAAGACCACGTGAGCGCTTTTACCACATCGGAAGGCGTTGTGGTGTTTTTTGTTGTTTTTTTTCCAATTCGCTGAATAGTTGATAAACGAATTTCGCCTCGTTTTCATCGCAAAATATTTCTTCTTGTTCGTCTCTTGTTTTCCGTTTCAAGCGAAGCTCGTTCACTAGCAGGAATTTGTTGGGACAATGCGCTTAAGGTAGTTTGAGAGAGAGAGTTCACTAGTCGTGGCAGAGACCATATTTGAATTATACGTTTAAATTTCCGCAGAGTAGACAGCATGAATTAAACATGGCATTACTGATGATGCAATTATATATTTTTTTATTGCTGAAATTGTAAGTAATTAAATAAAGATATCTAATCAAGTCTTTAATTGGAAAGCCATCACGAAGATGGTACGCGTATTCGACCCCCACCCTCGTCCTGTTGTGTTGATTTGACCACGCTCTTTTTGAGCTGATTCTCCCAGAAGTTGGGCCCATTTGTGTGTGTGAGTGAGTGATTTTGTGTGCTTGTGAGTGTGCTTGCGTAAATAACCGGGCATCCTTAGCGGGGTCTCATTAGCCCTGTGAAGGATCCCAGGTTATAACCCAAACATCCTTAGCGGGGTCCCATTAGCCCTTGCAAAGGATCCTATGTGGGTTGTGTGTGTGCGTCTGTGATTGGTCCCTGGCGAGGAAGTAACATTCCCGTAAACCAACACGGGGGTATTCTTGGTTGAGAGTCTGTGGTTGGTCTCTGCTGTAGTTTTCCCAGCATACCAACACAGTAAACTTGGTGTTTGTTGACGAAGGGTGCCAATTGTTTACGGCTTTTGGAGATTTTCTCTCTTTTATTTCAAGTCTTTAATTGGACTCATTTTCTCACGCGGTACATTTAAAATCCACAATGGAAGGTTTATCGCGCTTCTGCGAAAATTACTCCGGTGATAACGTGATCAATTTTCAAAAACAGTCAAGAAAACAAAAACTACACGCTGTTAATTTCTTGACGAGGTTCAGGTGCTAGAAATACCTCATATTTAAAATACGGTCTCTCTGAGGTGCATAAACGTACCGTTTCCCATGTAAAATGCTAGTATTTTTTTGTCAAAAGTCACAGAAAATATTTCAATTAGGGGCTAATATTTCGATATTTTTGGAAGGGTGAGATATTTTTCTTGGAAATGAGATCAAATTCATTGATTTCTAAGCGAAATGAATTTTCGCTCAAACTACCTTAAGGTAGATTCAAGCGAGATCTTTTTTTCTAGTCATGACAGCGACTGAGGCCGAGTCTCATATTTACAACTTGAATAATAATAATTATAATAATAATAATAATTACTGTAACACTTACAGATTTCCCCAATTACAAGTGTTTTAATATATCATTAGACGAACACAAACACCCATGTCCTGGGCATTGAATAATCTTACCCAAGCGAGACTCGAACCCGCGACCCTCGGGTTAGAAGGCGAGGACTTTACCCCGCCGACACCGGGGCCGACCCGGTGGATCATTTGACCGGTTAATTAGTGGAGAGCAACATGAGGGTCATGCAACATGCTCTAAGGGTAACGTTATAAGACCAGATCTAAACATATCATAGGAGCGTTATTTAAAAATGGAATAAGTCTCATGTCGTTAAGCTGGGCTATATTTGATCGGGTTGACGATGACATCAAGATGGCAGAGCATTTTTATTGACTTGAAATTAACTTAGAGTCCAGATTTTTGCATATTATATCAGACTATCGGTTGAGTAAGTTGTCTTGAGATTGATCGATGAGTGGGATGGATTAAGGTCAGTTTTCAAATTGAGTGAATATGTAAGTAAAAGTTATGAAATCGGGCCTCGAAAATTCGTTTTTCAATTTTTGTAAAGGTTTTCCCCTCTGAGAGACGGAGAACATGTTAAGGGTCTAGTCCATTTTTGACATCGGAAGACTTTGGAATATGATAAGAGTAATACGTGAAAAGGGATAGAATCAACAAATGTATTCACTCCGGCACGGCACCGATGTAGTACTGATTATAAAAATATGCCTGTGCTGTTTGATTGTTAATATTAACGACAAAAATATAACTGGCCAGCTTATTTTAAAACACATGCTTGTGAAGGAATTATTCAAATCATTCGAACGACGTCACTCTTCCATAGCAGGCGTGGAAACTGTTCAGCAATTAGTCAATTTTTAATTAATATAATAAATTGTTTGAATCTAAAAAGCAACATCTTAAAAATTTTGCATTGTTTTATATTATCCATCAGTTAAAATGTTACATTTCTTTCTTTATACTGTTATTAACAATTGTAGAATGCATACGACCTGAATGCCGAAGGCAATATAATTTGGAGCGAGGCAATACCAACTTTATTGAAGGATTATACAAGGGCATAAAATACTGAAATTCTGTGACGAAAATAAATTCTCAGGGTTCAGAGGGTGTAAAGGCTGTGGTTCATAAAAGCATAGATTTAATTAATCAGAAAATTTAGCGGATAAAAAACAATGAATCGATAAAAGTCGCTATGACCAACGCTACTGTATACTTGGATTTTTCTAATCATGACTTTTTGTGGAAAAAATAACGGTTGATTTGTAGATATTAGTGGATATTTGTGGCCATAACTAAACTAGGGAGTATTACCGTTTTCTCGGCAATCGCACTTCACCATAGTGCTAAGATGACTCAGCATCGTTTCACTCAAAAGTTATTGCCGGGGTGGTTTAAAATAATTTAACCCTCAACTCGGCCGTGAAGTTTCGTGTTCCATAAATTAAAAAAAAATCAGTTAGTAATTCAACAAAAACTAACCACAATAAAGTTTACGGATAAATGTGGTATTACGAGTCAATCGCGGCAAAATTCTCCATCCTACGGTTTGTCGGTAATATCTAGAGATTTTTCCGAAAATGGGAAATGTAGATATCTGTAATCGATCGAGATAAACTGGCGAGTGAACACGCCACAACATTACTTCTAACGACTTTGGTGGTCCCCTTCTTATCAATCTGAAGAGAAAATAAGACTGGTTGAGTCAGATGTTTCGATCCCCTTGTGAGCTTAGTGAAATGCATGGGCGGGGCCGGCGTGCGGGACATGGTGGAACGACTGGATGTCGGGAGGTCTCCAAAATATATATTGGAACGGCGATCGCTTCTTTTTCGGATGAGGGGGAAGGGGGGCGGAAGCTTTTGTATTCGGACTGGATGTGACTCCGTATGAGGGGATCGGGTTGGTACGATAAATTCAGTCTGTTGAGCAATTTCGAGGCACTAGAATTTGAAATGCTCCGTCTTGCATGGAAAACAAATTATATGCAGTGGAATTCACCTAACAGCTGGTTTGTTTCTACATGTGTTGATGAATATTTAAAATAGTTGTTGTCTCAGATGAATTTAGATGCCAAGTGTTTTTTATAGCTTTCCAAACGGATGAAAACGAAATCTATATGTGATTTATTTAGAGCACGAAGATAATTTTCGTTTAATTTTAGAAAAGAAAAGGGTAATCTCTATACGTATAGCAATATCTGTAAAGAATCTTCTACTTCATTGCCTACCGAAATACAAACAAACTAAAATCTGAGACTTCACTTATTTGTTTAGCTCTTTTGGAGATGAACACCAGTATTTTTAAAGGAAAATATGCTGATTTTTAAGGTCCATTTAAACGATGTAGAATTGTTAAAAGTAAAAACAAAAATTGAATTAAATGCATTCCGTTATGTGTACAAGGGCATGTTTTCAGTATCTCTTCATCCGTCGCTGTCAGTTCTTGAGAAATCACGGATAGAGCAAACATAAACACTCAAAAATTTACAGGTGCTATCTTGGAAAATTGATTGCCGTGAAAAAATGAGTAGGGAAAATATTTTTAAAATCGTCGCATTTAAGACAGTTCGAGTGAGATAGTTCCCTGGTCATAATGGAGATCATAGTCGAATTATGCGTTATAATTTGTGAAGCTGTGGGAAGCGTGAATCAAATATTGAATTATTAATGATGCAATTTTATACTTTTATACGACTGAAATTCTAAATAGCAAAATTAAAAGATTCTCCAATAGCCGTAAAAATGCACCACTCGTCAAACATGCAACCACACAACACTTACTGTGTTGGTTTGTGGGAATGGGGATTCCACAGCAGGGACCAACCACAGCCTCTCTACCAGAATACCCTCCTGTGATGGTTTACGGGAATGTTGCTTCCTCGCCAGTGACCACCACAGACACACACACACTCAACCCAGTTGGGATCCTTTTCGAGCTCAATTTCCTTTAATTTAATGAAATTCTAAATAATGAAATGAAAACATCAACCTAAGTCTTCAACTTGACTCATTTTCTTCACGCGGTGCGTTAAAAACTTCTTCACTAAGAAAGATTTTTTGTGATCCTGAAAAATTTCGTGCGATAACTTTATGATTTATTATCAAAAAATAGTTGAGAAAACGTACAACCTACTTACTGTTTATTATTTTGACGCGATATAGGTGAGAGAAATTTCTAATTTTTGTAAAAGAAGGTCACTCTAAGATTCAAACACGAACCATCTCCCGTGTAAAAGGGCTGACATTCTATGTCAAAAATCTCGGAAATGAACAAATATTCTCGGTGAGGAGCTGATATTCCGGTATTTTTTGGAAGGGTGGGATATTTCTCTTTATAAAGAGACCAAATCAATTAATTTCAAGGCAAAATGATATTTCATGCACTCTACCTTAACTGCCAACACATATTTATACGCGTGCAAAAGATGATCGTGAAGCGACCAGAGTCATTTAATCATTATAGGTTTTCGGAACATGCCTAAAATAAAGACTTCTCCTTAATACACATGCAAAACATGTGTGACTCAGCATTAAAGAAACTAGGATTTGTTAAACGTATAATACGATGGTTCTCGGATGAAAAAGTAAAAGAGAGATGCTACTTCGCTTTGGTTAGGCCACACCTCGAATACGCTGCGAACCATTGGGCCTCTGAACATAAATATTTAACCAAAAAATTGATAAATTACAAAGAAAAGCTGCGCGCTTCGTTAAAAACTGCCACGAGCAAACAAATAGTGTTTCACAGCCTTTAGAGGGATCAAGGTGGGAGCCCCTAGAGACATGGAGTCTACATACTAGGCTTAGCTTGCTTGAGGAATTCAGAACTGGTGTGTTTCAGAGCGACACACAGAATAATATTATGACGGCTCAATACATCTCTAGGTGTGACAGAGGTGAAAATAAGAGAGAGAAGCGAATAATAAAAACTGCCGAACAGATATGTACAAAAACTCGTTCTTTTCGCGCACAATAAGCGACCACAATAAATACTGAGCTCCAATAAATACACTCCCATAATACGTGTCACCATTTCACCTCCCAAAACCTTATCCCTTGCATCTTCACACGGCTAGTGTCGTAATACCTTCTATCACACGCCCATGCGGTGGCTCGCAGGGTAGTAAGTAGATGTAGATGTTGTGGGTGACGAAAAAATCAATCAGACTCGTTATAATCGTCTAGATTTCATTTAAATCTAAACTTTATTCCCTTTCGATATTTTTAACTAAAATAGTTTTCACTGTAAATTTTACTCGGATCGGTTTTAATCGCATCTCCGGGAAAACGTCATCTTCCTGCTTCACTCAACTCCCTTCATTCCCAGAAAGGAACTTGTTCCAGGAATATGATTTTTTTACCGAAGACATCTCCGCGAAAATTCTCCCGCCGCCCGACTTCTTCCTCCCGACGCCCTGCTCAAACTTCCAATTAAGGGACGGCTGAATCTCCGCCTGACCCCTGACCCTTTTTCGGAGCGGCCTTCCCTTACCCATCCGCTTGCGACGTTCGCGGTGATGAATTATTTCACCCGGCCCTCGCCGTTTTCAATCTTAATTTAGACCGAGGCCGAAAACTAATTTCCACCTTGGCTTACATTCAGAGGCGGGTGGGACAGGAACCAAATCGATCAAAAGGTGTTTTTTTTTAAATTCACAGTTTTTTCACTTAGTTGGGAGTGCTTTTAGAATGTTACAACGTTAATTTTGTCGCACACGGTTCGTTAAATTTTATTTTTAATATTTCAGATCAACTACTATGCAGTTTGATGTTATTTTAAAGCTTACAGTGCTACAACTGGGCAGATTTGCCCAACAATTATCCGCTGAGGCAGCAACGCTTCTCCTTCTAAAATACAGGATTGGAAATTTAATTCGTTCGAAGAAAAAAAATTTTTGTTTCCTTAGTGTTCAGATATTAAAGACGCGGAAAAAGTTGTCATTATACTAGCATGAAATGGCTAGAAATTTTCGCACGTAAGAGCCTGTGCTTTGCAAGGCGATTCGAGTTTACGGCATTATCTTAAGCAATATAACTCTAAAGCTTTCGCGCGTAGCTAACTCGTACAACTTAAAAACCCTCAAAATTGTAAAACTCCCAGATGCGACGCTAATTTTTCCATTCATATCAATCCTAATAAACACATTTAGGAAGCATCATCGGTAGTATTAGGAGGTAATGATAAGATTCTTGAATATTTGGTCATTAATATACTTGACTAGCAGCCAACGTTTCGCCAAATCTTTTGGCATCTTCTAAACAAACTTCTGCCCTTGCAGACCATTCAATTATAAATAATCATAGTTTTGATTCTTAAAATGCCAAAATTATTGACTATTAACCGAGCTTGCAGACAAGACTGTCAAAGAAATGGTACATATCATAAAAAAACACTATTGCTTGAAGTATGAGAACTGAAATGGAAAGTTTTAGTAGAATTTATATTGGGTTGATAGGAAGAACCCTTACTGAATTGTTTTTTTGTTTTTGTTTATATTTAAAATGATATGAATGCTTATTTTTTACTATGATTTTATATTTGCTTCGTATTATTGTTTATCATTATTATTATTATTGGGAATTATTAATATTGTCTCTATTTATTAATTTGTATTCTTTTGCAAAATTTGTAAATAGTTTACGTTAATTTACTTTTCGGTTGCTAGGAGTTGTAATTTACTTTGTTGCTGTTCAACATTAAGCTGAATGGTATGTGAATTTTCGTTTCCTCAACTTTTGTACTAATATTCATTTAATTACCTGGCTGTTTGTCTCTTTATTTTGTGATACAAAGCCCTGAAAATGCCAAAATATTTGGCGAAACGTTGGCTGTAAGTTAAAAATATTAATGATATAATATTCAAGAATCTTATTACTATCTTTATTTTACTGGTCGAGAAAGTTACAATTGGTTATTATGAGGAACCGAAAAAAAATAAATCAGACGAATGGCTATAGCATGGATAAGAAATGGATTCATTATTAGTCTGATCCAAGCAGTATTTTACAAGATAGCTCGATGAGATCGTCTTCATTTTTGATACTAATACGGTGATTTTTAGTTTGGCTGGAATTATAGGAGGGATTAAAATGTGACGGTAAAGGCGGACATGTCGATCTCACAATGAGAGGGCAATTTCGTCTCCAATCCAAAGGAAAGAGTACTGCAGTTGAAGTTCTTCATACACAAGTACGAAACGGGGTTACACTTTAAAATATCAACAAATAACCAGTCAAACCAGGACCATGTTATTAGGACTGATAAACTTTAATAGTTCGAATTTAGAAACAAAAATGAGAATAAATATGCATGTATTTTTTTCAGATATAACGTTAAAATACCCAAAACAACAACCTAAAGGATTGCATACGAAAACAATAAAGGAGTATTAAATTCTGCAGCGGAGAAAGCATTACTCTTGACCGGGATACGAGTCCGGATCCCTCGATTACGAGCCGATTCAATTCACCAACTAAGCTACCAAGACTAGCTAATTTTGCTGAAGCACTCAGCACTTAATTGAGGGATAAAAATGGCAGAATTCACTCATGACAATGGATACTGAAAACAATAGCGCGATAAAGTCAAATTTCATTTTCATGGCGCAATATCTTAACTTGCCGATCTGCGAATTCCGATAGAAAAATCAACGATACCAAACATTTCAAAAATTATTTTCCTCATTAGCGCAAGTTTTTTATAAAATTTTCTTCGAGAAAAACCGATCGAAGACTGTTAACGTAACACACATGGCATTTTTTCCAGCGTCCTGACGAAAAAAATGGCAATGCGAAAGACAAAAACTCACCAAGTAAGATGCGGGTCAATTAGTAATGAAATGTGCAAGTCCCGGAAGAGGAAATGGAATCATCAGATGGAAAACAAGAGACGAAAAGAAAGGATACGAGAATGGGGTCAATAAGTAATGAGGTACGGAGCGGGCGTCTTTCTGCTTCGCTTTGGCGCGATAATGAGGGTATAGGATGGAAGGCGAATGGGTTGACGGACAGGTCGGAGGAGGAGGCGGCGTGGAGAGAATTCCGTAGGGGACGAGAACGCGTCGGCAACGGCGGCACTGGAAAACAAAAGACTGCAGGGAAGGCAAAGACAGCGACGAGGGAAGAGATTTTGTTGAGAGAAAGAAAGATACGGAACCAGTAACGAGAAAATAGAGAAGAGACGTGGGGAATGAAATGGCGATACGCCTACATAATGCATGTTCCCCATTGGATTAGAATTTTTAAAATTCTCCGCCTTCGAAATTGAAGCGTTTTCCTCCATCTTTTAGTTCAAATGATAACTGACGACCTTTTTTCCACTTGCAACTTCGTGTGTCATCTGTATACTCTTGATGTATGTTGTTTTACTCTTGATCATCCATTATTCTCTATTAATGTTCGGATGTTTCTCCACATATCTTGGGTTAAATATCCTCCTCATTTCAAATGTTGACTAATATCTATTCAAATGAATGAATTGTGACTACCACATATTTGAGTTCCTCATTTCTTACTTAAAAACGACTCCACGTTCTCTCCTGAATGAAATAGCATAACTATGATGGCAAATGGTAAAAGGATGGAAAAGGATATATATATTATTTCCAATTCCATTTGCCTATGAAAACTGTTCTTCTACTTAAATGGCTGCGCGTAACAAGTAATATTCTAAGATTTTCTTGCTTATAACAGTCAGGGCAACTACTGCTAGTAAGTGGATTTTGCAATAATAATTCTAATGGTTGAAATTTAAAAAATTAATCATTTTGATTAGTTTTATAAATTGAAAATGAATTGATTTTTTGAAAGTTTATGCTGCTGACTACTGCTAAACACATTCCATGTGTTGGTTTAATTCATTGAATTTAAATCCTTAAATTTATGTTTCTCAGGTGTTTCACCGGGTAAGCAGGTCCATATAGGCTAGAGCGATGAGCCGATTCATCGAATTCATCGACGATGATTTTAGTCATCGCGTTGCGATGAACCTCATCGATGACAATGAATGTCATCGATCATCGACGTCGATGAATCCATCATCGTCGACGAGTCCATGCATTCACCGACGTCGATGAGTCGATGAATTAACTGACGTCGATGAGTCAATGAATCCATCCCCATTAGATGATAATTATTTGTGTTGCGTCGCCCGCCCGTGCCTATCCCTACCTTTCCGTCGGCGATGAATGAATTCATCGACTCATCGACGGCGATGAATTCATCGACTCATCGTCGTCGATGACAATCATCGAAACCAAATCATCTTGATGTTTTTTTTCATCGACCCTCGTGGGCAAATTCGTTCGTGGGCAATTTACAGATAAAACTGAAACTCAAGTTAGTGTGCTCCCAAGATAATAGCTCAGTTGGCAGTGAGCTATGCTATCAATATTTAAACTCATAAGATACCGTTCGGGGAAGGGAACCACGTCCCGAATAATCCACGGTGGCAGGCTTTGTTTAAGTCGTAAAATCGTTTTAAAAAACAGTTTGCTTTACATGTCTTTTTAAGTTAAATCAGTATATTTTAACAACACCAAAATCTTGTGCGGACTATCTGTGCTTACTCCCTCTGTCCTTGTTATCCATTCTACGACCACTATTTCACGATTGGCGACATATATTACACATGTTTGTCTCTCTCTGTATCTTTGTTTAAGTGCAACAAATAGGATGAAACAGGAAATATTAGAATGCAGAGGGTAGCCAAGAGTTGTTCTTTTGGCGACAGATAAGTAACAAATATCATATCTGTAGGTATGCTTAGAAATTGTTAATAGTGATATATATTTTATTCTCGTTCAATTCATAAGAAGAAAGTTTTATCTTTTATCGTCAAAAACGTCCTCTTATCGCGTCCGCCTTCAACAAACAATGTGAGACATTTACACAAAATATGTGTACATTTTTGGGACAGAACACTCAATAAACACTCAATTTGAAGGTATGAATTAGATAAGTAGAAAATGAAAAGATATCAATTTGTTTGTGTAATTCTTTTAATTCAAATTTAATTTGATTTCATATCAGTAGCATATAGGTAACGTAAATTTAATATGTCAATTGTGATTACGGACATAATACCACTCGAGGAAAATTCCAGAATTCCTGGATGTCGCATTAGCATATGTTTTGTTTCTCCCGCCCCCTGTTTCACCAGCGCACATCGCATTCCCAGATAAGCGAAAAGAGAAATTGTCGCGCTAGCTAAAGTTTTGCACATATTACAGCAATTGCAGGTAATTTCCAGGGATTACCGGAGCACAAGTGAGTGCAATCTTCTGATGAAGGCTTCCTCGGGGCTTTGATGGAGGTTGATTCCTTCTTTCGGGTTTTCCGCCGCGTTGGTTCATGTTGAGGACAATATTTCGCCGGCTGTCCTGCTGGCTTCCTCCTGGTCACATGGACCTGAGGAAGCCAGCAGGACAGCCGGCGAAATACTGTCCTCAACATGAACCAACGCGGCGGAAAACCCGAAAGAAGGAATCAACCTCCATGAGTGCAATCTTTTTTAAAGCAACGGTATGTTTTCTGCTAACCAAGAGCAGTCACGCGAAACGGACAGTCAGCATCGAAGTGAGGACCCTACCCACAAGTTCCAGGAAATTCCATAATTTTCAAGGTTCACCTTGAAATCTTTAATGGAATGGGATACTCTGAGTCAACATAAGTGTTTTACGTCCAAAATAGATTAGAATGAAAAACAATCATCGACCTGGGTAAATTTTTAAGGATTTCAAAACCATTCCAGGAGTATTCCAGTGTTTTCCAAGTTTCCCAGGATATTTCGGCTATCCCACCTGGGAGGTCGTGGGACGTTTTTGGAGCCATCTGTAACTGAGCCTGAACACACTGGAAAAGGTCCAGCTCATTAATTATAAATGCTCGGGATTGAATCTAAATACACTGGATTAGAGCCCACATTAAGAGTGGGAAAGAGCATAATGAGGAATTATGTATTTACCGAGTGCACAAGTGTGTAATTTTTTAATGGTACATTAGTATTGATAGGTATTATTCTAAGATATTGAATGTTAATTGAGCAATATGATCGACCCATTGTGGGGTCAGAGCATTTGGCGAGTTACTGACATTACTCCATTGAATGTGCGTTGAGACGGTCTTGCGGTCATGTTTATACATCGAAATCTACACAAAGGACTTTGAGTATTTTGAGCAAATACGCTAAATAATGCTTATTCTTTCCCAACCGCATTTATGCTTTGATAAAGGCAATGCGAATCCTTAGATACGGCATTGGTCTTGAAATTATTGTCGATATTCCGTCATCAACATTAGAAAATTGCAGAGAGCGCATTTCCCTCCTTTTCCGAAAGACAAAACAGCAACAATTGAGACGGAATAGTGATGCAACCTGCGCATCTCGGAAACTGCGCTACTATGAATTCGATCCACTACCAAAGGCGCGACTACGTCCCATATTTCGCCCTATTAAGGTTTTCATCTTTTATTTTTTATAATTTCAATTTTTTATTGATGTGCGCCATTTCTTTCACTCTTCGTCGTGTCCATCAATACGATATTCCACGGAATTTGTGAGGTTCCAACGGCAGATGGCAATTTTCGGAATACCTCTGAATCGTCTCATTAAAGTATTCCGTTTACCAGATGCGGCAAAATTCGCATTCTGCAACGTTTAATCACTGACCGAGAAGTGTAAGCGAATAATGGTCAGGGAGCAGGACCTAAAGTCACAATGCCCTCCATAAGTTCTATCTTAAGAGAAGCGGTTGACGGGGAAATCCGATGAGTTAACGCTTGGATTAAAGCTAAGCGCTCTTGAGTCACGTCCGCGTTAGAAATTAGGATATCAGTAAGGCTTAAAAGTTTCGGCGGGAGCGGAGTAATAAGACGAGGTCTCCAAACTTCACTCGTACCCTGAGAGAAGAGCTTTTCCTCTGTGAGGAAATCAAACACTCAGCCAACATATATATATATATCCACGACAAATTTCGCAAATTAATTATCAACTCTTGCCAAGAATAAAAATACCCCAAGGTACTACTTTGCAATAATCTGGCCGTTATGGGAAAAACTAGTTTTCCATGCATGTGAAAAAAAGCATATTTGAATAGGAAAATAGATAATCTTAAGTTTAATTTTTAGTTTCAACGAGTAGAATCGAAGCTAAATTCAATGTTTCGACAATCACAACAAAGACGAATCAAAGACAAGTATATCCGAGGCTGATGAGTGACAGAACTTTCTGTGAGATACTTGAAAAGGCCTCCATTTACTTCAAGTCCGTCGGCTCAAAATATTTTAAGGTTTACTGTTTTCAGGATCAAGTCTACTTTAGGAAAAAAAATATTGTCATCCCAAATCAACCGAAACTCTTCGGGGAAAACGTTTTTGTCTAAATAACACTCGATTTGAAATTTTTGTCCCAAAAAGTAGGGATATATATAATGGTAAGTAGAAACGGTGGCAATTCACAATTTTTCTGGCTCAACTTTAATGCATAAATGTGCGAACTTCCACACTGCATTCCACAGAGCATCAATCACCTTAACCGGGACTCGAACTCGGATGCCTCGATTTCCGGCCGAGTGCTTTCGACAGTCACGCTACCATGACGTCATCCTCTCTTGTGAATTTTTGTGGACCTAAAGCGACTAGATGTACAGTCGGATTCAAATGTATTGCAAAGAATCGAGCATGGTAATGGTTGAGCAATTGCTTGTTTTGTGCTAATTTGTCATTACACTTTCACTTCGGTTTGGATTGGCGATTTGAGTATGGGTAATTATTATTTATTAATCACAACTGTCACTCTAAATGAATATATCACGCAGTGTTTGCCGTATATTGTACGCCAGAAACGATCTGTGTTTGATAATAAAGTTTGACGTTTCAATTAATCAATATTTCGCAGCATGTCATTGTTTTTCGAGCTGATCGTATGGGATGTATAATGTACCATTTTAATACGTGCAAATAAACGGCTGAATAGGCAGTGTTGCGTAGCAAAGAATAACAAGCAAGTAAATAACTAACAAGTAATAATTAGTAAGTAAAACTCGATTTCCTTGAGAAGCGTAAGTGAGGGTTGAAATTCGCTATGAAAAAATCATTTGACTTGACCGGGATTCAAACCCGGATCTCCCAATTGCCGGTCAGTTGTGTTAGCCAGTTACACCACCGAGCCATCTTCCTTCATGGCGAATTTCGAGCAAGTCAAATGATTTTTTCATAGCGAATTTCAACCCTGGTGTATATGCACCCGTGCGAGTGACTTCGTACCACATCATTTGTTAAATGCAATGTTTGGAAATTTACGCGTAAGTGAGCTCGACTCGGAAGCTCGATTCTTTGCAATACATTTGCATCCGACCGTACCTGACTGCCGGGCGTATTGAACAATCAGTAGTCGTCGTTACGAGTCGTGCGCTAAGTGCCACCTGTGCTGTTGATTTCTTTCATGCTGTTAATTATTTATGAGATCTAGGAGTCAGGAAGAACTCATTTTTTTACGTCTTTTCTCGGTGGAACCACCTTGACGAAGATACCCCAACACCCGCATTAGTTTCGAAGGCGCGAAAGAGCAGGAGAAGATAATAGCCGTAAAATAAAAAGACGCCAATCCCAAGCGAATAAGCCGAGGCTGGAAATAGTTTCATTCGGCAACTTGATCTGCAGTCCCCTTCACACCCACAAGGAAAACGGACTTGCACATGAGAGAGAGAGAGAGGGATAGAGAAAACTTCTCCTAGGAGTTTTATAAGGATCAGGAAGGAGCATTAAGCGGGAAGTCTTTGCGGGAAACAGACCTTCCACTTCCACGCGGTGCGAAGCTTTGAATTTCATTTCTCCGTCGCCACTACAGGAGGAGCCGTTCTCTCTCTCTCTCTCTCTCTCTCTCTCTCTCTCTCCCTCTCTCTCTCTCTTCTTCTGTCTCCCGACCTTCATTCCGAGGAGATCCGAGAGCTCCAAAATTAATGCGATAAAGAAGAAGACAATACTGAGCGTCTTGAGAGCGCACGATGGCGACACGGAAATCCTTTTACCGCGATTACGAAAAGGGAGCGAAAAAGTATCCTCGAGGTACAATCCCCCTACTAAACAGGGCTCTCTGCCGACTTGGAACTGCGACGAAAGACTGCCGATCTAATTAAGAGTTGAGATCTTTCGTCGAAGCCAATATGAGATTGCCTCAGGGTGACTGTTTTATTCATTGAATTGACTAAAAAATAGAAAATATTCAAACATGGCGGGTAAATTTTTTTGAAGAAATGGCCAAGAGGAAAATTCGGCCTGGACCGGGAATCGAACCACGGACCTGTGGTTAGCCGGACCAATGCGCAGACCACTACGCTACCCAGGCTTGGTGGACAAGGGTGAACATTATGAAATATGCAGATGATCATGCGATAATAGCAAAGAGTGAGAAACAGTTACCGGAAATTGTGGATAAAATCGAGAGGTTAGGAGAAAATTTTGGAATGAAGGTTAAAATTTTGGAAAAGTTAAGTAATAAAGGCAGGGAAAGATGAAGAAGTTTTAAATGTGACCATGGATGGAAAAAGGCTAGAACAAATACCATTCATTAAATACCTCGGAAGTGTTATAACCTGGAATGGAAGGTGTACGGAGGAAATAAGAAGTAGAATATCACAGGGAAAGGCAGAATTTAGTAAAGTCAACCAACTACTTTCAGCCAAAGCAATCAATAAAGGCCGAAGGAAAAGATATGAAAAATGTTTAATTTGGAGTGTTTTAATTTATGGAGCAGAAACATGGACAGTCCGGTGGAAATTAGAGAAATATCTAGAGAGTATTGGAATAAATGTGGCTATGGAGAAGAATGTGAAGTCTAAAATGGAGAAACGGGGAAGTGCTAGCAAGGATGAATGAGAACAGGAATATTTTGAGATCAGTAAGAAAGAGGAAAGCAAACTGGATGTGGCACATCCTGAGGAAAGATTGCCTGCTGAAAAGAATATAAGACGGAAAGATCGAGGGAAAGTGAGGGAGAGGAAGACGAAGAAATAATATGTCGACGGATATTATGAACGGAAGGAGTAACGAAGAGCTGAGGGAGGCAGCACAGGATAGACGAGCATGGAGGGAGCAGTTCAATTGAAACATGTCTGAGGACAGATTCACCTTACAAGAAGATCACACTTGAACTGTGTGAAATAGTACTCTAAGGGTGGAAATATAATTTTTTTTAATTTCTCACGAAGATATGCAACAATTGAGAGATTCAGCTTTAGTCCAATCTCTTAATAAATGTGCAAAATATCTCATTTAATTGTTAATTATCAGAATTTATAATATTAGTCTAATAAAGAAAATATTTAAATGTCGCAAATAGAACACCAAATCATCCAGGATTAGAAAATGTGTAACTTTACCAAGCTACGATTAAAGTCCGCTTTGTTAGGCGAAATTTTGTAGAACAGCATTGTAATAAAAATGATACACAAAGGATATCGCACTGTCTTCTTCAATTCCAACTCGCACAACACGTGCTTAAACTCACTAGAAGCCATCATCAAGTACAGCACTTCTTTCACATTTCCAGAAATGTAATATATATTCCGTAATAGTTGGGTATTTAATAGCTCTCGGTTCAATACCTTAAGATGCCTTATCCCAACGCAAGGTGATAGTGAAGGGGGAGTCGGGAGGAAGGATAAGAGGGGAAGAAGATTAAAATCTTGATTAGCAAAGGATCCTCTGTTCGTCCAAACACAGTACATCATGATATCGGACCTACGTCAAACTAAGAAAGGATAAAAGAAAAAGGAGGGTGGGATAAAATGGGGGGAGGAGGTAAGGTTAAATTATGATGGTATCCAAAATAGGGGAGTGACAAGCAAACTCATTCACATTTAACAATTTGACTTTCTTTCTTCTCCTTTTAACTATTTCCCACTGTTCCGAAACATCTAAACGGTGTCTGCGAGCCAAGATGAACTGATTCACACGTTGGCATTTCTTGGTTGTCAAAACTCATGAAATACTGCTGGCTCCATTCAACTTCACAGGTTGAGTATCAACTTCAGTTCATTAAGATGAATTACAAGTTGGCACGCCATTTTTACAATAATTACATGGCTGGAACTTTAATGGCCAACCGAGAGCTCTATAATACCCAACTACTACGGAAACGAGTCGCTATCCATTTTGATTGGCCAATAGGCCCAGGAAAATGGGTGAAGACGAAAAGGAAAATCTTAATTCAAAACGTCTTTCAAAGTAATTTTAGAAAGAGGGAAAAAAGAGAGCATTATTCCAGCCTTATTTTTATATAAATTTTCCAAATTATGCGTGCATTGAATGCCCTTTGATGTTCAAATTTCATAGTAACGCCGCGCTCCTGTTAATTATTGTTTATGTGTTCTTTCTATGTGTTTAAGTATATTATTTATTTGTACATACATACACATCAACTTTTTTCGTAAATTTTCGCTGCTCATGATTTAATCTTGTGAAATCTTTTGATACCTGCGATGATTTTTTTTAAGAGCAACAATTTCGCCGTGCTATTCTGCCGGCTTCGTCAGGCTTATTGTTTCTTTGCCGTTGGTGGTTGAGCATTCATAGGTCCGAACAACAATGGTCTTCTTTAAAATTTGAAATTTCGGCTGTTAATTATTTTTTCTTCTATTTCATTCTCTTTCAATTCTTTCATTTTCATTCTTCTCCTATTAACTATATCCCACTATTCCGAAACATTTCCGGAAAAAAAATTAAAAGCCAAAATTTCAAACTTTAAAGAAGACCATTGTTGTTCGGACCAATCAATGCCCAACCACCAACCGCAAAGAAACAATAAGCCTGACGAAGCCGGCAGTATAGCACGGCGAAACTGTTGATATTGATAAAAAAAATCATCGCAGATACCAAAAGATTTCACAAGATTACATACATATCAATCACGCTGTTCCCTTCCGGGGTAGGCACAGTCACAAAGTTTCTCTCTACCTACACCTAACTCGGCTTCAATAATTTCCTCCATACTGACCTATCCTTGCAAACCTCTTTTGCCTCATTTACCCCTGTACACTGCTTCATGCTCCTTGCATTAACCGAAAATGTCACTTTTTAAAAATTATTTTCATGAGTTTATGGTTTCTATTTATTTGTTTCGACGTTTTTAAGGATTTTTAAAAGTTTTTGTTTTGGGTGGAACCTGATTGTTAAAAAAAGAGGGGGAGAAGCGTAACGAGTCCGAGCGTGTGTAGTGAAATTTCTTCTACTCCGTCTGGGAAAATAAATTATATTTTTAAAAAAATGTGCACCAACTATCGTTATAAATAGCGCTACCACGCAGAAAGGTGTTGCATCTTGAACCATTACTTTCTTTCGTTATCTTGCGCTTTAACAAGACAGTTGAACCGTCAAGTTGATAAATTGATTGTATTACTAAGAAGGGGAAGAAACAGTTTAATTCCTCTGACAATTTGCGAATATAAGGCAGGTTTAACAAAAAAATGCGTCAGATTTTAGGGATTTCTATTTGAGACCCGGTATAAAAACAGTTAAAAATCAGTATATGAGTATCATTAATACATGATGGTATAAATAAGATGAATGGCTATGAATTGCAAGAATGATGCGGGAGGTGAATGAACTCCTTGGTTAAACAGATCTATTTCAATGAAATGTTTACCATTTGAAGAGATGTATCTAAAAATTAAAATTCTCAGTTTGGGATGCGTGATTCAAAGTGAGGGTCCATAAGATTCATTTGTTTATCCGAATGTTAGGAAAATGTGTATACATTATAAATTATAATTTGTGGAAACGTCAATCCATTATTTGCTTACAAATGGCTTGATTTACGTCGTTTTAATACTTTTCATAAAAAGAAAGACCTTTTAACTTCTCCATTATGTAATGTATGAGTTTTATAAGCGTAGATAAAAAAATATAGACTTATAGTTTTTTTACGGACTGCCCTATACACGGAGAAATTGAATTACCAAACGTCATCAATATTCGACGTACACGAAGGTTAAAGTCGTCATTATTTCATTCGCATCACAGCTCAAGTCAGCCAGGTGATAAAAGAGCTTTATAAAACCTTTATGGAACGGTTGAATCGCTGGAACTGTCTCTTCGCATTTCAGTCTTCCGAGAAATGCTTAGCGAGGGACTTCTAGAAATCGTCTTCAATGTCACGAGTCTTTCGCGGAACTCTTTTGGGCGAACTTACGTCAAAGCCTTCTCTCATTTTTTTATCCCTTTTCCAGATGTAACCCCGCCAATGACATCAGAAGTACCGTATTACACGAGAGCCGTATTCAAGCCTCGCATACCCTGTTAAGTGCTTCCTTTTCTTCGGAAAGAGTGGGAATTCAAAGCGAGGGTAGCAAAGACACAAAGTGGATGTAAATTAAAATCATTAAGAAGTTTAAAACGTCATGTCCTACGAGGCAAACCAGAATAAGGCTGTAGAATTGCATGCTTCCTTAATTAACGATAGTAAAGGATAAGAATATTAAGGACACACAACTTGTGAGTGAAATATTTGATTGCTTGTTAGAAATTTCAACGTTTTTTACTGTGCGTTAATATTTTTTTTGGAGCCAGTCTTTCTTAAACTCAAATAATTTTCATATCCGGAGGCTCTGCGAATTACTTGAGCCCGAGTGGTGATATTTTCTCAACGCCTTAGGAGGAGGTTTGGTATCTTACATAGGTACCATTAATCAATATAATCGTTGCATCATTTAATCTCGTTCCCTAACGATATCATTGCGAAAATTACGGGCGTTAAAATAAAGTTTAATGAATCAGGCGACATCTTGTGAAAATTGGTAACTGATCAAGACCTTTACTCATGATTTCAAAAAGAGGGAGCTATGTTATATTTCCCCGAAATACTTATAACCACACATCGACCTATGTTTCGACAATACTATGTCGTAAACAAGGACCTTTTCGAAACTTAGGTCAGCGTGTGATCATAAACATTTTGTGGAAATGTAACAGAATTGTTGCCATGTAACTGATGCAAGATTTTTATTTTGAAGTTTCCTTCTCAATTTATTGTTACAATTTGAATCCATATAAAAATAATCCTTGTACTTTTCCACTAATAGGTATTTATTATTGGACTATGCGTTTTACAGCTTGCTTCATACTCATGTACAATTATTTACATGTTATTTACTGATAGTTACGCATGATCCTGGAGCCTGTAGTAGCCTGAGGTTGCAGCAAGCTGCGAAACGCGTATTACATTAGTAAATATTAGTGGAAAAGTACAAGGATTGTTCTAATATGAATTCAAGTATAAAATACTTCCACGAAGTGACGCCTGAGGGTGTAAAGTTTATTGTTACAACTTGGGTTTACGGTGCGGATAACAAAATTTAAGCGAAAATCGTATGCAAACACATATTTTTTATTTGGAATGAAACCTTTATATTTATTAGGAACCATCAGAGTACTACGAAACGTATGTTTTAACCTTTGACGCGACAAATGTGATTTCCCTTTGAAAAGAATATTTCCTGAGTTGACCTAAATCACCCCGACTGCGACTGTTCGTCAACCCTTACATCGAACTCCACGCAACAGCTACAGCGACTGCCTTTGCCTCCACTTCTCTTAAACTCTTAACGAGGGTCGAGTATTTCCTTCTCGTCAACCTCCTTTGCGTTACATTTTTTCTCCCATCTAAGGGATTTTCGGAATTGGAACTAGGTTCCAGATGGACAAATTTTTAACCGGATGGATCCAATACAAATTCCAACGGTGAAGTATGCAGCAAATTCAGAGATATTGCCTCTTCTTTCAAGCAAAATTGGAGGTACAATGAATAGGAAGATTTTATGAGAAAGGATATCGGTAGAAGAATGAAGAATATCTGCATCTACATCTACAAAACACCGTGCAAGCTACCACTAGGGTGTGTGGCACGGGGTGATTCCACACCAGGCATCCAACACTCATCCCAGCTGAAAGCAGAACCGCGCACCGTCCTCCGGATGCCAGGCGCAGGCAAATGGCAGTCAGGATAACAATGCACGGTCAGACCATAAACTAGGCTAGTGCTACGTAAACGAACATACTACCATGCAGTACACTATTTTCATCTACTGGTTAGATAAAACTTCTGGATTAATGCGTCTATAGAATAGAAATACAAGGTGCTAAGTCATGCAGGAGCTTTATCTTACCGAATTAGTGCATGCAGGGTTAGTGGCTAATAATGATGTTCAAACATTTAGCACGTGTGCAAAACCTACTGCACCCAGTGAGGGTCAAAGTTTCCCCGAACTGATCTATCGCAACTATTATGGTCCCTTATTGTGCGTGGAAAAAATAAAATTTTAAATATATTGGTTTAACAGTTTACGTCCTTGATTTTATGCCTTTGAACATTTCTACCATAATAGTTTGGCTTTAGCAGAATATATTTAACGTCCAGCAAAAAATAGTCTACATGAAACTTTCGGAAAAGATTTTATGCATATAATTTCCTTCGATCAAATAAGAGCTTCCCATCCTAAATCCCTCAATAACTCAGTAACACTACTATGTGCGAATTTCCACAGAGAAATAATCATCCGCCTCGACCGGGTTTCGAACCCGGATCCCTAGATTTCCAGCCGAGTGCTTTAGCCAGTTAAGCTACCGAGGCGTCCTATTCTCCTGTGGAGTTTTGTGATTCGCACATGTGTGCATTGAGGGTGACTCCGTAAAAGTGGAACTCCGTGGCTAGTCCCGGTTAGCTTGAAATTTGTCAACACTACTATGCTTATCGTAACAATTTTTCACAAACCTTGCTGCTCTCCGTTGTATTCTATGTCTGAAATTAGATCTGCTTCGTAAGGGTCCCCTATGCTAATATAAGGAATAGACGACGAAATAAGATATTGAGAAAGAATAGGAAGAATTTTCAAAGGAGACCACTTATTCTAGTTCATAAATCTGTACAACTCTCCACTTTAGGTAGAGTGAGTTATCCCCTCGTCATAAGGGAGCCCATGCTCGAATGTTTTAAATTAATCAGCTGTATGAAGCGTGAAGTAAATATCGTAACATTAATGGTGCATAAATATTCTTTAATACGCCTGAAATGTTTAGTAATTGAATGAATATATTTGTATACGTTGTGGCGTCGTGCAACGGAGTCCGCACGTCGCTTGTTCATTTTCGTCTGCTTCTGCTCCCCTCGTTCGTTTCGTCTGCTTAGCTGGGCACTGGCGGCGCTGACGGATTGCCAGGATATTAAAGGACGTGCATCGAAAATGGGAGAGTTCGTATTCTTTTCCTTCTTTTTGTTTTGAAAGATGACATTAAGGAAGTGCGTGAAAAATGATTTTTTTTCGACTTTATTTTAGTCAGCAAGAATTTCTACGAGGGTGGATAAGTACTGTATTTTTTTGTTCATTTTTAAAATATATTTTCCGTTTGAAAATAACTTCCCCGAGTGTATGTGTGCTATTATTATTTCTGACTATGTCCTTTAACTTCTTGCTCAGCCGGCGGTAGTCCCCATAAATACTAGTGTTTCTCGTTTTCTCTGCGAGTTTCTTCCCCGGGACCTTTAAGCCAGTGAGGTGGGGTCACAACGTCTTCAACTCGACTCATTTTTTTTCATGCGGTACGTCCAAAACACGTGCACACTGGTAGGTGTTTTTAATGATGCTGAAAAAATTACTGTGGCGACTATATGATTTATTTTTTAAAGTAGACGGAAAAACATGCAAACTACACGCTGTGAATTTTTTAAAAGAAATCTGGTGTTCGAAATCCCTAAATTTCCGGAAAATGCCTCTCTAGTATGCATACGCGTACCATGCTTCGCAAAACATGTTATGCCACCAGCATTGACGTTGATGGAGATGGCATTACGTCATCAAACTGTTGCCTAACAAACGGAATGACAACAGTAATGCTAATCCCTTTTCTTTCCTTATTTTCCTTTGGATAGCATGAGAGGCTGTACGAATTAACGGAAATAAAAAAGAATATCCACCACTAATTCGAAATTTTGGACAAGTAACTATTGAAACATGCTTCAACTCGATTTTATCATAGTTTTACTGGGAATGAGGATTATTATTAATGTAAATATATGTACACCCCAGAAGTCAAGGGGTCTAAGTGACATTTTTGAAAAAAATAAGTTAGGTACAGGAATGGGATGTGAAAATATTAATCTTTTAGGTGGTAAAGGGATCCAAGTGATTTTCTTGGCGGGTGCTGCTATCTAGGGTAATGCCTCTTAACTACTTACTTGGTTGTACCAAACATTTTCAACTTTGACTTAAGCTTTCTCTAAACAATGGTTTTGTTACTCAGACCCCTTGACTTCTGGGGTCCTCATATAATAACTTATGTAAAAGGGAAATGCATGTTAAAGAAGTAAGGACATGCTGATTTCTAGTAAGCTATTACTTATTTATAAAAATCATCGTTAATTGCAAAATGAGTGCGTCAGCCTCCCTGTTTCTGTTTCCGTTAAAGGAAAATCGGGGTCAATATACATGGCGGATAGGCCGCGCGCACGTTATAACTTTTAGCATAGGTTACCATAGCAAGCGCTATCTCCATCTAGCTCAATATCTACCACAATAGCATATTTTGTACAGGTCGTAGACAGATGGAAGTTCTCTCTCCTCCGTGTATGAAGTATTCTTCAGTCCCTTTTCTATCTGGGTGTCCTTCTGCTTCCTCCATCGCGTCCTCTTGTCAAGTGGAGAGGATTTGGGGTCGGGAAAAGTTTTCGGGACGGCGCCATAAATCCTCGACTCCTTCCTCCCTCGCTCCACGTTCCATTTTCCTTACATTTGCACTGTTCTCTCTTTCTCAAAGCCGGCCTCTCCTCCACCTCTTCATATTCTTTCCTTCCGAGAAGTAAGTCTTTCACGACGAGCTGTGCCGTTCAGATGCCGTGGGATGGCGGGATGAATACAGCGAACGAATATGCATATATGTAACTTACTATTCATGACGAAGAGAAAATAATCATTCCTCCACTGATTTATTGTCTGGAACCGCACAGGTTTCACCGCACAGTGCCATATTCACGTACCACAAACATGCCATGAATATCCCTCATTGTGGTGAAACGCGTCGACAAATCGGCCAGTCAACAAATCTTTGGAATCTCTAAGTGTTTTCTATCCATCAAAAATATTATAACTAACACGTGATAATTATTATAACAAACAAAAATAATATAAACTAACACGTACGTTTGAATTTTCGGCAGCTCGATCGATTTCGCTGGAATAAGAATAAAATATGCTTCGGAATTTTAACAAATTTTATGTAAGTTTATGCCAATACAAACATAAAAGTTGGAAAACTCTGATAGTGGAGTACGAAAGATATTTAGGATAAACATTGTTCAACTACACAGCGTCTATTGAAAAATACGACATATTTTAGGGAAGAAGTCTTAGAAAAACAGTAATATTTAAATGCGACGAATTATGTCGGTTACACAAGGTAATAATTGTGAAAACATCTTTTTCTCGCGAAGAGGGCAGATCTTGGAAAATAATAGTTTATTATTACGTCATTGACGGCGTTTGGTAACTACATACCATCTCTTTCATGACTACGATGAATACAGTATTTTTTAAATTAGCTTATCGCATGCGCTACGGCACTTGATTAAAATTACTTACGTAAAACATACACCTACGAGCAATTTATCGGAAAGTGATTGCAGTTATTTTTTGGAATGTCCATTCTGTAATCTCAATGGAGTACATTTGTGTTTGGTTTGTCAACGATAAGGTGATAAGAAATGATGGTGTACATTGGTTATTTATAATGATACACATCCAGGCGATGAAAAAACCGATGTGTTGATAAAATAGAGGTAAATAAAGTTAAACACTAGCATATACTTTATGAAAATAAGAGAATGGTTATGAAAACAGAAAAAGCAGAAAAGTTACGACACTTTAGGTAAATGTCAATCCATATTCTTGAGCTCTGCGCAAACAGACTTATTTTACAAAACAGAACAGAGTGGTAAAGGTGTGGTGGCTAGAGCATTGACTAACCATACGGACGGCCAGGGTTCAAATCCTTGCAGAGGAGGATATTCTTCAGAGGAAACCCGATCCTTATGAGTGTCTTTTGGAGGGCACTTCAAGTGCAGTACTCCGTCTGTCGGATGAGACGGATGGCGCCTTTCGTTAAGAGTAGGCTAATGTCTACGCCGGGTTTCTCTCCAGCCTTCCTACCTTACCTGTCCCCTACGGTGCAAATGACCTAAGCTGTCGGTCACCTCCCCAAATTTTCGACCAATTAAGGAGCGTAAAGCCCTGGTTACACGATGCATTAACCCGTGCAAGTTAATGTGAGAATGCATGAACGCGTGAATGAACGCGAAAATTTACCGTGTAGCCACACCAACTTGTACGAATGCATGAACAGGAAAATGGAACCTCCTCCATTTAGTTCATGCATTCGTACATGAACTTGTACATAGACACGTACGGGTTAATGTATCGTGTAACCAGCCCATAAGTGTCTGCAGAAGCGTACAATAGAAGCGTCTGATAAACCTCCATAGACTTAAAGGACTCCCATTTACAATAAGTGCAAAGAATTTTAGAAATTCACGTCGTTCGCGTCATGGCGACCAGTAATAGCGCCATGATCTCACAATTGTTCTCTATTTCAAGCGCCATGATCTCTCAATAAAAACTGTTGTTCACTTTCACAGAATTTTATTCACCGACCAATGTTTCGACATAAACTATGCCATTTTCAAGGTACATATTTTATATCGAAACCTTGGTCGGTAAATAAAATTCTGCGGTAAGTGAACAACAACTTTTATTGTGAGATCATAGCATCTGCACTCCATTTCCACAACATATCGCCTGATACGCTATACATAAATATTTCAAGAATTTTCATTTAGTGATTGGTTTCCAAAATACAGACACACCGTATTTCACCGCATAATCGTCGCAGATTATATGCCAATTTTTTTCGCTAAAAAGTAGGTTGCGACCATTATGAGGGGAAATAAAAAATAAAATAGAGCCGGTATTAGTTATACATACTTAGGTAATTTATTACGTACTTAACTGCCTTTATTTAAAGCTAGGATCTCATGATTGGTAGGCCTACATTAAATACAATTCATTAAAATTTAAGACTACAAATCGACACTATCTTCTTCCTGTTTAGCGTATACCGTACTTTTTCCGACCTGAAATGAAAAGGTAACACATTATTAGTACTAGGACAGTACTAGTGCATCCCCTACTCTGTATTTGTGAATGACAGGTAGAGATTTATGTCAGGTAGAGTGAAACATTAGACAAATATTTCCTTTTACAGCAAAAGTCGTGACGAACAGAATTAACATGCGACGATTATGCGATGAAAAGTTGTGAACCAATTTTTGGACTGAAAAAGTACGGTATTTTTATCCTCCCAAAGAGCCACGCCACCAAGTTGTTGTATCTGTCGCCCCTAATGCCCAAAAAATGCCGGGCCACCCTCTCACGAACCGATTCCCACCCATCCATCCGTTTCCCCCCCGTAAACTTTTTCTCGTTAGCCGACTACTCGAATTTAATTAGTCTCGACGGTGAATAGGAGAACCAATTCCGTTCCCCTCCCTCCTGAAGAGGTTATACTGCAGACAGAACCATTCGTGGGGGTTCTGTCTGAACTACCTGTGATACTTATGGCTTCTCCCATCGTCGGATGAGCCAATGATCAGTGTTTTTTTTCTAAACCCCACCCCCTGCGGAATGAAATTTTATCGATCATATCGCGTCGGACGGGCTCTCTCTATCTATCCGGCAGCGAGAAAGGGAATCATTTCGCGTCGAACGAGGCTTATGTGCCAGACGGACTGAAGAGGTGTATGGCGCATAGTTCGGGAGAGCGAGGTGATAGAGTATGATGAGGACAGGAGTCATGAAAGAGATAGAGAGATTACACAACTGGAGAAGGGAGTAAAGGGCAGTGGCGAACCAATCATTGGAACGAATCCTGCAGCTGACGAATAAGTGTGAGATCAAAGTCTTGAATTTTAAAGCATACCGGATCAAAATTTGAAAAATATTTTATATTTTTATTAATTGTTCATTTGACATTGAGCAGAATACACTGCAATGGTCTTCGCCAAAAGTATTAAATAGAAAAAAACACTGAAAATGCAAACGCACAAACAGGAAATTAAAATTTGAGGTCAGAGGTATAACTATCGACAATTTCCTGCACAGATTTGAATGCTTTAGACAAAAGCCAACGGTGAAAGATCAACTTTAAACCAGACAGCTGACAACCATTGCCTCTTGGGGCAGTGAATTCAAAAATTTTAGTTACATTACATTAAATGATTTGCCACTTTGGGACAATGTACAGTGGTGCACCGTTAAATTGTCTCTCTAACTCCGAACTCTAATGAGCTCAGGTTCACTCATAATTCACATAAACGTGCGAATTTCCACAAAGAAATAATCATCCGCCTTGACCGGGATTCGAACCCGGATCCCTCGATTTCCGGCCGAGTACTTTAGCCAGTTAAGCTACCGAGGCGTCCTCTTTCACTGTGGATTTTTGTGACCTTTACGGGACTAGATGTTCTCGACTGCCGGACATACAATGTACCAATCAGTCGCTACTGAGCGCTTAGCGCCACTGCCCACGAGGAAAGATCGAACTTGGAAGGTAAAGGTCACAAAAATCCACAGGAGAAGAGGACGCCTCGGTATCTTAACTGGCTAAAACACTCGGCCGGAAATTAAGGGATCCGGGTTCGAATCTCGGTCAAGGCGGATGATTTTTTTCTCTGAGGAAATTCGCACATGTGTGGATTGCGGGTGACTCCGTAAAAGTGGAACTCCGTGGCTATTCCCGGATAGCTTGAAATTTCACTTAAACGTTTATAAATATAATGACCATAGAGGGTCACAATACCCAATTGTATAAAAATTGGTTTTGACTGTTCCATTGAGTGTGAACCTGAAATAATTCTAATTGCCCTTTATCACATTGTGAATACTTCTTTTGAGTAAGAAGCAAGACCCTATAATTCTATGCCATAGGTTAGGCGACAGTGGAAGAAGGTGGACTAAATTTCTCGCTGGTAGTCTATGGAAAGTAGGAGTTTTAGTATTCGTAGCAAGTACGTTGCTTTGGAAAGCTTAGCAATGGCGGAAGATATATGGCCATCCAATTTTAGTTTGCAGTAGAGTTCGAAGCCAAGCAATATGAGATTTCGCTAGTGGTTTATTTGTGGGCTAAGATACAATATTGCCATTTGAGTATTATCATTATTTAAAGCAAGCCCATTTGCAGAAAACCAACTTTGGGCTACCGACAACACAGAATTTGAGATATTGTTTGATATTAATAGTTTTGATACATATTTGGATTAACAACGTTTTCTCAGGCGTGACCTGGTGGAATTCTCTTTGCATTAAAAATGACAAGAATGACTCAGTTATTCCATATGAATTTATTCAAAGATGACCCGGATACTCGACGTGGCTGATAACCACATGATGATGGCGTGCCAAACTGAAACCTGGGTGATTTTTGTATCAATTCACGTGGAAATACTGAGTCAATCTTATCGTTTACAATGTTTTAGGATTGACTGCTTTCAGTAATGCAATTGTTTTAAATTAGTAATATCCACTGTAACATGCCGGCTTTAACTTTTAATTACTATAGATGTTGAAAACTTGAACTTAAATTTTCCAAAACACCACGTTTCGTATTAATTATCTAATATTTGAAATTAAAGTTTACTCCAAAATATCAGTAGAAGCACAGGAAAATAGACTCTTATGCATTCCTTTCCGCTAGGTGACCACCGATAGGAAGATCTCGTCAACCCGTGCGAGCTGACCGTGGCTTCAGGTCTGTAAATTACCTACCCAAGCCGGTAGATCACCATTCCCGCGAAATAAATAGGTAATAACAACTTCGGGTTTACTTGTATACTGAGCTTTACAATTTATATTTACCAGTAACGTAACTACTTAAGTTTTAGCATTATTTTCAACCTGACCATTTGTGATACTTCTGAAATTCTGCACAATAAAAGAACTCATAAAATATATCGAAGGCATAAGTTTTTAAATAAAATTTTCAACCATTCCCGATTTAAAATCAACAAATTTTTTTAACATTACGAAGGTATAAAATATTATCAATGTTTATTACATCTTAAGTAGATATGTCGTTGATACAGGAGTCCTCGTGATGATCCTAGTCTGAGCGTCAACTTTATGCCCAACATCACATGATTTAGGCCCTAATAAGTTTGATAAGTGTGATACAAATGATTTGTTGGTAAAAATTTTGAAATCAGAATCCTTCAATAAAAATATATATATACGTTAGGGGTCCCTTCTATGGGACGCTCCTTTCAAAATTTTATCTTGGATCGCCATTAGATCAACTCGAAACTATATTTAAAGTCTAGAAGGTTACATGGAAATGCATTTTATCTCTGTGAAGTGTGATATATACATGCATCCATTTGGTTCTGAGAACCAAGTGTACTCTATACGAGTACTATGTTATCGTTGTACTAATATTCATGCGAAAGACCGAGATTTTAGAGTTTGAGAGGTTATAATTTTAATTATGAAGCATCTTATCTGCAACGCTAGGTTAAGTAATTAATGTTTTTTTTTCTTTTGTTGTTTGCCTTCCCCTTGCCTTGTATCTGTAATGAACACATGATATAAAAAAAACTGCTTCTCGACTTGATAAATATCAATGTTGTAATGTTCTGTTTTTGGCCGCACCAGCCAGCTTTTTATTTTTTTTTTTTCGTTAAGATAACTTTATTTGATGGCAACTCCAAAACTGGTTGTTTTTCCACAGGGGTGCCCATATTCCACCAAATTTAAATTTATTGTCAAAGTTATTTGTTGTAAAATTTAGTGAAATTCATATTATCTATTTATTATATATCTCAATTTGAAGAAAAATGTCTCACCCTCCTGAAGATACCAAAATATCAGCCTCTTACCAAATTACTTTCCGAGATTTTGACGAAAAATACCATTTATTTTACATGGAAAATGTTACATGTATGCACTGCGGAGAGACATATAAAAAATGAATAATTTCCATTCCCCCCACCCGCACCCACAGTCAGTTCCTCTCTGCTCATTCCCTTGTCCAACTTTTCACCCCTTTCTCTCTTTCATCCCCACCCCTCGTTCATTTTTCCCATGTCTCTTTTACGCTCTCCATCTCTCTCTCCCTCACATTGGGCCGCTGGGGAATATTTCGTAAAAAATACGAATGCCTCTCATTGGCGTCGAGACAGGAAAGAGCAAAAAAGAACGGGACTTGGAGAACACTGCGTGCTTTAACCACCGCTACTATCTCCAACAAAGGCTCAATTCTCACCCTCCAACCCTATATCCCTTCATCCCTTCACCTCCACAAACCGAAAAAATCCTGCCCGATAAAACACCACCCCTCCCGCTCCCAGGCCTCCAAAAAGTCCCTTCTTTTTTTGGTCATTCTTCGTTTCGTCATCTTCATCATCATCAACCACTTATCTCCCTGTCCAATCAATCGAATGTTTTAAATACGATGTATGACCGCTTCCTTCAGCCTACATCACACTTTGCCGCTTCCTAGATCCACGGTTATACTGATACTTCCTTTCCTCAGTCTTCCTCACCATCAGCTCTCAACAATGCAGACAGTTCGTTAGTGGGAAAAGGAAAGTACCAGACGAATCCTTGGACGCCTGCGCAGAGTGTTTCATCGCGTGAGATAAGCCATTGGTAAAGGAAGGGAATCGCTCCGAAGCAGTTAGGAAGAGGAAATTAAGGGTTACTACGAAGGGTCTAGGTAAGAGACAGTCCATCATCCGGTCACAATTAGTGTGACCGCGTAATGAAGCATGAAACCTGGTTTTTACTTATAAAAAGAGACGTTCCAGGCGTAATCTGGTGGAATGACATAATAAAAGTTGTCAATTATCCACAATATAAACTTTAATACGACCGGTTTCGATGTACTACATCATCATCAGATAACAAGCATAACTCATGGTCCAGTATGAATAGTTTAGCCCAATACCCAACCCTCAGTACCAAGATACCTTCACCTCCTCCTCCACATACGTAGTCACCCATGTCCAACTTCCACCTTTCCCCTTCCCTTCCAACCCCCCTCCTCCCCCTTTCTCCGACCCTCCCCCCCCCTTACTTGCAATTCTGTATTTATACTGGACCATAAGTTATGCTTGTTACCTGATGATAATGCAGTACATCCAAACCGGTCGTATTAAAGTTTACATTGTGGAAAATTGCCAACTTTCATTAAAACTGTTATTTACTTTTTGGCAATTGAGGCCCAGAGTCCGCTTTATAAGTGAAAGCAGTTTCGAGCCCCATCAGCCGTCGTCTGCGCCTTCGCGCATTCGCCAGCAGCCATTCACACCCTCCTTCATACGAACAGCGAAGGAAGCTCGTTTCCTCTGGTCACCCCCCGCCACACGGGTCGGTTGATTCCTTGGAACAAGCGACTCCCACCCCACGCAGGAGGCGCAAGTGACTCTGTTACCATCGGGAACCACGAGGAGGTCGTACGAGCGGCCGCTTCCTCATCGAAGGCTCTTCTCCTCAGTTAAATGAGTCGATTACTTCGCGAGCTTCTCCCGATCGACAATGCAGACAAAGGAATACTGAAATTGATGTAGATGGAGAGGACGCATGCTGTCGTGGCCAATGCTAGGAGCTGTAACTTGGGCGTGTTCTGTCCGCCATTTTGGTTCAATCCAATTTTAATTTAGCGCTTATAAGGTAGCGTGCTAATTTTGAAATTTTTTCATGTTTTCCATCTATTACTCACAAGAAATCACCATGCATTGCCTTAATTAATATTTTTTTCTACCCATGTATTTTTTAAATTTATTCAAATCAATTTTATACCGCATTCCTGGTGAATTATTCGGTAAAATTAAGTAGAATCTATATCAACAATTAGCCAATATATGTTTAACCCTTTGAGTGCGGCATGACGTGATATCACGTCATGGTTGTCTTTACGCTGGTACTGATGACGTGATGTCACGTCATGGGTACCGTGAGTGTTGCAGCTTTCACCAGGGGACCTAGTGAAAGGTTCCGAGTGAAAGCTGGAACACTCACTGTACCCTTGACGTGATATGACGTCATCAACACCAGCGTAAAGACAACCATGACGTGGTATTACGTCATGCCGCACTAAAAGAATTATAGGGCCTCTTACTTAAAAATTCCAGCGGATGGAGGATATTCTTGCTATACATCCGCTAATTCGGCCATTCCGTCGATCCCTTAAGCGGAAATTAATAAAATTACAGAGATACCTAATATGATCGATATTCCGATTGTTAGGCTACTGTCTGATGACTTAGTGCCCTCTCCACCAACACCAATGGTCTGAACATTGAGGTGTATGGAGAGGGCACAAAGTCATCAAACTGAGGCCTGACATCCGACATAACAACCATATTGTTTAACCCTGATCTCTCTTTACTTTCCTTTCGATAGCACTACAGAATGGACGAATTAGCGGATGTAAAGCAAGAATATCCACCATCTGTTTAAAATTCAAGGCAAGTAACTGTTGAAATATACATTGGCTACCTAGTTCTATGGATTCTACTCAACTTTACAATAGTTTTCATCGGAAATGCGGATAATTTTTAATTTCAATAAATAATCAAAGTAGTTAAGGAGAATTCACATTTAAAAAATAAGTGCATGCTGGTTTCAATTAAGATGTCCATGGAAACATAGAAAACTTACAAAAATAGTACGTTTGCCTGCATGGCGCTATAGGAAATCCATCAGTCCGCCATCAGATTTTACTTTACCGCTTATGGGCTTACGCAATTACTTGGCAATTTTATAATTTTTTCCATCTGCAACTTACTATTAATCACCGTGTATTTATATTTCCAATTTGGATTCTCCTTACAATATTTTTTATTAATTTACATAAATAATCATCTGCATTCCCGATGAAAACAAGAGTAAATTCGAATAAAATCCTCACGACTAAGTAACCAACGTATGTTTCAAGAGTTACTTGCCTTAAGTTTCAAACAGATGGTAGTTATTCTTGCTTTACGTGCGCTAATTCGCCCATTTCATCGTGAATCCATGGGGAAGTGAAGAAATATCAGGCTTAAAGAGTATGGTTTAGTGCTGCGAACAGGACGCAGTTCTCCGCTGATTGAATCGGAGGATGCGATTACAGCGCATTCTCCGGATTCCTCCGGTACTACCAACGGAGGTCGGCGGCAATCGGTGACAAGGCGAAGGAACGGAGGTAATCGCAGGGATCGGAGATTTTTCAGAGCTGCGAGTCGAACTTGACTCCTGCTGGCGCAGACTCCCATGACATGCTAGAAATTTGGCTTTCTTTCCTTTGGACTATGAAGCTTGTAATGATATTGTAACGGTTCACCTTGTCCCGAGGAGGGAGATCTATCTAAGAAGTTTCCGATAAAGAACAATCTGAACTTCTTCCACAAATGAGCGGTGGAAGTAAGTCGAATGCACCACAACTACTAAACCCTTACGACTTCCGATCAAGGCCTCCTCCTGGCTCACTGCAAGTTACGGGACGACCTTGAAGATGAATTACCCACGCCGTGAACTCTGGGACCATGAACGTAGAACGGCCAATAAAAATAATCGTATCATCGCGAAAACACAATTTTATAATCACTTCAACAGTCATATCATAAGGCCTTGATGAAGTGAAGGATGAGATGAAAAAAAACATATAATTTTATGAGAAAAAGTGAACATTATCGTGACCCCAAACAACAAAAAATGGAAATGATTATGCTGGAGCTAGGTGATTTTACAATAGCATGTCTCGGCTCCGAGCATGGTTCACCTGGATACAAAGAAAAAGATCGACCAAGTTACATTGAATACAATTATTTGATTTGCTATTCCCCTTTAGATAGTTAATGGGTTTAAGTCTACAATTTGTGGATCCTTGACCTAGGTAATTATACTCACTATTCAGTTACCAAGATTACTCCGCCCGAAATGAGTGATGATATATTCAAGCCACGGGCGAACGAGAGATTACAATTCCACTAACAGAGAGAAATCTCTGGTATTAATGCCGTAGGCAATGGGTACTTGAAACGACCACCACGGAGAACAAACATTCCGTGGGAAGCTCAATGGTTCCGGATTTTCTTTGCTTACGTGATGTTGGCAGGTACACGCGAAGGTTGTGGATTGTCAGGTCACATAGCCGGCTGGAAACTCCCGTACTCCGCCTCAAAATCTCACTGACAGCTTAGAGTCACGTTGAGAATCTTCTTGCTGCCACAGTAATTTCGGCCCAATCTCTGCCTCTGTGATTCTCGTCCGGTGCAAGTGGATTCACTTCAGCTCTCGCTCACCTTAAGCACATCACTCAAATCTAATGATCCCCCCTCCATTTTGCACAACTCCTACACCCCATTATATACCCCAAAAAAAACATTTGACTCACGAAAATTTTATACACACGCCTCTATCGGAGTCGTAAGCAACCCCGGCGCGCGGCAAATAAACCCCCAAACACTAAACACACCAGATCATTTTCATAACGAAATTTATTTCGTTACAATATATAAGTTTAAATTAATAAGTCATTTAACATTGTAAACATTAAAACAGGAATCGTTAAAATCTTACTTCAAGCATATATATAAATTAATAAACAATCCCAACAATGGTGATACACAAGCAGAGAAAAAGAGGAGAGTCAATCACGAGTAATCCGAGGCTCCGATTGAAAGCGTGACAAACACTCGTTCCGAAAACCTCCGCTCCGTTCCCAGCACTAATCATCATATATATATTATTACAGAAAAGTCTTTTTCTGTCATTCCGTATATGCTCCGTTAATACTGCACCTACAGTGATAAATGAGGTATCATTTTAAACGTTGAATCACCGGCTTCTGACGAAAAATACAATCTCAATCTCAAATTTCACTATTTACCCATTAATTTGACTTAAAAGTTTCGATTTTTCCATGTCGATTACTCGATCGAGGTATATCGACTCCACACTTTTTTTTATTCTTAACTTCAAAAAAAAAGGTTTAAAATGAAAACAGTACGAAATGCACATAGTGATTGTACATGGGTGAATGGTCATCTGGTAAGTCAATGCAATTAAAACTTTTTGATTTCATATTTATCATCGTATATATTATTTCTCAAAGGTGTTTCTTTGAGGCAACGCCATAACTCCCATAATTCTTCATCAAAATTAATGATTTAAACATCGTTTAAAAGCTTATGTTCCCCGCTATTGACGACAAATAGACAAATGATTTAAAATTAACGTTTTTGTTAAAAATTTAAAATTAAAATTTTTGTTAAAAATGATATATTGCCATCTGTTGACAATATAATCAACTAATATGTTGGCTATGGTTACGTGCTTAATAGACTATAGGAGGCGCCATATATTAACAAATCGTTTAGTTACATTGTTTACATTCTATATGTAATCAGTGTGACCGTTTACCGTTTACGTTATGTAACTTTAACACTAACATAAATAACATATAATTGTCCATGGCAAGAAACAGGTAGGAGTGCAGGAAGAAAGAAGGAAGAAGCTGCATACTGTGCGAAATATTCGACAGGTAGAAGAACAGGAAGAAAGAAAGAAGAAACAGGAAGAAGCTGCACACTGTGCAAAATATTCGACAGGTAGAAGAACAGGAAGAAAGAAGGAAGAAACAGGAAGAAGCTACATATTGTGCGAAATATTCGCACGGGTCAGCTAGTATGGTTGTTATTTCGGTTGTTTGATGACGTCTCCACAACCTCAATGGCATGAATCCATTAACCCGTAACCATAGACGGAGTTTATTTCCAACATGGCTTTATACCATCTTTACCTTATATATAATTTTACCCAAATTTAATGCCTTCAAAATAGATAGTATTTATGGAACCTATCATCAAAAATGATCTGTACTGCGTGCGATCAAACAAATCATTTCGAGTAAATGAATTATAAAGTTTTCCGGCGATCTAAAAGACCCCATTTCTGACATTAAACTGATGCATGCGCCTCTCTGTCTGCAAACTAAGAATTCATAGGCGTTAACTCCGCTCTTGGAATATTCTAAATAGTCGGAAAAAACTACTTACAATACCTTATAATGTGATTATAATTTTGAGAGAGGATTTTTCCTGAAATTTCTGCCCTAAATATGATAGACGACTTGGTCATCACAGCCCTAAAATCTCTCATCCGGTGGGCTTTCCGAATAAAACTGCTAAATATCACACTCCAGATAAGTTTCAGCTCTCATATAACTTAGATACACGAGAACACCGATTCATATGCAAAATCGTTATTACGCCATGCCGGCTTCGGAGGCAATGAGATTATGTCCTCGCCTAAACCGAAGGTCGCGGGTTCGAATCCTACCTGGGTGTAATTATCACCACTCAGGGCATGAGTGTTTGTGTTCGTCTATCGTAGTTTTTCACCCGATATAAGTTGGCCAAATACGCTCCATTCGGGGTAGTAAGGATAAAATAAAATAATTACAAATAAGAAAAACATGGGTTTTTGATAGTTTTTAGATCCAAACGAAACGGTTACTGATGAACTTTGAAGGCGCGTAACACTACTCGTCAGTGAATATTTTTGTATTTTTCAGGACGAAGATTTTTGTTCAGAAAAAACTAGGATTTTTTTCAATTTTTATTTTTTTACATTTTTTAATTACAAATGCTCTTTACATCACAAGGGATAATTACATGGAATTTACAAAAAATGTACAAATTCAATACCTAAAATGTAAAAGCAAACTCATGAAAAAGCAATATAATATTAATATTTTAAAATACACGCTATATAATCAACTTTAGAACTATATGGTCCTGCTAAGCCATTTCCTGTCTTATCAAATGGTTTCACAATGATAAATGTTTACCAATTTTCAGTAAAAAGGGTTCTCTTCCTGTTTGTTGGTCAACCCGTTTCCGGACAGCATCATAAAAACCCTGAAAACGCTCTAAAAACCCTTTGACCCATTTCTCGTGGTCGATATCCCATGTTCCTGCATAACCCGTCTCTCGTAACCTAACAGCAAGCCGCACCAGGGTTGCATTGTCTTCATTTCTTTTTTTAAGGTCCTCCGATATACGTGCTGAGATTTCCAACTTGTGCTTCCCCTCGCATGAACGTTACGACATTGCAGTCGGGTGAAATAAGTTGCAAGAGGAAGAAGAATACAAGAACGGTATTCCACTACGAGAGTCTTAGAGTATATATGTAACTATATATCCATATAACTTCACTGAGGATCACTCGTATGACGTATAGACAAAAAATGCCACAGGGATGCAGACAAAACACTTGGGTGTCGCTACCCACGCTTCTTCCCACAACTCTTCTTTCACCTATATTTTTAAGGTCGGTATTCTCGCCTCCCTTCCCCCTTCCTCCTCTCCCCTCCAACTTAATGATCTTGAATCATCTTGCATTTACTTTTTCCAAGATTTCTCTCCGCCAGGACTCAATAAATCTCACTAACCTCCTCCATCACTTCCAATCAGACCAGACCAACCTATTCCTTTTAAATTTCCTTTCTTCCTGCCTTCCTGCCCACCCCTCTCCCCACCTTCCTCTCTTCCCCTTCCCCTCCATCTGCATCTCCCCTCCCTTCCTTCTTATTCTTCTACTTCCTTGCGAACAAGGCGCACGCCGCGCCGAAATATTAAGGAGCTTCCTTGTAAGTGTTTTTCTATTTCGTTCACTTTCTATATTTTTTGTCTGCCTCCCTGTGGCATGTTTTGTCTATATGTCTATATATGTTTTCCAACTTTAAAATCTCTTATGTATTTCACCGACTCCCAGGAGTACCCGGGGCCTTTCTTTTATCGCTCTTCAAGGATTCCTGAGACTTCTTACATCCTGCTGGCTTCTTTCATTCCAACCATTCGGTCCTAGGTTTCTCTTAAATATACAGACTTATAATTTTACGTACCGTTTTAGGTTGAGGGGTCATTGAAATATACAGTTCAACTTCTATAGCGCAAAATTCATTCAATCAAATATATTCAATGAGTAGAAATATATTCCATGGCTGCTGTCAGCATCGCAAGAAAGTAAGAGAATGGGACATGAAATTTCTAGAACACGAGGCGTAATTCAGTGTTTCAGATACTTCTATTTACCTTTGCTCGACCGTATTTTATTTTTGAGAAAATAGATTTGATGAATTATTTGACCATTTTTACTTGCAAATTTGCCATTAAATGTGCATGGGTATCAAGAGCTCACTTTCGGTTTTCATAGTAGCTCATTACTCCTTCTTGCATCACATTTGGTCATTAATTTCATTCAATGGTCGTTCAATCCTAAGATTGGTTGACTGCAGCCCTCCACCCTTCCCTATCTCATGCTAGCTCCCTTACCTCCTGGTATCTCTTCTTATATGCGTTCCTCATTTTTTGGTCCATGAATTTATTCCTTGGTCTTCCTACGGGGAAACTTTCCCTTCTATTATGCCTTCGTTATGTTCTTCACAAACCCATTGTGTCTCAGAGTGTGTCCAATCCATCTCGTTCTTCTTTTCCCTATTGTGTTCCATATGATCCTATCCTCTTCTACTCTTCTGCACACTCCATTAATTCTTATTTTTTCCGTCCATTTTATCTTCAGCATCCTCCTCCAGCACCAGGTTTTGAAGGCTTCTACACTTTTCTGGACAGCTTTTCCAATGGTCCATGCTTCCGATCCATAGAGTGCCACGCTCCACACGAATGCTTTCACACACTGTTTCCTGGTTTGTAGTCCAATCTTCTTTGAGCGCAGGCAACTGTGGTCGCTCAAGCAATGTAAAAAATGTATATTCAAGATTCAAAAACATCTTCAGCAAATGTTGCGACAATACTTTTCCCACAGTAAATTTGACCGCATAAAACCTTTTCAACACAAAAAAAATACTTTTAAATAAATCATGAAACTGAATCACAATTTCGTTTTACGAATCGTTTGTTAACCTCGTGTAAATGTTTCGAAAAAAATCTTCACATTTGATCTCCGAGCTCCACAATATCTCTCTGTCAACAGTTAAAATCGAGACACGAGACTCAGCTCCGCAAGGAGTGTAATAATTGGCACCCACGCTTCACACACCTCACAAAACGTGGTCAATACTTTGATTGTTTACCATGCATATACACTTTGGTTGCTTCCTCGTTCATGCATGACACAGGGAATGGTCTTCATCACCATTTCCTTTCTCCTTTAAGGAATACGACATTTATCTCTTCAGCTCGAATAATACCGTACAACATCTTTGTAAGAATTTTAAGCAATATTGGACAGTATCAATAATATTTTTCCTTATGACTAGATACAGCGCTATAAAAAATTTAGGTGAAAGATCTCCAGTGGCCGTAATTAATTGGCTCTACCCGTCAAAAGAAAAAAAATAATTTTTGCTGAGTTGGTTTAACGGAAACGTTCAAGAAATATCGAAGTTCCATCCTGTGGCCGAAATACGCGTAGTCGATGCATACCTTTGTCTTCTGCTATTCTGTCCTTCTTGGACCAAGCTCTTTTCAAGCCTGTGAGAAGGTGATTTCCTGAGTGCGTGTGGATGTGATTGTTTTATGTTTGTCCCTAGCGTGGAATTTACATCCCTTGAACATTCACAGATAGTGTGTTTGTGGTCATAGCTCAGGCATCCTTAACGGAGTCTCTTAAGCCCTGCGAAGGACCCAATTTTGGGTTGAGTGTGTGTGCCTATGGGTGATCACTGGCGAGGAATTATCATTCCCGTAAACCACCACAGAGGGGTTTTCTGGTTGAGAGGCTGTGGTTGGTCACTGACGTTTTGATTCTACCAACAGAAGAAATACTATTTTCTTTCTTTTGACGAGTGATGCTAGTAATTACGGCCATTAGAGATTGATTACCTAAACTTGTTACATTACGAGGCCATAGAGCTCAAATTTCCTTGATTTTTACGTACAGTGCTGCAATACAGACAAATGATTCCATGTACATATCAGCAAAATTATCGCGCATTATATCATGGCCCATTCGCTATACTAGCTTTTGTTGTATTGCACAAAGCGTTTAAAATATCCGCCCGACTTTAAACCTTTCTCTGATCTCCATGGTGTTACTGGTATATGCTACCTTAAACGTGTGCCGTATCTGTATATCATCAACACCTGGTCACTAGAAGACGATGAAGATTTATCACGTGACCACTGTAACTATTGCGCATTCGGATGATCTTCATGATGAAAAAGGTAACATTAAATTATTCGACATGAATTCAACCTTTCAGGCGTAACCTTGTAGAAATCCATTATGAATAATGGCAATGCCAACTATGTTTCAGTCCACTAAGTTTTTTATTGGTACAACTAATTTCAACGCTACGGCGCCCGCATCAGGTACTCATGCATCAGGTACAGTACCTGATAATGACGTAGTAGCGTTGAAACTAATAAAAATTCTGCGGATAAGCACTAATAAAAATTCTGTGGATTGAAGCATAGTTGGTATTGCCATTGTTCTGATTCCTCACTTTATTTGTTTAGCCAACTTAGGTTTCTGCATATTACGCCATTTTCAAGGTACCTCCTTTTTGGGTCATCCGCTCTTATATATATTGCTAAGGGATGATGGCTGAGATTGCCAAGGAATGATAAAGATGGCTTTGGAAAGTTTACACGAACAAACTAGGACGCAACTTGTTCGTTGAAAGTTTGCGTGAACATATTTCGATGCAACTTGTTCACGAAAACTAACTTTCCATGACTATCTTTATCACACCACCTCCTTCACCCACAGCCAGTGAGCGTCTTCCCCGTTACTCCACTCCCACCCCTTGTTCCCTAACAATATATAAATGCCACACACCCAAAAAACATGTACCTAACTTTAAAATGGCATAATGTGCCGAAACCCGGGTGAGAAATAGAGCGTGAGAAATACAGCTTGGAATAAGATAAAAATGCCTTTTTCACTATGAAAAATATTACCAATTTCCACCGAATAACGCCGGAGTTATTGTCTTGTATGCATGCGGATAGCTGAAAGCAACTATCGCAGATGCGTAACTATGGTAAGTTGACCCGTATAGAAAACGTTACCTTGGTTGGTAGCAACCAGGCACTCGCATTAGAAATTCTTACCCATGTAATGCGAACGAGGAATCAACAGCGTGAAAAAACGGAACATGTAATTTAAGTATTTTGAGCGAGGTTTTTCATTTTATATGATTTATACCTAATTCAAACTAAACTTATCATTAAATCAGCTGTCAAAAGCATTAAGTAAATAGAGTATTATCGATGACGCAAATACAGTGCTCTAAATAACCATAATTTCCGGTCATTTACAAATAAATATACTTGGGTCTTTAATAATAGTTAATGTTTCAGGATTACATTTTTGGAAAAGTGATATATGAAATAAACTATTATGTTTTTGTACTTCCACTCTGTTTTATAATTTCAGACCGTGGTTTGACAAAATTATGCCGTATAGCTTCAATATAATTTGATGATGACATAATGTTTCCGAAACCATGGTCGGTATTAACAAAAGAACAAAGAAAGTACAGTTCAACAATCTACATCTTTAAGGTGGTTCGAACGACAAAGTTTTTTAGTCTTAAATGTTTTAATTTCAGCAGTTTTAGAAAGCATGAATTAAATATTACATTATAAATGGCGCAATAATATACTTTTATGTAATGTAACAGAAACAATTGCACTTTTCCACAAAGTGCTTTAATGCGTACAACGCGTTTCGGCTCACAGAGCCATCATCAGGTACAGTCTTGCTCTGTACCTGATGATGGCTCTGTGAGCCGAAACGTGTTGTACGCATTAAAGCAATTTGTGGAAAAGTGCAATTGTTTCTCTTACATTATGAAGAACTTCCACGATATCTCGCCTGAATCTGTTGAACTTTTATGTAACTAAAATTGTAAGTAATTATATAAAAATATCCATATAAGTATTTAACTTGACTGATGTTCTTCACGCGATGCCTTCTAAACTCATTCACAACGGAAGATTTTTTACGATCCTAAAACGATGTTCTTCACGCTATGTTCTTAGAAAGATGTTCTTCACGCGATGTCTTCAAAACTCATTCACAACGGAAGATTTTTTACGATCCTAAAACGATGTTCTTCAGGCGACGTTCTTAAAAAGATGTTCTTCACGCGATGCCTTCTAAACTCATTCACAACGGAAGATTTTTACGATCCTAAAACGATGTTCTTCACGCGATGTTCTTAAAAAGATGTTCTACACGCGATGCCTTCAATACTCATTCACAACGGAAGATTTTTTACGATCCTAAAACGATGTTCTTCAGGCGACGTTCTTAAAAAGATGTTCTTCACGCGATGCCTTCTAAACTCATTCACAACGGAAGATTTTTACGATCCTAAAACGATGTTCTTCACGCGATGTTCTTAAAAAGATGTTCTACACGCGATGTCTTCAAAACTCATTCACAACGGAAGATTTTTTACGATCCTAAAACGATGTTCTTCAGGCGATGTTCTGAAAAAGATGTTCTTCACGCGATGCCTTCAAAACTCATTCAAAACGGAAGATTTTTTACGATCCTAAAACGTTAACTCGGTGACATTATGATATAAATTAAAAACTATTCGTGAAAATATACAAACAACACACAGTCAATATTTTGACGAAACCTAGGAGATGGAAATTATTTATTTTTTAAATAAGGTCTCTCTGCAGTGCATACACGTACAATTTTCCATGTAAAATTAACGGTGTTTTTCGTCAAAAATCACGGAAAGTAGTTCAGTAAGGGGTTTATATTTTGCTATCTTTGGAAGGGTGAGACATATAATAGCTTCTTCTTCACACCCTTCCGACCAACAGATAAGCTTATTTGCGCCATAGGGGACATGTAAGGGAGGAAGGGTGGATAGAGACCCGGTATTGGCATTAGCCTGCACTTAAAGAAAGGCGCCAAGGGGACCATGGTTTAACGTCTCATCCGACAGACGGAGTACAGTGCTTGAAGTGCCCTCCACAAGACACTCAAGTAGGGATCGGGTTTCCTCTGAAAAACATCCTCCTCCGCAGGCGTTTAAACCCTGGCTGCCGTATGGGTAGCCAGCACTCACTTAGCACTCTCTTACTGCTTAAAACAGTGAATAAAATAACTACATTGAGTCAAATTCAATTGATAAATTTAAGGAGAAAATATGTATTACATTAACTAAAAACTCTGAGCGCTTGAATAGGCATCATGTCCTTAAATACTTTTAACAGCTGCCACGCAACAAAAAACATATAATAATTCAGGGTAGTTTAAATAAAGCACGTATTTTATTTTTCAATAATAAAATGCTATTCATTTATGAATTTAAAAAAAATTATTTTTGCTGATGAATGAAATCGATATTTTGAAATTTGCAGTTATTTTATGATTCGCGTAGTTGGCTAAAAATAATCTTAAATTGGTTTTGAGCGCTTTCGTTTTACATAAAACTATGTTAAATGAAATGCGGGGTAGCATCTAGATGTTGAAAAAAATGATTCAATCATTTAGCGGTGAACCAACCTACGAAGGATGAAGTCAGGATAGGCAGAGAGAAAGAAAGGGGCGAAGGTGCGGAGCAGATGCCAGGCAAGGCTGCCGAGAGTAAAATTCATTCGCGTGAAACGTGTACTGATTAGTAATGTGCCTGAAGAAATGCGAAAAAAATTGCATGAATTTATTTCGTTTCTGTGCAAATGAATGCTACTTTATCACGAAGCCTTGTGGCACTTATTGGCATTTATTTCCAATTTAATTCGAACACTTGGAACGGATTATTCTCCAAAACGCGATAGCATACCTTTCTCATTATCATAATTCTTTGACCGTACTATCCTAAGATAGAGTGACTGCAGCACTCCACCCTTCCCTATCAAATGCTAGTTCTCTTATTTCCTGATATCTCTTCCTATGTACTTTCCTCTTTATTTGGTCCATGAACTTATTCCTGGTTCTTCCTCTTGGGACTTTCCCTCTATTTTACCTTCAATTATGTTCTCCACTAACCCATTATGTCTCAGGGTGTGTCAAATCCATCTGGATCTTCTTTTCTGTATGGTGTTCCATACAGTTCTTTCCTCTTCTACTGTTCTTTACACTTCATCACTTCTTATTTTGTCTGTCCATTTTATCTTCAGCATCCTCCTCCAGCACCAGGTTTCAATGGCTTCTCATTAGTAAGCCTTTATACTTCCAAAGGTGAGATACTGTAAAGTTTGGAAGGCTGAGTTAGAAGTTGAAGACGCGAAAAAAAGGAGAGGAAAAAATATCTAAATTTATCCTTTCCTCTACACGCTATTCCGTTCTTCAGCTATGTATACATCCCACCCTCTTTATTCATCTACATCTACATGAACATATGCCCGAGGAGGGAGATCTATCTAAGAAGTTTCCGATAAAGAACAAGCTGAACTTCTTCCACAAATGGGCGGTGGAAGAAAGTCGGATGCACCACAACTAATAAACCCTTACGACTTCCGATCATCTCTCCCTCTACTTTGCTTTCAATCATGTTAGTCATAAACCTATTGTGCCTCAGGGTGTATCCAATCCATATGGTAATATAATTATAAGGGTTCCTATTAAATATCGGGTTTGAACGGCGTAAAAATACACAGGAATTTTTTAACGGTTTTCGCTGTTTGATTTATAATTCCATGCCGTTAACTCAAGTCATAACAATGCTTTGACTGAGACAAATTTAAAAATACAACTCTTGTATCATTAATATCACAATATTTATGGTTATTTCAAAAGTATAAATTGACGTACTGTGTGAAATGTGACACGAGAATTATTCGACGTACTTGAAAAATATCAAAAACGTGCACTCAACGACTCACGATTCGCGCTCCAATCACTTTAAGGGGGCTTCGTTTGGTTAGAGTGGTTATTTCACTTTGTAGTCTAAAATATCTTGGAATTACCTTAACTTCTAATATATCCAAGGGCAACACGCATACAAAACATATGGGGGACAGAATTCAGGAAACTTGGTTTTATGAAGCGTATAATGGGAAGGTCCTCGGATGAAAATGTAAAAGAGAGATGCTACTTTGCTCTGGTTAGGCCACACATCGAATACGCCGCGAGCATTCGGGACCCTTGTCATAAAGATTTAACCAAAAAAATAATGAGATACAAAGAAAAAATGCACGCTTCGTTAAAAACTGCTACGAGCGAACGTATAGTGTATCACAACTTTTATAGGGATTAAGGTTGGAGCCCCCAAAGACTCGAAGGCTACACGCTAGACTTTGCCTGCTTGAGAAATTCAGAACGAGTGTACTTAAGATCAATACACAGAATGTTACCATGACGCCTCACTACATCTCTAGGTCTGATAGAAGCGATAAAATAAGAGAGATACATAGCCAAACACACAGGTACAAAAACTTGCCCTTTCCGCACCCAATAAGCGGCTACAATAAAAACTGAGCTCCACTAAATACACTCCAATAATACACGTCGCATTTCACTTCCCTAAACCTTATCCCTTACATCTTTACACGGCTTGTGTAAATATGTAAGGGATAAGTAAATTCTTAAAATTGATTAAAGAAGAAAATTATAAATGGGTGTGTTTATGCACAAATTTTTAAAAACTGAAACTCCTTCTTACATTTATCAGCCATATAAAGATAATTTGGTCAAAAAAACCAAAAACACCAGAAATAATAACAAATTAATTGTACCCTGCCGCAGAACGTCTATGTATCATAACTCTTTTCATGTAAATTCATGCATTGTATGGAATTCAATTCCGCAAACGCTGAAAAGTATTAAGTCAGCAGAAAGATTTTAAAAAATGCTTGCTGTCTTATTATCTCAGTGATAGTTAATATTTTGTTAAATATCTTGGATTAAATTCATGAATATGCTACCTTTGTGATTACTACAATGTATTGAGCATGGAATTGTAATATTTGTTGTGGGCAAGTGCTGTGATTTGATAAGATTCTTGTAAATAATTACATGTTTTCTATGTGATTGTTATTATTGTTTGCCTGAGTTGTAATTATTTATGCCTGCTCCAAAGGAATTCTTTCCTAGAGCCAATAAATCTTATCTTATCTTATCTTGTGTCCTAATTCCCCCTTCCAATCGCCCATACGGCGGCTCGCAGGGTAGTATATAGATGTAGAAGAGAGGATAAGAAGATCTTCTACAAACAGCAGTCAGAATTTGTAAAAAAAAATCGCATTTTATAATTTCACGGCGAAACCACGGCAACTCGTCCAGCCCTCCCATCCACCCCCACCCTGAAGTACAAGAAAACTATCCTCCCTCCTCCTCTTCCTCCCCTCAGACATGCAAATGGATTCGTCTCGCCTGATCAACCGTCATTATCTTTCTTTTTTCCTCTCCTCTCTCGCCGCGGAGTCAGAAGGATGGGAGTCGGGACGAGGAAGAGAGAAAGAAGGAGGGGGCGAGAGGGACGAGGGTGCAGACGACGAGAAAGGGCGAGGTCCTGCCCTATCCCTCCGTGAAGGGGCGAGGGAGCAGCGCGTATCTATATGTATGTGTCTTGCGTTGGAGGAGCAAGAGGCCGAAAGAGAGCGAATGCATAAAGATGCACCAGCGTCTCTCTCACTCCCGTCGCGCGCGCGCGCGTGCTTTGATTTCCTTCCCTCCGCCACTCGTGAGGAGAGAGGAGAAAAAAAAGAAGGAATGATGATATGAAAAAAAAATGGGACCGCATCCCTTGTGTCTGTCTTCCCTCACCGACGCTAAAGCGACATCTCCCCTTCCCTCATGTTAATCCCGACACCCTCCTGTAGGTGCATACCCTCCCTTCCAAGACAACCATACATATATTCATCCCATCGAGGTTTCCTGGAGAGGGCGCTAGCAATTGTGGTCGATGCTAGAATCTGTGGCGTGTTCATTGCCTGTCCGCTATCTTTGTCAACTCCGATGTTACATTAGCGTGTACGGGTTGACACACTACTGTCGGTGCAAAGATTATATACACTCGAGTTTGAACATCGATTTAAGGTAGTTTGAGCGAAATATCATTTTACCTAGAAATCAACGAATTTGGTCTTATTATAAATAAAATATATCATCCATCCCTGGACACCAAAATTTAACCCCTTACCACATTACTTTCCGAGATATTTGCCAGAAAATACCAACCCATTTACAGGGGAAATGGTACGTGTATGCACTCCAGAGAGATCTTATTTAACAAATGAGGAATTTCGAACACCTAGATCTCGTCATAAAATCAACAACTTGTAGTTTTTATGTATTCTCAACTATTTCTTAATATAAATCATATTGTCACCGCAGAAAAATTCTTCGGGATCACAATAAACCTTTCGTTTTGATGGAGTTTCAAACGTACCGCGTGAAAAAAATGAGTCAAGTTCAAGATTTATTTAGATATTTTCATTTAATTACTTACAATTTCTGTCACGTAAAACTATATTATTGGACCATTAATAATTCAATATTTAATTCGTGTGCCCCACAGCTGGTGAAATAAAAACGTACAAGTCGAATATGGTCTCCGTTATGATTAGGGAGCTATCTCGCTCGCACTACCTTAAAATGAACCATACAATTTACCTATACGATCCAAATGGATGAGAGACGCCCTGAGAAACAAAAGGTTTGTGAAGAACGTAACTGAAGGCAAAATAGAGGGAAGAGTCCCCAGAGGAAGACCCAGGAATAAGTTCATGGACCAAATGAAGAGGAAAGTACACAGGAAGAGATACCAGGAGGAAAGGGAACCAGCATTAGTTAGGGAAGGGTGGAGGGCTGCAGTCAACCAATCTTAGGTTGACCATTAATATGTCCATCACTGGAGGATCAAAACCCTATTCTTGCACAGCCCATTTATTTCCAGCACTAACCACTTTAATTTTGCTGCAAACACGTCTCGTATACCGCATTCCCACTGTATTTGGCCCACTCTCTAATGCTTATCCTGACACACCCATGCGTAGCCTCCACTATCAGTTAACATGCTAGACAGTAGACGTTTTTGTAAAAGAAAGTGACCTGAAGATGTAGAGAGACTCTGGTAGGATAGAAAATAGTTGATTTGATAAGAAAATTTAGGATGGAGTCCCCATCCCTTCTCTTATCTCCCGAAATTAACCTTGGAGTACGGTGGCCTTAGGTGTCTAACACCCAAATGGGTTTAAAAATGGGGAATTTTTGGCACGTCCACATTATCATATCCATACCTCAAGCATCTGAGTTTTAAGTCGTTTTTAATTTATAGAACGTAATATTTGGTTGATTTATTTATTTCTGTTGTAAAAAAAGACATTTTCTACGTATCTGGGTGTCCGATACCCACATACCATAACGGTACAGGCCGCGTTATGCGGTATATTTTATTGTGCAAACGAATGTATCATTGAATGTACAAGAAAATGACTGGAATTAGAGCAGAATCTATTTGCCGTTCAGTCATTCAGACAAGCATACAAATCTCCGCTTTACTTGGTATAATTTTCCGATTTCCACAGGAGGTACAATTTTTCTCATGAAAGAGTTCATGCATCCGTTGATACAATAAAAAGTACCGTGCAAAGCGGCCTTAAAGACTAACTTTAACCCTATTTTAGCCGTTGTCTCATGGTCTCCTATTTGAGTCCAGACGGAATAAATACGTCACCGTTAGTTATGGCTCTCACCGGGAGATGCGGGAACTTCGTTACTTATACTTTTTATTCTTTTTTCAGCATTAAAATAAAGAATCTACCAGAGTTTGCGGATTTCCAATTGCCAGCCTGTATACAGGAATGTAATTTGAAAACATAGTTGAACCTTCAAGCTGATTTTTAGATCCCAGCCAACCGGCGTCCTTCAAATTTATGCGATATATGTGACAGTATAATTGTTACGCCTCTTGTTACTCCATTACTGGGTAAAATTTCATGTAAATTTTAGTTTTAAACATGGTATACGAAGGAATAAAGCGAATATTGCAACTTCGAGGAGTATCGGAGAGGGATAAAATCGGAGAGGGCGAAATATTTATCCCATAAAAATGACAAGGATATTCTTCAAGAGAGTGAATACGATGAGAGCATCATACATCAGTGAAAATTTACGTGAGGCACTAGAAAAGATGTGTTTTATGTTAAATACAATATATAAAATAAGTCATTTCACTGAGTGGAATGCCATCACATTATATTCGTCGCTTTCGCTTTACCCCGCCTCGGTGGAGGCGGGGTAAAGCACTCGCCTGCGAACCCGAGGGTTACGGGTTCGAATCCCGCCTGGGTAGATAATTCACTGCCCAGGACAGGGATGTTTGTGCTCGTCAGCAAAATTTGGTTTGCCAGCCAGGAAAATTGTTTCCATCGCTTGCTCTCCAACCGACGACCATCGGAACTGGAGTCGAACACGCTACCACTAGTCTAAACCGAACACCTCAAATGGACTGACTGAAGAATAAAGTACATACACCTACATACTACCCTACGAGCCGCCGCATGGGCGTGTGGCAGAGGGTGTAAGGACAACAGCCGAGTCAAGGTGTATTGGATAAGGTTTTGGAGGTAAAAGGGTGACGTGAATTATGAGAGAGTATGTAGAGGAGCTCTGTTTTTATTGTGGTCGGTTATTTTGCGCGTAAAGAACTAGTCTTTTTACCACTCTGTTCGACAATGT